>OZ012689.1:25284435-25366935 GCA_963942565.1 Maea johnstoni | reverse complement strand
GTGTGTCTTTGTACAGCTGTCTTTTGTTCCTAGCCCGCATGGGATCAACGAGCCTGTCCTTGCTAAAACCAGCACTGGGTTATAGGCTCCACACACACGATATCTCACTAAAATTTCCAAATGTTATGGCCCGTAAAAATCTTTAGCAGTAAAGAATCAAAAAAATACTTTTTACTGGGCATCGTCAATGCCATCCCCAAGGTATCTGTGAACCTGTAGTGACCATCACTTGCGTAAGTAATGAGATTATGTCATTTGCGTGAAAAGTTGTAAATATCAAAATGAAATAGAACATGGGTTGACTAAGGACGGTTGGCTATGGTATTATCTACCTAACAACACTAAGGAACCTGGAGATACTCCTTGTTCTATGATTATGCTACAATGAGGTGTGTTTTTGGACGGGCCTTTTATCTAGCTTGCAATGGTACCCATCACCTTAATAAAAACACCCACTAATGTAGACACTTTGACCTATCCCGTAGATGCCCACGCAAGAGGTGCTCTACTGTATACATAGTTCACATATGTGGCCTCCAAAACATGTGAGATCAGAATCGAAATGTGAAAAACTGCAGGTATTGACTGCGTACTACTAGTAACTGCACGTAGAGCATGTTCTATGGACGAGGCATATCATATACACGCAATGCCGTACACGATGTTTTGTTTACCAATGAGGTGTTTCTTTTGCGTTGTCTTCTGCTCCCTCTTCATCTAATAACCCCAATTCGACAAGTAAACGACTAGCCACATTTTATAATATCCGAAATGTACAACACTAGTGTTGTATATTTCGATACATGTATATAAATTGCATTCCATTCTAGCAGAGAGGTCTATTATAATGTAATCCCTGTCTCTGATTCTAGTAAAAAAAAACACAAATCAACATAGGTTAACATTGAAGTTATCTAGTTTATTTATTCATTTTTCGTAGACACTTGTGCTCTGTTGGATACTATACAAATGGTGATTAACAGACCATGACCATCTATATTATTAACCTTAATTCTTTAGCTGATAGATGTTTCATATATTGCCATACATCAGAGAACGTACTTGAAATTGTATTGATTGGGCCGCATTTATGGACTGCTTTCAAAGATACTAGGCATATCATATTGCACACCCTTCCGTTCTGTTCAGCCCGAGAGACGTTTCTTTTTCATCAGCCTTCATGCATGAGGGAGTTAGTAAACAACTTGTTCTAGGAAACGTTACGAAATGAAAAAAGCATGTGTTTAAAATAACTTTCATCTATTGGGCTATGTAGTCGTGTGAATTCTTTTTCCCATTTACCTGCCCGTCCGTAAGGTAGAACGTGTTCTTTTATTTTTATTTTTCACACCTGAGCCATCGTACACATCTGAAAAGAATTGAATTGATCCCATTCGAATGAGTCGATATGTACGATTCAGGTTAATCTATCAACGGCCCGTATTAAGTGACCTATCTGAAAATAATAAACGCATCTATGCAACGAAGAATCATTAACCCTTAAGCCATTCGTATCTGGAGTGCACACATTATCTCACGTTTAAAAATCAAAATTCATCAAATAGAGTAAAAATCTGATTAATTGTTAAACCCAATAACTTTCAGACAGATATTTCTCAACACAGTAGTCAGCTATTAAATGATGGTCACTTGTGTGAGGCTACGGTCTACTCCGTTCACACGTGAATTGCTTAAACCAGGTAAATTCACTAAAACCATTTTTTAAATGTCAGAATAAGAATATTTCTTAAAATTCTCTTCTGAAAATTATGCATGTCACCCAATCTTCGGCTATTCTTATGTGTAGCAGACATAATTTGTTTCTGTCTCATTATAATCTGAGAGAAAGCAACCGTGAGATCGTTCTCCCTCGGATGCAATGCATAAGTATATTATGAAAATATTTTTATGTGGCGACGCATTCTGCGATTCACATTCAAACCCACTTAATCAGTATCCAACTTTAGTGTACATGTCTCAATTCGTGTACCGTCTGGGTGGAATTGAAGATTACATTTATACATTTTAGGTGACGCATGTAAGGAGGGTGAAATACAGCAGGGCAATGGCTGCTACAGGTTTGTTTCGAACCCCCAAGATTGGAAAGCGGCATCTGAGCGCTGTTTAAAGCACGATAGCCACCTGGTGGCCGTAACACACAACTACATGCAAGAATTCATAATCGCGAAACTGAAGGAATTGCAATGGTCCAATTCGTGGATAGGGGGACGGCAGCAAGTCACGAAATGGAAATGGACAAAAGGTGGGTTATTTCAGGGAAAGCGTGACGAAATACATGATTTGTTTAGATCTTCCTCTAAAGGTAGTTTTTCTTTTTCATTTACCTGCACGCCGTAAGAACATAAAAGTGTTCTTTTATGTTCAGTGTTCACACCTAAGACATCGTACACATCTGAAAATAGTTGAATTTATTGCGATCGAATGCGACCATATGTTCGATTCAGGTAAATGCATCAACAGTCCGTATTTGCTGACCTATCTGAAAATTGAATGTGGTTAAATAAAACCATTTATACAACGAAGAATCAATTTCAAGATCAAAAAATACAAATCAATGCTTTTATTGCACTACCACATTACATGCTTATGCATATATCTACTAGTTTACTAGTGCCAGGTACTACTAGCAAAATATGGTGCCGTATATAATACATGGTTCTTTCTATAATCAGTTGACCCATTTGCATCTGGCTTCCACACATGGCCTGACAACTTTGAACATAACTCATAAAATAGAAAAACATCAGAAAAAAAACTTTGCAGGAGAGATCGTTGAACACTCCAGATAAACAACAAGCTTCAGTTAAATATTTCTACATATACTGATTTCTTATTCGTGTGTGTTGTACACCCTAATTGGGAAAGGGTTCATATGGACAAAAATTAATCGAATTGCAGTTACATTTATCATTCTTACACGCTATAGTGAATCATTAAATTCCAGTCTCGTTGATTGGCATTGGATTCCCATTTCGTTAACAGAGCATACTTGTTTGTTTTTTCATTTCTGCATAAGCACGTTTTTATTTCTTCACATCAATAATTAAATGTCAATAACAATTACTACCATAAATATTGAGAGAAAATGGTACATGTACTTATATTTCCTGAGTAATTAGTTGTTATGCTATCTCCCGACTCGCCTTATAAACAGTCTTGACAATTGATGTGGCAACACAAAGAACCTTGTTACCTTATATTCACCTAACAAGTTTTACAAATCAAGATATAGTGTATTTCATTTTGTATGGAATCTTTCTTCAATATAATTGACATCAGCCCAGTATGCTTCAGATTGCATATGATCAAAAACTTTACCTCAAATACGGATACTTTGTCTTCGTTCTCACGTTTTCATAAATTGATAATTTTGTTAACAGTAGGAGTACATTTACAACTGTTGGCTCTTCCCAAAATTATATCTAATTCACAAAGTTTCCGATGATTTTCAATCACATTTTTACTGACATTATATTTCTATTTTGTTAACATACCATACTTGATTCTCACTACGTTTTTCATGTCGCATATCATGATCCATTCTCGTATTTTGACGATGTATTGAATGTTTGTTTAGTTCTTTGCAAGCCATTTCACGCCATTTGAAATTCCTCAATCGTTTAATCACCATACTGAATTGATATTTCGTTATGAGAAATTTCGTTATTTTTATATGAGAAATATTAAGTATACCATTGATGGGCTCCCTTTTTACTGGTATAAAGGGTAGTTATAGAAGGGGCAGCCGCTAATAAGGGTATTTTGGATTTTTGGTATAGATGGGGATGTGAAGATTTAAGTATTCTGGTATACATGGAGGCATATATTTCAAACATATAAGTCAGCGTATGCTTTTAAGCAATAAGGCATTGGTGAAGGACAGTCTTTGTCTACGATTTAGATACACGTGAGTCATATCATATCCATATAGCCCTACTGTAGTAGAGGCGGCATGACACCGCTAACATTTTCTGAGTAGTAATATGACCGAATTAATAGAGTAGGGCTTATGTGTCCATCTAGGACATACGAGGGTAGCTTTACCTGGGGCACAAACTTCAATTACTAGTATATGCCTTTTTACACATTTCTGTGCATGCCTACTTTTACACGCTTGATAAATTATTCTGAGCAAAGATATATTGGTATGCATGTTCTTATAAAACATATTGTTTTTGTGTGGATTGATTTGCTGCATCCTGCAATCATTGAGCTGAAATATGCATTATTTTTCCTGAGAAAATATGTGTTCCCCTTGCAAACAATTCCAGTGCGGAGGCTACGCGGCTTGTTTGTTACAGATACGTTTGAAATCCATGCCCTCGTTTATACCAGAATATCTAAAACTCCATACCCTCATCTATACCAAAGCGCCAAAATACCATTACTAGCCGTTAACCTTCTGGCTCCATTTCACGCCATTTGGAATTCCTATAGCGTTTTAACGTCATATTGAATTGTTATTTTGGTCTTAGAAGACCAACACATGGAATGGAAACCAGCCGGTCAACCTGAACATGCTAGCCTCAACCAGTGTCAATTAATAGTCGCTAATAGGTGCTCTGGGCACCCCCAGCAGGTGGTGGAGATAAGGTTTCTCTGTAATGTAATCGATGCGGGAGCCCTGATTGGTCCTTGTTCCCACGTGACCTCGTGCTGCTGCCTTATCTGCTAGTCCTGGCATGAGGCTAGCATGTAACTATAGGGCATATAGTAATTGGTCTCTCGTTACATATCCATTCTTTTCTTAATCCAAGTTTTGGTATGGAAAATCCTACTTCGTTTTCACAACAGATATTACGTTTACCATACATGGGCTGCAATCCTGCAATAATTAAGTTGAGAAATGCATTATTTTTCCTGAGAGATTATGTTTTCCACTCGCAGATAATTCCAGTGCTGAGGCTACGCGGCTGGGTTGCTATTCCGGAGGAGATGTACTCACGGAGGAGGTCTACAAGGGAAACGACCTGACCGGCGCCAATCAACTCAACCCTGTGCTCTGTATGAACCTATGCTTCCAAAAGAAGTATGCCTCTGCGGGCGTGTTGGTAAGTAGGAGTAGTAAGGTGTGGACAATCTGATTACATTTGTACGATGGTGCAAGTGTGAAAGGCAGAAAAAAAAATTCTCCACCGTTTTTCAAAAAAAAGCATAGTAAAAAAATTCAAATTTTTTTTCTCCACCGTTTTTCCAAAAACAGCAGAAAAAATTGTTTTAATTTTTTTTCTCCACCGTTTTCCAAAAACAGCACAGCATGTCACAATCATGTGTGTGTGTGTGTGTGTGTGTGTGTGTGTGCGTGTGTGTGTGTGTGTGTGTGTATCAATGAACCTTGCATACAAGCAGGAGGGATTTTGGCTCTTTCTCAAAATCAAAATTACCAAAACGTGTCGCTGTAGAAAGGTATTTTAGGCATCGTGTTATCAGATTAGCCGCGAACTTTTGCAGATATGCATAGCTAAGAATAGTATAGAGGAGAGAGTAAAACATTTGAATTCCAATTTTGACTTTGTTGAAAAGTTACGCAACTTAGAAGTTGCAATTGCATACTCTCCTCATTCCAACAGTATTTCAGTGGGAAATGATTATACTTATAAGTGGGGTTAACATCTTATAGATGAGATACCCCTTTCTCCGAATTGATATTTCCTCTTCATATCTAAATTTTGATAGTGGTGGGTAGGAGCTCATTTTTGTTGAGTTTTTACCCCTGACATCTTACACCCGAGTGGGACAGTACTTTTTGTGTTGCTTATTGTAATTCACATGAGAGAACCTTAACAGCAATGCAGCCCATACTTTGCACAGGCTGAATACTAGCAGTCAAATAAAAACAGAGTAGAGGAACATTTTGGTCAAAAATCATCCCCCATAAACTACCTTAAGAACAAAAGTATGTGCTGATCTGGCATCTACATGGCTTAGTATTAGTCTAATAATATTGAACCTTACTATATGCAACGATATCTTAATGTGGATGTCCTGTGTTGCACATATGATATGAGTAATGGGAAAATAGGTAGGGTTTATGTCGGAAATATGCTTAGTGTCAGACCAAACTTTCTATAATGACAGCACTGTGTTTCCTTTTTAGGATGGAACCATCTGTAAATGTAACGCAACATTTGATGCGAACAAGACAGCTGATTTGCCCGATAGTGACTGCTCTGCTCCGTGTGCAGGCGACAAAAACAGGCACTGCGGGGGGTCTGGGAAAACAATGGTCTACTCTGTGAAAGGTAAGCTTTAAGACCTGATTACCCACGAACACTGGGGCTGCCCCGATAGCTGAGTTGTCTAACGTGACTGGTTGCTCACGGCTTCTCTCTCCACCGTCATTTACTCACTTTCTACATTCAACAGCCAGGATAAATGCTCATGGAGGATAAAGACCCAATTCTTCAGATTTCAACTTGATCCTTAAACGTTGTAGGATTGGTCATTTTGATTAATTATCATGAGGGCAACAATAAAAACTTAGGTGTGAATTGTTAGCCGTCAACCTTAAGCTAATTTTACAACAGGGCCCGTATAGTGCGTGTATGGGGAGGGGGGCGACCTCCATGGCTGAGCTGCCTATTGCATTGCATACCCAGTGCTTGCCCGCCTACTCTACGATGCAAGGGCAGGGGTGCGAGTAAAATTTGCGTCATGTGAGAATATTCCCAGTGACTTGAGGTTAGACGATTGTTCGGTTGATTTGGTTCTCTCCGCCATTGACATCTTTATTATCCTTAATATGACTGAAGAAGCGACAATCGAAAAGTGTTCCATCAGCAAAGCCCACATTTGTACCGTACAGCTGGTCCAACAGGGCTTGAGTATGTAGTTTCACTTTGAAACTAATACAATATCAAATGTGTACCTGAAACGTGATGTCTAGGGACCACACATAATGAACAATTTATTTAACATCCTAATATATTACTTTATAGTTCTGTATGCTCAATTTTAACACCTAGATAATGAATGAAATTATTATGTTTTATTCATTGCTCTTTGATTTCCCTCGTTTACATCTTTGCATTTATGAATGTATCTATTAAATATTGCGCTGTCAAAAGTGTCAATACCATGAAAAAAGAATTAATTGATGGGATTTCGACTTGTTAGATTTGTTTTCTCAACGTTCATAAGTAAAACGATCATACTAAAATGATTGACAGCACGAACCCCTTTCTTACAGATCCATACTATTCCAACTGGGAGACGGCGTCGATGCAGGAGTCGCCAGATAACTATGGCGGCTACCAGCCCTGCGCCTATATGTCCATGCCGGACCTCAAGTGGGGAGACATGTCCTGTGTGGAGGAACAGGCAGGGGCTATCTGTGATCTTGGTAAGCTTCTAATACTAGTATCCAGATGAATTATCTGTGTTTTCTAGTTGCTATCCATACCAGACCTCAAGTGGGAGACATATCCTGTGTAGAGGAGATCTTCAATCTTGGTAAGCTTTCTAGCATCTAGATGAAATACCTGTGTTCTTTTGTCCTCAAATTGTCTGTGATATTGTATAACTGGTATTTTTTACAGGCATTTAATATTTGCTATTTTCGCGCTCCCCATGAATACGCCAAAATATCACCCTTCAAATATATATCCTGCTTTGTATATTTGTTATTTTAGTGCTTGAATGCGTGAATTTAAAGTAGCACCAAAAACCAACCAGCAGGGCTGTAAAGCAAAACTTTTAGCACTTATAGCCGTATATATTTTTTAGTAAGTATACTATCTGTGATATAAGGTTATCAGTGATCAAGCTAAGTTGTCTATGATTGCGGCAAGTCTTTTGAGATTCAGGTACCAGTATTTAAAGTCATTACATTATGTATACCAACATCTGGAATGTTGGTATACGTCTTTTCCAATCTCAGTGGGATACTATCTCCAGCTTGGTAAATTACCTGTGATCTATTTATATTATTTGCAATCTTGGTAAGTTATAAGCAATATTGGTAAGTTATCTAACACCTGAGTTGAAATAAAGTTCTTAAGACTGACCCACTCTGTTAGTTTATTGTGAGGTATAGAAGGGCAGGGTTCTGGACTGCAAGACAGGTTCAAAGTAAAGGTATGATTGTTGTGACAGGGGGAGTGGCCAGATGTCTTGTCACTCCCAAACAAGGGCAGTAGCCCAAATATGGTATGGAGAAGTGGGAAGGGAACTGTCTCTTCTCCTAGTCTCATAGAGGGGGAGTAGAGCACAGGGAATTGGATGTGAGATGGGTATAAAGTCGGTACCCCGACAGGAGCCAGGGACGGTCATGACATCCACACCTACTAAGGCGAGAGCCATGGGATCAAAGCCACGGGAATATACCGTGGTGACTCCTAAGGCCGCTGATCAATATAGGAAGAGGAGATCCTCGATAGTGGAAAGCATTAGTGGGACCTCAAAAGTAGAGGGTAAGGGTGACGATAGCTTGGGAGAGGATAGGAAGCCGCCCCGGGGAAGCCGCCATTGCGTCCGTGCCCTCCCCCCACTTTTGACGGTAAAAATATTATGTGGCACGAGTACCGCATCCAGTTTGAGGCTGCATCCAGATTTAATGGTTGGTCAATGCGGCAGAAGGCAGATTATTTAGTGGTCAGTCTGCGGGGGCCAGCTACTAGAATCTTGTCTGATTTGACAGACAAACAGTTGAGTGACTATAAATCGTTAGTTGGGGTGCTTGAACAGAAATTTGATACACCTGGAAGGGAGCAGTTGCACCTCATGAATTTTAAGGAAAGGAAGAGAATGCCTGGGGAATCCCTTGCAGAGTTCAAAGAGGAACTCGAGAGGCTGTGCAGGAAGTTACATAGAAAGTTTGGGGAGAAGGATAGGAGTGAGCTAGTTAGATATAAGTTAGACCCGGTTTGTGTCTCTATCCAGGCCAGCTGTTCTTAATACTGACGTCTATTTGGCCTTCAGAGACACGGTACCACTGCATTGTAAAAACCTGGCATCCACTACGGTGAATTCACCGTAGTGGATTTCTCGCGTGATAAGGCGAGTGTCACGGCCAGACTTATACCAATGAATTAAGTACATCTTTGACTAGAGTATTTGCCCTAAGTCGGCAGGTGACAATGGTTGGAATGTTTTATAATCTTAGAAAGAAGTTCTGAAGCGGCAATTTCCGCCATTTTAAAATTCCGATGTATGCTTAGGCCTGACTAATCGAGCACCTGCCAAGACATTAGGAGCGTCTGTTATATGCGAACAGACGCTCCTAATGTCTTGGCAGGTGCTCGATTAGTCAGGCCTAAGCATACATCGGAATTTTAAAATGGCGGAAATTGCCGCTTCAGAACTTCCTTCTAAGATTATAAAACATTCCAACCATTGTCACCTGCCGACTTAGGGCAAATACTCTAGTCAAAGATGTACTTAATTCATTGGTATAAGTCTGGCCGTGACACTCACCTTATCACGCGAGAAATCCACTACGGTGAATTCACCGTAGTGGATGCCAGGTTTTTACAATGCAGTGGTACCGTGTCTCTGAAGGCCATAAAGACGTCAGTATCAAGAACAGCTGGCCTGGATAGAGACACAAACCGGGTCTAGGTCCAGCCAAGGAGGTGGCACCAGGCCCATCTGTATGGGGCGCCGTTTGTAACATCCATACATTTGTTGACAGAAGCAATTTTGTCGAGACAGAAGTCTAAGTCTAAAATATGACATTTGGCGAGTAGTTACGTCATGTGTAACACAAAAGTACTTTTGTCCAACAAAAGTTACTTTTGTCTGACAAAAGTAATGAAAGTTACTTTTGTCTGACTAAAGTAATTTTGTCTACAACAAAAGTACTTCTGTCTTAGACAAGATTACTTTTGTCTGACAAAAGTAACTTTTGTTGCACAAAAGTACTTCTGTCTTGCCAAACTTTGCTTTTGTCAACAAAATTATGGATGTTACAACATCTACACTTTTGAAACAAATTTTGTCAAGACAGAAGTCTATGGAATGCCCAGTGTGCCAAAACCACATGTTTCTGAAACATGTGAGATGTTTAAGAAACATCACGATATTTCACAAACATCTTACATGTTTACAAGATATCTCTTGATTTTTTGAAGTGATATCACCTAATTGAAAGATGTTTCGCAAACATCTCTCTTATTTAATGGATATCTCTCAAATATAGATTTGGCACAATGGCGTCAGGTCCGCCTGGCGTGTCAAAACCACATATTTCTGAAACATCTGAGATGTTTACGAAACATCTCTGACTTCGAGAGATATCACCTAATTCATTTTGGTGATAGCGCTATATCACATAATTCAGAGATATTTCCTAAACATCTCTGAATTATGTGATATCATGATATCACCTAAATGTGAGTGATATCACTTAAATACAAGATGTTTCTTAAACATGTACATGTTTCCGAAACATCTTGCATTTAAGTGATATCTCTTTTAGTGCCTGATGTATCCAAAAGGGGATACTGAGATATCACGTAAATGAGTGATGTTTCGGAAACATGTACATGTTTAAGAAACATCTCACAATTAGGTGATATCACTGAAGTGATACTGTGATATCACTTAAACATGTATATGTTTAGGAAACATCTCTCAATTAAGTGATATCACGAGTGATATCACTTAATTGAGAGATGTTTCTTAAATATCTCTGACTTTATTGATGATTTCTGTCAGACATATCTAGTAAACCGCGTTGTTTCTGAAACATCTCTCATGTTTAGGAGATATCTCTGCATTTAGGTGATATCTCATAAATATGGCGAATGATGTTTAGGAAACATGTACATGTTTCCTAAACATCTCTCATGTTTCAGAAACCTGTGGTTTTGGCACACTGGGCGTTCCATAGAAGTCTAAGATGTGACATTTGGCAAGTGCATGTGTAACGCAAAAGTACTTTTGTCCAACAAAAGTTACTTTTGTCTGACAAAAGTAATTTTGTCTACGACAAAAGTACTTCTGTCTGTCAAAAGTACTTTTGTCTTAGACAAAAATACTTTTGTTCTAGACAAAAGTACTTTTGTCTTAGACAAAAGTACTTTTGTCTTAGACAAAAAGTACTTTTGTCAGACAAAAGTAACTTTTGTTGGACAAAAGCACTTCTGTCAACAAAAGTGTGGATGTTACAAACGGCGCCCCATACATTTCAGATGGTGCTGGTGTGGCGTGAATTATCGGAACCTGTGAGACTGAGTTACCTTTGATAATGCCCAGGAGTTGTAGTTACAGATTCTCACCCGTACAAAACAGAAATTGCTTCCCACGGAAATGAGTTACTCTTAAAAAGATTTTATGATATGGGATTATATATACTCTTTGGAATGTGATCGGAATGATTTGGACACAAATGTTGATCCCACAAAGATTTGGAGTAGGGTGGCCGTTTTGATTATCAACTGTCACGATCCTAAAGGCTAAATAACCGGATGTAGGAAAATTTCTTAAGTAAAAGGCGATCTCCTCAGGGTATGACAGAATATTTTATTCATTTTATTAGAAAACAATGTACACACAAATACACTGGCACGTGACAGACCTCACAAACAAATTGTAAGTGGTCTGTTATTGGTGTATACATGATAGTAGATACAGATAACAGATTCCTCAAAAACATTAAATTGCAGTTTCACCGCTCTAAATGTCGGTTCCAAATGCTCGAGGTGCATGATCACTCATTCATATGGGATGAGCCTAATTTCACTTCCGCACCTGCGCATTATCAAAAGTAACTCAGTCTCACAGGTTCTGATAATTTACGCCACACCGGTGGGTAGTGAGCCCACCATTTTTTGGGATGTGGAGGGACAGGGGATGCAGACGAATGCCCTCGTCCAGCCGGTTCAGGGGCAACTAATTCAGCCCTTGATGGAGTTAGAGATGTCACCCCCAATTGGGTTGAGGGAGAGGATAGAGTGGTTGATGAGCCCTTGTGTAGCCGAGGGGACTCCACCTCAGGGTTGTAGGGAACAGGGCCTGGAGGGAGGGCATAGGCACCGCCACTGCCACCAGATGGCCCAGGGTGGCCCAGATCAGCTTATGGGGGAACATGGATAGTGGATGGCCTTTACCTAGATGACCAAGGCATCCAGTGAGAGGTGAGGTGGGGTGTCTATCAATGCCCAGTAACATCTTGCCTCCGGGTGGGAAAGGAGTTTGGCATGTGGTGGTCACTGGCACGGCATTGGGAAGGGTATCACAGGAATTGGGGCCATGCCACTTATTGGGCTTGTCCCAAGTGTGATAAGACTTCTATCAGGAGGGATAGGGTGACCAAGCACATGAAGACCTTCTGTCACGCAGGCAGTCCTTTGCCTGAGCGGGTGTTGGCGAGAGCCCCAACCCGCACTCAATTCCCAAGTACCCAACCCCCTAGGTGGGAGTGTTTCCCATCCCGGAAGTTGGGTCCAAGGGGGTAAGGAAGAAGTAGGGGGGTCCCTGAGGTCTGCCTCCACAGCAGAGGCTAGTCCGCCACAGTTTGTAGAAGAGGGAGTGGGAAGGGACCAGACTGGAGGTGGGAGGATATAATGGGATGGGCAGGAGTGGGATTGGAGTCTTGTGGAGCAGATGGATCAGTTTGGAATGATATACTTACTTGGAGTAGGAGGTTCAGGGGGCTGTGCCACTGCCTCGCATATTAAACCGGCCTTGATTATTTTTTGTATGGAAAAAAACCCCAAAAACCCATTCAAGCCATAAGTACTCTGAAGAGAAAAAGAAGAAATTAAGTTTTTTTGGTGATGTTAGGCAGCTTGGATTCAAGAGGGGTGATTAGAAAGCTTGTAGGCTGCCTGACAGGACGTTTTGTTACTAGATCAGTTTGTTGAATCGAGATATTTTGTTATTAGACCCAATCATTTTTATATTTTCAATCATCATATACTTTCAGTTATTTTCATTTTTTAAAGGGCCCCAACCCGGCCTGAGACAAGGTGTCGAATGGAAGTGGTGGAGGTGTGTGACAGGGGTGATTGGCCAGACGTCTGGCCACTCCCAAATAACAGCAATAGGCCTGAATATGATATAGAGAAGTGGGAAAGTAACTGCCCTTCAGGCAAGAAGGGAGTTTACCATGTTGGGGTCACTGGCACGGCATTGGGAAGGGTATCAGGGGAAGGGGGCCCATGCCACTCATTGGGCTTGTCCCAAGTGTGATAAGACTTCTAGCGGGAGGGATAGAGTGTCCAAGCACATGAAGACCTTCGGTCATGCAGGCAGTCCTTTGCCTGAGCGGGTGTTGGCGAGAGCCCTAACACATATTCAATTCCCGAGTACCCAACCCCCACGGGGGTAGTGTTTCCCATCCCGGCCCTAGGGTCCAAGGGGGTAAGGGAGAGTTAGGGGGGTCCCTGAGGTCTGCCTCCACAGCAGAGGCTAGTACGCCACAGTTTGTAGAAGAGGGAGTGGGAGGGGACCAGACTGGAGGTGGGAGGATAGAATGGGACGTGTGACAGGGGAGTGGCCAGAAGTCTGGTCACTCCCAAATAAGGGAAATAGGCCCAAATATCATGTAGAGAAGTGGGAAGGGAACTGCCTCTAGGGGTATAGGGAGGATAGAAAGAGATAAGCAAGGTTGGAGAAGAAGACTGCAACTATAGGCCCTGACAGACTGGTTGTGAAGAGGACCATTTGCGTGAGGGAGAGAAGATCTGGAGCAATCATCTAGTCAGGTAAGTTGTTTTTCTTTCAGGAGGGGGGGGGGGGGGGGGGTGTATGTGAGGATAGGAATGAGATATCAGGATTAAAGGTGGGGGATAGTGTTGTGTTGGGGTAGGTCAGGCAGGTGGAATTGTTATGAGTGTAATGCAGAGGAAAATATAGCCATCCAGGCTGTTGAGTAGGAAAATAAAACTGCACGGATGAGCCTGATCACCGGCCACAAAAGGTATCGCCCGTGACATTTTTAATTCATCTTCTCACCACCAGGGGTTCCTCAAACCATAGACATGAATAACAAGGGTAATGTACCTCTCTGCTCAAAGTATGTGTGTGTTTTCAGGTGTGAACACCACATGCAACTCCTCCCAGCATTACTATCATGATGACACAGGGCGCTGCTTTTTCCTGAATGATACAAAGATCTCATGGTTCGAGGCGCGGTTAAACTGTCGAACAGTAGGTGGCGCTCTGATCAAGATGAACACCAGTGAGGAGAAGGACCTCATCAAAAAAGTACTTGCAGACAAAAACATTGCACCAAACACTAACTTCTGGCTTGGTCTGACCACAAGAACATGGAAATGGGATGATGGTAAAACAATATGCATTATCTGATCAAAGAAATTTAAATCTATCTTATTGTCACTTTTTCTGCTATTCCAAGGCTAAATTGGTCGGGAGAGACTGGACAGGAAATTCCCTCAAATACTTATAAACAGGGCACAAAGTTAATCCGTGTCCTCTACCTAGCAAGTGTAGTGCAATTTGTTTCAAATATCATTGCAGGGGTTTATATTTTATATCAAAATCTGCATTTTACTCTACCAATCTGAATGCTCTTAGTGTTTTGAGCAGAATGAAATTTTGTTTATTGTCACTGGCAGTTTTCTCGCATGCCTTGACCCTGGACGTTTGACAGTGGTAAGCAGTATGTGCAATATATGTTCAATGCATTAGACCATTCAGCCATGGGGGCAATAAATTTAGAGATAGGAAATGTTTAAAGAAGTGTAAAAGTTCAACGATCCATCTCATATCGCTATGTATTGTACATTTCTGTATCTATTCATGGGGCTGCCTCCATGGCAGAGCTGTGTAATGCAGTAAGCATTGACTGCTTGTTGTGTCCACCACTGTGAAAGGTCAGGGGTCAGAATTCCTGTTGAGGCATGTGAGAGAGTTATCAGTGAACTACGGATAATTAGTCATTTCCTCATGTTATCTGATTCCCTCCACCACTAACCACTGGCTAGAACAGACAAAATTGTGGCAGTAAACAAATTCCATTTTGTTCCATTACCTTTTCCACTAAAGAGGGATACTTGTGGCTTAGAGGTTCTATTTGTTAAAAGTTTAATAAGTCTATATTCAAGCCTTATAGATTGTATTTGAACCAACAATGGCCAAAGTCACATAATTGCTTTATTATATGAATTGTTGTGTGCTTCCTTGCAGGTGAGTCTGTCCTGTACACACACTGGTTCTACGGCTACCCCACAGGGAAGAAGGATGGTGACCTGTGCATTGAACAGCACTGTAACGGCCCCACATGTGCATGGAAGGACAGACCCTGCAGTGATACCCTGCCATATGTGTGCCACAGAGGTAAGGAAGGCAACTTTGGCTACACTTGCAGTTTCTACTAATCAAATTGAGACCAAATACTGTATTCTTCCGATTAAGCGCATATGCCCAAATAAGCGCACAGGGCATATTTTTCACGGTTAGAGGGGGAATGGCTAGCGCAACTGTCATGAAAAACTAGTAAAATCTTCCCCCCAGTAGAAGTAAGAAAAGCGAAATCACATACCTTTCCTCTTGCCGTGTCTGCAAACCTGCGCTGAATTCCGCAATTTCAGCATTTCCTTCGCGCTCTCACTGTTCATATTCGCCGCATGATCGTACTATTGACCAATTGACAATCTTTTCACATGCAGCAAACGTCTAAGCAAACTGAACAGCGAGAGAGCAAAGGTGCAATAACGGCCAATACTCTCCAATCGGCAATCATTGAGGTGTGCGGTAAAATGGAAGATTGCCAACATGCCTTCTGCAGAAAATTTTCCCAACCTCTACCCGCACCTTGCGGAATCGGAAGAATACAGTACTTGTTAATAATGGATGACACTGGCAACTTTTCTCACACAAAAGACTTAGTGCAGCAGTGAGAACCAATCAATCCTTATCAACAGTCACCATATATCCTGGAGAAATGCACAACATTTTCATGACAAAAATAATGATGATGATAATAATAATAGTGATGAAGATAATGATGATGATTATATGAATATCTGTGATTTAGAAAATTGAACTAAATCCTAATCTACATCTCACCATATAATTTCAAAATTTTTGCTTTACCAACTTTTTTTCAAAAGTGCAATAGATCCAGCTAGAATGTCAATGTTTAAAGGAAAAAAAACTAAGTCTGTTTTATTTTATAGCAATTCCCACCACAGTTGAACCACCGGTTACAGACACACCTACCAAGCCTTCTGATAACAGTATAATATGTGAGTACCTTACATGATAACAGTTCTATACGCCAGTACCTTGCTAGCCTAAACATACCTTTTTTGGGGAAAGAACATGTCTCTTCCCTTCCCCTCCCATTTCCGTAAAGTATTCTTCACAATAAATATCTCATGGAAAATGAAAAGAATATATATGGATTTATTTATATCTTGCTTTTATATCACTATTTTTTTCCAACAATATAAAGCCATGTTGACCAAACATTTGTTTCTTGAAATCAATGTTTCCTTCATTTACTTTGCATTGTCACAAACATGGACCTAACTTTGTTTTAATAACTTTGATCAGTAAGTTTTAGCAGTACTTGCACTCTTTAGACCTGTTTCTGTATTTCTTGATCATTATTGCAATATTTCTTTACTCTATTTTTGGAGAATGACAATGCTGTTATATCATGTTGTGTTAGGTTGTTTCGGCACACACCTTTAGATTGCCATACCTGCTTGTTCTAAGTGAATTAAATTTTGGTACAATGAATCAAAGATTGTGTATCTGTTTTTTATTGCCATAATATGTTGTTCTAAATTCTAATGGCAATTAATTAACTTATATCGTTTTCTAACAGTGAGTATCAATTTGTATATTTCAGTATATCATCCTTTGAGTTGGAATTTCATACTTTTCTAAATACTGGTGGCAATGTTTCTTATAATATTTTTTAATAAAAAATGAATAGCTTAGTGTATCTTTCCAATTTACTTTGAAATATGAGTATACTGCTGTCCAAAACTTTTGTCATATTTTGTCATGCTATTTTATAAATCGAATATTATTTGTACATTACAGTATTTTTTCTATTTTAATCATAACGATAATACTCCTTTTTAGAGGTTGACCTACAAAGGTCAACCTATATTCATTTCGCTTTTGTTGTCTTACATTCCCGGGGGGGTCCTGGGAGCTGGTTGATGCATTTTCCCTATGTTGTCTTACATGGCTGTTTTGGAAAATTCTAGCCACATGATCTGGAGAGTGGGGTGTGGTGGGGTCGTTTTGTTTATTGTTTCTGTTAGATTTGAGTGTGTAGTTTATAATGTTTGTTTCATTTTTTCTGTGGGTTGCCTAGTTTTTTTTTGGTGGATTTTTACGTGTTTATACTTTATGTTTTCTTCACTCTAATACGCTTCTGTAGCGCGTCTGGTGGGGCGGCCGTTGGATGCGCATGCGTGGGTTTTCTGCATATTTAATGCGATCGGCTAATCACGTGACGGTGCGTGTTGGGGTTTCCCAGCACCACGTGGTTTGTCTCTGGTGAATTATCCAATGAGCGGTCTCACTGCCTCACCGTCACACCACGTGGTACTCTTTCCCGCGGTTTATTAACCAATGAGCGGCTATTTGTATCCCTGTTTGTACTATTTTACTTACGTGTTCATTCACGTATTTTTTACATTGGCGAGGTTACGGTCCGCCATTTTGAATATCGGGTTTGACGAAATTTGCACCCCGATTTCAAAGCTTTCGTTTGTGGCCATCTCTAACTCTAAAATTCTGAAACCAAAAGAATTAACAAGCCAAGTATCTATATTATTAAGATTAATTCTTTTGGTTTCGGAAAATCGAAAATATTTTGAGATATTTGTCAACACGCACCGATGGTGACGTGTTGACCATGGCGATGAGTACATTCTCAATGGTACCTCGCCGATTCCTGTCAATTTCATCAAGCTATCACCCCCCGATCACAATATGACTACCTACCTGGATAGATGAGATCCTCATCTATCTGATTCAATCATTTGTTAAATTCAACTTCAGGTTGGAAGCGAAAAAATAGCTTTTCGCTACAACCAGAAGTTGATTTTTTTTACATTAGCGAGGTTACGGCATTGATATGCATTGTGTGCATTTCACACAAAAAACCTACTTTTTTCGATAAATTGTCACGTCGCCGTTTCTGGGTCAAAATTTACAAATGACCCATCAAAGTGTTCGCAACAAATAGGGCTTTTACCCTATTATCATAACTTGTTGGTTATATTTGTAATTATTGAAAAAAATTGGCGACTTCATCGCAGCCATTTTGCCTATTTATAATTCTGAGCGGGATCTTACCACGTGGTTTGTCTCTGGTGTATTATCCAATGAGCGGTCTCACTGCCTCACCGTCACACCACGTGGTACTCTTTCCCGCGGTTTATTAACCAATGAGCGTCTATTTGTATCCCTGTTTGTACTATTCTACTTACGTGTTCATTCACATATTTTTTACATTGGCGAGGTTACGGTCCGCCATTTTGAATATCGGGTTTGACGAAATTTGCACCCCGATTTCAAAGCTTTCGTTTGTGGCCATCTCTAACTCTAAAATTCTGAAACCAAAAGAATTAACAAGCCAAGTATCTATATTATTAAGATTAATTCTTTTGGTTTCGGAAAATCGAAAATATTTTGAGATATTTGTCAACACGCATCGATGATGACGTGTTGATTATGGCGATGAGTACATTCTCAATGGTACCTCGCCGATTCCTGTCAATTTCATCAAGCTATCACCCCCCGATCACAATATGACTACCTACCTGGATAGATGAGATCCTCATCTATCTGATTCAATCATTTTTTTAATTCAACTTCAGGTTGGAAGCGAAAAAATAGCTTTTCGCTACAACCAGAAGTTGATTTTTTTGACATTAGCGAGGTTACGGCATTGATATGCATTGTGTGCATTTCACACAAAAAAATACTTTTTTCAATAAATTGTCACGTCGCCGTTTCTGGGTCAAAATTTACAAATGACCCATCAAAGTGTTCGCAACAAATAGGGCTTTTACCCTATTATCATAACTTGTTGGTTATATTTGTAATTTTTGAAAAAAAATGGCGACTTCGGAAAAAAACGGCAAAAACGGCTTTTTGGAATGTTGATTTAGGAACCCCTGGCGAAATTCTAAATTTACTTATTAATTTCGCCACTAAAACCGGAAAAAAAGTTTCAACTTCAAGAAAACAGACTCTAAATAATCCATCCTGCCCATTTGTGGATTTTTTTTGTTCCCCACAATCGTAAAAAAACAACAAGTAGTAAATATTTTTATCGCGATTTCAGCAGTCAGTATATATACCCTTCTCACCATGAGTGTAGTATGCAGTCCTGAAGTTAGCAGACCTTTAACCCTGCCATCAGGATTTTATGTTTAGGTGCAAATAAATTCCTGTGCTGGCACCATGACGGTAAGGTTTTGCCAGGGGTGCACTGTTTAGGTTTGGGGATTTTGGAGCATGCTCCCAGGGGAAAAATTGAAAAGTTTGTGTTTCTGGTGTATTTTTTGGCACTATTAGGTATGATAAAAAGATAAAGAAGTTCAAAAAAATTGAATTTTTTTAAAAATGTTCTAAGCTGATATTTAATGTCCATTCACAAACTTGGCTCTTATAGTTCATCATCAGGTAGCAAAATCACATAATCCAGGAACATATGCCCCTTAAGGGACCATAAGGTTGATCCTTGTGCATGTTTGCATTCAGGCAGTGTTTGGTCATTTTCTTGTAAAGGTAAGTCACTGACTAAAGTTCTTCAGGCAGCAGCAAGTAAGTTGTGGCAATCATGCTACTGGTGTGGTTTTGTTGACTGTCATTTGCAGTGCAGGATGTGGGCTTTTCCCATTCATGTTTGGTGATCTACTGGATGAGTGATGGTGAGTTTGTCATAGTTTCTTGGATAGCTAGAAGTGGGTTATAGTTTTGGAAAATATTTGAGGGAGGGTTTTAGATAGAATTCTTATGAAAGAATTGAAGGATATGTGTTTCAGATGTATTTTTTGGCATTATTAGGTATGATAAAAAGATAAAGAAATTAAAAAAAAAAGGAAAATGTTTTAAAATGCTCCAAACTTATATTTAATGTCCATTCACAAAGTTGGCTCGTATATTTTTTCATCTGGTTGCAATATCACATGAACCAGGGGCATATGCCCCTAAAGGGTACATAAGGTTGATCCCTGTTCATGTTTGCTTTTAGGCAGTGTTTGGCCATCTTCATGTAAATGTTTTGTGTTACTTTGATGATATGTCAGATGTCAAATTTTTAACCCCGCCCCCCATCGCTCTCTTTTTCTGAAGTATGTGTGTTAAAATGTTCATGTTTATATTTGGCGGATAGGCTTAGTGATTAGTTTAGTTTGTCAAAAGTTGCATTTTATTTATGCGTGCTGAATTTTAGGTTATGATGAAATTTTTTATTGGCTGTTTAACTGTTGGTCTTTTTTAATATTTGAGAGCCGGCACTTATTTTAATGCATGGGCTTTGTTGTATATACTTAGCTTATGTGTTAACATTTTGTGTTGTGGGGGAGAGTCACAAGCCTCTGTTAAGGGGGAGTGGACTTTTGGCTGTTGGCAACATGTTTGATTTTGATGTGGTGTTATTTGCAGGCAGCCAGTCAGTTTGTTACATGCATCAGTGATTGACTTTAACATTTTCAGCAATATCACCACCAACAATAAAACATCAAAAAATACTTATGGGTGACTTTAACATTAACATACAAAACAAACACATAAATACCACAGAAAAAATTTGCAAATGTATAGGAACAAACCAACTCATAAACAACCCAACAACAAAACAAAACACCATAATAGATCACATTCACACCAACCTTACAGAATACCATTCAACAGGTGTCATCAAAACGTATTACTCAGATCACGACCAAATATACATAACACTTAAATAAGTCAATCCAACAGAAAAAGCAAAACCACTGTAACCACTAACGAAAAAACACAAAAATCAGAAAAATTTCAAAATAGCAAAATATTAAAAAAACAAAAAATTGCAAATGATTAACTACAAAAAGACATACACGGAATCAACCTCTTGACGCCACTGGCGTCTATCTTGTTATATATCTTTTATTACCAAGGACTGTTTTTCTCTATATTCCAGCTCTTTACCTTGGGATAGGAATTGCGTGTATGCTGTTATTAATTCTCATGGCAATTCTCCTTCTAATTTGCTTCTACAAATACGGGTAGGTATCATATTGATTTTGATATATGGCATCTTTCTATGATTGTCTTAAAACCAAAAAGATTTTCTCCTAATGTCTGTTAAAATCAGCAGTGGGATGGTTGCTTTATAAGTGGGTGGTGTTTAAATGTGTTTTCTGTAGCCACCTTGTAGCTGGAACAACTCCTGGGATTTTTATTTTGTGGAACAAAGTATTTTTCAATTTTTCTTTTGTTTTTGGAATATGAGGTATGTGAACACTATCAAACTGTACAGCATTGTGCTGCACTATGAGGCACCTGAATACTATAGTAAACTGCAGAGCATTATGCCGTGCATTGCAAGTTTGTAACCTAGCAACTGGAAGGGCCTCTAGGACCAATGCTAACCTTAAGGAGCCTATAATCTTAGAAAATCTACCTGTGTGAAACTGACCTCAGTGCATCAATCAGTTTATGATAATGAAACGCTGATGATGATGCGGAGGATGAGGATGGAGAAGATGATAATGGTGATGATAATGATGGCAATTTGAATCCAGACCCAGAAGCTCTGGCCTTCGACCCTACACCTATTGTCATCTCTTTAATTCAACTACTTGGTGTTTTGGAGATAGTCACAGGACATCAAAGGCACAGGCAGAGATTGTCTTACCTAGACGAGACTTGCCTCAGGACCCCAAGTTAGGAAACTCCGGGAAAAAGTACTAGTAGTGTGCCATGGAATCAAAAACTCCAAGTTAGAGCTCTTTCTCTTTTTCCCGTCTCAGCAATGATCCCTCCTAACCATTTAACAATCCTCCCATGCTAGCAGCTACATTGCATTGTGAATGGGACAACATTGAATATTAAGCATCTATTTAGGAGATCAGAATGAGTGTTAAAAAAGCTTCATGATTACACCTGATATTTAGATTATCTGTCAGGCAAAGGTTGGGTTATTCCTCTGAGCATGCATAGAAATCTACGTAATCCTTTACACACCCCACCAAATGATTTTTTTTCTGAACTCTATATGTAGGTCCCATGAAAGAAGATATGTGTAAGAATCAGTTAGGTCATGTTTCCACTTTTGGATCAAGATATAGTAGGTATCTAAATTATGAAATTTTGGATTTATCCAAAAGCCAATGAGTTTTTCACCAAACACCCTTCATCTGTGCACCCTCCTGCTAGCTCCCATGTGCCGCATTCTCAATATCCTGGGACCATTTTCATGAAGGTATTCTTACAAGGTTTATTCTAGGCTTTGCCTACAACTTGACTCTTTGTGGAACTTCCTGTGTTTTCCCTGCATGGTAACTCTAGGTTCCTTCACCATTAATTATGAAAGCTCTTTATTTCACCAAGAACAGTTAACAATATTCAAAATTCAAAATCAATTTCATTATCTGATCCGAAAGATGTACAGTACATGATCATGAAAATCCCAAAGAAGACCACAGGATCATGCATCAATTAATGAATGTACTTTTCTACTAATTGAACTAATCAACTATTGCGTTGTGAATGAACAAGAGTTCTACTCTGGAATGTAATTCAGCATGTCCAATGTAGGAAATATTTGCCCTCAAGTATTCAAATTTGTCTGATCGGGACGTCGTTAGAGACTTGGGTCTGAAGGTTGATTCTCAGTGGCTTGCCATACATGCTGCTGCGTTTAATCACCACTGGTCTACAGAATATGGTTGATCAAGTGTATTTACACTCCCTCCAAAGTGTTCAGGTAAAAATAAAGTTTTATTTACCCTCCCTCTGGAATGGTCGGGTAAATATGCAGCTTCATTTACCCTCCCTCTGTCGCACAATTTACAGGCACTGTGCAGATTTGTGACACAATAAGTAGTTGGTATGTTGTACACTAGATTACTCGGCCATTGGGGCGAGTCCTGCTGGCAAGCTCAGAAGTGTGTCTTTTATTGCTTCTACCTATGATGAAAATGAACGTTCAGTTCAGTGGATTTGCTAGAAAGAGTTTGATGGATGGTCTTAGTATTATTTTTCCAATGTGTTTAGTTTTCACCACATATTTTCGGCCACTACCTACCCCAATCCTCAACCAACCAAACTGAAATATCCTGGCAGGGTTCTTATGGTGCAGCGGTCAACTTCCAGGTCTGGATCAAATTCCATTGCTCTGCAATATGTTTACCTGGTATTTTGTCAAATCCTCAATATTTCCTGATGTATTTAGTACCTGTTTATACAGTAGAACTTAGACATTACCAATTTGTGACACCACTGTTTTATATATAATGTCACTGATGTATTTTTAAAGTTTTATGGATCAACATACACACGCTATTAACAACCAAATGGGATGATGTATTTAATACAATAAAAAAGATTAATTCTTGGTATTTTTCTTTTTTCTACATTGAAAAAGACGCTTGCAACTAGTCACTTCAAACAAAATTTCAGGAATTACTGATTTTTAGAATGTTTGTATGAATCTCAAGATTAAATCTGGTATTTTTGGGGTTTTCAGGCCAAAGCACCAACCTTCCAAACGGGAACTGGCTGAGAATAACAACCCTGTAGTATACAGTAACCCAGCATTTGATAAGGTCATCCAAGGCAATCCCACAGTATGAGAATATAGGACATTGTAAAACACATCATAAGTCACCAAGCCGGCCACGGCATTATGAGATTCAATGCTATATTCTGGCAAAAAGTTTAAATGTGAAGAGAGTGGTATAATTCTAAGACGAAAAAAGTGTTTATGTGAAATCAGTGTTTCAAGGCTGTGAGGCTGGAAGAGTTCATAATACAGGCACCAACATAATTTTCAGAATCAACTTGCCGTGCCGGGCAAGTAGTTCATGATTTTTATTTGCCCACATAATTTTTTACTTGCCCGAAATAACATATGCTAGAAACTTTAGAAAGGCATAGGGATGGGGATCGTTGAGAATTCTACGGTTCGGTTCGGTTCACGGTTTTGCTTCTACGGTTCGGTTTTATCACAGTTTCCTAAACGGTTTATTAATGACATTTATTGGATACGAAACTACGCAATGGAATGCGTGGCTGAACTTGCCTGAACTGGAAAGTTCTTGAAAGTTCCTATATACTAGCTCCCTGGGCACTTTCTCTATGCTCAGAAGGCTTCTGAGCATAGTGAGAGTGGGCAGGGTACCAGACTTGAGAGATTTTGAAATGGCTGTTTGATCGTAGCGCTTGGCAGATATTGTGAGGCCAGCAAGGAGGTAGGTGCTGACAGTTTTATTACGCCTCCAGGAACCCTGTGCATGCATAGAAAACCGAACCGTTTAGAGGGAGGTCCGGTTTTTGACTGGTTAACTGCAATGCTCAGGCCGGTTTGAACCGGTTTCCGGTCCCCATCCCTAGAAAGGCATGTATTATTTATCACAGATTTAAAGATTTGAAAACCATTTTCTTTTCAGTTTTGTCACACTGTTTGCATATTTCTGGGTATTTAGGCCATTCACTATAAAAAACGTTTTTAGTGTTCAGAAAAACAGCTTTCCCATTCGGGCAAGTGAAAACTAAAATGTACTTGCCCGAAAGCCTGTTTTTTTTAAATGCACTTGCCGAGGCAAGCGGGCTGTAATACACCTGTAATGCAGTGTAAGTTTTAGATTGAATTCAGCATCATAAAGCTATTCCATGGATTGCCTTCATGAGACATTGTATGATCTTGGTTGTGAGATTATAAGTATGCTAATACAGGGCAGATGCATGTTTTTTGCCTTTTTTTTTTTACAAAATCATTTTTATCTGAAACCCATTTGTATACAACATGATTCTTACAAAAATGTTCTTCTATAAGGTTCTCATCATCAAGATGTAACAAAACAGCATCAGGTTTCACACTGTTACAAAATTACCACTCCCAATACAGCAACAATGTGCATTCCCTCTTTTGACTTAATTGGGACCTCAATGCCTCATTTATGATGTAATTTTAGGCCACTGCTGGAATAACATCCTTATGACCAGTAGAAAGGTGGTCACTCTTTACAGGTGCGAGGAGGTATGTGAAGAGGGAGGTAGTTTTTAGAAAGTTTGATATCAGATGGTCTTTTAAGCCTTTAAAAAACCCATCCCATCCCCACCCCTAAATGTGCAGCTGTGTGTATTAACTATTGTATCTTTTTGATGTGTACCTAGGAAATGCAAATCAATAACCATTTATCATCAGGTTTGATGTGTTTGGAGATCTTTTGCAAAAAATGGAGAATTGTGAAAGTATTTCAACAAATGTTGTCCCAAATTTTATTAGATTAATAATAATTTTTTGTCAAGCTGTCAGAATGGTAATGAATCGATTATCCGTTTATTACAAGCTTTTATAAATGGATCAATGGATCAAGTTTTTATATTGTAATTTAATGAATATACAAAAAGGAATGGGAAGATAGAAATAAGTGTAGTGGTAATGAAAGCAATCTCTCAAGCTTTATTGTTTATTCAACATGTCTATTATCAAATTGCCTGTATTTGCTGCTATTATTCATTACACTGTTATAGTATTGCCTTTAATATTCCTATACCTAGTAGTTAAAAAGAAATTCTAATGAACAGTTTAAGATTTGATTTTTATAACATTTGTAATCTTTATATCAGCCAATTTTTTTATCAGACAAACAAAAATGATGTAGCATTCAACTCAAAACTAGATGCATCATTCATTTAACTTCAAATTGAAGTCTTTAGTTTTTAATATCCAAATATATCTAAGCCAATGGGTGGAGATCTCCTTCACATCTGTTAATACTTATAAGAATAAATATGGAATTAAGCAATACTTTATTGTATTTGAAAGTGGGTTGTGGGTTTGGTTCTGATAAACATTTTCCATAACCCACTTATGTAAGGAAATATCTCCTGAGTAGTCTCACCATCTCGGCAGGCTGCAGAAATGAAAAGATTAGAGACTGTGTTTGTAATGGTAGATAAAGATGAGCAGAAAATGGTAAAATTGCCATCTTTGATTAGTGGATTGTAAAATTTCTTTTTCGAAGTGCTAGTTTTGATGAATGAACAAGATCTTTATCATATACTGCACATGTATACCGTTCAAAGAATTTGCATGCACTTTGAATGTATTAGGTCTTTATTTAATGTATATATTTTTTTCAATAAAGGCTACACAAATACTTCTTTTTGGGATTTGGTCTGCTGTTTTATCTTTTTGTCACTTGCTCCTAAGATGTGACTAACTGGATACCCCTACCTGATGGAAAACAATATAAATTGATTTCTGTAAGTTAGTGTATTTAATAACAATATTGAGTGAGAAAATTATTATGTAAAAATGGTTTATGATAGTTTTTGTGAACGTTTTTAAAAAGCTGGTTTGCACAATTTTAAGCATTGCTATATGACCAACCTCCTTATGTTGATTGTAATGTAGATCAATGATATGAACCATACTTTGGCTGAGATAGAAGCATATCTTTGAATTGCCAATTAGTTTTAGTATAACCCATTCATGATGGTATTGCCCAAATTTTGGATGCGGTCATTCAAACCAAAGCACATTTTGGCAATATTCAATATTTCAAAGGAGATATCATTGCATTGTATCCAATACACATTCAGATATCCAAGTTGTCTGATATTGCAATGTCTATAGAGAATATCAGAAGCAGATAAAATAAATTAGGTTTAAGAGTAACGGAATTGGGTTCACTCAGGTACAATATTGATAATGCTAAAAATCAATCAACAGAAAAAGTCCAAGGTTCAAATTGCTAGAATTTTATTAGCAAAAAAAATGGATATCGGTACCTATAAATGGAGTTATTAATCAAATTTGTAGGTAACATCTTATTCATTTATCTAAACCAGTTTAAGAAGCTTTCCAATAATTCATTTCCCTATTAATACATTTTATTTCAGATAGTGGCATTTATCTGAAACGAAAAAAACACTAAGGCTATTTCAGAGGTGTACTTGAATGAAGGTTGTTTAATTATGTTATTGGGCAATGTCTATTACATACAAATGCAGCTATCAATATAAATTAAGGGAAGTAAATTCTAGACATTGCATCACTTGATACTATGTATTAGGATTCCTATGGAATATCTAAATTTAAGAACTAAAAGATCATTAAAAATGATGTCACTCATTAGTCATTGCTTTCATCACCTGATCATCAGATTATACATGCACACTTTATAAAAGGTAATACTGTCTGGTAATCGGCCTAGCTCGTTGTTTCACATATCGATACAATCATTCATAATCTTAAGGGAAATCACACAAGGAACCATTCACTCAGTAAAATTAGTTATCCTACCTTTCATACCTATTCATAATATTTTCTAATTTACCATTTTCAACTTTTCATTTGGCATATAAAAACAAAACAAATCAGAGTTTAGATTTTTTCTTCTGGTCTTGAATGTCTTTCTCCCAGGTGTATTTAGGTATCTTATCGTGGTCGGGTATCTCGAAGGGGGTGGTGGTCGTGTAGAGGCTCTGTGCGCCATCCACTTTCAATGTTTCTCCGCTGATGAAGGCTGCTGCTGGGCTCAGCAAAAAACACACCGCTGCTGACACCTACAGGAGCAATTGAAAACTAAATTATCAACAAGTACATGCACAGGTTTTTTACAATGCCAAGTTCATAGCTGCGTGGTCAGGTCATATAATTGAAGCACCTTATTACTTTTTTTAACAAAATTAAAGCAATAGCAAAGCAAATATATATCTTAATCAAGTCCTTTTGGCCTATTATAGTGAACGGTTTGTACAGATTGACTGATTGGTTTTATTGACCTCAAAACAAGCTCAGTACAGAGTTATAATCGTACAATATCTATTGATGTATCTCCCAGATTATCAAGAGTTATCTACCTAGACTTTTTTATGAAAGGTAAAGGTACTAACTATAAGCTCAAATTAAAGGATTTAACAAGTAAAAGTTGCAGAAGCCATTTTAAGTTGCAGAAGCCAGGACATACCTCTTCTGTGGTTCCCAGCCTCTTAGCAGGGACACGGGGCATTTGGTGTTCAAATATGGTAAGTTCCCCATAATTTGCAGCCGCTGTTGATGAATAAATAGTAGAACCCTGTTGGGGAAAATAAAGTGGATTGGTCACTAAGCTAGTTAGTACATACCTCTTCTGGGGAACCTAATCTTTTTGTTACAACTCGATCAGCAATGAGCTTAAAAAAAGACGGATCGCCATAATTTGCAGCTGCCGTCGAGGAATAAATAACACCCTGGAAGAGGCAAGGAAAGATAATACATAGACCTCTACATGAAGAGAGTACCCTGAGGAACAATAGGGAACCAGCAACAAAACGGTAACAATCATAATATTGTCATTGTGGGAGTCTTGGGCCACAATCAGTAGATGAAAAATTACTTGCTTGAAATTATCAATATTCAACTTTTGAGATTCAAACAATGATAAATGATTAAATGATAAGGTGTATGGAATTTGAACAACTAAAAAATAAATTTCTTAGTGATATTCACTAAATCAAACTACCAAACATACAGATATTTATGGACAGAAATATAGCAATTTGTTCAAGATTATACCTCAATTAGACCAAAAAGTCTGGATATTTTACTTGCATTTTCTGCATTCTAAGGATAACTCATTTGGCAATTTAGAAATTGATAAACAAGATGGCTTGAAGATGCAAACAGTCAGTCTCTTTCCAAAAACTGAATCAGTCCTTAAAATCATCACACAGTGCAATTCCATACCCTATACATTACACTAATATACTCCAGCCCTCTAATTAAGAGAGTATGGTCTTCACATATCCATACTCAGGGCCCCATATGCATACAACTTTTGCTGCTATTGATATGAAAAAAAATCATCATTCTCCCAATACCATTTGGAACATCAAACTTCTTGTCCTTATATTTTCAGAGTGATTGTATAATGCTTACTGGTGCTACAGCATTGACTCTGACTCCGCTGGCCGCCCACTCCAAGGACAAGGTCTTGGTCAAGTTGTCTACTGCTGACCGTGCCGCACCTGTGTGGCTGGATGTAAAACAATAACATGTATCAACAGATAAACAATATCGTTACCATTATCATAACATGAGTTTTTTTTTAAAGTAAAGTAATCATCTTTCTATTGTCATGGCTGGAAACAAGCATTGAATTGAATAAGTCTTAAAGAGGGAATAAAGCCTGAATTCACAACACAAAATATCTATAGGAGAGATTTTAGCTGCATTCTGAATTTATGATTAACATTTATTTCTTAAATCTTTTCAAAATTATTTTGGTCAATAAGATAATCAAGACATTAACATGTTTTTGCAGGGTTCTACAGGCGCGAATAGGTTAATCAATACTATAGGTGCATTGTACCTAGGGATGTCATCGATAGTCGATATCGATAAATCAACATTTTCACTTTGTCAATTAAATCGAATCGAATGATTGGGTATCAAATCGAAATAATCAATATTCTGTACCCCAATAATGACGTATGATTATTAATAAAAAATACACTTTTCCCAGACATTTTCCTGTTAAACTAATGCAAAGGAAACTCTGACTTAATATTGAAGTATTTTCCGTGGCTTTTGTAAGAGAAATTGGAAGGAATGGTGTACTTTACTCAAGCATATGGCCAAGACATAGGGTATCCAACCAAAATAAAGGGATATCAATGACATCCCTATCAATAATTGTGCCCTACGAGCATATTACGGCATATCGAATCGAAAAATATATCAATCAATCGAAAATTTCATATCAATGACATCACTAATTGTACCCCTTTCTCTGATATTTCAATACCAATACAACATTCTGATATTACCCACCTCATCGTGGGAAAACCTTTCCACATGTCTGCAATGATGTTGACAATAACTCCACCATGCTCCTCCATCCACTGGGTATAGGCTGCAAACAGTTCAAAGTATAGAGTCAGTAAAAACTACACACACACATTTAGTCTCTAAACGGCAGATTGCTCAGGAATATTGTCTGGCACTCAAGACAACTTACAAGGATATGAAAACAGGAGCAAATTTTCTCGGAATATTTAGTCTATAAGCTTATGTAGGTTCCATGGGAAGATCATGTTAATACTTGGAGACAAAGTGGATCCTACCCAATTTTGGATGACTTGAGGAATTAAAAAAGACATGTATCCAAAAAAAAATTCAATAGTGAATTTGAGCGTAAAATATGATATGTCTTTTTATACAATAAAGATTTTTGTGTCAGGTGCTTTTTTATGATAAAACTAGATTTTTCTAACTGATCTTTGACCCTTTTTCACTGAAAAAAGCAACCCAAATATACAAATCTTATGTTATATAAAACAAGGCATTTTTTCATGATAAAAACCAACCATCCTTTACAAAAATTTATCATTCATTTCCTATGAAAAAGGGCATTGATTTGCACAAACCTTCCTTGCAGCAAAGGAATGTTCCAGTCAAGTTGGTTTCAACAACAGCATTCCATCCCTTAAGTCGTATGTCCTTAGCCAGTGAGCTGAACTGACCACCACCATTATTGATTAAAAAATCAATTCTCCCAAACTTGGCAAGCGTTTGGGACATCAAACTCTGGACTTGATCCTCCTTCCTGATATTGACAGGTAAGACCTCTAGCTGGGCAGGACTGTTGGCAGGGATTCCTAACTTCATCTCCTCGGCTGCCTTCTCTAACCGTTCTACATTTCTGGAAGCTATCACAACTTTGCAACCTGTAAGAAAGATAGAAATTATAAATTAAGTGGCCCTTTGAAAAACAAATGATGAAAACAGTCCACCACTTAAAAATCACTCAACTTATAATCTGGTATGTATTCTTCTTGAACATTCAACAGGTGAGACAAGAGTTTGTCAAATCTCCTTCACATGATAAACATGTTCCACTTCTCATTTATTTGCATGCTTGAAATGCTACTTAAAGCTGACCTACCAATCAGAATGAGGGGGTCTACAGGTTTATTGTAGAGTAGTACCCGTCCTCTCATTTAGGTTGCTGCCACAGAGCAGGCAACATTGGCTCGATACTAGTCATGGTCCAGTGTGCTGTCAAGCAGATGTTGCCTGCTCTGTCGCTGAACTGCAAATGAGAGGATTTGCATGTCTTGCCAAGTACATTTGTATATAGCGGTACTGGGCATGCCTCTCCCGTACCTTATCTCACTGCCATGAAATTTGAAATGGCAGCTGTAGCTGAAATATAAATTGCTGCCATTCAGGCATCCAATGACAGATTTAAACTATATATAAAAAGGCATATATAAACAACTAAATCAGATCTAGCATAGGTATTGGACTAGATGTGTAGAGGTCAATCAAAATGTGTAGATACATGAATTTGCATGCACTCCTCTCTATAAAAGATTGTTTATGGCCAATACACCTTAGTTAGTAAGCAAGGACCATATACCCAACTTAAGATTAACAAGAGAAATACATCCCCTTGATCCGCAACCCCATAGGTACTGCATGCTAGCCTCTACGGCATCTGCGCCTCGGGTTACGCGCTGTAGCCTGGGGTTGTATTGGCAGCGCTCAACATATAGCATAGTCCCAAAACTGCCCTGTCGGGCTACCTAAAGTTGGATTCAGGTAGTCCCGCTGGACTACCTGAATCCTTTGGAAGTTCCCCATTAAAACATTATAAAATGGTAGCGAAAAAAGTGGCGGGGCTACCTAAAATGGTGGCAGGACTACCTGATTTTGGGTTCAGGTAGCCCCGCCAGCCTACCTGGTCCTTCTGGGGACCGTCGAGCCCTGATTGGTCATGTGATCTGTGCAGTAAGCATGCACTGGCTGGCAGGGGGATGTCATCCTATCTAGGTCAGATAGTGAGAGGCAGCGAAATTTGATGATTCATGACCAGTGCCCACTCCCTGTCTACTTCTCTCAGGATTAACTGAATATTGACAGAACACAAAAAAGAAAAATGATAGACATTAAAACATGTCAGCACCAATGGGTTCACATAATTTACTTTAAGCATTTTATTTGCCTATTATTAACCAATGCATCATGCAAATATCCTGAAGGATAAGCCTTAAGCTTGCAGATCTTGGACCTTAGCAACTGAATGTCCAATGTCCACTAGAACTATGCAACCTTCACAATTTGTAAATGTCATGCCCATGAAATGCATGGAATACTTTAACACACACTATTGGTGATATGCACATAGTGCGTACTATGTGTGCTGCATTTTAGGGAGTCATTTGAAATAAACTATTGACATGACAAGAGCTTGAAGTGCAATTGAACTGGACCCAGTCCCAGTCTGACTCTGATAATTCTGAGCATCTTGGACTTGGTGCTAATCTCATCACTGACTGTGCCAGTGCATGCACAAGATGATGGCAATATGGTACCTAGGTGAAGCAGTTCTTGGGCGATGGCTCTCCCTATTCCAGTGCCACCACCAGTGACGATTGCAGCCTTGTCCTGAAAAAGTCCTGAGCGAAACACACTGCTCACAAGAGGCACCTTGCTTGATGCAGCCGCCATTTTGAACATTTCTCGCCCGTATTTAATGATCACATGATCAAACAAATTTTTTCTTCAAATTGCTTTGCTTTCTATTTATAAATCACGTATGGAATATAAGTAGTTATGAATTAACAGTGATTGCTGTGATTCAGACAAACAGAATAGGCTGAAAACATCGCAGTGCTAATATTTCAGAATTAAATTTTGGCTGTCACATGACTTGACTGCGAGATTTCAAAAGCACAACAAAAACATGGCTGTCTGCTTGTCCCCTGTCAAATAGCTGGGATGTTTCTTTCGTTGCAAAGAGATTGAAATAAGACAGAGAGTCTTTAAATGGTAAGTTATCCAAAATGCAATTATGTTTAGCTTTTTGACGATTCTTTGATTTCGCTGCCTGTTTATTTAGTAGCTAATCAAGTGCTTCACTGGTTTTGACTCATTGCCTCTGGCTCTGAGACTCAGACTCAGTACTGACACTTCAAAACATGTCACTATTTAAGTATTTATAGCTCGCGTAGTGAGTCGGCCGAAGGCCGGCTCAGCGTAGCGAGCATTTACGGTATAGGATGTCAACAATGCCATTGTCAATGGAAGTACATACTGAGGCCTAGAAAACGGTGTCCGCACTTCCGTCAACACTTCTGTCTGTTCGTCTCTTATCTCGCTCGCTCGATAACCTCGCGAGAAATGAGCATAACTTTTTGCTTTAAGAGCACATTTTGCCGCCAGATCGTTTCATGTTTTAAATATTTCTTAGTCAAATAATAAATTTGGATTGATTCCTTTAAATTGTGTCAAAATAGCGTTTTGGTCGCCGACTATCGTGCAACACACGACGAACTATGCAAAAACTGAAACATACATGCTCACGTGCGACAAATGCTGACGTCTTGAAATGACGTCATGTTACGCTGGAATTCCGCGCATTCCAAAGTCGTAACTTCGATGTTCACGGTAAAAATGACTTTACTCAACTTTCCGTGAATCGATTTCAATGCAGTTTAAATCGCTACAACCGCCACAAATAATTCTACATGTCTCTTAATTCTAGAGGAAATCTGTCGTGAAATGACGATGTTGCAACAGGTTGAAGTCGTAGTAAATTTTATGCCATATTTTCGGTCAATCGCTACGCATACTGTGTGTGGTTATTGCACAAATATGAAGCGCAAATGAAGGGGCTTCCAATATGTTTCAGCGAAGTTCAAGTAAAGAATGACGTCACGGATAACAATAACAAACACTTTGTAACTGCATTTGAAGGGGAATGCAGAAATATCATCGAGCTGCGCGAGCATTTAAAGCTTTGCTTTCTCATCATATTACACATGTCCCTGTTGACAGTGGAAATATGCAGGATGATTCAGTATTGCGTGAAGTCAGCTCTGCTTTGGTGATCATTGCTTCTATTGATGTATCAAATGTTCAGAGACAGTGTATCACCTTACATTCTCAGTGTCAACATAACCTTACAAATACAAGTTGGAAGTTCCATGACCAGTAGCATGTACATGTACATTTTTGTGACATAACCAACAAACACCAAGCTGGGTTTATAAATAAATAATAAATTTTTATTTATAAGTGAATGATATAATATATACAATAAATTGATTAATGGACAGTTTCATACTAATATGTTATATATATAGTCCATTATAAAACATGTTTATACATACAATTGATTGACAAATAATTACATGGTTATATACAATTTTTAAATAAACATGCTAGCATGTAGCTGCTAGGAAGCTAGACAGAAACATACTGCATTGTAGATATAATATTACTTTATGTACACACAAAGATTAAATGCTTACTACCAATGCAAATTTAAAGATGAAAATCACAGACATACATGTAACTGCTAGATAGCTTGACAGCCACATGCATTATCTGCCACTTCCATGCTTAAACTATGGGCTGATCTTGTGAGAGAGGGCCTTGCATAATAGTTTCACAACATACTGAGTATAGATATTTTGATAAAATGGGTAGGGAAAAATATTTTTTGAAGGAAAATATTTTGGGTGGGTTTTTAAAACAAATAATTTTGATGATTGGCAGCAGCTACGTCCGCTGCTGTCAGATAGAAAACACGAACTGACGTGCGTTCATGTTTGTTTGTGTCACGTGCCTTACTTGACAACGTGACGTCATGTCTGCAGCTTTTGGTTTGACAAGAGACCAATAGATGGCGCTCCTGTCATGACACAAAAATCCGTTCAGCAAGCAAGCTTGCCAAACGGTAATTATATGCAGAGATATACATCCCCTTGATCTGCAACCCCATAGGCACAGCATGCTAGTACCTAGGGTATGTGCGCCTCGGGTTACGCGATGTAGCCTGGGGAAGTATTGGTGACGTGATTTTTTTCAGAAAGAGGCTGAGAGTAGTAGACAGGGAGTTGGCAATCCAGAGCCTTATCTCTTTTCGCTGCCTCTATCTAGGTCAGATAGGTTACCAAAGGAGATGGGGTCAGCAGGCAGCCAGGCTGGGGTACACAGGTTATCTATGACTCATGTGTGGGAGGCAGCGAAATTTGATGATGCATGCACAGTGCCCACTCCCTGTCTACTACTCTCAGATATGTGTAGAATGTGTTTCAGGTCGGTGCAGGAGATTTCGTACCCAAGAGACCTCGTAACCACAGAGTAGAAATTTAATATTTCCATGCAATTGAAGGGCCAATCAGTAGATTTCTTCATTTATTTTCGTTGATAGTTAAACAATGTTAGGTTTCATTCAGTTTTTTTAATAAAGTGTACTTCATTTTCACGAAATGTAAGCGACTTAAAGGGCAAATGCACCATCATGATGATTTAGGTTCAAAATGTGCCTATACGTGTCACCTTTCAAATAAGACCACCCGCAAGTCTGTCCTCCTCAGCACTCCTCAGATATGGCTTATGAAAGTTAGTAAAAAACTAGCCTGAGTCTAGGCATGGAGGCTGACATTGCAGGCCAATTAAGCACAATTAAGCACAATCAGTGGTATGAAGTGACTGCCAGTCCTGCTTCTGATTGGTTGAGAGATATCAGTGGCTGGAAGTGACTGCAACTGATATCTCTCAACCAATCAGAAGCAGGGCTGGCAGTCACTTCATTAGCACCACTTCTGATAATGTCAGCCTCCATGCCCAGACTCAGGCTAGCTTTCTACTAACTTTCATAAGCCATATCTAAGGAGTGCTGAGGAGGACAGACTTGCGGGTGGTCTTATTTGAAAGGTGACACATATAGGCACATTTTGAACCTAAATCATCATGATGGTGCATTTGCCCTTTAAGCCAGATTTTCACCAATTCTGTTATTTTAAAGACCGATAGAGAGGAATTGCTAAAAAAAACGAACTAAACCACCCAGATAAGTGCATATAAACTAAGTCAAGATCAAGTTAATAATGTTTTTATCGCTTCAAAATAGTTCATAGCACTATTCAGTGCTTTGGAGCTGTTTATTATGTCATGATGTTGAAGTTGAGCTCTATTGGGGGCGAAATCTCTTGGGTACGAAATCTCCAGGAACCATTTCAGGTTGTCAATGGCAACACCAAATATAGGACACCTGGGGCAAAAAGTATACTACCAAAAGTGCTGCAACTTACTATTTGATGAAAACCTTCATATTGGGAAATTCAAATCCTCATGTGTATATATGTACCTTAGTTTATTTCCTAGGCACAAATTTATTGATAAAGGACATTATGGTGTGTGTATATGTCATAGATGGTGAATTCGTACCTAAGAGATATCTTAATCAAATCAAACCTTTCAGGCAATATAAACTTTGTAAAGGCTGAATTTTCAAGTAAAAGCAGGGTACTTAGAGCAAAAACTGAGTCTACGAAATTGACCCTACATGCTTTGGTTGCTACCTTATTATCATTTCTGAGTAAAGCTGAATGCACAGTTGTGGGAATATTTTGATCATCGGATCTTGGGGTTTTGCCAAAACCTGTATTTGAAAAGAAGGCTTTATCCAAACTCCTGCTTCAGCTTGTCACTGGCATTTTCTAGAAAGTCTTGCAAAGGAGCTAATGGTTAGATAATAGATCAAGTTGAAGATTACTGACTGACCTAGCAAAAACTGTGAATGATGACACTGTTGGCACACAGGATCAGGGACTTAACCAGGATTTTCATAACAGGGTGTCCAAATTGGGATTTCAAGAATTTAGGGTGTCCAAAATCCCTAATTGAAAAGATAAAAATCGTTACAATGATTATGTTTATTCATTAACAAATAAAGTAATTATATGCTTAATTCTTCAAGAAATGTCTTTTTTTTATTATTTTGAAGTTAACACTTTGTGGAAATTTAACTTGGCAGCGCTCAACAAATAGCATAGTCCCATCTCCCGGGGTATCTAAATTCCAAAAACAACCCTGTCAGGCTACCTAAAGTTGGATTCAGGTGGACTACCTGAATCCTGGGGAAGTTCCCCACTAAAACACTACAAAATGGTAGCGAAAAAAGTGGTGGGACTACCTTAAATGGTGGCGGGACTACCTGATTTTGTGTTCAGGTAGCCCCACCAGCTTACCTGGTCCTTCAGGGGACCGCCAAGCCCTGCTTGGAATTAGTAGTTGCAATAAACACTTACCAAAATCTAGGGTGTCTTTTTACCTAAAATCAGGTATTTTTCATGAACCAGGGAGTCCAAAAGACACCCAGCACCCTGCTGGCTAAGACACTGCACAGGGTGTTACCCAGGATTTGGAAACAAGAGGTCAAAATTGAGGATTTTTGAAATTTAGGGGGTCGAAAGCTAGTTACCCAATTTACAAGAATGTTCATAGCAACCTTATATATTGACATAGCAAAACAAAGGATGCTTTTTCTACATCATTTAATGTGCCTATCGTCTTCTATAAGTTAAACTGTTGAAATATTTCCTTGGACTCAACAAATACAGAAAAGCTTACAAAAAATACAACTGGGTGTCATTTTGCCATTAATCTGGTGTTTGGGAGTCAATATGCCTGGGTAAGTCCCTGATGGCGCATCATTTTTAGGAGTTTGAGATAAAAGATTTTGCAAATGTTCAACATCTTAAACTTGAGCATCAAGTGTTAGTTTTTGATTGAGTAATTTATATATTCTTATTTTGGTACTCTATTTTAGATTGGCATAGTTTTAGCCTTATAGGATTGTTGCATATAAGTAAATAGTCGCAAGGTGGGATGATCTCCTATTGCACTATCATGGAGCTTGAATCAGTCTGGGTATTTGTCATCATGACTCCTTCTTAATCTTATGACAGGGCGCCTTGCCATGAAATGGAGTTCCTTTTCAAAAAATAGACAGGCTGTTCAACCATGATGCATTTGTAAAAGCGATCTTGAAGCAGGTCTTACCAGCAAATGAGGACTTTTAAGTGAAGTGAGGTTAGATACCAAGAACTGTATTTGTGAATGGGAAAATGTTGATGGTTATTTTTTGTCTAAATTAATGATAGAATTGGCCACATCCATGTATTGGTTGATTAGGCCTTAAAAAAAGTTGTTTGTTTCCTGTAACCCTACCCTAACAAGTTTTTATTCAAATGAAATCCCTACCCTAAAGTTTTTTTTTGCCCTCCCATCTCCAATCAACGAAAACATGCATAAAACACACATTTTTCACCAAAAAATCATGCAAATAAAACTTTTTTACCGACCTACCTACCCTTTTTTCTTTTCAGACCGTTACAGGAAACAAACAATATTTTTTTCTTGGCCTTATTGCTTAAATACCTCTACCTGAGGTTTATACTCACAAAAAAGACAAAACCCGCCATGAAACTAGGATTCCTATATATAGTTAAGAATACTTAAGACTCATCCTAAAGCATTACTTGCTTGTTTTGCAAACAGAACATTTTCTTGATTGTTCTGCAATAGCTTTTTACCTGTTTTGGGGCAAATGAAATTCTGACAACATGATTTTCACTCATATCAGCCAAAAAGACATTAATTAATATTTACAGTCAAACATATAACCTAAATCATCATACTTAAAGCAAGGCCAAGGCCATTTAGGGAAAACCACCCTCCCTCGGGAGATCCATTCCATCATGTTACCCCCACTGGGATGTCATATTTGTATAATACATAAAGCAAGTCCAATTAGGGACTGCCAGATATGATGTACAGCGTCCTTTGAACACATCAGTACATAGCAACAATGATCCAATTGCCTGCAATTATCATCATCTGGATAGATAGTTCTGCTAATTAATGGATATGAGGATCTGACCCCTGGCTGATTGCTCTCTAGTTACAGTACTAGTTACTAGTTCAGAGATATTCATGAATACATTTCAAAATCCTTTATAGATAGACAAAATTAAAGCTTCAGGCAGCCTTGAATCATTTAGGGCAACACATTCAAGATGCTGATATGCTGTTAATTAATGCAAAATAAGTGGTGAATATGCTTTTGAATATTTGAAGTCTGCAATCACAAGTGTTACTTGTTTTAGCACAAGAAATACTCAATTTATATGGGCCAATGAAAAATTGTTAGGGCCACCATAAGTCTAACCATGGTCCAATTGATAATCTGATCTTGGTGTACTAAAACCTTAATCCAAATCCTTTGACCATAAATGGATATAATTGGGTTAGCTTGTGATGTTCATTATATGAATTACTATGAACTCACATCAGCTTAACCAGCGAAATACATCCCCTTGATCTGCAACCCCATAGGTACTGCATGCTAGCCTCTACGGCATCTGCGCCTCGGGTTACGCGCTGTAGCCTGAGGTTGTATTGGTCACGTGATCTGTGCAGTAAGCATGCAGCCGCAGAGAAACTGGCTGGCTGGGGGATGTCATCCTACCTAGGTCAGATAGTGAGAGGCAGCGAAATTTGATGACGCAAGACCAGTGCCCACTCCCTGTCTACTACTCTCAGGCTTAACATATGATCTATGCTTTATGCGGTGGGAGAGACCTTGATTCTTGATATCAGATATTTTCCCAAAATACCATTCTGATTGAGGTGTTGATTGTTATCTTCCCAAAAACGTTAGAAAGGAATGTTGTAAAAATCTCAATGAATATATTGCATTGTTACTGTCCTGCTAGTTTGGATTGTTTAAAGTTTTACGATACTCTTTATCAGTGGCACCTATTGAGTGTTGGACACACTAGAATAATTTAAATTAAATTTTACCTAACACCACGGCTAGAAGGGATTGTTTAAGCTGAAACATACATATTGCTTGTAAATATACAGTACTGTTCTTATACCTTTCAGGTGAGCATGTGGTTCTGACGCTCCTCCTGCATGGGATGTGGAAGCAGCACATCCTTAAAGGTGGTTGATACCTCCCCGATCCATCCAGCAGGTGGCGCCACTAGACAGGAAGTACTCGTCACTCACGATGCCTGCAATCAAAATCACCGTCACTCAAATGGTAGTAATAATAATGGGAGGGTAGTGATCAAAAACCCTAAGATGCCCATGGAAACCAAGAATAGCGACGTGGAGCAGAACGGTTCAAGTCCCCTGGAGACCTTGGAGAACTGTCGTTTTGACTCCAAAAAGAAGGTTGAGGAGGATGAGGAAATGTCGCAAAAACTGAATGGGGGAAACGATGGTGAGATTAATCCTGCAGCACCCGGAACCAGCAGTAGCTCTACTGCAGGGCCCCCAGTTGACCTCCCTACATGTAAAACTGGGCCAGAGCAGACAGAGCCCTCCGCCGCACTGCCGGGTGGTGAATCTCCTGCTGGGGCCGCTAGTGGAGCCGAAGCAGCGCCATCTACGGGGAAAAGCAAGACAGCCAAAGGGAAACTTCCCGCGATGTCGCAAGAGGAAATTATGGAGGCCATAGAGACCCGTGTGAGAGCCCTACATGCCATGGATGATGAGAGTCTGTGTAACGACACAGGCTTTCAGGATATAGATTTTGTGTGCCTCCAAACCTTCATGGGCGAGAACCCTGATATAGAGTTCAAAAAGCGGATGTGTGATCGCCTGAAAGATTTGGATATATTGAGGATATTCATAAGGGTTCATGATTGCCTGTTTGCCTTGGAGGAACCTTTTGCTAACAGCGACACATATAAGTCATTTAAAAGGATCATGACGGTCATCTGGAATGCCTCTGATAAGTCCTCAAACCTGTGCATAGAGATTGCCCACAGTGGCATCATTAAGGTTATCCTGAAGGATCTGACCCACAAGGAGCTGGAGGCCCAGGCCCTGAAGGATGACCCAGGCCCTCAGAGGACCAGGCTAGGCCTTGTGAGCGGGGAACTGGGCATCATCCATAATACCATCCAGGTCAACAAGGCCCTCAGTCAGTACATCCGGGAGGCTGAGGGCGTGGCAATAATAGAGGGCCTCCTAAGATGTCCGCTGTTCAAGATCAAAACAAAAGCTGCCATCATCCTTGCGTACATCATCAATGAGAAGGAGAATGAGATGATCAACGCGACCGACCGACACCTCAAGTACATCATAAGTATCCTGGAGAGCGCGCTGAACGGCGAGAACCATTTCAGCCGTAAGTCTGGCTACCACGCGCGGGAGATCACGGCGGCGCTGAACCAGCTGGCGGGGAATGAGGAGAACAAGCAGAGGATCGTGGACCTGAACGCGCTGCCATTCTACGTCCAGCTGCTGCAGGATGACTGCACGCCCGAGGAACAGGAGACCGCCGCAAAGGGAATCTGGATCCTCGCCTTCAACGAAGACACCAAGCAGCTCATCAGGCAGCAAGACGGGTGCATAGAAGGTACGACAAAATTCAGGTCTTAGAATCATTGTATGGATCTATGGTCGTTATCCAAAGATTTTACAAAAAGTAAGGAATGATATTAAACATGAATTCACAGCATATATAAAGAAAGGAGAGATGTTGGGTGAGTGCTGATTATCATTTCTAAAAAACTTACTGGCATTAAGTTTTCACCAAAAGTTAGGTACTTTTTAGGGCTCTATTATAGGCATCAGAGGCTTAGAAGATATTGATATAGATAATGTTTTACTTTGAAAGATGCAAGATGATCTATGTAAAAGATTGAAGGCGAAAGCAACCTCTGAAATCTATTTTAGACTGGTATAAAACAAACATTCTTGCATCTAACAATTATAAGTCACAGGCAAAGAGGTAAAATATACTATTTGCCCCATACTTGTTATATTATTTTCTTGGAATGGGAAGGGGGATAGATATGTTTATATGTTTAAAGAAAGATGAGTAACTTGTGATCTGGCAAAAAAATCTGGGCCTTAGAGTAGTGAAAAGATAAATGGTAATTGAGGGATAAGTATTCTGGCAAAAGAAAATTCCAAGACTAGAAACAAAACCTAATGCGAATATATGCTGTATTATTCTCTTCACTATTCTTTAAAAAGTTATTTTCTCTCCGTGTTTAGCTCTTCAGAAGCTGAGTGATGGTCGGAATGAGCGGGTGCGGCGGGCGGCTAGTGGCGCCCTCTGGGTGATTCAGGACAAGAGCATCGTCGCCCACAAAACAGCACCAGTGCACACAGGTGAGTGGGCCTGGATGCGAAATTTTGGGGCTAACTGTACTTTTTGTGCATACCAGAAATGTTATATTTATTAGTTTTTGTTATACCTGCCAAATAAAAGATACTGTTTATTACATGGAATATTCACTGATTTTTCATTTATTTTTACCATTATTAATGTTTTATTTTTCTGAATGGCTAGTCAACTGGTAAGATGTAGGGCATGTTTGAAAGTTTTATTTTTTGATAAACATTTTGGGAATGTAAAACCTTTCATGTTGGTCAGGTTACCAGAAAAATAGTTTGTGTGACAGCCTTGCTTTCAAAGGCCGTCGGGCAGGACTGGATGAGTTGGGACTGATTGAAGCAGCATTGGGACTACATAAATGCAAAATCTGATGAATTGGTTCCTCTGGTTTATGTTAATTTTTGCTAAAGAGAATTGAATATGCATTATTCTGAGCCCATAAATTTTCCATTGGATCCCAGATTTCCATAAGTGATGAGTTTGATTCTTTTTTTCTCTAAATACATAATAGGTTGGGTTAGGTGGTCTGTGTAATAGTAATAAAATTGAATAATTATCAGGCCTCAACGCTAACTCAAAATGATACTGGCCCTGTAGGACCAGTAACACCTAGCATCTACTGGTCCTGCAAATGTTTACTGGTCCTACATTTTTTCTTTAACATAACAAGAAAGCACATTGCATAAGATTCACCACAACATTTATCCTTAAAAAAATGATCTTCATTTATTTTAAAAACATCTGGGGACATTCTCGGGGGAAACTATTTAACAAGAATGTCTCCAAATGTTTACTGGCCCTGTAGGACCAGTTGAGGTCTTTTTTTACTGGCCCGAAGCTGATTTTGGCAATTTTTACTGGCATGGGGCCATATGTTCACCCTTAGCGTCGAGCCCTGATTATTAATTTGAGTTTGTGAGGTCTCAGTGTTGCTGTCAGGTATCAGGGTTAGTTGTAATTTGTTAGGTCACCTTGAAATAATCCAAATGTTGTTCTTGATTTCCATGTTGTTATGAGGTGTTGCTTGTATTTTTTCAGATGACGTCCCTCATGTGATGATCAGCTATAACTGGGGCAGCAAGCCCATCACGCTGAAGATCAGGGACCACCTTCGCAAGGCTGGCTACAAGGTCTGGATGGATGTCGACAACATGAGTAAGTCTACAATTTAACCCTTATGTTGCTGGTGGTGGCTTATTTAGCCAATATAAAATGTTGCAAAGAACCCTGTAAAATGATTGAAACCCTGGCACTTGGTTATTCATATGAGAGTGCTCAGCGAGAGCTATCCGATGAATACCAACATGGCACAGGTTTAGATAGTTTTCAAATATTGTTGCGATTCTTGCGCTTAGGACGAACATCATCTCAGTGTTGGAAGGGTTAATATATAGGTGGAAAGGGGTTAATACCAATTATCAATTATAATTATTAGAGAAACAAACATCTTTATATGTGAAATTCTTTGAACCAGAACAAAATCCATCCACGTTATTGGGTGTTTGTACTTCTAAAGGTTTTATACAGTAGTGTACTACCATAGAAATCTTTTAAAAGCACCTGAAAAAAATGTCCTCGTTAAATGATGTTCAAATGTTAGAAGTGTTCACATTAGGAGCCTGTCTTCACCACAGTGTAATCTGTGTGATGTATGCTTGTGTTTAGGCGATTTTACCTTGGAGACTATTTAGTTTAACTGTATTATATCCCTCTGTTACTTATGTGCTGTTTGCGTGTGTTGTAGGTGGCTCTACCCTGGAGGCCATGGCTTTGGCCGTGGAAGGGGCAGCCGTGATACTTGTCTGTATGACGCAGGCCTATAAAGACAGCCCAAGCTGCAGGACAGGTAAGAAAAACAGAAAAATGAAATAAAATGATTTTCCCTATTTTGGGAAATATGTATTGATTGAACTATTAATAAGCACTGCCACATGCCTTTAGTTACCAATAAAAAAGCCTGACAATGTTGATGATATAATTTTGACAGAAACATCTTTGGGAATTATTTGAATGGGAAATGTTCATAAGAACCAAACCAATTACTCTGCTTTTCAATACTGGTTCTCAAGTTAATTTTTGTGAGTGCAAAGCATCCAAACAACACATCTAAGAGGGAACTCTGAGCATGGAAAGGTTAAAATCCCTGGAGGAGCAGGTGGCAGTGGAAGTGTTGATAGGGTTAAGATGTGTGTGGAGGAGGAAGCGGGTTAAAGTTAAAAAATCAAAATAAGTGAATGGTCAGGTACATTCTGGGTAGGCTGCTTGCCTTGTCACACCACAACACAGAGGCTTGGGTTACACTTCTGCATCAGGGATGTACCAAAGTTGCCAGTAACCAGTTTATTGTTTAGTAAATGTTTGTGTTCATAATCAAAATGCCAGTGATGTGCTATATGGCTTTTATCATTCCTGGGTTGCCAAAATGAGATATTCAGTCAGCCACTGGTAACAATATGGTTGCATTAGTAACCAGAATACTGTGAAAGTGTACTACTACTATATTTTCTCAGATATATTGTTAAATACATATGTGTAGCATCACCGTTACTTGAGTTTGTGTTTTCTCAGAGGCGGAGTATACATACAGACTAAGGAAGGATGTGATACCCCTACGTCTACAGGAGAAGTATCTGCCGGATGGCTGGCTCGGAATAATGATGGGCACAAAGCTCTGGTTTGACTTCAGCCGCGAGGAGAATATTGATATTCATATACCAAACTTGATCAGAGAAATAGGCGACCGCGGGAAATTGAGTGTAGTAGATCCTGATCTAGTGGGTGAGTACACTTTTGTTTTTTATCATGCCTTCTGATTTTGTTTAGTTCTATTTGCATATAGAATCATGCATGGTCTGATTGAAACTCCTTAACCAAAGCAATGCTTGAAACACTGGAACCAGGAACAATAACTTTTAGATTTGGTTATTACCACAAAAAGAGTCAAAATTTAAAATTCTTCATTGAAATGTATGCCTGTCCATGTTTGTTTTTTAGGAAACTGCCTGTCCAAAAGACAGGCTGGACCCGTCTTGGCTAAATCCCAGCATTCGAATATTGCTTGAAAAAAATGCTTTTTTGTTGAACACTATCTACATATACACACCAAATTTGAATGTCTTTTTTCATCCTATTCTGACAAGACTTCATGACATTTACAGCCGTTGACAGACATTTGACACATCCATAATGGGACAGGCATTCACATCTCATAGATATGATTCCCATTTTGACATTTTGCACGGACATTATTTCCACTCATCTGAAGATAGGTTTTTGAATGGACGCACATTTTCTTCTGTATGACTGGAGACAAGTTGAAACACCAGTATGTAGATTACAATCTGATCTGTTTTATGGCAGCATGCAGCAGGTCCTGTGACCCTAGTGGGAATGTCATAGGGGAAATTGCTCTAGTATGCTATTTGACTTATTTCTGTCTGACCTACATAGCTGTTTAATGGAGTTAATCAGGACAGATATCATCATGAGTAAGCGTCATTTATGTCTGTGTTAATTTCCCAATCATTTTTCTTTTATTTCATCTAAAATATGTCATGAGTAATTGTATTTATGACTTCATTGAGTAAACAGTATAAGATCAGATGCAAATACAGGGTATCTTGATGTACATGTATGTCCAAATTTCACACAGTCAATTTTGTTGCTTTTGTTTTGCATGAACACTTTTCATCAAAGGCAGTATGTGTTATTTCATTGAGGAAGTGGTATGGCTGTATGACAACAGATGCAAATAAAGGAAATATGAGGAGTTAAGTTTATTTTCAGCCATGGTTTAGTTTTTGGCCACAGTCAGAAGAAGGATTTTCTCTACTTAATAATACAGAGACCTACGATTGCTCCAACCACTAGTCCGGTAGGGCTAGTAGCACCAGACATTGCTGTGGTTTGAGCAACCTGATTCAGCCCTGAGAGTAGTAGACCGGGAGTGGGCACTGTACATGCATCATCAAATTTCGCTGCCTCCCATCTCCTTGGCAACTATCTGACCTAGAAAGGATGCTGCATGCTAATTGCACAGATCAGATCACGTGACCAAGGCTACACCGCGTAACCCGAGGCGCACATACCCTAGGTACTAGCATGCTGTGCCTATGGCGTTGCGGTTCAAGGGGATGTATTTCTCTGTTCAGCCTGAGATCCCGGCTAGATTATGTCATGATCACCTGGCTATTTGTCCCAGTGTGCAGTGACAGCTGGTTGTCCAGCACCCGCAGCTTAAATTAATGCTGCACTCTGGTCTTTAAAGAGTTGGCTTAAGAGAATGGAGCATGCATATTGGCTGCAAGCAGGGTATATCACTCATTTAGTCATTACATTTGCACAAATACCTGCCTTTTGCTAAGTGGTGAATTTTCTTAATCAGCCATTGTAAATATTTCAGGTGAAGCTGGTGAAGCTATTGATGATACTAGCCAGTGATGCACCTTTTCCCTCTTAATCACATAGGTCAGTACATGCCAGGTCCATCCCTATTAATAAGGGCTTAGGCGCTAAATACAGGCTATTAGCTTGAGGAGCTTCCATTCAATTCAGGTGTGCAGTATATGGGTTAATTAACAATTAGTTTTTAAGGTGGGGCAAGCTGACCTATTTGCTTGGGATATAGTTAGGCATTTCTCTGTATCATCATATTGGGAGTTAGCCTGGTTCTCTGGCTGAGTTGGGTTTAATGCCACGCTGCCACCCCTACTGAATAGGTGTGATGTCTCTCTCAACCTATAGATGGCAGCACAGTTTTTAGAAGTTGCAATTACAGACTACACCTCAAGTCTGTCCCCCTTGAGGATTTATTCAGAACTAAACCTGGAGTGAAATTAACTCAGGTTAGACCAGTGAGACTAAGGAAAGAGACAGATTACACAGGCCTGTAGCAAGCCTAATTCTATCTTGTCCTCCCCTCTTATCAGGTGAGAGCTAATTAAGGTGTCAGCTGATATCAGGAGAGCCCTGATCGTTTCAGGAGCTGACAGGTGCCAAGCTGGCAGTCCCCTGACCTACCAATCAGAAGCTGATTACTACTCAGCTTATCTGATCTCTCAAACAGTGTGGACAACACTGTGACCTAGATACAGTGTAGATAGCACTTCTTAATCCCCTTCAATTGCAGTTTAGAGCTCCTCAGTTAAAATAAGGCCTTCACCACAGAAAGTGGTCAGCTTCATCTCAGCTCTGCTACTCTCTGGATTTGCACCATACCTGAATCATGACTGAACATGAAAGTACACCACCACAGAAGAAGGCAAGATATCTGTGTAAATTCTCAGTAAAAGTTTCACATGAATATCCATATTTTCAAGCCAGTATACTTGGTGATACGTTCGCCTTCTGCACTATTTGTAAAATGGACATCTCCATTGGAAATAGTGGTAAAGGTGATATCAAGAAGCATATAGGGACACCTAAGCACCTGGCACATGAGTGTGCGGCGTCTCAGGCTGCCATCTCAGCCCCCCAGCCCAGCGCCATCAGCTGTGGTGATAGCGAGGATGTCAGAGCAGAGACCTTGTGTGCAAACTGCTTCCCTCATAACAATACCTCCCCCTACATCTCTACAGCAGGGGATATCATCAAGAAAGAACAATTTGATGAGGAAGGTAGGTTTTCTGACTCGGAATCTGCTGCAAGTTTGAAAAATGCTCATGGTCAAATCATCACGATTTTTACATTCATGAACCCTTCATGAGTGCTCATTATTCATTCTTCAACTTTTCAGAGGGTTTATCAGGTAAACCAATTAACCTTTTAACCTTTTTATATCTTCTATCACAGTTTCCAAATCCTGGCTAAGACGCTGGTTTAAAATCATTGCATTTTTTTCTTTTATTTATCACTCACTAGCACCTCCCAAGCGCTGTGTAACATTTTTTTACTTCTCTCTTCCAGTGCCCAAGACTGTGGTGTCACCGCAGGGGGTACCTCCCTTGTCTCACGCCAGCCTGGCAGGGGGCGCCACCTCTCTCAGCTCGCGCTCATGGGGCACGAAAGAAGTACAGAAATGGCTGAAGGACAACAACCTGGGACAACACGATACCAAGTATGTAGACTTACTGTTAATCATCTAGTATGTATTTACCTATTCAAGTACACACACAGCACCCACACCCACATATATATATATATATATATATATATATATATATATATATATATATATATATATATATATATATATATATACATGTATATGCATATATATATATATATATATATATATATATATATATATATATATATATATATATATATATATATATATATGTGAGTGTGTATATACATATTAGATTGATATTAATCAAATATAGATTGATAGGCAGATGTGATTATGTAGGTGTCACACACGCATCCACTTCCTGTGATCTGTGATAGAAATAGCTGTTTGTGTGTGTATGTATGTTAGTGTGTGTGTTTGAGTCGGTCTGTGTCACTACATGTTGCAATGAACACAATGTCAGCAGGTGCTGAGTGTTACCAACTTATAGATTGCAATCACACGCATTCACTAACATTGTTATATACAAATTTCATTATATTGTATGGATTTGGTCTAATGTAAGCCAAATGGCTGGCCAGAATTTTATCTATATATTTGTATGTGTGAAATGAGTATGTTTTTATCTGGATTGGGTAATAAACTTAATTCAAACTAAACTACAAATAGTGACTTTTTAGAACCGTCAAATACATGTTTTACCATGGTATTAATGTTTGTCAGCGTGATGCCTCTGTTAGCCAGGCTTTGAAGTGGTTTTCAACACACACCACAAGGAGGGGTGGAGGCATGCCTGATTCCTAAATTGTTCTGAGTTTAAATTATGTATTGTACCATTCACTAAAATTGTGCAAAATAAGTTTTTCAATTAAATGGCCCGTTTTCCATTTATAGTATGTATATCTAGACATGTTCTAGGTTTGCTGATTTCCAAACAGTTTAAAATTTACCAGGTTGTACCATTCACTAAAACCAGACAAAATTAAACTCTGAGTTGAATGGCCTGTTTTGAATTCCTATTATATATTCTGCCTATGTTTTAGGTTTGCTGAGATGACTGGGGAGCTGCTACTTGAGATGAAGAAGATGCAGGTTCATGCACCAGAGTTCTTCTATAAGACGCTGCAGACAGACCTGGAACTCGGCTGGATGGAAATACTGAAATTCACAAAAGCTCTGGACTCAGTGTACAGCTAATCTTCTCAAGGAGATGTGCACCAGAGTTTTTCTACAAGCTGTCTCAGGCTAACCGTCTACTAGACTCTCTGAAGATTCTTAGATTCTCAGGCGACTTAGTGCATAGTTAAGCTTTCCAAGAAAGAGGTTGCTATCTAGGATGTTCCTATGCCTAAGGATACACAATAGTTTTTCTACAAACAGTCTTAGACTAATCCGGGGCTTGGCTGGATGGAGATTCTTAGATTCACAAAAGCCTTAGATAACTCCACATATCCGAGCCATCCAAGGATTGAATTTCCCCATAGCTTACTCTTGTGGCATTGGACCCTGTCTCAGACATACCTGGTCTGAAATCCCAAGGTTCATCAAAGCCTGGTACTCAGTGCAAAGCTAAGCTGTCCAAGGAGGAGAATGCTACATAGCGTATCTTAGTTGCTTTGGATAAGCATCAGAGTATCTCTGCAAGCTGCGTCAGACTGACCAGAGGCTTGGTTGACTGGAGATTCTTAGATTCACAAAAGCCTTAAACTCTACTTATCTGATCCATCCAAGGATTGAATTTCCACATAAGATATCCTTGTTGAAGTAGAATTGTCTCAGGCTGATCCTGGATATGGCTGGCTTGAGATCTCAAGGTTTATTAAAGCCTAGGGCCCAGTTCATAGCTAAGTTTTCCTAGGATGTGATTGCTACCGAGGATATCCTGGCTGCTGACTGACCTTGGTCTTGGCTGGTTTGATATCCCATGGTTCATCAAGCCTTGGACTCAATTCATAGCTAAGTTTCCCAAGGATTGGATTGCTACCTAGGATATCCTTGCTGAAAACAGACCTCAGACTTGGCTGGCTTGAGATCCCAAGGTCCATCAAAGCCTCAAGCTCAGTTCATAGCTAAGTTCCCAAGAATGGGATTGCCACCTAGGATTTCCTAGCTGCAAGCTCAGTTCATAGCTAAGTTCCCAAGAATGGGATTGCCACCTAGGATTTCCTAGCTGCAAGCTCAGTTCATAGCTAAGTTCCCAAGAATGGGATTGCCACCTAGGATTTCCTAGCTGCAAGCTCAGTTCATAGCTAAGTTCCCAAGAATGGGATTGCCACCTAGGATTTCCTAGCTGCAAGCTCAGTTCATAGCTAAGTTCCCAATAATGGGATTGCCACCTAGGATTTCCTAGCTGCAAGCTCAGTTCATAGCTAAGTTCCCAAGAATGGGATTGCCACCTAGGATTTCCTAGCTGCAAGCTCAGTTCATAGCTAAGTTCCCAAGAATGGGATTGCCACCTAGGATTTCCTAGCTGCAGAATGACCTTGGACGAGGCTGTCTTGAGATCCCAAGGTTCATCAAAGCCTTTGGGTCAGTTCATAGCTAAGTTTCTCAAGGATGGGACTGCCACCTAGGATTTCCTTGCTGCAGAATGACCTTGGACTTGGCTGGCTTGAGATCCCAAGGTCCATCAAAGCCTCATGCTCAGTTCATAGCTAAGTTCCCAAGAATGGGATTGCCACCTAGGATTTCCTAGCTGCAGAATGACCTTGGACGAGGCTGGCTTGAGATCCCAAGGTCCATCAAAGCCTCAAGCTCAGTTCATAGCTAAGTTCCCAAGAATGGGATTGCCACCTAGGATTTCCTAGCTGCAGAATGACCTTGGACGAGGCTGGCTTGAGATCCCAAGGTCCATCAAAGCCTCATGCTCAGTTCATAGCTAAGTTCCCAAGAATGGGATTGCCACCTAGGATTTCCTAGCTGCAGAATGACCTTGGACGAGGCTGGCTTGAGATCCCAAGGTTCGTCAAAGCCTTTGGGTCAGTTCATAGCTAAGTTCCCAAGAATGGGATTGCCACCTAGGATTTCCTAGCTGCAGAATGACCTTGGATGAGGCTGGCTTGCAATACCAAGGTTCGTCAAAGCCTTTGGGTCAGTTCATAGCTAAGTTTCTCAAGGTTGGGACTGCTACCAAGGGTATCCTAGCAGACTGATCCTTGGACTGACCTGGTCTGAGATTGCAAGCTTCCCCAAAGCTTTGGACTCAGTTCATAGCTAATTTCCTCACGGATGGGATTGCAACCTAGGATATCCCAGCAGCCTGATCCTTGGACTGACCTGGTCTGAGATTGCAAGCTTCCCCAAAGCCTTGGACTCAATTCATAGCTAAGTTTCCCAAGGATTGGATTGCTACCTAGGATATCCTTGCTGAAAACAGACCTCAGACTTGGCTGGCTTGCGATACCAAGGTTCGTCAAAGCCTTTGGGTCAGTTCATAGCTAAGTTTCTCAAGGATGGGACTGCTACCAAGGGTATCCTAGCAGACTGATCCTTGGACTGACCTGGTCTGAGATTGCAAGCTTCCCCATAGCTTTGGACTCAGTTCATAGCTAAGTTCCTCAAGGTTGGGCTTGCTACCAATGGATCTTGGACTTGGCTGACTCGAGATCTGAAGGTTTACCACAGCCGTGGAGACATTCAGTGGCTAAGCCTGCAAGGATGTGATGTAGACCTTTGAGAGAGTGTGGTAGAAGGATGCTTTTCTTGCCTTACTAAACAGACCTTGTTAGATCCTCTCTCAAAAACAAGGATAGAGGTTGTCTAACTACATATGGGAAATGGTGAAAATCTAATCTCTTACATGGCCTTAATTATATATGTATTTGATATCAGGAATTTTTGAGTTTATTAGAGTCAGACAAGGAATATATTTTGAAAATTCAGTTTTTTAATACAATTTGTGGTCAAAATGGTAAAATAAGTCAGTAGAGTGGGTTTTTGAATGTTATTATAGGGTGTGTAATTCTAGTAATTAATGCTCTAGGCTGCAACTTGGTAAAATGCTCTTATTTATATCAGTGATTATTACAAACCCAAGGAAGTGTCAAAGTGGACGTACATTTCAAAGATAAAGTTTATAGATGAGCTTTTATAACTCTATAAGCAACTAGTATTACATGATGCAGTATGACAAAGCTTTTGTTGTTGCTTTCTGACAATATGCTGCTTTATAAGGATTGTGCGGGTTTTGCTGATGTTTTTTAGCTATGTATAATTGATTCTTTTAAAAACTGTTTGAAAATCAAAAAATATTTTTGAGAAAGTTAGTGAAGTTCCTCTTTAATACCTTCTACTTGATATGGGGATAAAGCCACCTTAGCTGTTGCTTAACCCTTCCAATGCTGAGGCTACTTTTGTCCAAAGCACAGGGACACAAAGATCTTTGAAAACCATCTAAACCCTGTCATGTTGGTATTCATTGGATAGCTCTCGCTGAGTACTTTAAGATGAGTACCCATGTGCCAGGGTTTCCGTCATTTTTCAGGTTTTTTGCATCATTTTGTATGCGCCAAATTAGCCACCAGCAGCATAAGGGTTAAACAACTATGCTTATGAAAGCCAGAGGTGGCTTGGTAGAGAACACATTTATATCTAATGGAACTTGGTTCTGGTACTATCATACCTACCTTTGATATCAAGTGAAGTATATCTCAAAATATTTGGGGAAGTTGTGAATTATATTACAACTAACATTTCTCTTAGGATATTTTCAAAAAAAATGAAAGAAAAGAAAAAAATCGCTTTTATGAAAAGGATATTTGCCATAATGGTCAGGTTGATTAGAGCTACTGCAGGTATAAATTGGTGAGATCGCGTTGTTATAGAACTGCCTTGTTTGCCTAAGTGTGCAAAGCATGGGTGCCAAAAACATTTGGTCCTTTTATTGCAATAATCATGTATCTAAAGAAAGCTGATAATTGTTAAGTGCGGGTATACTTGGGAACCCCTGCATAATCACTGGGACTTAAGGACATGTACTTGATGGACTCGATGCAATTCTTTACTGTTACTTACATTAGTGATCATTGGTTCTTGCATGTGTTTCATGTTTAAATGGATTTATTGGCAAAATCAACTAGCTTATTTCCATGTTCTGATGGTCTGGAACAAATGGAATTACCAATTCACAATGCTGGAAATTAAAAAAAAAAAACATTCATGCTTAGAACTCCCATTTTGCATTGAAAAGAGTCTGGATTTTTGATACTTCTGAATATAATTTAGGAATGAAATACAATGTGCAATTTTTAAAGGAAATACATATGTATAATATGAGGTCTGGACCTAGATTCTCCAAATATTTACCACAAGATGCTTTTCTCTGGGAAATATCTCCAAAATAGTCAGATATCTTAGGGATGGGGGGGGGGGGGGGGGGGGATGAGTCAGGGAAATGGAAGTTGCGTTTCTCTTCATAAAAAACAAATCCTCCAGCGAATGTTTTGGAGGAATATATATTTTTTGCAACATTTTTGGATCACCCAAAGTTGTCAGATGAACTGATTACTGTATAGTGCAGGAGAACCTGTACTCCTGTTTGCTTTTTTGGGTTTTGAGATTATTGAAAAGAAGTGAAAAGAGCTAAGAGTTAGAAACTTATGTAAAATTTCTCAGGTTGTGGAAATTATGCTTCTTTATTTACACATGAGGATTTACGGAAAAAACGAATGGTTGTGTATGGTATTATCATGTACATGTGTCAACTTATTGGTAGTGTATTATGTGCATACGTCAGCACTAATTGGTTTTATGAGGATTAATGGAAAAACTGAATGGTTGTGTATGGTATTATCATGTACATGTGTCAACACAGATTGGTAGTGTATTATGTGCACATGTCTGCACTAATTGGTTTTATGAGGATTAATGGAAAAACAGTACGGTTGAGTATGGTACATGTGTAGTACGTGCATGTGTCAACACTAATTGGTTGTGATTTACTTGGCTGTAGTGAACTTTTCTAGACTTGTGGGTTATCTGTCTTGAACACCAGTAATTGTCTCTGTCTCTCTGACTTACATGCTTTGTACTTTGAATGTTATGATAATTCTTGTCTAGAATACTAGAAATGTCTCCGCCTGTCAAGCTTTCCTATAGTGCTCTTCCTTTTGTAAAGTGTTTTCTATAACAATTTCTTTTAAGTTAATCTCTCCACATGTGCAGCACACAAACTGACTGTGATACCACTTTTTACTAGGACTTTCTCAAACTTAAGATTGTCTTTTATTAATTGTCTTTATGATGGGGGAAGGGAGATGTGATTTCTGTATAATTGATTCTACTAGGTGATTTGCATAGGTATCCTTCTTAAAAGGATAACTGTCATGCTTATCTTCTAAGAATGCAATATTCTCTCTCTTTTATTTCTCATAATGGTAGGCTATGTTTTCATCGTTGATGATTGAACCATTAATGTCCTTAGCTGTAGGGTGAATGTGGATGGCTCTGGTTATCACATACTGAGTCTTTACCAAATACTCACAAAAGGTTCAATGATTTCTAGAATAGAGACAGTGTATTACATATGATATACTTGTTTATCTTAGCTGGTGCTAAAGCAATTCTAAAGTAACCTAGTTTCATTCAGTTTAACTTGCCATTTCTGACACAGACAGCTCTGTGCATTGACAACTAGCAGTGTTTTTTTTATTGAATATTTGAGAGGAGGCTGTTCTCTAAAATTGAAATGCTTTCAATACACTACTCAGTCTAAAATTGAAATGCTTTCAATACACTACTCAGTCTAAAATTGAAATGCTTTTAATACACTACTCCGTCTAAAATTGAAACGCTTTCAATATGACACTCAGTCATGTGTGATTTCATGATAATGAAAGTATAGAGGACCTCTTTTCCATGTGGATGGTGTGCTGCCAAAATATAAAACTTATTGGCTGTTTGCAAAGAACACTTCAATTAGCTGGAGGTATTTTCATTTAGCCTCAGCAGTATTAGCAGCTGTATTGTAATTATTGTGATATATGTTTTCTTATGTTTCTAAATCTTCTTTTCAGCAGTCATTTATTAGCCCCATACACTCTCCTAGAGATGCATCAGAGCGTGACTATTGAATCGAATTAAATGTTCTTTGTGTTTGGGAGATAAGACTTGTCAGGTTAAACAGAGAATTTTTCAGTATTAGATTAATAATAAAATATAGTCATTAAGGTGTTACTTTAATTGATTGGTTGGAGTTTCAGTTCTGTCATACTTTTTTGTAGGAATAAGAGTTGTTACTATAATGGTTTATGTAAATATTTTGTTTGAAATCCTCTTTTTGGAGCTGGAAAGGTATAGGTCGCTTTTTGATGTAACCTTTGTTTTTTGTTGACAACCAATTTTACACAGTTTATAGCTACTCTAGCGAATGAAAACCATGACAAAGATTTCTAGTCTGATGCTGCATCGGTTCAGGTCTTGTATTATCCGGGTGTTCAACAAACAGGTGCTCGCAATGGTATCTATACTCAAGTTAGAATCCTGAATGTAAACCAAGGATGTTGTGATTTATACTATACTCATGTATCAGTAATGATACAGTTAACCTTAGTTGTAAAGAAACCAACTAAGATGTTCTTAAAGAAAATAATATCAAAATAAAAAACAAGATAAATTACTGAATAGTAATAAATGTCAAATAAAATGAAATCCTCTTTTTCTGAAAAAAAAATTGAAAATAAAATGAAATCATAAATTTCTTGAAAGAACTTACTTCAAATTAAAATGGTATTATATTTTGAAATAGGATGAAATCATGAATTAATTGAATAGAAGTATATCTCAAAAGAAAATGAAATAGTGATCTTTAAAAAAGAAATAGATTTTGAAATAAAATGAAATTATGAATTTCTGAAGAAGTTATGGATTTCAGAATAAGATTATCATCAATTTCAGAAAAAAAATTGAAATTAGAATGAAATTATTATTTTTTTTAATGGAAAATGATACAGGTAAATGCAATAGAAGTTATGGTATTATTTTTCATAATATTAGTTCTTTTACAAATATTTTGCATTCATATTCTACACCTGAGAGTGAATGTGGCTGTGGTTGTTTAACTAATAACTTTGCAGCACAATGGAGAACATGCAACAATGCCAGATAACAATGCTAGGAAACAAAGCTAGGTAACAATGAGAGTGGTTCATTGTTGGATACAAGCACAGCAAATAATAGAGATGTGTTGAAAATAAACCATATTATTTTGTTTGAAAATGTATGTATTGATAATATGAGTTTCGTTTATGATTGAAAAGGCAATTTTTTTTTTTTTTTTTTTAGATAATTAAATTTAAGATAAATCAATTATGGCTGGAAGGAATCAAAGTAACAGAGTATCTGCTGAATGTTTATTGTTGCATGTTCCCTGCAAAGACAAATTGATCTCGAGTTGCCAGTATCAAGTGAAATTGATAGAAGTATGTATGTAAAGTAGTCGATGTTGTCAAAGAAAACAAAAAAAGATAACCTGAATGTTAATGATTTACTGTTTTTAACAAAACGATGCAATTGAGAAATGCTGTGATAAAAATAAAGAATGAACTTCAATCATGTTTTGCCTTACTACTCTGTCCCCCGCCCCACCATTCTGCGTGGAATTCACACTTATAAGGGCACATTACCTTTATGAACAAAGTAGTTAAACAAAACAACAGATCAGCGCATACAGAAATGTACATCTTTAATCATTGTATTGCTTTAACAAGTAAGTGGTCAAGAAAAATCATTGACCACTTTGTAACTTAAGTCGATATTTACCTCGAATAAAAAAAAACAACACTAAAATTATCAATGAATTCTAGTGATAAAATCCTGTAATTCTTAAGTAGTTTTTCACCTACCTTCCCATACTTACATATTCCTGCAGCCCTGTGAGAGCTACATGTTGGCCTGAAGTTGACCTCTCCTGTTGTCCACTAATGGCTGCAGCCTTCTTTCCTTGTCCTAAATCAGTCCAACATTATCACTTTCCATTCACAAACAGCAAAAAATCTAATTCCACACTTTCCTATGTGTATATACCCCTAGTTTTGCATACTATTCAGAAAAGCAAAACTTCGCCACTTTTTAAGCTAAATTGCATCTATTTACTTACTCACAGCTTACCACTCCAGATGCAAACACTGTGTAACATTACGTTTGGTGGCGCCATCTAGCATTCTTGCTACAAACTAAAATAAACTCTTTTTAGCATAGGCCATATACCCCAAAAGGCATAGTTGAATGAAGGATGGTGTGTTTAGTAGGCACCTTTTCTTTTTTAGTCCAATCATGCATGGATATTTCTTTGACTGAATTAATAATACTCCTGAAAATTATTTAGGAATAAAGTATAAAGTTATGGACTTTTAAAAGGAAGTTTGTTAGGTTCTACTTAATACTTCTCTATGGAATCTTACAAGAAAGATGAGGGTATTTTTGTGAGCTTTAGTGGAAGTGTTGTTTCAAGTATTGTTTCAAGGTTATCAAGTGCATCAGAGTAATTTTGGGTAACTGGCGTCTAAGCACTATTTTTAAGTATTTCCCTTGTTTCCCTTGTGGGCATCACTCAGTTGTTGAAGTTGTGTACTTGTTGTTCAAAAAGAGCAGTGCAAGAGTTTGGCATGCATTCTGCCAGGAACTACTGGAATCAAAGCTGCCATCCATTGGAAATGTCTTGTAAAAGAACCTTAAAGCTGACCTACCAATGTAAATTCAGGGTAACTAAGATTTCAGAGCGCAGTCCCGTATCTGGAATTTGGAATTTCGATTATCATCACTGTTTTCTGCCACTTTCAAGCTAAATCGTGACTAGCCAATGTAAGTGATAGAAGGACCAGAGTTTCTGGCAAAAACCACCTAACCCAAAGTCACTGGTAACTTTCTCACATGATCTAGATGGTATTCATAACCAGGCAATGGTGAGAGACAACAAGCAGTCAGTGGCAATGCCTCAGACCACTCAGCTATCAGGGCAGGCCCTCAGTGGTGAGAGACAGCAAGCAGTCAGTGGCGAGGCCTTGGACCACTTGGCCATCAGGGCAGGCCTCCAGTGGTAAAAGACAACAAGCACTCAGTGACAGCACCATAGTCCACTCAGCCATCAGGGCAGCCCCCTCCACTAAGATACGTCTGGCTAATATGGCTGCCAGGTAGGGTGGGAGCACATTATAATCTTTAGATAACCTCTATGTATGTTAGCAGGTCAGATTTAAGGTAGTGAGTCATTGGTCTTGTTAATCAGCCTGAGTTTCAATGGAGGCCATGTTGTATGTGTATTGTTGTTGCGACAGATATGTATTCCTTGCTTAACCCATTAATGTTTAAGAGTTACTTTTGAAATTGTCGTCTTTGTCTTTGACATTTTTGACAATAACTCAGAAATAAAGAATGCTTTTAGAAAACATTTGAAGGAGAGTTGTTGGTAATATTCTGATGAACATTTCCCCTTCAAATATTTCCTGAAATATGCTTTTGGCTAAAAGATTTCACCAAAATAATCAGGCTGTTTCGGCTGCTGTGAGTATTAATGGGTTATTACCCTTTTCGGTCTGACCTTCCTTGTAATGTATAGTCTCTTATTTCCTTAATGTTTAAAGCGGTATTTTATCATTACCAATTTTTTATTTTAAGTTTTTCTTAATCTATAATTTTCATTATGCCTTTTGTGTTGCTTTACACACTTATGTGTGCTAATATAGATACCGGTACAATATCTATACAAATTTGTATCCAAAATGATGCTGTATTTTATCATAATCTATTTTTTCATTATCAATAATTTTCTAGATGACTTATGTTGCTTTTCATGCTGATGTATGCTGATATGTATACAATCTTTTTTATACAATTTGAACTCCATTACAGCTTAGAGAGCAGCTGCAAGATGCTGTCTTGCCAGAATACCTATTAAAATGCTTCACTTAAATTTCATTGATTCCATCACAAATTAGGAAATTAGATAACGGGTGAAAAATGTTATGGAATGGAAGTTATCAATCTTTTACTGATTGCCTCAGGTGCTTATTGTATATCAGGTTTCACACATAGCTTATTCTTGAAGATAGCCAAAAATAGGTTTTTAACCCTTATGCTGCTGGTGACCAATTTGGCCGATACAAAATGTTGCAAAAAAAAAGAAATGACTGAAACCCTTGCAAATGGGTACTCATATGAAAGCACTCAACAAGAGCTTTCATCTGAATACCCACATGACTTGGTTAGGATGATTTCCATAACTTTTTGCATTGTTGTGAATTGGACAAAAATTACCTCAGTATCAGAAGGGTTAACCCATTAACGCTGAGAAGTTCCATGATAAATACTCACCTGGATCCATAATATTTTCGACAATAATTTGGTTATCAGGAATCGATTTCCAAAATATTTGAAGGAGAGTTGTTTGGTAGTGTTCTAATCAACATTTCTCCTTATTTTTTAAACATATTTTCCCAAGTATGCTGTCATTTGAAAGATGTTCATCAAAATTGTCAGGCAGCTTTTGGCTGCTGTGAGCAATAATGGATTAAATAATTAGGCTGTTTTTCTTTTTTTATCACAGCTATAGGGTGGCTGGGAGATGGTGAACTTTGACCTCTGTAAAGCTGTTTTATGCAGTGTATTGAGCAGTTAGTGTTAAGGTCGAAGGTTTTATTCTCCCTTTATGCGGCATTTTATATTCATTTTTGTCTCTTTTCTATCATTTCTGGCTACAACCAAATTTGTTTCCTATAATCTAACACCCAGTAACCACATAATCAATGAAGATAAAAACACCCTACCGTAAATTCTCGCAAATCTCGGACTTTTTATTAATTACGATTTTCTTTGGCTGATGGTGGCCAAAATTTTCCGAAAGATAGCGATCAAAGCTCAGACACTGTGGCCGATCGTCAATAATCTAAAATCAATCGTAAACTTTGGAAATCTAAATGTTTTTTTTCTTATATCAATTAAATTTACTTGGTGGCCGATATTTGGTGAAATGTGTCCTTGGATAAATCGGGGGTGGGCAAAATTCCCCAGTAATTATTTTGTAAATAAATTATAGTGGCCGAGTTTAATAGGGCGGTCGGGATTTGCGAGAATTTACGGTAATAAATATAGCATGGTGTTGATAGACCTGGTTGCATTGGAAGTTGAGAGTTTATTCAGAAATACACTTACAAAATATAATAACCCCTTTTAGAGGCAACCAAGCGGGTGTTTTTAACCCTTATACTGCTGGTGGCTAATTTGGCCAATATAAAATGATGCAAAAATCCTGAAAAATGACTGATACCCAGGCAAATGGGTACTCATATGAGAGTATTCGGCAAGAGCTTTCTAATGAGTACCAACATGACAGTGTTTAGATGGTTTTCAAAAATATTTGCATTCTTGTGCTTTGGACGAAAGTAGCCTCAGCATTGGAATGGTTAACTGCTATTTACTAATACAAGGACGTATTCATGCACACCTTATTTGCCTGGGGGTTTGGGAGCCACCTTTTAAAGCAGATGGTCTCATGAACCATGATTGTACAAATTTTACAGTTAACCCATTAATGCTTTAAGAGTACTTTCTTAAAATTGGAATCTGGGGGATTGACTTATGAACATAACTTGTGCATATAAAAGGATTTAAAAATATTTCATTTTTTTTGTGTGTGTAAAAAAACTTGAAAAGAATTTTTTATTTTAGTTCTGTAGAACATATCATGTTCAAATATTTCCATGAACATGCTTTTACCAGAGATATCAATTAAATAGTCTTCAGCCTGCACATGGACCCATTCATACTCCTGTTGAAACTGCCATCTAGATCTATGATACTTATGACAAAAACCTTTTAATTGAGAATGATTTTCCATGAATATTTAAACGAGAGTTTGATTAACTTTTCTCCTTTAAATATGTTTACATATATGCTTTTGCTTGAGAGGTTTCTCAATTTTCAGGATTTTCAACTGAATCAGAGCATTAATGGGTCAAAGTGCTTAATCCTTCTTGTTATGCCGTAGGTGAAGTAGTTGACTCTTGGGGTGTACCTCCAAACAATAACTTGAAAGCAAACAACAAATAAAGAAATGATTCCTAGTGCCTGTTTTATCTGTTTATTTATTTACTCAATGTTGCCCAGTTAGCAACAAATATACAGCCAAATAAATCAATAAAGAATAGGGTCTGGATTAACACACTACAAAATCAAAAGAATATCTTGAACAATACAACTCTCCCAACAAACAAAATCTTGGTAGGATTAAGGCTTTGTTTTATTTTATTCAATAACAAACCATTTTATGTTGACTGCTTGGTCATGCGTTTATACATCTATTTCACCTCAATATCATCTCTTTTCAGTCTATGCCCCTGGACCGCCCGGCCAAAATGCGGACAGCCAGGTGCATCTACTACCACTGTATAACTTAATGCACCAATACCATGTTATAAAATAAATACTCCTCATAATTTATTCTCCTTTTCCTCCTTCTCCTCCTCCTGTGGACCTTGAGGGTTGCCAATACATACAAAAACTGGCACACAAACTCCTGGCCATATATTTAGTAAGACAAAACTATCTATGGTGAATTCTACAAATGGCCAGAAATTCCCAAAGTCCTCATTTCCGAGGATCTGTTACTAAGTGTCTTTTCATAATGGAAGACACTGATAGAAAGATGGAAGTCCTGCTCACAGTGGAATGTCCATGTTCCTTAATCGTCTTTTTTTTATTAGTCACGAACCATTGAGGTAATGAGAGTTATTCAGGATTGTACATCCATTTAGAACCCCCCTTAGTCAGTATTGGCAACCCCCCTTTGAAGAATATACATGTATGTTACCCTCCAGAACTCTCACCTGCTCATGTAGATTAACAAGTCAATGACAACACCCCTTTTAACCCATTCAGTCTCAGTGTCAGTAGGTGGCCTGCACATGATCAAATATCTACGCAATCCAACCAAAATACAGGCAAAATGTGTGCTCCTCTACTGATAGTTAACATCAACTATTCATGTTGTTTCCAAGGTAGTAATATTTTTGAGGAATGAGAGAATCCTGAACCATTGGACCACCTCCTAAACACTTAAATTGCATGGGTTAAGAAAATATTGCACTAAGTATTCATACCCTAATGTTTTATACAAAATTATGCAGCAAATATTACCGATCAATAATTTTGTTAGAAAAAAGGTCGTTAATTTGTCGCACCTGATGAGCACTGTGAGAGAGCGGGAGAGTAAATGTTTAAGACCCTGATTCAAAATCTGTACAACTGGCTGCCCATGCAGTGTCAGCAGAGTGGGTGGCGCCACCTATGAAACAATCAACGAAGCACCCACCCAGCACAAGACATCACCACTTGAATGTTACTGCACTATAGCTATGCAGTGGGGGAAACATAAGTGCTGCCCCCTATAACCCTTCACCCCTTGTCGGGAAAGGAAGCCACTTGTGTTGTTGTTGTTGTTTTTGCTTCTGCCATATACCCGTATTTCTAGTTACAAACGATGCACCTGATTATTTAAGGACTCAGACGCATGTCTCTGTGTTTCCATGACGACGACGACAATGACGACTGCTACGGGAGACGGGGGGGGGTTGCTGTAAACTACAGGGCCGTTATTAGGACTTGAGTTAGTGGATAGCTCGACCAATGAGCATCAAGGAAACCCCATAGCGAAAGCACATGATGACGCTCAGTCTAGAGTGCTGTTCACTTAGTGAGAATGTTCAAATTTCAATTTTAGCTCTTCCATAAGTGTTTTTTTTTTCACAAAATGAGTAAATAAATTTTTTGATGAACTGAGCATTTTCAACAAAAACAATATTCAAATATTTCCTTTTTTTTTTTAACAAAATGTGTTTAAGAACAAAATCATACACTTACATCGTTTGTGAGTGAGTAAAGTGAGCACCCGATTCTTCTTCTGGAGGGGAATATCCACTATCTTCTAGGACGCTTAACAAATACATCAATAATAGTAATAATAATAATAATAAATAGTGGTGGCAGAAATCATTACATCATTGGGTGAAGGAACCGAGCTACTAGCTCAGAGATAACATCATTATAACCTACCACATAGATACAAAAAACTGTGTGAAGACAAACTCATTCCTGTCTCCTGTTTTGGCCACTTCCTGCATTTTGATTTCACTTAGAGGGAGTTTTATTCTGAATACGCTGATTAAGAGGCCTCCCTACGTATGACTGGTTAGCCCATAGTGATTATAAATGGTAAAGCAATTACAAACCAAGAACCTGTGCTAGTATCGATATGCAATTTTAATTTCTCGATATGTTAAGTTAAAGATTATGGATGCTAAATCTCTTTAGCATTGTGGGCCTTGACTATAGATCAAGGTCGCTTTACATGGTCTTGAATTGTTTTGAAAATATTCTCCAATTCATGTTTGTTGACAAATTATTCTCATTTATTTGTTTCTGAGTGTCATAAACCCTGATCTGAAGAACAGACCTCCTGTATGGAGCATGAAGTTTGAGGTAAATGACCTTGAACTTCATCCAATTGTTTCTTAGCTTATCTCAGAACTAACCATTCGCAACCTAGTGATCAGAAAAATAGTGAACTATTTTGTCATAGAATAAATATCATCAATAACATTTGGATGAGTCTTGTTTAATCCCTTCTATGAAAAAACTGTTCAAATGTTCCATAAATTTAACCATTCTTAGTTAAGGTCTTTTTTTAGGAAGATTTCAACCCCTGTGCTGTTATGGGCAAAAAGGGTTCAAACATTAAGCAGTTTCAAAAGAAGTGGCAGTGATATTCAATATTCAGCAAAGGACTGTGATTGGTTATGAAAAAAACATGCCCACCAATCGCAGATGATCTTTGTGTCACATGACACAGTCACAGAACAATTTTATGTACATCTCTAGGTCATTGTGACCTATTTGATCTCTAGGTCATTGTGACCTATTTTCTTGGGTGGTGTCCTAGAGCTAAGTATGATAGGAGGATCGAAGCCCTTACTTACAGCACAAGGGACACTGCTGGCCTAGTGTACAAGCCGGGGCATCTTATTCTGCCTGTGCACTGTGGAGGATACTATATCATACAGGCCTAATAGAGGGTTGTAAGTCTTAGAAAAGCAACTTTGTGATGCTTTAGAAGTCTCTATTCATGGACATTAGGATGATCTGAGAGAAAGAACCAGAAAACAGAAGCCAAACGATACAAAAGGAATTATATCTTTTAGTCCAGTGAATGACTGTCACAAGCCCAGGGCATGCTCATTTATCATCTGGTCACATTGCCGGTCAGAAAATATCACTTTAGTTATCACTGCATTTCAATATCTATTTCAAAGATAAAGGAATCTAATGACTGGCCCTGGCATATGTATATGGGAGATAAACTTAAAGACTTATCTGGCTTCTTCTCTCCTGGTTCTTTCTTTTACAAGAATTTCTAGAAGATTTCTATTGCACTATAACATAATATAAGCACTGGACCACAGAACCCTTCCTGTCCAGAGTTACTATAGCGATATTGCACATGCTCCTTAGGGTCAGGTTACCATGGCGCCGCTAGGGGACACCGTGGTGATGCAGGGATCCTAGCAACTACTTTACCTGTATAAAAAATCCATGGCCGCAGAGAACTAGAGAAGACCCACCCACACTCAAATCTGACTAGATAAAAAGTGTTTAAGTAGAAAAATTAAGAACACACAAATACATCCCTAGTGTGAGTAAAATCATTCTGTTTACATCTCCTTCGTAGATAAATTAACAGAAAATGTAATGCTGACTAGGTCGAAGGTCGAGGGTTAAGGTCAAAGGTTAAGGCAAACGGTTCCTGACTAAATACCTTGCTACAAACTACTCTCTTTCTATATACATGATAATACAAGTACACACGCAAAAACATGGAATCTTAAAAATCCAGCAGTTAGCAATAAATTTAGCGTAACACAAAGCCCCCGCGCGCGTTGGAGATGACGCCAGTCCCACCCCTATTGACTGTGACACCTTTAGATGCCTAACGTTGTGGGAACATTGAGATTGGGATATTTTTAAAGAGCACCATTAATTTTACATCTTTTGTCTCTTATGCAAGGACTAGTGGAAGATGAGTCAAGGGAGGGGTGTGGCGGACGTCATCTCGACAGCGGCGGCGGGGGCAGAAATAATGGCATCCACATGGAAAAATGACATGATTCCTCCATGACGCGGCAATCATCGTTAGTTCACTGCGAGTTTTTTAAACATTTCCTATAGGACTAGTTGGCAGGCAATCTTTAGCAGCCTAGCCGCCCGCCCTCTTTACCCTAAATTAAGTACATAACTAACATTACACATGACCAAGCAGTAACACAAAGTAAAAAACACAAGTTCCACAAAGAAGTTGTTGACAAACTGAACTTGGAACCTGAAATTAGTACATATACAGGTAGTCATAATGACTAGCGAATTCCCAGTCCGCACACTTCAGTGGTTATCCTACAAAGACACAGAAAAGATTGCACCCAATCAGACGGCTCGCCTACACCTACAACATTGGAGCGAGCCAATCGCGGCATTTCATAGTGATGACATCATCAGCTGAGGCATTTTGATTGGCTTATATTTACAATGGCAACGACAACAGCTAGATATTATTATTATTATTATATGATATAGAACAGAGATAGAATACCAATAGATCCTACCAAGGCACAGCCATTTGAAAATGGACTTCGGCTGTCTAACTACACCAATTTCATCACAGTAGTATTTCGGCATTGAAAGCTACACCCCACCACCTAAATCAACCAGAAGAACACCCAGGCTTATCTTAGTGACTTACCAGTTTCAAGATCAAAAGACAAGGTGAAAAAAGGAAAGATAATTCACAAAATTAAACAGGGCATTCTGGATTAAATCCAATGCGAGGCAAAATCATATAAGTCGTAAACAAAATCATCTTAACTAACACAAATGCTAGAGACAATTTCATTTAGAGAGCATTGGGTTCAACTGGCAACTTCCTAGCCAAACCCAGTCCGTACGCTCTTCACACTCGCATGTTAGAAAAATGAAAAGACCCCCAACCATAAAAATCGTCAGAATTGCACAGAAAATTTGATAATTTGGATAAAATTAAAGGAAATTCAAGATGAAGAAGAGCCTCTGGTTATTTTAACATATAGATATATCTCTACTCCAATTCTACTGGTGGATTTGCGCAGTGTTGTTGTAGAAGAATAACGGGAGAGCTAAGGACGATTACAAGAGAGCTCTATACCCAGCTGATGACGCAACCAATAATTTGTTTCTGAGAATCTAGTCTAGACTACGAACTACAATGTGTGGCCACTGGAACTTTACCATTTATCATCATCATCATCTTCATCATCATCATCATCATCAACATAAAGAGATTTGTACAGGAAGTTTCTCCACTATATAAATACTGCATTATATTCTCTTTCGTTTGACGTCATTCAGTGCAGACATGGCGCCACCTATTGGCTAGTATCTTAACTAGTAGTTCAATGTGTTATCGGGGGAATGTCGATCACCTAAACCCTGCTTTTTGTGCACAGATTCACTGCAATGTCTCTACTCCCCTGGCCTACATTTAAGTACATCTCAATTTCTATATATAATTAATCATTTCCTCTCTGAAGGTTCATCACAAATAAGACTCTTTGGCTGTATTTTTTCATTATCTTATCTCATCTTATTTCTTTAAGTAGAAGGTTACAGGAAAATAGAATTGATTTTCTATCAACAAATGAACCTCAAGACACCATCATCATATTCATCCATCTGGACACAAGTCCAGTAATATTCAATTTCTCACCTAAAATAGTTTTTTATAATTTATCTAACCTATTTTTTCATAACATCTTATATTCAATAAGCTACATATTTTTTTTTTGTCCCAGCCACAAGATTCAGTCATTCGAGGGACCGTTTTTGTTTGCTTTTTTTGTTTTTCTTGGAGGTGATTTCTCCCAATCCTAGTACGGTGCAAACTTATTCCGCTCAGTTTTCTTGCTGCCGTTCTGCCCAGCGATCGCCGCCCTCATTTTTAGGGCTGTGGCTGCTGTGGCTGCGTGTGTTTTTTGACGCGAGAGGGAAGCGTCGAAAACGCCCATGTTTAATCCCAGCAGGGGCATCGGTTTCATGAGGCTACTCAATGGAATGGCGGCCAAGGGTGGGTTCTGAGAGGTCAAGGACGTTGTGGGGTTCGAGTTCGGGTCAAGGGACGAGTTCTTATGCATTTCCATGCTGCAGAAAAAAGGGAAACGGGAAAAATGGATTAGACCAATAATTGGCATGACTGATGGAGGCTAGGGGGAACACCCACATAGGACAAGTAAGTTGATTCGGATTATGGTAAGAGTAGCAGAAGAGAGATTGTCAACCAAAGAAAAAAAAATAATGGGGAAAACTTTTCGAGCAAAAACATAAATGTATATCTTGAGGTTCACCTCTATAAAGAAGATGGGTTTTCAAGCAGGAAACTGGTTAGAATGGCAGATGTGGTTTGATTTTATAGGTGGTCATGATTTTTGTAATGATTGACTTATACAAAACTAATATTTTCGTGAACTTCTGTATTTTCTTTTCATTATCTTGACAAATTTGGACTTTCAAACTTGCTTCCAAACACTCTTATCTGATACAAATTTATTATATTTTCTTTGGAAACTTCGATTCTCAATTTACAAAAATTGATAATAATACCAAAATGAAAATTTGATTGAATAATTTTGGTCAAAATCTATTGAAAAATGCAATTCGAAAAAATTCATAATCTAAATTTAATTGTCCAATATATGAATTGATAAAATTTGAATACAATTTATTTTCAAAACTTAACCCAGGTTCTAAAATATGTATGTCTGAAATAAAAAGAACATCACTACAGTACCATAACCTTATCAAACCATAACTGCTTAGTTTCCGCCTATCCTGCGATGATTGCGAAGAAATTTATCTTCATCAGCTGATAATTTTGACTTAAAAAATCATTACAAAACAAAGATGCTTCAAAACAGAAATTTAGAAAAAAGGGTTGAATTTTGGTCAAGTATAGAATCCGCCATAAGTAGTGGCAAAAAGTGCAGGTGTTGTTGTTGTTGTTGCCATGACGATGATGACTTGTCCTAGGTAGCAGTGCTGCCCTCTAGCGCCCCATATATACACAGGACAATGAAACATGTTAGTAACATAGAACCACTGTAGCAAACTCCAACAAAAACTCAAAATAATTAGAATTCTCTCAGCAGCAAAACTCATGACTCCATTCCTCAGACTTAGAAAACAAGCAAGGTGTTGAATCGAGATAGTTCTTACAAAGAAACTAAAGATTACTAAGCATAATTGTACACTTGAATAATGCGATGATTTTACAGTAATTAAGACAGAATCTAGCAATTTAACCCTTGCCAATGGACAAATTGGAAATTCACTTAAAATGATAGCCAACCTGATGATAAACTCCATAGGATTTTTTTAAAGAATTTTCTTTTCTTTTCTTTCTAAAACAGGGGTAAAATTGAACTTACAATGAATATTGCGATTGAGAATTATTAATGGTATCAATTTAAGACTTCTGCATGCCTGAATTCACTCCGAATTATAAAATCAGCAAGTGCAAATTATGCAATAGTTCTGGTTACAAATTCCATTAAGCACAATTTGATAATAAAATCTGAATTTTTGTTGGAGTGTGAAGCACCAAGCCTTATATAAATGCGCTATGACCGCAGTCCCCAAGGAAAAAGGAGTTCAACTTACAGGAAAAATATGAATACAGGATTGTAGAGGTTGGGAGAATTTCCATTTTGACCAATGGGAAGGAGTCTGAGCGAATGTTACAAATTGCACTTCACTCGTCAGGAGGGGAGATCAAGCAGGGGTTAAATACAATGATCATGCTTTTGGCATGTGCAAACATGTAGGTGAGAAAGAAATCAAAGAGGAGAAAGTCTCAGAAACAAAAGAGAGAAGAACATTCAATATCAACTGAAAAAACTCCAGTATTTGTGTTACACAGGGACTTATATGTGTTATTTCATCTATGTCAGGGAAAAAGCTTAAAAAAAAAGAAGAACTTAAAGACTAGAAATAAATGAGAGAATTATGACCTATTTTGGCCGGTATTATTTTCGAATTGCATACATCCAACTGAAAAGTTTCTGCTTGTAGAAGATTTTTTGTGTGAGAGATTGTAGTGAGATGGAAGAGAGAGAAGACCATGCACTGTGATGGTATCAAGAAGTTTTCTACTAGAATGGTCGGACCTGATAATACAAAATAAGGCTGAACTGAACTGAAAGAAGACTAGATACTGGTTAGTGATTCTGCCTACGTTAACTAGTAGGGTGGGTAGAGGTGCAGAGAAAGAGAGGGTGGGTAGGGTTGAGGGGTGGTAAGAAGAAGGGTAGGAGGGAGGGGGTATGGGTACGTGGGTGAGACATGGGGTAGGGTATGGAGGTGTAGGGAAGGGATAGGGTAGGGTGGGTTGAGGGTGTTTTGGCAGAGTTTTCTCTTTGTTTAACTTATGAATAAAAAGATGTGCAGAAAAAACACAACAGAGACTCTTAACAATTAATTTGGATAGAAAGAACAAAATAATGACAATTTGAAACAATATGCTTAAGAATACACAAACAGGAAGAGTGAATAAGGTTAGGCCGAGTGACTTATGTTAGTAAAAGCAGGGTGGTGAGTGAGTAATTCCTGTGTTTAATACATCAAACTGGTGCAATATGCTGCTGCTGCCACTAGATTATCAGACACAGACATGTAAAGGTTAGGAAAGGAGGTCAAGGTCGGGTAAGGAAAGGTCGTGAGGGAAAGGTCGAAGGTCAGGTGAGAGGTAAGGGGTGACTTGGTAGGTAGGTAGGTAGGTAGGTGGGTAGGTAGGTAGGTAGGGCCGGGGCAAGAGATGAGATGGGTCTCCAATGTGACCTTGCACTAAGTGACCTCTCTGGATGAGCTAGTTTTTATTTTCTTTTAGGATCTTTGTGTTTCCCTAACCATTACCTAGCAGCTAAAGTTATTCTCATTTGATTGTATTGTTTTTGTTACCTGTGGAAAGTCCAGTGCACCAGCCAAATGTATGATCACTGCATAGGCAGACCCTGCCACACTCCCTCTGGTGGGGCCCCCAGACACTCACACAGACCACGCTCGCACCTCCTATGCCCGCCTGTAGAGGGCAGCACCCACAACACCACAGCGGGCACACGCCACAACTCACAAACGCAATCTTCACAACTTTCATAGACTCAACAGCATTTGCTCACATTGCGCAATGCAATTTGTATGGCAAATGACAAAATTTCAAATAAAATTGTATGAGTTGCTGATGAAATTTAACGAAAAATACTTTTCGAAAAATAATTTGAGCAATAAGAAATGAAAATAACTTTCAAAATGTATTTTTGACGCTAGAAGGATGATAAAATTTTTTTATGAATTTTATAATGCATTTCATTTAGACCTTAGGTATCATGCTTTTCTTGCAGCATTTGCGCATGATATCTTACAACGTGTCTGTTTAGTTGTGAGGGTGTCCATCAGAGGGCGCCAGAGTCTGTCATTCAGTGAAATGCTCTACACACCAACACTTCACAGCAGTTCAGCACCACAAGGAGCAAAATACATTTACTCAATATTCCCCCATGACAATACCACCCACGTAAATTTTAGAAATACTCAATTCCTCGTAACTTTTAGAAATATTCAATTCCTTACAAATTTTATACTTAATTACTTAATTCATACGAAAACATTTTGGTTAGTAGGTTTGTTCGAATAACTTATTCAAAACCCAAATTTAAAGTCTTTATTTCAAACAAGAAATAAGTGCTGAACTGCTGTGGTAAATCTCCAAACTAATACAGTGACAAAAGGACCCACCAACGAGCAAACAGAAAGTCAAATCATTTCAGTGATAACACTTAGGATGATCTTTTATAACAAAATGCAATAATAAACATTATTATGATGTGGCATAAATTAATGATGTCCATAATAATAATAATCATAATAATAATAATCATAATAATAATAGTAATAATAATAATTATAATAATCATAATAATAATCATAATAATAATCATAATAATAATAGTTATAATAATAATAATAATTATAATAACAATAATGATTATAATGATAATAATGATAATATAATCAATTTTGGAAAATCGTAACAAATTAAACCATAACTTACAAAATTGATAGATTTCATAATGATTTCCAGGACATATAAAGAAGATAACTTCATCAGTTCATAAATCATCCAAATATAACCATTTTTTGATAATCTTCGTTTTCTTTCTGCTTGCTGCATGGTGGGCAGACGTACCTAGAGGTGGAGGACTTACCTGGCGTTAATGTAGTACTGAGCGGCGTTAATCGTCTCCGGCGTTCCCGTGATCGTCACTTTACGATCTGACGAACCCTCGTCCGCATTGGCAATTTTGATCTGAGCTCCTGATAATTGTCTGAAATGAAATGGATATATCTTAGGATCAGGTAGTCATTATAGTATCAAGTAGTCATGCAGCAAGGCCCTAATCCTAAAGCTCTCAAAACTCTCTAAATGGAATGAATGCTTTTGATCCCGAAGCTGAGGTCCAAAAAAAGAACAACTGAAATCAAGATCTTTGGGGTCTCTTGTTTTGGCTTACTTCAAAGCAAAGCCACACAAATTTTCCTCAGAAGAATTCACAAGTGTGCACCAAACTTAAACCAGCTTGTGAAAGCAGAGAGAATGCAACCAACAAACCCCTTACAGCTCATGGAATAAAAATATTCTAATTAAGGGGACAAACAGCATTTCCTTGATTTTAGCATAAACGAACCCTGTTCCCACATTTTCTTTTTTTCTTTTAAAAATCTGTGAAATTTGGAATTCCTGCCTCTCTTCAAAAATGAATAAAAAAAATAGTAGTCCCTTGCTTGAGGACGCGTCGTACCTGATTTCGTTAATTTTGGATCCTCCTCTTCCTATAATGCAGCCAATGAGATCATTGGGAATTGTCATTTCGTGTGTCTGTGCAGCCGTGCTGGCTGTGGTGGTGGTGGTTTGTGCGCTATTCATTGTTCTAGCTTGTGCTGCCGCCATGTGGGGCAGGGACAGGCCTGGAATGGACACTACAAAGGAACAAGGTCAAAAGGTCAAATCATCGTCTTCCCAGTAAACAACACAAGGCAAAGTAACAAGCTTAAAAAAATAATCACAGCAGAGGTTTGAATATGCAAGAATAGTCACATGCCAAAATCCACCCTTGAATCATAAATGATACAAGGATGGATTCTCAAACAATAAACATTGAAATAGACATAGGACTTTTCAAGCATGTCCCCTCCGACAATATCAAACATTATGAACAAGCACCCTCAAATAAAAAAGAAAAAATGTTAAAATGTTAATTCCAATAGAAAATGAAGCATTACTTTGCAATCCTTACCTAAAGTTCTTATAACTTAAAGGGTGTATTACATTTGTTTGATCGCTAATATATGTATTGATATATACAGTTGCCATTTAGAAAGTGTTTTAATCACAATTGTTTCATTGAACTATCTGGTTGCTTATTAGTAACTTACTTATATTCAAATATTTTCAAAATCATTACCACAAATAGATATTTAGTAGATAAAGAGCAATATTAATGCGTGTTAACTAAAATATAAAAGAGTACTTATTCTTCATCCATTCTAGAAATTCTTAGGATTCTTGGGATTTTAAGGGCTGGATATCTTTGAACGAAATAATACGAAACCAATACCAGAAATCTGACTCCTCTTTGAGAAAACCGATACTGATACCAAGGCCTACGCTGGCTACCTAAAAAACTTCTTTGTCTTGGCTTACTCTATGTTAGTGACCATTACTTAAGTAGGTACTTATAACTAGGATTTATCTACTTCTATCTACAGTAAGAGTTGGAGAGGAGGGCTAAGACGGAGGGAGTTTTTAAGGATAGCACCCTTGGGGTATTGGTATCGGTTATGAACTGAAATTCCACAATACCGTTGTTATACTGCTGCATTGCTTGTAATGATGCCATGTTATACCGTCCAGCGGTATCCAGCCCTAAAGTATAACAAAACCAGAAAAAATTGTTCTCGACTCTCTTTTTGTCAGGTTTTATAACATTAAACAATGCAAGAGCTCTTCTCATTGTAGACGGACGCCTGTCATTAGATGTCAGAGCAAAGGAAAGAAAGAAGAGTGCACACACTTATTTATAAGATACAAGACCTACAGACTGGCTTATAGTTGCTCTGACAAATAGCCAAATAACACACACACACACACAAAGTGAAATTTAGTATAAATTCACTAAACGTATCAAAAGCACATGTTCATTTTCAATAGAGAAAACGTCAAATTTAAATAATACTTTTCCATTGAAAATCTTGCACATTATTTGTATATTTGTCAGAACATAAAACTCTAACAGCTGATTGGTTAACCTCTGCTGCTCAAAGCTGCTGTTATTGGCTAGATGCAAAAAGTCTTTAATGAAGTTTTCTTTAGAACTGCAATTCTTATATTCCAAAGAAGTGATTTACTAGGAAAGAGAGTGGGTCAATGAAGGTGAAAAAACAGGCAAGTTATCAAAAGTTGCCAACTTTTACATTTTGGAATGTGAACTGTAATCAAATAACCTATAGTTTGTTTTGAACAAATAACTAAGCGGAAATATTTAATTTCTGACAAGCTTTTTTCAATTGTCATTTATTGACCAGTAAATTAAACCACTCGTCTTTTTTTTTTCGAAATTATCTTTTGGCCAAGCTAAGAGGATGAGAAACTGTTTGGTTTTAATTTAGTGACACACTGACAGTGCAGTTTATGGTTAAGCCCTTCGCCTAATTATCAAAGCAGCAATGATGACAACGAACAAACTAAAGTGAAAAATAAAGAAATAATCTCAGTTAGTGTATCTTACAAGTACAACAGAAAGCCTGCATAGTTAGTATATTTCTCCAGTGCATTGAAAGTCTATATCACAAGTAATGTACTACACAGAACCTGCACATATATTCTATTACATATACATCATGACATTAGAAAGCCCAAAGAATTTATGTTTCAGCAATGCAATAGAATGCCTGCATAGCTAGTCTATTTCACCAGTACAACAGAAAAAGCAAGCGAGTCTATTTCACAATTACAACAGAGCAGCCATGTGACTAAATCTGATCTGTACATATAAAATGTTGCATAAGCTTATCTAATCGTTCACGAAAACAATTGAATGATATGTAGATGAGGAGAAGATACCCAAGATATATAACATGTATTATTGAGAGGCAAATCCAATACAATTTTGATTTTAGCTTGGGGCATGTTTTATAAGTTTGATTTTATGTTAAGTTTTGATTCAATTATGCTCACTGATGATCAAATAAACCAAAGATACCTTGTGAAACTTTTTCAATAAAGGTATTTTTGATAAATAACTTCCAAATGTTAAATTTTTTTCAAGCTTTACTCAAAAGTTGCCAACACTTTAAACATTTAGAGTGTGAAAAGGGGAACTGCTCACTATGACAGGTCTCTCAACGGAAACTCTTCTCCAGGTCACATATAATTCAACGTTTTGAGATACAAGACAATAATTGTAGCTGAGAATAACAAGAAAATCTAGGGATATTTATAGGAAATAACCAGAATTTCCTGAGTATTCGCGACTAACATTCACAAAGGCAAGTAGTATTTTCATTCATTGCAGTGTACAGAAAAAAAGTTAGAGTAAACCAGAATTTCAACTCTCTGAATTAAATTTACTTACAAAATACTAGAATTTTTTACTGTTATGTATATTACATTTAAAGTGGATATTTCTGACTTGAAATTCTGGGCATGATAAACTGAAAGTATGTGAAGAGAAGCAGCAGCAAAGAAAGAGGTGAGGCTGCGGAGGAGGAGGAGCAGCGCAGTGCTGCCCCTAGTGGCAGAAATACTTACTACCTGGTAAGAGGCCCTGTTGCTGCGCTAGCAGAGGGAAGGTCTGTTGTAATGCTGCCTGATGCAACTTAGTCAGCTGCTGAAAGACGGCAAAAGGGGCAAGCTCAGACAACAATCAACAAAAACAAACCCAACCACAAAAACCCTTCTCAACAAACTCCTAAATGTCTGGTAAAATCATAAGTCGAAATGCAAATGTTATTTAAATCGCTATCTTATATTTTGAATCTAAATGTCTCAATCAAAGTTATAAATCGAAATAATATTACCTAAAACATTAATCTTTTATTCTGAATCTAAATTATTAGTGTTTTGAATATGAATAATAATGATAAATGAATATAGAAATCAAAATTATAATTCATATAATCTAAAGAGCTTATACTTAACATGTCTTGTATGATCTTAAAATTAATCTTTATGTTAATCAAATACATGGCAATTACTTATATATTGAGAATGAATGAAAAAGACTTTTTAATTAACTTACTAAAGAACTCCTACTTAAATCTCAGATACAATGAATAAAGATAGTATGGCATATTTTGATCAAATGTTCACATGCTAAACCATTGACTAACTTATCAAGTGGCCCTGCAAGCTGTGAGAGTTAAGACTGGAAGGTGCTGCCACCTACAATCACTAGTTGGAATTACCTCTGACATTAATCGTCAGAATCCTCATCAGTTTTTTTTGTAGCTACAGCGGGGAACAACTAGATCTTGGTTAAGACTTCCTGTTGGAAAGACGCAATTAGAGTTAGATTTCCTGTGTTGCCATGGAAACTAAACAGGCACACGTGAGGACCTGATTATCACTTTTTGCATGTGGATGCATGTGCGGCTAGCATCATTGCTATGGCGCCTTCCAATATATTCTCAGAACCCAAAGAAGTATTTAGCAAATATGTCCTCCCCTACTGCATACCCAGACTTAGCTTATAAGTAAATTGGAAAAAGCTCTGTTTACCCTATCACAAACATACTCTTGCCAGATGAGCTGTGTCTATATTTCTACATTCATTATTCAAGAGGATAAAGATGGCTTAAGTACTGTTATATATTACCTTTTCCAGGGAATAACCCTTTTCCTTGCCCAGCCCTTTTTGAACTAAAAAGAATGTGTGGGGAAGGATAACCTAAAGAGGGAAGGCGCGTCCGTGATGGGTTTACATCAAAGCACACAACTCTTCATGCTCACCAACCAGCAAAAAAATCTCAGGTACAATTACCCCCCAAAATCTAATAAGTCCTAATGGTGGATTCCACTGGTTTCCCCTTCCTTTTTCTCTTTCCAAACAATTTGTGTTCTCTTTTCAATGTTTGGCCAGGATCATTTCATGTATGGAATTAGTAAAAAAAAAAGATACTCCTGCCTCTGTTACAAGGAATGAATTGGAAATGCTCGGGAATTAGAATTTTCCTCTTCTCCTTTCAGACATTTTGTGTTCTCTTTTCAACATTTGGTCAGGATCTTTTCATGCAGAGAATTTAAGAAAAAACAGATATTTCTGCCTCTCTTACGAGGGATGAATTGGAAATTCTTGAGAATTATATTTTTTCAGGAAAACATGAATGGACTTAATTAAAAATCACCTCAAATTCAATTCACACTTTTTTCCTTACAAAAATATGTTTTGAATTTTGAATTATTAACCAATCAGAATCCAATTAGGTTATTTTTTGCAGTTCATGTTCAAGCAAGAGTGATTGCTGGTGCATAGAGCACACTCTAACCTCTCATTACAGAAAACTTCTTCCAGGAAAAAATAAACTCTGATGACATCACAGGTAGGCGTTGCCATGACAACCACGCAGCCTGTTTTCGAGGAGGTGAGTGCGAAACTGCCGCAAATGAAATCACAGCTGACTTTACTCAATAAACGCCGGGACGTGAGTGACTCATCGGTGATGTCGATACGTCCACTGCGCCAGCTTTTCCGCGACATGAACAACTTGTTAACAATGTCGCAAACACTTAAAGGTGAATGCTAACAAGATAAACAGTGGTAACTGCGCTGTGGTGAAGACCGCTGTCATAGCGTGTCCTGTCGGCAACGCTCAGAGCAAAGAGAACGAGCAGAATTCCAGTAGAATTCTCCATGAAAACATGGACCTGTTGCTCTGATTCTATTCCTATTGAAATTTTAGTCTTTAATATCTTCAACTAAGGAAATTGAAAAAATGTACAAAAGTGGGGATGTATCAGTGAGTCTGCTTCAGGCGTATTGCTGTAGCTCTCTGCCTCGGCAGAATTAGCAGAGAAATCCCCACTGGCATTTTCCTCTCTGGGAACTATTATTGCAAATTGCATTCTCATGAAAAGGAAGCCTTGTGCGGCTCATTTTGCCGCAGCCTGGGCCTGACCTTTTGTCGAGGAGATGGCGTCGGGGGAGGAGACAATAACAGGTATCTAATGTCTGTCTCCACCGCCGCCGCGATGACATCATCGTCACGACAACAGCAACAGCAGCAGCAACCACACAGTACGCAACAACTCATGCTACTTCTCCAAAAGAAATTGAAGGTTGAATTCTGAATGGTAACCTTTCCCCTCAGTGGAGCTAAAGGATTTTGGATTTGGAAAAAGAGAAAGCAGATAACCCAGGAAAAAACACCAACTAACCTCTCCAACAGCTGGCAAGACCACCTTCCACAAAACAAGAGAATCCCCCCATGGATAGAAATTGGCTCAGAATTTAGAGAAATGACACACCCCTTGCTGAGGTCATAGTATTATGCTTCCAGCCACACATTTTCTTATCAACTGCTTGCATTACGTGTGAATTACTTGTCACCACCAGTTTGTAAGTAATATTGTGGTAACACTGGCCAGTTTCATTTACAGCTTACCAGGGATCCACTATTATATCTTTTAGCACTTTTATAGAGCACCCCCTTCCCACTCCGATCCCCCTAGAAAAAAGGTGTGTAGGTCTGATGACCAATTCTTTCCAGCTTTGTAAAGTCTCTCTTTAGTTCTTCTTTGGTCATTTGATCACAAAATCCCCCTAAAAAAAACCCACACTTTTGTTTGTGTATCATAATTGATAAACTGCACTCACTCCCCCGGCGGCAGAGACTGCTGCTGTGCCTAGTTCTTGGTGTTGTGGAATAGCGTATTGACCCTGAACGGCGAACGCCTGGCCTCCAGCAAATATCACAGGCGGCATTGCGGGTTTTGGACGGTATGGGATTGTCGCTCCTTTAGGAGGGGACTGGATAAAAGGAAGGAAGAAGGATTATAGAGGACGAATGAAGGTGATTAGAACAGGGTCTCGACGCTATCTGAAAAAGCTAAAACAACATGAAAAAACTCTGTCAGTGTTGCTTGATCTTGAAATGTTGATACATCGGAGATATGGGAACATCCACTGGTGGTGAGAGATACTGATAAGCAAGGGAACAATGAATGACGGGACCTAAAGGGGGAGAGTGTAAAATAAAATAATAACGTGGTACAACAATCCTGCAATAATCATAGTTTCCAAGACAATATAAAGATGGAGGGCTGAGGACACTGACTGAAAGTAGAGGACTGCAATATCAAAAGCCATTCGACTCAAAATCAGCTAACACCAACTTCAGAATCATCAGCACACGCATATATTTTTCTTTGCGTTTGTGGGCTTTCTTCACAAAGATACAAAATAGGATAAATTGAAAATATTTTGTATCTTATATTCTCACCACTTTTGACACAATGCATATCTACAATGTTTTTGAGTGGCAGGCAGGTTAGTATCTTGAAGCCTGAATGGAAAGGGCCATGGATAAATGAAATTTTCCTGCAAGTCCTTTCTCTACACAATAAACGGAGCAAGGAACTTTTATCTAGTTTTTTATTTGAATTCATTCATTCATTTAGTGTCAGAGTAACAGATTTTCAATCTAACATTATATCTATCAATTTCATATCAAAGGATATTTCTTTTTTGTAAAGATAAATGAACTGCTTCTTCTGGAATATGATAAAATGCAGCTTGGAAGAAGCATTCTTTGGTGATAGTACTAGATAACTGAAGTTGGTAAGTGAAAAGCTGATCTTGTGAACTAATACATAACAACAATAGCATGGTACAAACTACAAATGCAAAATAAAAATTGTCAAGGTTAATAACTGGGAGCATAACAGAGGGGGGAGGGGGGGGAGGCCTCCACTAGCCATAGACAGACATGCCCATCCCTGAGAGTCACCGTAGCACCAACAGGACTAGTACCATAAGGACTGGAAACAACCTCTAGCAACACACACTTTCAGCACAAACAAATAAGTGTGGAGCAGAAATAAAATGAAATAATGAATAATTTGAAGCTGAATAGAAAAATAAGTGAATAAATTAGTAGTTTTTGTTTTTTTAAATTCAAAAATCATAATAATTCAGTAAAATTCTCATTATTGAATCACTGGAATTTGTTTTCTTGCATTCATTGTGCCATTTTCATTATAAAAACTTAGAGAAATCTTCTGAACGTCAGAGTCAAAAGGACACATCATTCTGAATAACTTTTTCCAGTTTTCAGCACTCTTATTGATAAAGCAGAATTTGATAAGTGCAAATTCCAATAGGGTTGGATGAGATTGTTTTCCACGAATGTCATTGGTTATTTGGTGATGATTAAAGGTCAAGGTCATGTCCTCATGCGCCGAGGGGCGATGGGAAGAGGGAATTGTGGGATAGATGAGGGCTGGATTACGTATTGTGGTGACCTAGCAGGTCGATACAGGCTCTATCCAGATGCAAAATAGAATTGACCATTAGTTGACCAGATGAAGGCAGCAACTACAGGAGCATCGCTATGACAACAATCAATAGTACAACAATGGATCTTTAAAACAGTGGAAAAACTACTTTATCACTACTTCATTTAAATCAATATTATTTTAGTAAAAATCTTTTTTTTGTAGGCAATAAGACAGAAAATGTATATTTTCATAGGCTATCATCTTAAGTTAATAGTTCAAAATTTTCGAAAGAGAAACAAGACTCTTTCTCGTTACTTTCATTTCTCATTTGCTTATTTCACATATGATTGAATTATCTATTTAAGATTTAACATCCAACGTAACTAAGGTTTTATAGTTAAAGATTATATATATATATTTTTTATAGTTAAAGATTTTATGTGGAATGTGCCTAGTGAATTTTGCTGTTTCTGTTGCTTAAATAGATGGTGTACATACCTCCAGCATGACGCAGCAGATGTGGTAGATACACTGTGTTATGGGAGTCGGCTGTACCTGAAATTGTTACTGTCCTCTCTGTGGAGTTGGGTAACATTTCACTGGCAACCTGTATTGACGCTCCTGTTACCTAAAAAAACACAATCAGCTCACAGCTTAGGAAAAACACAAAAACAATGCACAGAAAACAATACCCTGGAGCTATGGTATGAAATTTTATTAGTTTCGATATAATACAAAATATTGTACATGTTGTAAATATTTTCCTTTAGGTTGTAAGTGGATGCAGAGTACACGGAAGCAGGTCTGCACTTTTTCAACCTTCTGCTCCTAAGATTTAGGTGTGTAATTCATTGCAATTTCCTCTTTCTCTCTTTATTTCTCACTCTCTTGCTCTCTCTCTCATCTCTCTCTCTCTTCTCTCTCTCTCTCTCTCTCTCTCCTCTCTCTCTCTCTCTCTCTCTCTTTCTCCAGTAATGTACTCATCAGGCCCTGTTCAAACCAGTGCACTAATTTATTCCCTTTCATGCCAGAAGAGCCCACACTTGGTGGTCTCCTATAATTCCAGCTTACATCTGAGTTTCCCTCCGTCATCATCTCCTTCCCTATCCGCCTCCCTGCGATCGCGAGCGCGGTCTGCCGCCGCCGCTGCCTGGTGATCACGCCAGACTTTGAAGGCTTTGTTACCTGTATTAATCATCTACCCACTCAGGGGGAAAACACACCTTTGCCTCTTCACTGATTCAACTTTATTGATCCCACACATCTACTCTTTAATTCTCTAGCCACACAATTTGCTAAACACACATCTTTCCAGTGTAATTTGTCTTCGGGGCCAGCCCCGTTCCTACCTAGACTACAATACCAGCAGGGTCATTATCAGGCTGCTCAGAGAGACCTGGAAAAGTGAGCTGTGCTTTTCCTGTTAGAACAGTCAGGTCAAAATTCATGTGCATAAACACATTCATGCTTGGAATTTCAGACAAATTTGTCAATTTCCAAATACATGCATCTTAAAAAGAGTGCCATTTTGAAATTCCTCCAGAAATATTGATTCTCCAAGTAGTCACTCATTTACAGCATGTTACCTATGAGTTTCTAATAGCTCTCTAACTAGCACTTGACAGTGGCCACAATGAGTGAAAGTAGGTTAACATTGAAGACTATTACCAATAGTGCTCAGTTTTTTATTTTGTTGAGTTGGTTTAACTTGGTTCTAAATCAATAAAGCGGTCATTAATTGATCAACCTGACAAAAACCTCAAGGTCCCCCATATATCAGCTACACATGGATGGAGCAATGCACAATTCATAATCCCTCACAAAACAACTTTTTCTACAGAAATCCATCTTATTCAAAACAATGGACAGCTCATGCTATATTCTTAATTTGGCTTTTTCTGAAATAGCCAAAAAGATTCATTATGTATGCATACTAACATCAAAATATCACTGATAATGTGCTTTACATTAAAATATGGCTATGTGAACACAGGAAGTGCAGAGGACAGGGGCCTTTTTTCCAGCATAAGTGAGATGCATGCAGTACTAGTTAACATCCCCTTATCCCCTGTAGAAAAGCTGACATATGTCACCTAGTTACTTGTCACCACGGAAAACTAATCACTAATGGCAAGATACTGAGCATTGTTGCTATAGTAACAGCTCCCTAAGGAACTGTCAAGAACAGATAGAGCTATGAGAGGTAAATAAGAACTCTGTTGAAAGCTCAGTACGATTGTTGAATTGTTCAGTGCAAATCTTCTGCGCATCTAACCAAAATGATGGTGACGATTGTTGAATTGTTCAGTGCAAATCTTCTGCGCATCTAACCAAAATGATGGTGAATTTTAGGATTACCATGGCAACCGTCACCATCGTTGCTTGGCAGATTGTCAGCTTTCTCCCCGGATGTCTGTGTGATTTGTGACCGCGAGTTGGCCACCAAATATAGATGATTAAATATAGCAACCTGTAAACCTGCTATCTTCGCTCATCTTCAGAAAAACTTGAGAATCTCTCAAGGTGGTCAACAACAGTTCAGTCTATAACCAGTACTGGAAGAAGAGAGATCACGGAGGGACATCCATACACTACCCTTCTCAAAAGCAGTCCATCTATAGTTACATTTTTGCCAAGGTCAAAAAGAGTCAACCAAGCAAAACTAAGCCCCCTTCAATCATACGTTCAAAAGATTAAGAATTAAATTAACCCTCTCTTGACAGTAGCACTGCAATTTGGATGTGACCAGAGTTAAAACAATATTTAAAAGAAAC
>OZ012689.1:25249816-25284235 GCA_963942565.1 Maea johnstoni | reverse complement strand
AATCATTCCAATGGCCGGGGCAAAAGTCTACGCATACTTGTGCTGACTGTATCCGAAAAAAACTTTATTTAACCAACTCATGACAACAATCTTCGATATAAGATAATTTCGAGGGGAACTCTTCAGCATGACACTTATCATTCACTGGCCCTGGAATTCATACATTCTCTCTCTCTTTCTCTCCCTCCCTCTCCCCTCCCTCCCCCCCCCCCCCCCCCCTCTCTCTCTCTCTCTCTCTCTCTCTCTCTCTCTCTCTCTCTCTCTCTCTCTCTCTCTCTCTCTCTCTCTCTCTCTCTCTCTCTCTCTCTCTCTCTCTCTCTCTCTCTCTCTCTCTCTCTCTCTCTCTCTCTCTCTCTCTCTCTCTCTCTCTCTCTCTCTCTCTCCTCAGCTTGGTCATCAGAGACTGTTCATGCTCTCACTCCCCACACAGGATGGTCATAACCCTTTAGCTGAAAGAAAACCTGTTGTAATCACACCAAAGCCCAGAGATGCCTGTGAGGACCTGAGGGAACATGTGTTCTTCCCCTTTATCTCTCTCCAGACCAGAGAGCACCTCTCTAGCATCAAGTCTCACTGAAGTCTCTCTCTCCACACTCCACTCACAGACACAATCGTGATGTGCATGTCTCACCCATTGGAGGGCTGGACATGATATACCCGAGACACAATCGTGATGTGCATGTCACACCCATTGGTGGGTTGGACATGATACACCCAAGGCCTGACATGCGAGGACCATTCAAGTTACCTACTTCCAATAGGGAGCATGGCATATTAATCAACTAATATAGCAGTTTTTTTTATGTTATCAGGAGAGTGAGTCACATCAGTACAATCTATGTTCACATCAAATACTGAGGTTACATACAATCTCTCTCTCTTACACGCTCTCTCTCTCTCTCTCTCTCTCTCACACTCTCTGTACATTTGTTTGTTTGTTTGCATATGTGTGTGTGTTCTCCCAAAATACTCAAAAGTTAATGCCAAGTTAAGTGTTAGACAAAAGCTGATACATACAAAGAAAAAATTAAAAATACAAAGAAAGGTATTTTTTACGAGTGTTTGATGGAGATAATTACTTTACTACAACAAGCAATTCTTTACAAATATAACCTTTACAAGCTTCACAATTTGGCCACCAGGTGACAGCACTAGTAATGTCTTACCTCTCTAATTTCCTTTATTTTGAACCACCTTTTCCGATTAGAGAGCCACACTGACTGGCTGGCACTATGAGACGAATAGTTACTGGGGGTTTGGGGATACCACTGTTGGGTCCGTTCTGTAGGTCCTGCAACATAGAAAGGAGGAGTCTGTAGCATAAGAACTGCAATCTCCTTAGTTATCGTCATGGAAACAGGCTCATATACTGATGACATTACTCTTCTCTGAATAGACGGCAGGAATGCCAGCATTTACGACTTAATTAAATTAGCTGGTATTCTTAACCCCAATGCTGCTATTTAGCTTGATGAGAAGTATTTACGAGATTATCTTGGGGGCAAGCTCTCCCCTCGTCCGAGTACACTTACCGTAAATTCTCCGAAATTTAGACCACCCTATGCTAATTCAAGGGATATCTTTCACAAGAAGCAACATTTGCAAAGTATTCAAAGTTAATAAGAATCCAAATAATAGTTTTAAATACACTGCACCATTCACTAATAAAGATTTGGAAAAAATAAGTGAAAAAACTCTTTTTTCTTCAATTTTTTTTTATTTTGTAATATTTTTTCAAATACCTTTTACAGTATAGGACCACTCTTTAATAGGAAACTAACCATATTCATTAACATAGAATTTTAAATTAATGAAAAGATTTTATAATACTAATCTAATACTAAGACTAAATGCTGTTTTTGAGGGACTTTTTTTCTTTTATGTCAAGATTAGTCTGACTTGCTATATTCAAGCATGTAATCTTGACAAGGGAGCTAGGTCCATTTGTTTATATTTACAGGGATATGGTTGAAATAAATGTTTTACTTTAAGAAGCACTACGACTACATACCATGCAATGCAGATCAAGAATTATCCGTACTACTAGCATATCTTGCCTTCATTATTAAATTCTTACATTTTTATTACTTCATGATATTTCTATATGTTGCTCAGATAATAAGTACTCACTGATTTTCTTTTAACTCTTATGCTGCTGGTGGCTAATTTGGCCAATACAAAAAGATGCAAAAAACCCGCTAAATTACTGAAACCCTGGCAAATGGGTACTCATCTGAGAGTACTTGGCAAAGCTTTTAAATGAATACCAAGACGACAGGGTTTCGATGGTTTTTCAAGAATCTTGCATTCTTTTGCTTTTGACAAGAGTAGTCTCAGCATTGGAAGGGTTAACAGTGTTTTGACTATGAAGATTAAGAAATGATTCTTTTGAGCATAAAAAAAAATTGTTGTCAAGAAAAAATAAATCATGATGTGGCAAAATATGCACCGAGATAATTCTTGATATTCTGTCCCCTTCATGCATGCGGGATGGACAGACGAGACTACGGGGCCCCTAGGGGGATGAAAGATAGAAACGATCCAGATGAACTCACGTAAGGGCTCACCTCTTCGAACTTTTTACAAATCATTGTAAAAGCCTTGAAGATGGCGTCTGTAGACCCTGTGACTGTGACGATCCTCTCCGGACATGAAGCATCTGAGATGTTGATTTTGGCACCACTCTGAATGAAGGACAGCAAAAGGGAGATGTTGAGAAGAGACACAGAGAACCAGCAATGAAAATAATTTTTTACAGACAGGCTGGAAACATGTAAATAAAGAGAGTAGATGCGAGCCATTCTCAACATATTCAAAAGTGAGCACACTTTTTAAGGTGACACTACATTCTGATGCGGCTGGGTGAGAAGTGAAACAGAAAACTAAGTAATACAAAAAAGTAAATGATTATTAAGCAAGGAAATGAAATCTTTTGAAATGAGATTCTTTGAGTCGTGATTGGATGAAAAAATGAAAAATGAGTTACAAATTTCTTGAAACACCAGTTTTTTTGTCAGACAGATAGGGGAATGGGGAATAGGGAGGGGGAGGGGGGGGGGGGGGGGGGAGGCAGATACTGTATGATTTCCAGATCAGAAGCAAGCGTGGAAAGAGTTTCTTTGATTGCCCCTTCCCAATAGCGCAATGAGTTTACATGACTGATCTCTCGCATGGAAAAAGACGTTCCTTTCATTAAGCACAGCACGAGGAGGCAAGAGATCTCCTGCGGAAAATGGCCAGTTTTGCGATTTCTCGTGAGTCTGATCTCTGATCTATTTCGGTGTTTGCTTGTGTCATCAGCGAGCGTTCATGGATTGGTTGAGTCTCCTGTAAGCCGTTCTCATCTTGCCGGCTTCGGCTTACTTTGCCCCATTCCCGCTTACGAGAGCCTTTTGATCAATTCCAATTGCTGCTGATGTAAACTCATCCCTACACACTGCCCACATCAAATCCCACTTCTCAAATACTACTAGCACGGGAACAATATCCCATTTCTTCCATAAGGGCACAGGATACACATATGATGTATGAATTACATGGGGATGAATTAACCCCCTCTCCCAAAATGACTGTTTGGATTTCATGTCTTTAACCCATTCACACTCTGAGTTCCTACAGAAGGTACCGTCTGCTACTTATATTCTTTTGAAAATAACTCTGTGAATAAAGTGAAAGTTTACAAAATATTTGAAGGAGAGTTGTTGTTGGGCTTCTGATCAACATTTCTCCTTGAAATGTTTTCAAGAAAATACTTCTGGAAGTAATACATTTCCAAAATCATCAGGCCTCTTTTGGCTGCTCTGAGCATAAATGAGTTAAACCAACACAAAAACATCTTAATAGTGGTTTATATTAAAAGTACTTACTGGAATATGGGTTTTGGTTTGTAGTTGCTCTTTCGACATTCTTTTAATGTATATTTCTTAATTTGCCCGATTTGTCACAAATACATATAACTGTCACAAATGCATATAACCATTAAATACACTTATAGTTGGATAATCAAAATGTTCTTATCTTGTAGTCATGGTTGTTTGGCCATGTTGTTGAGACTGATATTAATTGTGATAGCATATCGCATTTCATTTAACCCTATGAAGCGTGTAGGAAGTGTCATCCTAATGGCATTCTATGTAGCATTTACAAGATGATGTTGTTGTCTAGTCAGCAGAAAGTTGATCACATTACCTAGATATTGCTAGTGCTACCTGCGTATCACCTCTCATTAACACCTGTCTGAGCGAGAACAAAGGACTAATCACTAATTAGCGCGGTCCCTATGACACCCCGGACAAAATGGCCGCTGCTTCTAATTGTCTGCTACAGGGGAAATATGAGGAGTGAGATTATTACCCTGGGCTAATTAGCAGTCTACAGTCAGTGTCATTGTTATATCTCCCCATCAAAAGCCAACATGAAGGAATTATTCACCCTGCAGCCACTGTCATTCAGGGTTAACATCTATTAAGAGAGGAGATTGTTTAAAGCCAAAACATGTGCACTTTTTTTTAATATGAGTCAGTAAGTAAAGTCAGAGGAATGATTCGGTTTTCTCATCTGATAGGGTGGCACCTCACACTCTAAATCTTCAATGGCTGATTACACTAATTGGATCTACTTACGCATATCATTAACAAATATAACCATAAATATAATGGTGCATGTTTATTTTTTCAAATTCTGTATGTAAATAATATGGATACTCCTAATTAGAATTGGGGTATTAGAGTGCAACTTGAACCCCGTCCTTCCCTCTCTTCCTGAAACTGATCGGATTATCAATATCCCAGGATTAAGCTGACAAGGCAAGCCGATAAATTAGTCCCAATTAGTGCCGGCTACTGCCATGCATCATTTCTCCAGCACTTCTCACTCTGGTGGAAAGAGAGAGAGAGAGAGGAAGAGAGCTGGAAAAATAGGCTGACACATTCTTACAGACGTGCTTTTTGGGTTGTAGGGATTGAAACAAACCCTATTCAAGGCCTGAATTTCCCTATTCAAGCACCCAAAAGGATATAAATTGGAATGAATATTTGGGTTGAACACAGAATCATTAAAATCCTTAAAATTGAGAGCTTAAAGGGAGGTTCATTTACTTATCAATGCCTTGAGATTAGCTCGACATGTGTCACCTACATCTATGATACTTACACAAATACAAACTTTACATAAACTCATAAAATATTTTTCAGTAGAGGTGTAGGTTGGGCACTAGTTACCAGTCTGACTTTCAAGTATTTTCTGATAAGTGCTCTGATCACAGAGATATTTGATATCAAAAGAGTCAGGAGGAAGTTTTGGGGTGCTATAGGCAAACTACTTGTTCACTCTGCTTCCACATTCTGGGCAGGCTATACAAGCTGAATTCATCCCTTGATTTCTCCCACACTTTGATGTTCGGCTGGAAATAACAACGCCATTAAAACCGCGGGTGTTCATTTATTTTTGGTCTGCAATGAACACCCCTGTACAGACACAACATAAAGCAGCATTCTGTGGAGTCTGGCGCATACTGAATACCTGGCTTCTCCACCCAGAAGCCATACTGACCACACCCCCTCCCTCACAGTGAGGGTCTCCTCCTCAGACCTGGCTTTATCGCCCTCTTTACAAGCCAGCAGAAAGAGAATCCAATGAATTTCTGATTTGCCAGAAATGGAGTGTACATTTCCGTGTTGAAGAGACTCTCTGCTAGTTGGATTCCCATATCTTTGCCTTAATAGCGGCCATTTCTAGGGCTGCTCATTATGGGGATTAGACGTAGCGCCAACCTCGTTACTTTGATGTGGCCTGGCTCAGCACAGAGAAAACAATGGCTATCTCAATAAACTCTACGTTCTCTGATCTAAATCTCTTCCCCATGACTCAGATTACGGCCCACGATCAAATCTGCTTCTACCAGTAAACCACCAGCCCCCGCCCAGGCCTGACACAGGCAGGGGTTTATGGTTTATACACATGTGGATTATGGAGGAATTATGGGGGGTTAGTCAAAAAAACCTTACTTGAACGTTGATCTTAAATCATTATGTTAAAATGTCAAGTTTCTTTGATTTGGGCAAAAAAAATTAACTCTTTCACAACTGGATCATACAAGCATGGAAATGTCATAATATATCGATAAATAATGGACTGAGAGTTCCTTTTCCGGATGAGATATTCAATTCCTCAACAAATATTTGGGGGGTACACCCAGGAATGTTATAATGGAAGTAAGGATACAGCACAGTATCCAAACAGCCATTTTTCAGTATTGATGAAAAAGAATCATTAGATGACAGTGTCATCTCTTATTACAATTTCCTGAGCACAAAAGTGCTCATTTCCATAGAGATCAAAACTATCATATAGGATGAAACAGATTCTACGCATACGTAACAATAACCCTATTGTTCTACAAGTTCAGAAAGTGACCACCAGGTGGCAGCAGCAGCTGAGGCACACACCTGGAATCACAGGTGTGGTGACCAATTAGTGTAGACAGCGGCGGCGGCCACTAATTGGCATATGACACCTATCCCTGTACACCGTACCTGGGATAGCTGCCATAACTGCTACAGAATACCAATTATAATACAGCCCCGGTAGCGCACAGCTTATCCCACCACTGCAGTTATTGCCAGAGCAAAAAGAATGCCCAAGAAATGAGCATAGCTCTATAATTTCATGAGAATAATGGAAGCCCCTATGTTAGAGCCTGGTAAAGCCAGAATGCCAATTATATCCACTGCGAGGCATGAGTGGTATGTCTGATCCCTGCGCCTATATAGGTGGCGCCACCAGGGTGAGGATGTCATCACCTCAGGTAAGAACATCATCTCATTAGGAAGAGTGGTAAGTAAAGGTGAAATGACCACGGAATGGGAAATAATGAGGTATCTCAGTAAAATGTCTGTTTCAATTACTACATGAGGAAATTGGAAATCTAGCGACATGGCGTTGTCGGATATGAAGGAGGAATCTAGATGGCGAAGGTACACAACAGCACTAACAAGTGTTATTACATCCAGGAGTGTTTCCCTATATCTCTACTGTGTGACCCAGTCACCTGTCATAGTCAAGCATGGTAACAACTAAGTGTAAGATACCTTACTGCTACTAGGACTGATAGAATATCTCAATCAAGTTATGACCTTTTCACCCTCAGTCATCAGGAGCTTGATTGTGAAGGAGGCAGCGCTTGACAACTCATGACAGAAATGCTAACAATATTTTCTAGCCCTGGTATTATTTTGCTAGTCATGTAACAGTAAGAATATTTAGTACAAGGAAATACCCACAATATTCAATCAACCTACAGGGCTGGAACCCACAACATCATCCTGCGATCATTTTACTAGCCCCAGATTCAGACTGGTGGGACCTGAGCTGTGATGATGATGATGATGATGATGATGGTTATGATAGTGCTTATGATGGTGCTTGTGATGATGATGAGGATGATGATGATGATGATGATGATGATGATGATAATATTATTGAACTCATTGACAAATTCAGCCATTTCATGTTGGGCACTCTTGCTGTCTGAGTGAATCACATGGCGGAGAATGAGTTGTGACATCAGAGGAATGGCCTATATAGTATACCCCTTTATCTGGCCAATAGCGGCTGAGTGCTCCCTAATGGTCTGGGACTGTTGGCAAACATGGCCACCTCTCTGGCAGAACTCAAAGTCCTCTCAAGTAGTGTGCATTCACTGGGATAAATGTAGACAATATTTCCTGCACCTGGGGAGTATGGAGGAACAGTGGCCAACATTCCTCATGCTGCCGCTTGATTGCAGATAGATCAACCCTAAGTAGTAACCCTAGCCTTTAAGTAGTAGTAGTAGTAGTAGTAGTAGTAGTAGTAGTAGCAGTAGCAGTAGTAGAAGTAGGAGTAGTAGTAGTAGTAGTAGTAGTAGTAGTAGTAGTAGAAGTAGTAGTAGTAGTAGTAGTAGTAGTAGCAGTAGTAGTAGTAGTAGTAGTAGTAGTAGTAGTAGTAGTAGTAGTAGTAGTAGTAGTAGTAGTAGTACTAATGGAGAAGGGAATTGCAAGGAGATTCTAGGATAATGCAAGAAAATTCTGGGATTCCATAGGAATCTTTTTTGTGAAATATATCATAACTACAGGTATGTCTGTAGCCCTCGAAATCGCCTGACTAATTTGATTAGATCTCTCTAACAAAATCAATTGAGATAATGCAAGGAAATGCTAGGATTCCATATAAATCTATTTTGTGGGATATATCACCAAAATAGTCAGGCTGTTTTTGACCACTACAGGTATGCCTTATTTGGTTAGATATCTCTAATAAAATCAATTTTTGAAAAGATATTTGAAGAAGAAATGTTGATAACGAACCTACTAACTTTCACTGATTGTTAAGTTATTTTCAAAGTTATCATACGGCCAGACGACACCTGTCATGGATATCTCCAGGCTTGAGAGGGTTAAAGTGAGTTGTGTCTGTTTGTCCCCAGGAAAGGAAATTGATTACAACCATCTGTTTCAGCTACTGAACCTTCAGAGCAATGTTAGAGGAGTTTAACAATGGCCGCCATCGCCCAGTAAAACACAACAATCAATCAATTAAAATACTGCTTCAGATAAGCTGTTGACTGCAGAACAACTGCTAGGGAGGAGGAGGAGGGGGATATTTCAAGGAGGGGACATCTCCATGACCATCAAATATAGGGACTATTATTTCAACCCATTCATGTGTTAAATAAACCCTTCCAATGCTGAGGCTACTTTCTTTCAAAGCACAAGGACACAAGATTTTTGAAAAACATCTAACCCTGTCAAGTTGGTTTAACCTCTTTTGAATCCTATTCTGCCATACGATGGATAATCACACAAACAGCAGAGTTAAGCAGTTCCCGTCAGGAAGTTTTACGAAAACCAGAGAGATCAAAATATTATCATCTGTGTAAATTTGCTGATAAAAGTTTACCTTTCATTCAAGTTTGCCACCTAATAAAACTACCTCTTCTCATGCAAATATATTGTTAAAAGTATTTTTCTACGAGAAATAAACTATAACTGTAATATCACAAGATACATTACAAGCTGGGCGCATTGAGTATGAAAAAGTTGGGAATTCCATTTCAGGTAAACAGACTAACCCCAAGAGAAAAATAGGGCATTGTTGACAATGATTTCATAACTGTACTAACTTATAGCCAGAATGACAAGAGTTATGTATGAACTAAATGAAAAATCCATTAAATAACAATATATGGATCAATAATGATAAAAGCATTGAATCTAGAGGACTGTACAGCTATTGGCATTGGCAACCACCAGTCAATTATTGACAATATCATTTTTATCCCCTAAAAATATTAGCATTACACAAGAGATTGTAACATCTGTATGTCCTATTCTGTGAGTGTCTATAGGAAGTGGTGGCACATGCAGAATGCTTCTCTATACCATGGTGCTAGCTGTCCCTGGGAAATAGGTTAGCTCTGCAGCACCACCCCCCCCCCTCCCCCACGCACACTTTTTTTTTTAACCATACTAGGTTTCTCATTGATAAGTGCCATTTTTTTGTATTTTTGAAAACTAAATTTTAAAATTTAGCAAAAAAAATTGGAAAAAAATAGAAAACTAAACAATTGCTGGCTTAGATTCTGATCACCATTCCTCTTTTCCAATATTTCCTGAAAAATGCCCTATAAACAAAAATACTTTTGGCCACTTCATGCAGGAAAGGGTTAATCAATTCAAGAATAAATTTCCTCAAGATATTTTTTCTGCATCAATGCTACTTGTGTAACTAACTTACAAATAAAGGATGAATTCTTAAAATATTGGAAGGAATGGGTTTTGGGTGGCTTTGGATTAATATTTCTCCATCAAATATTCCCTAAAGATTCCTTATTTGGAAAGATATCACCATCAGCCCTTTTTAGTGGTCGTGCAGACCTGAATGGATTAATGAAATTGCTGTGCTCACCAATCCTTCATCACCTATAAAACCAGCTATGGATTTTTCTCCCAGAAAATCAGAGAACCACGTCCTGAAATGGGTTACCCATAGTAGCACAGGTGAATCTGACGCGACATGGCACTTTTTTACGGTAACCCGACGCCAAGATTCTGATCGATTTCAATACCTGGTAATGTGGCTTCACGTCTTTAACATGAGTAATTGCAATATCAATAAAGTCCTCAAATGAATTATATGAACGCATTTCAGCAAAATAACCTAACCACCAGACTGCAAGCATGCGTCATTAACTGATAAAATTCTTGAAATGATAATCTGTTTTCACTACAAGATCATAAGTAGGTGATGATATTCTACATTATGCAGACCTCATTTTGTCCACTGCCTTGCGTAATTTCCTTCGCAGTGATTACAAATAGTTGTAAATCATAACCCCGAGATATATTCCGCACGGCGTCTTTGCGGGCGCCCAGATAGTGCAGTGAAGCGGCTAATTCCTTTGCATGTCGGGCCTGCATTCCTACTGTGTAGATTGCAAACCCAATCACTTCTCATACACGCACACTTCTCATTCCCTAATGAAATCCAATCAACTGATAGCTTTCAATAACAGGGTTTTCATCAAGATTTCCGCGGTGCCGGGATATTCTCGTCATCTTCTCCATGTCCACTGACCCAGCACTGATCTTGGGCTGAGTAAGCTGCCACCACGGCTAGCCTCCTCCTCCTCCCCCATAGAGGGCTGTCTGGAGGCAGGTAGGCAGAGAAATACATGTGCGTCAAGCACCTCTTTTGTTACGTCACTCCCAGCCACCACAGTGATCAATGTACTACTTCTATTGTTCTCTCATTGTCTTCAATCACAATAATAGTATTGACTCTTATACTATTAGGAGAAGTTATAGTATTTAGAGTATTGCATTTGTCTAGGTAGTGCAAGTGGAGGTAGTAGTAGTAGTAGTAGTAGTAGTAGTAGTAGTAGTAGTAGTAGTAGTAGTAGTAATAGTAGAAGTAGTAGTAGTAGTAGTAGTAGTAGTAGTAGTAGTAGTAGTAGTAGTAGTAGTAGTAGTAGTAGTAGCAGCAGTAGCAGCAGTAGCAGCAGCAGACATACTACAAGGATGTGCAGCAAAATCAGGAAGACGTTTGTAAAGTAACTTGGGACACTTAATAGTAATTATGATTTTTATTGGATAAGGTAGTATACTTTCAGTGTAGAGAGGGAGATGATATAGAGAGATTGGCCCTATTGTAATAGGAGGCAGTAAGCAGACTGTGCTAGTGGTTCCTATTCATGTTTAACCCTTACGCTGCTGAGGCTACGTTCGTCCAAAGGACAAGGATACAAAGATTTTTGAAAACCATCTTAACCCTGTCATGTTGGTATTCATTGGATAGCTCACGCTGAGTACTCTCAGATGAGTACCCATTTGCCAGGGTTTCAGTGATTTTTCCAGTTTTTTTGCATCATATTGTGCTGGTAAAATTAGCCACCAGCAGCATAAGGGTTAACTCCTGATATTCCAAACAGTGTCTTAGCCAGGATTTAGAAACTGGGTACCTAAAATTGGCAGTTGTAAAATATTTGGGCGTCCAAATTTTTAAGGGGGATCACAATATACTCATATTTCAACCATAAACATGTATAAAGTCATCAAAAAAAGGCATGATATCATTAAACAATGTCATGGGAATTATAAGGAGATGAAAAAATTCAATCATAAGCTTGAGATTGAGATTTTTGGAAATTCCACACCAAAAGATTTGTGTGTCCTGAGGGGTTCTTTCTAAGGGTTTGGGTGTCCAAAAAAGGCACCCAGACGCCCTACTGGCTAAGACCATGATTCCGAACCTATGAAATCTGAGACAAAGCTTCCTGTTCCTACCAATTGTGTCTAAATAGCTGGGGAAATCATGTTCATATCTCAGCAAAACCTCTTGAGATTTACCCATAAGCATCATTGGCTAGAGACAGTTCACATTTCATCTGGTGCCTACATATTCAATAGTGTCGGCACAAGAAATCAATAGCGAATTCCTAAGCGGTCTTTAGGGAATACTGACTTGGAGGATACTCACACTCCAAAGAGTTGTGTACTGTGATTACTATCATGTTTCAGACAATCATTGAGTGGCGCTGTTCAGGTATTGTACTAAACCTGATATTCTCTTTATTTATACATCTTTGTAACACTGTATTTATGAATGTGGGCCAGCTTAACCTGGCGCCAAGGAAAATAAAAAAAAGGTATTGTACTTCTCCCATGTGGGACTCAGAGAGAATTCAATTAGTATTTTCAGAAGGATCCTATCTCTGAGTTCTAGCTACTATATCTTCATACACCTACTCAATCAGATATAATCATGCATTAATTTTTTTTTGACTTCTCATATTTCAATACATGACGAATCGACTCACTTAGTTGCCAGTGAAACACCACTTGAAGTTATGTTTTATATTCTTAGATACCTATATGTCTGCTGTGTAATACATGGCCATCTTAGTGATAATGGTTTGTCATTCCTATCACATTTTTTATTCCAAGGGTGTCAAACCATTACACATGGTAATACATGTGTGCACAGTGTGGCAATAAAATAGATATTCATAAGCCATTCTATTCATTTCTCTATCACTCTCTCTCTCTCTCAAGCTCAAAGGAGATTCAAAGTTCATAGTATCAAATTTTAAAATTCCTGTTGGATGTCTGCAGGGGGGGGGGGGTTAGTAGCTTAAGCATGTGTGACTCGCTGCACAGTAGCGTAGTTCTCAGAAAGCCTGGCAGTAATGGGATATTGGATTGAGAGCAATATCAGTAGCCGGATCCACGGATCTGCCGCTCACAGATAGTGCTTCCTACTGAAATACTACCCGCCAGAGTGCTAAGTATATCAATTCAGCGCCACTCTTTAAAATCAATTACGATATCTTCTTCCACGCGACGACAGCCTGATAAACCACTCAAAAATACTTAAATTCTTACTTCATACCCAGGGATTGACCTTAATGGTCCTTTTAGGGGCATTTGCCACGGGATTATTTGATTCTGCGACCAGATGTTAAATCATAGGAGCCAAGATTGTGGATGGGTATATCAATCATTTAACAAATTAGTATTACTTAAATTGAAACAAATTGGCTTAACTTAGAGTTCTGAAGTATGGAGTATGTTAAAACCCTTCTAATGCCGAGGTTTCTTCAGCCCAATGCATAAGAATGCAAAAAAAAATATGTCAAAACAATCTCAACCCTATCATGTGGGTATTCATTTGAAAGCTATCGTTGAGAACTTTCAGTACCCATGTGCAAGAGTTTCAGTCATTTTTCAAGTTGTTTTTTTACATCATTTTGTATTGGCCAAATTAGCCAACAGCAGCATAAGGTTTAAAGGAGAGGAGAGTAAGGGCACTGACTGATAAATCATCATGGCCACAATCCTCACAATCATCCTCTATATCTAGCATGCAGGAATAACCATCATTCCGGGCAGTGCAATAACAAAGTCTAGGAATGTAATAATGTTGACCTGTTGCCTGGGACAAGCCATATTGGAGCACGCTGATTAAATTCCCGGAACTTATATAGAATATCCCAGGCAACCATACACCACACAAGCAGGGCTGATTCCTGATCCGTTGTGAGAGGACAGAGTAGAGATGCGAATTATATTATAAATGTAATCAACTCCTATACCGCTGATAATTGGAGTGACATTTCGAAAGAAATATACTGATTTCAATATTAGTATGATTGGTCAAGCAGTGGTCAACATATTGCCCAGCATGAGTGACCAATTTGGTCATTGTGCAACTGAAGCCAACCCTATTATTGCTTTCTGACTATCTTGCCAAGTCTGTGTGGTAACTTTTCATTACAACTACAATCAGTGGTATTAAGCTGAGCGAATGATTAGGGTTATGTTTGCACAGTACGGTCTCATGAGTAAGGGGAAGAGGGGGTTGTAGGGGGGTTCTGGTATATGAAATTTGAGCAAGAAGTCTGTCTGACAAATTTAACATATTTCATTATAACCAGACATTGTGTACTTGGTACTTATTGCCAATCAAACCCAGCCAATTAATTATCAACATTAACACAATATACAACTGGGAAAAATGAGTCTATCAACTCCCTGAAAAAAATAATTTCTCACCAGTGCACGCTTGATAAATGAAAACAATACAAATGACTAATTGGATTCCAATCAGGACCGGAACAGATGTTACTGATATAAATAATCACAAAACTATCAACTTACCTCCTCTCTGAATTTTTTGACATTATCTCCTTTCTGAAAACATACAAAAAACATTGTCATAATCTGCGTGATGAAGTACTTCACCACAGAAATATCAAAAATCAACTTGTCAACGTCATTTAAAAGCATGTTCACCATTTGTCTCCATGCATTGATTTTTGCTGTGTTTTTTAGCCGTAGTTAGACAGGTCAGGAAACAGCTGTAGCTAGGCAGGAATGGAATGAGACAGTATCCTCAATTCATGACAAAAACAACTAGAAATGATGCTGGGTAATCTCCATGGATGTCATCTAAACATGTTTACTCAATAAACAGTGGGGATACTAGACTTGAAAACATGATTATTTACGTTGATATCAAAGAAAATTGGCAACTTCCTTTCAAAACCTGAAGAATGTCAAACACATGGCTGTAGGAGTATTTTCTTGGCCCACTCATAATTAGAAATCCCCCTGACAATCATTGTCTGGATCTATGATGATTTTGAAAAGAACTTGAGAATTAATAAGGCTTTCAAATGTGTGGCTTGGATTCTGATAATAATTTTCTAACTTTTCTTTGACAAGGCATATGATTCCTTAACAGTCAGGCTTTTTTGAGCATTAAAGATGTAAATAACAAACCTTCTTCCATAAAGAGAAACACCTTATATTCAACCCCAGTGTCCTCCCCTGTGGACCTACTGATAATTACTAATGTACTTTTCGATTTGCCCATTTTACTTCTAATAACAGCTTTATAAAATTTCCACAATAAATTTTCCAATTCCTTGACCTATTCCATCCTATCCATTATCATAGGATTATCAAAACAAGTAAAAGATATATGAACAGAAAACCATTTTATAACAGAAATTGTAAAATATGATGATTCAATTCTCTCAAAATTGGTTAAACTTATCTTGATGCACTATCAATATCTTATAAAGTAAATGGTGCTTACCTTTCCTATAATACTTCCAACCTCCTGAAAAACAGAAAAGAAATGATTAGCATTACATTCAGACTCAACTGCAAAATAGTCAAAAAGTACAAACAAAAAAGTCAGTGGTAAGAATGAATCTATTTACTTCTAAAGTTTATATAAATGTTAAAGGATTCAAGATTAAACAATTATTCACATATTCATTAATTTCTTCATTTTCTCATTTATTATTAGTCGTTTATAGATCTATTCATTCATTTTGTTTTTATCTATGGGGGGGGGGGGGGGGGGGGGGGTGATGTCACTTTGGAAGAAAGAAAGTGTTAATGACCTATAATGCATGTCCTGACTAGAAAGCCGGCTAACTCAGGAGTGAGCCGGAGAATCTTGCAATTTCTGCCTCAGGCGGGGAGGGATGTCAGGAAATTAGCTGTGTGCGCCTAGGACAAAACCCTGCTTGTGAGCCGTCCATGTCGGGGATTAGGGGCCATTTACAGGATATAGCGCGAGAGCAGATTCCAGTCTCCTTCCAGGCACACACCGCCGCAATGGCCGACACCTTGGCATCCTGAGAGACACACTCTAGCGGAGAATCAACCCTACGCATTGACACCTCATCAGCATTTTACTGATATCTTTCATCTAAGCGTCTTTCAAGTATATTTGAGGGAGAAACGTTAAATTAGAACCCAGGCAATAACTCAAAATGTAGTCTTCGTATATTTCCCTTAATTCATCTGATAACTTCTTTTAATCGGTCACTTCAGGAAACATAAGGGAAGAAAGGGTTAAGAATAATCCCATTATGCTACCTTTTTCCTTCTCACTGACCTCAATTCAAGAAGTATGAATATTTCAGTTCTGAATCCATCTTGATACAAATATCAGCAGGCCTCTATGTGGCATTACTTTTTGAAGGGAAGATTTCAAAGTGAAAGATCAATATCAAAACATAATTCTCAAACAGTCTTCAAGAGATGAACTACTCATCAGCCTGCTTCACATATTCCTAATTTGCATATTAAGTGCCCCTCCCCCTTCTCCAGCCTGCTGGATCTGCCGCTGACATTTCTACCTTCTTTCCCAGAGAGCTGCTGGAGAATTCAGGACCAGGGAGGAGAGCTCCCTTGTCGGCCTGCGCTGTGAGGAGCTACAGGATCTAGCAGGTCTTATCTTATTACCCTGAAGCTTACCACTGCTCAGCACCAGAATCTACAATGTGGCTTCTGCATAGCTGCATTGTACTCCTCCTGGTTAAAGGAAAGGGGTTTTACAGCTTAAGCCCCACCCTACTAAGAGCATGATCTGATATTTTGTTGTAAAGTTGTAACCATAAACATCCTCTTGCCATGAGACTTGAGATGATTTGACCATCTAATACCAAGTGCCACTTTATAATCTTCATACAATAAAATGATAAGATCATGAACCTTATTTTCCTTTATTCACAGAAAAGGGATATACATACTAAGTATGGAATGAATGGTTATTGCAGCTATTGTTACCATGAACGACTGGAAAAAGGAGGATTTCTATAGAGTACACTGGTACCCTCAGCCTGAAGAGTGCACTGATTGACTCTTGTTCCTAGCTGAGGGAGAAATGAGAAAACAAGAGAGTGCACGCCAGCCATCACCAGTACATCAGTCCTCATCTGAGCTATAACCAACTGATCCTTAAAAGCACTGTTTCTGCAGGAGGTAGCTAGAGACAGCTGTTTGCCTAATTCCAACAACAACACCCCCCCCCCCCCCCCCCTCTCCTTCCTCCTTCCCTCCCCGAGGTTCTAATGCAAACTAATCCATTAATCTACCCATACAAACAATGACTCAATCCTCCAAAGATTGCTGCAAGGAAATCTTGAGATATTAATATTTGCATAAAAAATTGTGCATGGTTGTTCGAAGAGCAGTTTAATCCATTAATGTCTTTGTCTAAACAAAAACTCAAAAAATTGCAGAAAGGAAATCTTGAGACTTATTTGCATAAAACTGGGGACTCTTTTGGTTTGATAATATCACATACAATCTAATCCAACAACTTCTGTCTAATGATTCGTTATGCGTGGAGGTTATTTTGAAAAATAGGTAGCTTTTACTGAATACTTGACAAATGTTTGATAAGAATAATCAAAAGCATCATTTTCATTCAGAGAATTTTGTTTCTTTAACCTACTCAAGTTGTCAAACTTAGATGTAACAGATGACCTCAATTTTAAGGTATAATTCAAATATCCTGGGAAATATTTCTGTATATCAGATAGAATACTGTTTCTCAGAACAGTAGCCATGGCATTCGTTAAAATACTTTTAACCATTCGGCAGATTTTTTGAGGTATTAAAGGTTGTGTACGTTGATCTGGGCGCTCTGGGAGTGAAGGTGTCGTCACATGTGCCAGTGTGAGAGTTGAACTGGTTAAGCAATCATTACAAGATAAAACAGCAAATAGCGCCCAGCCGAAAAAAGACCCCGGCTATGCCTTATATACGCAGAGCACGCCCTCTCTGTCCTCCTCTGTACTCGGGATCACCGTTTAGCCAGCTGGCCGAGGAGAAACCAGACCTCACAGCAACAATCCCAGAATCGGATTATCCGCGACTCCTTGCAATTGTATCAAATTGGCCTTATTACTTGCATAAACAGATGGGTAGCTAGCATGAGAAGGGAGCACTGGTTTATTTTGGTTGCCATGGCGACTGTCAGGAAGATTATCCCAGCTTGGCGGTGGTTGCCGTGGTGGATTACAGGGTTTGCTACCAGGGCGGCTGATGACGTGTGGGTCGAACTTATAATGATAATATCGTGCTCTCATCAACACGCGACCAGAGGAGGGAATTCGCCGCCCCAAACCCCATCACTCAACGGCCGATAGAATGATTTTCTTATCTTTACTCTCAATGCCTGCGACCTGAATGATCCTTTCTATCATTTCATGAGTAAACTGTCACACAGCCAGCGACTGCAGGACTGAATTCTAAGACGTTTAAAATTCTAAAAGCCTCTTCTTATAGTGTATCCTCTTATGTGCAAAATTGCATTTAACATTTTTTTGTCATATTTTCTAAATCAAATGCGATATTGGAAATGCAGTCTATTCACAGAGTTTCCTTAAAGTAAAAGCCCTGATGATGATAAAACACTAAGTTATATCTTGAGAATCAAGTTTTAACTAGAAAATAATTTCCAGCAAAAAATGTGGTTGGGTGCAGATTACCATCTAATCCTCCTATCAATTTTGAAAAGATGCCATTAAAAGAAAGGGTTGGATTGAACAGGGGTGTTCAGTATCCAATGTTTAAGAATAAATCCATGAGGTCTAATGAGTGAATATGAATTTCAGGAAATTGCAAACCTTTTAGTAAATGCCTAATATAACTATCAAAAAGAATGCTATCATTAACTGAATTTCTTTTTGCTATACTATGGATAGTATTTTTTCGATGGCATTTCAGATACATAAATTCATCATCTCAGGCACAACAAGCCCTTCCATTTGCTGGCAAAACAATAGCAGATGCCTTCCCAATGTAATTTACTGCAAATTCCATTGGCAGGATTGAATTACCCTTCATGAGAATAATAGAGTGGTACCCATAAAATAAACACTCCATATGTTGTCATGGGACCGTTTTCCTTGCCGCTTGACATGGCGTTTTTTTTCCGCAGTGCTAGATTATTTGGCACTTGAGGTGCCGACAATGCAGGGCTGACTTGGCCTGATTGCTTTATGATTGCCGTGGCAACGATAAATCATGCACGTTTACCTTAGCACTTCCCGCACAGAATACTCTAATGAGTGCAACACAACAGCCTACCCACCAACACTTAATCGCCATCTAATTCTCGCCATTATTCAACAGCCACCCCCAAGTCTCCACAGCCACAATCACACACAAGCAGAAAATAATTTTATTCCATTTCAAAATCTGGAGCAATCAGAAGCATATTGGATTTGTCATGGGAGGGTTACAGGTAATGTTGCCATGGTAACAACCAAATCACATCATGCAGTTTGTGTGATAAGAAAATCACTGCAATACCTTTGTGGTCTGTCAGTCAAATAATTAATTTACTGTTATTCTTACAGCCGATTTACAATACATGTTATCGCAAATTAATGTTCATTAACTGAATGAAATGCTTGATACTTGGAGAGAGAGAGAGAGAGAGAGAGAGAGAGAGAGAGAGAGAGAGAGAGAGAGAGAGAGAGAGAGAGAGAGAGAGAGAGAGAGAGAGAGAGAGAGAGAGAGAGAGAGAGAGAGAGAGAGAGAGAGAGAGAGAGAGAGGAGCAGAAACAAAGTGGCTAAGCGCTGACTTTGATCAGGAACTCAGGAAGTTGAACACAGGAAGCTTTTAGTCAGGACTTTTAGTTACATGTGGAGACTTTAAGCTGATATCTGCCTCAATCAATAACAGGCGGCTGATGTCTTCAGGGCAGAGAACTGAGGTAGACCGAGACTCGAGAGATCCACTCACATACTAGAGAATAACATGGAGATGCCTTCTATGCATAAGTCAAATCTGCCACTCAATCCCAATGGACTCATGATAATTAATTCCACATAAAGACAAAGGGATATATTTTGATAACAAAAGAAGTGTTGACAATTCCCCTTTCTCTGCCTCCAGTGTTTTTTGGCATGCTGCCTGATAAACATAGCCAGCTCATCTTTTATTCAAGTCGCGTTGATTTGTGCAATCATGGCTTCTTTAGGAGCATGTGAAGCAAGTCCTTTGATTGCCGCAATAGGAACCTTTCAGCACTCACACAGCAATCAAAAAGAGTGTGATTTAGGAGGATTTTATTGCACTAATTAAGCGTAGGTTAACCTCAGACACTCATGGCTTTGCTAGAGATGGAGCGTACCATTAGGTTGTTGCTCGTTATTTCTGTTGTTAAAATTACTGTTATAGTAGTTCTTTTCTATTCATACTTATAACTGATGTAAAATCTAGAGATAAGCTAGATCTGATGGGTAAAATTAATTGAGAAAAGCATTCTTTCCTATGTGACCATTGTTGTGGTGTGGTTATCCATTTTTTAATATTTTCATGAGAGCAGGATTTGAAATATAATGACAAGCATATACTGATTTTTGAAAAACATCTGAATCCTGTCATGTTGGTTTTCATTGGATAGCTCTCGCTGAGCACTCTCAGATGAGTACCCATGTGCCAGGGTTTCAGTCATTTAAAAAAAAGGTTTTTGCATCATTTTGTATTTGCCAAATTAGCCACCAGCAGCATAACGGTTGGGAAATTTTCCCAAAGCAGGAGTGTTTTAATGTTTTGTATGCATCAAGTAGTTGCTGGTATGTATCAATGTACAGGGACTGCAGGAGTGTTTCAGGGTTTCAGATAGTTAGACAGGTGGCTATTCCTCAGACTGCACAGCGTCTCAGCTTGCCGGGCGGCCTGCGTGCTTGCCTGCTGTCTTGTAAGAGCTTCACTCTATTGATTAGAGATTGCAACATGACAGCAGATTTCTCTCCTATTTCCTCCTAATGCCATCAATGACAATCTCGCTCCCTACAAGAACCTGTCAGCCATTAGCACCACAACTCTCTCTCTCTCCTCCTCCTCCAGAGCCAGCGTGTGGTAGGCGCGCGCGAGAGCTGTTCTCCTCCTCCTGACACGGGAGAGTTCATTCACGACACGAGGGAAAGCTTTCTACGCATTACTCTCAGCAACAAGTGGCTGCAAGATGAAAAAGCCATTGCGTTTGTATAGTGAATGCATATAAAAAGATCAAATGCTTCTAAAATTCCATTAAGACAACATTTCTCATTATTGTCTTATCACAGAATCAAGAGTAATGCAATTTCTATTATTGTAAATATTCAGATTTAAATAACATATCATATTTCATTCAATTCTGATTGTGGTATTTTTCTAATTCCTACCTTAATTTCAATACAAATGTTCTAAAATAGTTGGTCAAGGGCTGTCCTGCCTGTTTGTCACTAATTAGATTTGCGATACATGGGAGACTCTTGTGATGAAGACTCTTACATGCCTGCCGTAGTCAGTACGTATGTACGGTAAGCTGCTACTCTCTATCCCATACTTCCTGCCTCTTCTCTTCCACTCACTCGGCCCGTCCCTATGACAACCAGCCATGAGAACCATCGTATCATGAAATGGAATCAGTATCTTGTAGGAGTTGAAATAGATTCAGATGACAGGTAAACCATATAGACACATGGAGAGTAGGCCGGCCAGGAGAAGAAGCCTTACTATTCATTTCCTAGTGTGTGCATACAGATCTTCTTGTGAAGTAAATAAGATTTAAACTGGTCGATTTTTAAATAGATTAATGGAAACAGCAAGAAAAATATGACTTCTGAAGTTCAGATTTTTACCTTTCTCCTGTTGAACGCATCTTAAAGGTCAATATTTGAATGGGAGATTTCATTGGAAACCCAAAAACACTTTCTAAAGATATTTAGTATATTCCATATAAGTATAGATGTGAGGACAGGAATGTAAGCAAGTTAGAATAGCATAATCAGAAAAATTGTTTCGTTACCCCACAGAGCAATCTCTTGAACCTGGTTGGTATTACTTATCCCATTAACACTTAAGAGTTCATTCAGAAATTGTCGTCTGGATCTACAATACTTTTGACAATCACTTTAGAAATGTGAAAGATTTCACAAAATATTTGAAGGAGAGTTGGTGGTAATGTTTTGATTAACATTTCTCCATCAAACATTTCCCTAACTATGCTTTTGTTTGCGAGATTTAATCAAAATCGTCAGGCTGCTTTTGGCCGCTGTGAGCATTAATGGGTTAAATATATAAGGAGACTGAGGAATGTTCCCTGTGTAAACCTGCAGTGTCTGCACGTCTATGGAATCTTAGCAACTAAAAGACCTCTTGGGATTGTTCAGAAGGAAATCTTGCTATGTCAAGGGTTTCATTTTTTCCAATACTGCATTTGCTTACTAAACTAATCATCCAAAACTACCTTTGTCCACAGTCTTTTCCTCACAAGAAATGATCCAGTTAGGTTTGAGATCTGGCCTTTTGACTAGTCGCTCTGAGACTATTATCACTAGCGCCGCACTTCCTCTCTGAAACAATGTGCATCAGGGGACTCTTTAATTCTGCTGTTCAATGCCGCAATTACAGCAGCACAGCGCAGGCAATTAATCACTCTCACCGCCATCATGACCAGGTTAAATCAGATTTGGAATACAGCTAAACCCAGACCCGCGATCCCTTACACAAATTAGGTTAAATATTGATGGAACAAATCAGGGTTGGTGAATAATTAAACATGCTGTGCTGCAGAGATTCCTTCTGCTGCCAGAGAGTGGTGCGGCAGGGACTACACACCAGCTCTCTCTCTGACTGTCTCGCTCGTTCTCTCTCTTGTCTTTCTCTCACCGCTGTCTCTCTTCCCCCTCTCTTTGCGTCTCTCTCTCCCTCTCTTTGCGTCTCTCTCCCCCTCTCTTTGCGTCTCTCTCTCCCTCTCTTTGCGTCTCTCTCTCCCTCGCTTTGCGTCTCTCTCTCTCTCTTTTTTTTGTTACTCTCTCCCCCCATTTGACAGTCTGTCTCTCTATTAAAATTCTATTCAAATAAGTTCCAAATACCATTGCAGCTTATAAAATACTCACTCACATTTGAGACTGATCTCCAGTCATTTGTGAGCGAGAATGGTGTAATTAATGTTGATGCTATTCTATTTGAGTAATACTGTGTGCCTATGAAGTTGGCCAGTGGGTCGATGAGGCATATGTGCAATTTATGGCATTTCTAAATGGGTTGCTGCATGATATTATGGCCTCATCATTTATTACATAACCTAGCTTATTGGAACCACACAAGATTCCATGCACATTCCTTCATAAGCGGCTTACTAAAGATTAGGAATTCTCCAGGAAAAGAAGAAAATGATCGTTATTTCTGAAAGATAAGATATCCTTTCTATTTGATACTTCTATTGAATGACTGTGTGTGGTAATGTTAAATTTCTAACCACCGTCCCAGAGTTTGTCCCCATAACTGTAGCACTCACTCAGTATAACCTTAATAAAGAGGGGAACTTTCAACCGTGTCAGGCTACTCTATGGTATAGGAGAAACCCACCTAGTCCTTAGCACAACATGGTCAGGATTAGACAGGTAATAAGGGAAATCAAGATGAGGAAGAATTGTATAAATGTGTGCAAGTAGCAAGTAGAAATCTGTATTCCACAGGCCCCTAGGTACAGCTTGCCTCCAATTAATCTTATTACCAAGAAATCCTGTAAATTCTGCCTGCGTCGGGTGACATTCTCACAAGCGTCCAATTGAGAAACAATACGAGTGTCCTTCGCCCCTACCCAACCTGCACACTGATGGGAAACCTGTCACACAATATCCATGTTCCCATACTGCTCTAACAAGCCCTGGCCCCGCACCCTGCATACGGTGGCGTGATGGAGCAGTTTGTCCACAGTGGGAGAGAAGGTTTCTCTACTTAGTATTCTCTTCACTGCTAGTCTCATATCAACTTAGGCCTCCTATTAGGCGCTATAATTAGACAAGCTGGCTTTTCCAATATTATGTGGAAAGAAGGGTGGAGAATGGAGCGATTCATTTCACTTCCATCAGCACTGGAGGGCTGCGACACTTCTTAACAGCATGCTTGGCCAATACGGAGGACGACATTTCTTAACAGCATGCCCGGCCAATACGGAGGACGACGACCATTTCACAGTAACACTTTCATGCCTGCAGCAACTACAAGTCTACAACATCTGACAATCTTGGCAATACCTTTGTGACTAGAGAAGTTATCAAAAAATATTTGAACGAGAAATGTGGATCAGAACCTAGCACACCAGAATCCTTCAAATACTTTGTGAATTCATGCTTCATGTCAATGTTATTTTCAAATATTCAGTTCTCATTGACCAAGATCTCCAGACATTTTAGGAAGTAAGATTCGCCCATTGCAACTTGTATGCTTAAAATTGATGGTATTCATTTATTTTCTGCCAACATCATTTTTCTCTGACTGTGTATAATGAACTACATGTATATTCTCAGTATGAAGAAATGCCCCGTGTTTCCCTATAATAAACGAAGCATGCATGGGTATTAATCCTCTTTCAATAGGCCATGATGTTTCCGTAAGTGGCCAACACTTGTCCTGAGGTCTTTGTTTTCATAATAAACAGCTGACATCTGGCCCTGGGGCTTGAGTGGCTCTGAACACAGGCACGGGCTGCTAGGGTGCTAGTAGGGTTAGCGTAGTATGCGTAGTATGCCGTAGCAGACAGGGGGACACTCAGCTTGGGACAATAGAGAATTAGGGGGTCATTCAAGGCATCGATAGTTTACACCTGTTTGATAAAATTAGGAATGAATCCAGGTGTGGATCAAGAGTGGGGATGATATGAGTTGATTAGTGTTGAATTCCTCCTCTTCTTCAGCTATGTGGTAAAAATCATTTCTGTACTGATCCCTTCAAGTTATAATATTTATAAGGAAGTTATTTTTATCTCCTTTTGTTCAAAATTTAAATCATCCCCCCCCCCTTCTTCTTTACTAAATATTTTTAAATGGTTATATAACCACTTTTCTCTGATCTTGGTAAACAAACAAACACATCCCCTTTCATCAAATATTCATAAGGTATGAGTCCATGTTTGTCTGATTTTAAGGAAATAAAATAAACAGACAAATCCAAATTCTGTGTCAGGAAGGGCATTCCCCAAGGAACTGTGTGCATCTATTGCGCAGTCAAGGAGATAATGACAAAGATATGTGGAAGTTAAGGAAGAAAAAAATCCTTATCATCTTTTTCAAACACTCAAGGCTACTTGGTATCTAATGGCATATATATTGAATACATAAACCTTGGAATTTGTTCACCATTTTCTGATGAAATCAATTTCTACACCATGAACTGCTGTAGAATTCACTGGAGCAGTAAATTTGATATGTCGCTCGATATCAGTATATTGACTGTTTGAAATAGTCATAATCTAAAATATCAACCATAAATTTAATACACATATCAAGTATTGAAAATGAGCTATGTCAACGCAAGTCAATTCTTAATCACATACTGAGAGAAAGAAATTATAATTCCATGTGTTAGCCAATATCAAACTTTGATACAGAAATAGAGAGAAATTAGCATTTGAAATTTCATTAAGATCCCTAGGGGAGTTGCAGATCTAAATCTACAAATGAAAGATCTTCCAGTTTATAATTCTAATATGAAAATGCAGAAATGCTTGGCTTGTCAGCTTTGCCCTGGCGTTCTAAACCCAAGTATTGATTGGCCCTCCCTCATCGTCCCGTAACAACGTGGCTCACCGAAGACCGGCCGGTCGGCTCATGCACAGCCAAAAGAACACACCAATCTAACAGCTGACTCCATTGATTTTCTATTTTCCGCCACCAAAGTGCTTTTGAATGCATACTTGAATGGCTAACCTGAAAGCGTCCGCTCGCCCGTCGCCCTATAGCAGGCCGGCCCGAGTGCCCCTGGCGGTCCCATGCCCCACGCCACGGCCAGCGAACCCTGCAGCTCTATTTAGTTAGTATTGATCATCTCAAGTCCGGACACTAATTGAGTGTCGCCTATTAACCCACTATTGTTGTTTTTTTGTTTGTCAATTTCATTAGGTTTCTAGGTGAAAGCAATTTGACTAATTGATAAAGGCGCTAATGGGAGTGGAAAACAACTGTTCTATTGGGTGAAAAAATGTGTTTTCCATGTGTTCTTGTAAGACAACAATAGGCATGTTCAATAGATACTGTGCTTAATTATGTTGCTTCCTAAAACAACTATATTCAATACCTTGTGCCCAAAGGCCTACATTAATTGGACACAACCAGAATTATCCTTATGTCCATTTCTCTTCCACTACCCTATCTATGACTAGAGGATATTCACAAATCATGAGCAACAATTTCTATAAGATCACTACAAGGTCCTCTGCTGATGGCTGATGGGTATAAGCCATTGTGTACTGGCAGCTCTCTGTCTCTCACCACCGCCTGTAAATTATCACAGGTTCAAATGTGGCTAGAGGCATGTAAGAAAGTTGCCAGTGACTTGAGGTTAGTTGGTGGTTTCCCCGGGTACAACTTTCCTCTAGGTATCATTAATAAATGGCTTATCATGATTTAGCCTTAATATTGCAGAAAATGTGACAATAAATAAGTTCCTAATTTCAACAGTGTAAAGTAAAAAAATATCCTCCTACTTTTTCTATGTTTGTCTTCTCGGGCCCAGCAATAGAGAATCATTGTATGCACATAATATATTTAGACTGCACATATATACACTCCACATATTATGGACTCCCTACTCCCCTACCTCATCAGCCAGTGGTTAGCCTACCAGGAATATTTTCAGAGTCTTGAGGACTTCATCTGCATGAGCTTAATGAAGCGGACTGATTAAACAGACTGACAATGAGCTGCTTGGATAAGGAAGCCTCAAACAAAGCCATATGCCTACACACTGTAATCACTCTTAATGCCATGTCCTACATGGCGGGCAACATATGGCTCTCTACGCTCTATCCTATAATCCAAGCTACTTACAGTTCTCGTCCCAGGAATACCACAAACAGCCCAAACAAATACAAACTTCAAGAAATCTGAGGCAATTTCAAAGAAAAAAAAAAAATTCAAAATATTTCTGAAATAAAGCTTTCACTTATTAAGTTATGATTTAGTTATCAGTATATTCAAGCAAACTGGGTATGGGAGGGTTAACCTGCCTTCGTGGCCTGCACAAATGCAAATGGTTAGCAAACAAAAAATTCTTGAGATAATATTTGATTGACTGTCGGCTGTACTACAGAGAAGTCAGTTGACATTTCATACTAATGCATCATCTTATCCAAATAGAGAGGTTTTCTTCTCGATAATTGAGAGTGTGTGTGCATTAGAAGTTCTTTCGTTTTAACTTCTTTTCACCTAAGGGACATGCAAGACCTAGGGAGTAGGGAGTGTCTCTTATCTCCAGTCATTAGAAATGGTGGTGGTCCTGTTGCCTTCATGAAGGTAGGGTCTTGTGGCAGGCAGAAAGTAACCCCCTTCCCCCCTCTATATTATGGAACTGTGGTCCTGGTCTATTGCTATCTAGAGCAAGTGTCTCATACCAGGTAAAGATTACCCCTAATTGGCCATGGAACTTGGAACAGGTAGTACAGGTTGTGGTCCTGTTGCTTAAGAGGTAGCGCCAGGTAACGAGTGCCCCCCCCCCCCCCCCCCCCCCCCCACCCCTGCCCCCACTGTCCATGTCAGTTGTAGGGTAAGTGGTCCTGTTGTCAGAGCTGGTCTGGTGTTATATGCTACAGGCATGATGAGTGGTTGTATGATGAGGAGATGAATACTAACTGTAGAGCAGCAATACTGATTCAACATGATCCTCCTCCTCACCCCTGCGACACTCTAGACACGCACAGCCCCTCCAGGGGCCCGGCCAGTAAGGGTACCAAGGGAGGAAGTACATTAGCGGCTTTGGCTTCTTTCAATATCATAGTCAAGTTGAGTGAAGGAAGTTCATTTTGGTTCAATGAACACCTGAATGGTTGACTGCAGGAATTTTGTTTTTGACGTAGTATTATTTTAAAATTAAGTTTCAAGTGTAGGAAGTTCATTTTGGTTGAATGAACACCTGAATGGTCATATGCCAAAATATGAGTTGATTCTGACAGTCTCATTCTGACAAAAATAAAATGGGAAGAATTACCCTCTAACAAAGATAAAATTGTAAGAATTATCCTCTAAAAATGGGAAGAATACACCTGAATCTGACCCATGCAAAAGTAAGGAATCTCCTAAATCTCCCACACATGCTGAGGGACTAATTCAGAGTCTAAGAGGCCGTTGCTGCTCGCTGTTTTCCGCAGTGGTTCGGCATTCAGTGGGTAAACACGCTAGTCACGGTGCAACACGGCCACAAGTAGCTCTGAGATCTTACAAGACCCCACAGCATATGGGAGCTGCTAAAATGTTTGCTTTCTTCTCAGTGACTTGTCTTGTACAAACACGCAGCAGCAGCAGTAGCTCTCGTGCTGAAGCTACCGTGCTGTCGTTCTCTTGTGAGTGCCGCAGTGCTGGTGCTTTGGGCTCAGTCCCGATTCCACTGCACGAGCTCCCTGCGTATCCCTTAAGCACTGAGCATTTCCAAGAAAGGAATGATGATCTTACTCATATCTTTTTGAGGATGAGATCTTTGGAGAAATATTTCAAGGAATAATGATAATCTCAACCTAACTGATAACTCTTGTTCAAATAATATTCAACAATGTGCATCATCCCAGTGATATTTATGGAAAAAGAATCCAGATGATAGTCAACTAGATTTAAACCCGGTATTCATAATTATTTCTTCCTTTTCTTGTACATGTATGTTCAAAATACAAATCCATAATGACTGAAATCACTGAAATGAGTCTTTCAAGTGGTAGAACTCAATGTATAAGAAATGGCACCCCTTTGCAAAAAACTAATCTGACTAGATCAAAACTAAGGCTACAAAGCAATTCTCTCCATAGCTTTCCAAAAAAATGATAATGAAATATGTACACTAAGAAAATAAAAACGTAAATAAGATAAGTGACATGATTTTGTGATATTTCACCCAATCTTAACCCCAGAAACACTTATTCATCAGACTTGATCTGATTTCCCAGCTATTTCATCAAGCAGGTCCTTGATCTAGCTTCAGTTGCAAAAGAAGAAACAGGTTTCTGCAAAGATAAGAGCTTGAAGGGAAAGCGAGCCTTGCTTTTTCATTCTGAGATCAAACGGCTCGCTCTGAGGGCACCAGTGAAGAGAGGAGGCATGAAAAAGTCTGCTTTCCTGAGCGCTTATCGGAGCCGCCCGTCAGCGCTCTCAACGGTAGCCGGCACAGATCATGTCCCCTAATTTATAGAAGTATGTATGCTGAGAGCCCCCTGCCCATTATCCTACACAAACTTATCACATCATAAAGTCCCTAATCACGGCTTAGCAGCGCGGTCTAAAATAGCATTAGAGTCCTCTCTATGAGTGGCTGGGCCTAACCTTGTTAACCTCGAACCCCAACTCCCTCCCTCCCTCTGCCTGCCTCGCCGGTAGCCGCCGCAGCAGCTAGTCAGATTACACAATAAACACCCCTCACAATCTCCACCAATAAAAACATCCGCAGCAGCAACAGCAGCAGAGGCTCACAGATTTATGGAGTTGTGGCCAGGAGTGGAGGAGTTACCTACTACATACTACATACTACTACCTGTATCAGTGCTCTAGTGTGCAGCATGGCAGGTAGGCAGGGCAGGGGTAGCATAGGATAAAGGTAGCTATTATTATCATTATTACTATTATTATTAAATATTATTATTATTATTATTATTATTATTATTATTATTATTATTAAGTAATGATGAGGACAATGATGATGATGACAATAATGATGTTGATGAAAAAAATAATGATAATGATGTAAAAATGATGACAATGATGGAAGGAAATTTCTTTCATAAAATCACACTTTGTTTAATAGTATAAGAAATAGTGACCACAAATCTCAGTCAAATATTCCTCAACTAATAACTCTAAAATTCTAAAATCCAAGATCTCTGAGCATCACTTTTACAAATGAGCTACCTCAATCAGAGAGATCCTGTAACTCGATGTAAATTACCCACATGTCTAAGCAGTGAAATGAGTTGACATGGAAGAGGAGAAGTACAGTTATATGCCACGACTGGCTGCCTGGGGGAAGACAAGTGTTGGCCGAGTAGGGCTGGTGTTGGCAGGTTACTCCTGAACAGATATCACACAATTATGTAATACACCCTTGGCAGGCACGGAAACCTGCTTAATATCATCATGCAAGTGAACAAACCTGGCTCAGATTGAATGGCTAGAAACTGTATTGGATGAATGAAAGTAATATTGATTAAAAGTAACTAGTTTTGAATTTTTGTAGCTAATACCCTGAAGAAAATGATGCAATGTATAGCGATTTAGGCTTAAAGGGAAAGGGATGTTTTCATTAAAACAAAGATGCCAGGTTTAATAATGGATAAACCACAGAAAATCCAGGGAATAGAGTTCTTTACAATAGATGTTTCTTTTAAAGCCATTGCATAATAAATTGTATTAGATAATAGTTTTTTTTAATGGAAATAATAATTGAAATATTGCCTTTGAATATTTCTATGTAGCATAGCAGGTTTAAGTTCAGCAAACTAGACTTTCACTTTAAGTACATTATTACTCATTATCCTGCAGTCAGATCTGTTCAACAATTAAAGATATCTCAACAAAACATGCACTAAGCCAAACAAGTAGGTTGCCATGGCAACAGAGTATTTAGCAAGGTACTTTGCTGCAGAACAAGAGATGCAAATGATATTTGCTGCGATGAGAAAATTGAGTGTTCACCATCTTTGATAGGTGTACACACATGGCTGTGATCATCTACTTACTAAGCTCTACAGGTAGCCAGGAAATTGAGGGAAAGCTGCGTTTGCGTTACCATGGTGACAAATGAAAAAATGGCCGCCATCAAACACTCTCCGGTTAGACATGATCATAACTGAGAGGTTGTTAAGCAACCAGAAGAATGGAGTGGACCTTAATCCAGAAATCTTTATCTTTAACAGATAAAATCTCATACAAATTCTTTTTGAAGAGTGATAATCATAATAAAGCGATGAGGTAAATACAGGTAAAATCTCTCATGAATTACTTTTGTAGATAGATTATCATCAAAATAGATCAACAAGATAAATACAATGGAAAGATTATTAAAGAAAATCAAATTTAAAAAGTGCTATCCAAAATGGTTCCTTCAAAATTAAAGGATATCAAAATAACTTTCAGACATTTCATAAAATCTTAGTAAACACCATTCATCAAATAGCAGTCTTAGTTGAAACCAAGATTAATTTGTTAGAGAACAAATAGCACAAGATCCAGTTCTTCAATGCTAGTCTTATGCTGTAACAGTATGGCACTTGGTTTTGGCAGGCTTTCAATCAATTAAATCTGTGAATATAAATCTGCCTGAAGAGGACTCCCCAAGTAGGGGAATTGGAACATTTCCATACCAGCATAACAAAAATCAAATGATTGAATGATTCCAAATTAACTTCCTAGCATGATATTAGAATAATTCAGTGAATTAATAAGCAGGCGAAAGCTTGCAGCAGCCACAGCAGCTGTTGTTGCTCGTCCATTGTGGGAATTAATGGTGGTATTCATTACTCAATCAGAAACTGTGAATAGAAAGCTGTTACAGTAATTATCCTCCTGACAGTGTAGAACTACATGACGACATGTTGCCATCAGATTGTGCAGAGAGAGAGAGAGAGAGAGAGAGAGAGAGAGAGAGAGAGAGGAGAGAGAGAGAGAGAGAGAGAGAGAGAGAGAGAGAGAGAGAGAGAGAGAGAGAGAGAGAGAGAGAGAGAGAGAGAGAGAGAGAGAGAGAGAGAGAGAAGAGAGAGAGGAGAGAGAGAGAGAGAGAGAGAGAGAGAGAGAGAGAGAGAGAGAGAGAGAGAGAGAGAGAGAGAGAGAGAAGCTAAGAGAGAACTGACAAGAGTTAGACACAGAATTGGAATGGATCATTTACAAAATACTATTTCATATTGTAATTTAGTCATATAAAAGTCATAGGAACTTACACTAGTGTCATATCAACTGTGCGTTGCATGGGAACTCAGAAACTAGCAGAAAAATTCCTTGAGCGTTTGATGCACCATAACTATCTGACATCCTTTTACAAGGCAGAATCTCATGTCATGCCGCATGAGAATCCTACATTAACAAATTATTAGATTTTCGACCCTATTTCAAACTGAGAAGTGGGTTAATTGGCATAAAACAATAGAAAACCAGCATTGTGAATCTTGTACAAGCACCTGGGAAGCTCAGGTACCTGATTTTGGAAGAGAATTGTAGAAGGTATAACATATCTTGTCAACAACATGCAGACTATAAGGGCATCTGGTGCTCTCTGAATGTCACACCTATAAGGTTACTATTGTCTGATGAGGAACTGGGTGTGCTACACCCATGCAATAACAAGACGCAGAAATAAACAAGTCAACCGAGCGATTCATAGAAACTGAGTTCACGCAGTGCATGATGTAAGTCCCCACTCAAAGCCAGACTGTGCACCGGTGGTCGGATAATTTTTGGAAATAAAATAAAATACAGAAAATATGCCATAAATAATCAATAAAAGATATTTTTGAAATAAAAGAAATAACCTTAATTGATCTTCTATTTTATATATATATATATATGCAGGGAGCTCTCTAAACCTTAACCTCTCTCATTGCCCTCATCATTGCTCTATTTCAAAGTAAAGAGAAGATTCAGGAAAGAATATGCTCCCCTACCTAAGAGCAGCAATAGGGTTAGTGCAGTTTTTATATTTTCCTTCATATAGACAAATATATTCAATCCTATTCAGATTTAATTTTCCTACCCTTAAACACATCCAATTCTTCCTGATTCAATTTTCTATTGCCTAAGCTGCTGTACATATGCCTCCCTTGCCTGATAGTCTTGGATGCACAGAGTCATTACCAAACAGCATAGAACTGTAGACATAACGCGGTAGAAAGGGTCTGAGGACTGCTGCCTGTGTATTAGCCATTATAAGACATGTGTCCTGATAAGGTTCCTATCTGTCCTGCATCTGAGCCACACCAATTATGACACAAATCACACAGCACAGAACTGTAGACAAAGTGCGAGAGAAAGGGTCTGTGGACTGCTGCCTGTGTATTAGCCATTATAAGACAGGGTGTCTGATAAGGTTCCTAACTGTCCTGCATCTGAGCCACACCAATTATGACACAAATCACACAACGTCATAAGGCAATTTCAGACGGTGTGACCAGTCACACTCAGTTCCTACTTTTACACAAGGGATCCTTTTACTAACATTAACCCGACTGGCCTTCACTTAGGCTGGAGACAGGGACTGAGAGAGGAGGGGATCACTTAGCCTCACTGTGTGCACCGTCAGTAAGCGCAGAAAAACATGGCAACAATGATGATGATGATGATGATGATGATGATGATGATGATGATGATGTTAATAAATGATAATAATACTGCAGTTCTATTATGATGAATCGTAATGCAAAGTTTAATGAATCATTCACCATCGATAAAGAGTAAGTGTCAAGTGACTGACTAGTAAGAATAATGAATGAATGAAGGCTTTTACTCAAAACCATCTCAAATCAGGGGATCAGCGGCGAAAATATTCCAATTGAAATGTTGAAAGCGAGGCGGTGCCTGCCATCATGCCCTAACTGGGTTTATCGCCGATCGCGCTATTACTTTATCCATTTGCGGCCTATTGATTTCTAGTGGGGGGGTGAAGCTATATTACATCTCCGCAGTCGGAGGTTTGATCCTCAATATGTCAACAAAGCCAGCACTCGATGACATAGAATAGCACTTGAAGAGAAAAGCATTAACTTATTGCACGCTGCTTTAATATCAAAGTTGGCATTTGATTGTTAACAAGGCAAGAGGCTCTTCAGATAGAGGAAGCTGTGTAACAGGGCGACGGAGAACAGGTGCCGATAGAGCCAAGAGGATCTGCAGGTTTCAGGAAGACATGTAACATCCATAGCAGTTTATGATGAAAATATCTCTTATTGGCGCAAAGACAGTGGGGAGTAGGGTCTCAGCCAATATTTAGAAAATGGATGCCCAAATTTGGCAATTGCAAATTTTAGGACGTTCTATTTTTCAAGGGGAGACCACATCACACTTCGATTAGAGTCATAAACATGTATTAACTTAAAGCATAGTTTCCTCATACAATATCATGGGAATAATATTGAAGTGGAAAAACAGAAACACCCTCGATATTCTATTCCCGAGGAAATATATCAAATTCTTTGGATCCGTTTCAGTGCCACATATCTGGGATGACAAATGAATAAGAAAATTGTGTCCAGATGTATGTAAGAGAGTAGTGGCCTTGCCAAAGACTTGCATGGCAATCCTGGCCAAACGCTTAGCCCAGTATTATGTAACTCACGAGAATGACAGTGGGGGCTGTATTGATGTTAAGACTTTCAATATGGTGACACGATGCCAGCACTATCAGATTACCTCCACCCATATCAAATAATTCTGGTCTTCTTCCTACTACTATCTCCTTTCATCTAAGCATGCACTGACAGGGTCTATCCAGGGCCTCAGGAACATGAAAACATTGTAAATTTACAATAGGTTCATAAGCACACTTGAGGGTTAATCACCTACACTTTTGCCAATAATAAAATCTTTTTTAAAATCTTTTTTCATATAAACT
>OZ012689.1:25205052-25249616 GCA_963942565.1 Maea johnstoni | reverse complement strand
GGCAGAGATGTGTACAATGCATTGCAGGATATTAGGTTTCTTAGGTGAGGTGGGGGTTATGTATCAAAAAAGGGGTAAATTTCTTGGGCAAAAAGACTGTGTCATGTGGCACTAATGGTAGGAAAATATAATACATGGAAGCGGGTTTGTTTAATTGATGCTTCACTGTATCTGCACCAATCATGACTAATAAATCCTTTTTACTTAAATATATTTCAGTCTTAGTAAATTCAAGTTTAGATAACAAAATTTCATTTAATTCCTCGCAGATTTCAAGAAATATGTGCATTTCCTGACTATTATATACCAACCAGTGGTTAAGGGAAAAATTTGAATTTAAATAATGTGAAACCAGGAAACTGGTTTTTGAATTCACTAGAGATACTTCAGATTTAGCTGGTAATGCAAATACTGCAGTTCATTTGATTTGACTAATGATGAAGTCCCTGAATCCAATGATGGATTTTCAGGGCAGGTTATTAACGTCAGGGTCTCGCTGGACTGATGCATTACGGCCCGCCTGTCGATATTCCATCAATATTCTCAGCTGCTGCTGCGTCCAGCCGGTCGGTCGTCCAGTCTGGTCATTTCCTGCGCTGGTCATTAGCATGCAGGAGAGGTGTCTAATCATTATCAGGCTCCACTCACCAACAGATTCTCCAGCCTCCTCCTCCTCCTTGTATGAATATTAACACATCCGTGATGCGTGTGTACTTTATACTGCCATGGAGGGGACTGTCAACCCATTCATATTATAGGCCGTGGACATGTGGACAAACAGTGAAAACTACGCACTGTTATTCATATTCTAGGCATACACATGGTGCAATACATGTGAAAACTAAGCTATATCATAAGAAATGATGGAGAGTTGTTGTCCATATTGTGTTTATCAGCCCCATTAATATAATGTTCATGTTCCATACTATTTGATGAGTAATTAATGTCCATTTTGTCAGAAAACAATTCCACACCAGAAATAAATTTCATCCCGATGCCACACCCACTGTGAATGATCTAACAACCTCGGCATATATCCATTAGCAAGGAAATATTATCCACTTAAATAGAGGTTGTTTCCCATATATTGCCATTTATATTTCGTGACAATTTCGCATGATTTTCAAGAATTTTTATCTGAAGGGGAAGAGAAGCCTGAGGCTGAGATGACAAGATATCTGGGTCAGGGAGGTGTGTGGGTGTTACTGGGGGATTAGGGGGGGGGGGGGGGGATTCATATGCAGGCCAAATACATCATCATTGTTACATCAACCAGAGATTAGCCGCAAGTGACGGACATTTGATAACCATGAATAGAAAGCCCACACATAAAGGTGGAGCAGGGCTTTCTAATAAATAACCCATAATTGTATAAATAATGTTAGCTATATTTCTATTAAATAACCTACAACAGGGGCCTATGGAAACTCGTAACTAGGTATATATGTCTCTGCCCACAATTATTAATATTCCTGATTAGAAAAAATTTCACTATAATAAAAGTAACAGATTTCATACAGAGATGTTGAACAACGCATTCAATTCCCATTTCTCATTTTTAAAATGTTAGGTTAGCACCTATTTAAGAATGACTATTTTTCAATTAAAGGTTATTCTAAATCTTGATGATTTTCCATGTGTAGGAACCTTAATTCCTGGATGATATTATCTAGCAGTGAGGTTAATGCACTCCTTGTAATCCTGCCTTCATAAATATGTATACTTGTTATCTTAACCCATTAATGCTTAAGAGTTCCTCCAAAAATTGTCGTCTGGATCTAAGATACTTTTGACAATAACTTATGAATTGAGAATGATTTTACAAAATATTTGAAGGAGAGTTGTTGGTTGTGTTTTGATAAACATTATTTCTTCAAATATTTTCCCAAAGATGCTTTTGCCTCAGAGATTTCACCAAAGTTGTCAGGCAGTTTTGGCCGCTGTGAGCATTAATGAGTTAAACCCTACTCTTGAATCAGATAACACTCCACACCAGGAACCATGGGCTACTTCCATTAGCCACAGAACCAAGATGACATAATTCCTGGCTAGATGGAGTGGTTACCTGGGCGTCAGAAGAATGTCAACATCACTTAGAGGAGAACAATGCTGTGATTGTAGCAAGGAGGCATAGCTCAGCAAATATCACTGCAGGGAAGAGTGTTCCTAGACTGTCTCTGGCGCAAGATTTCAGAGCTTGAGAATTATCTCAAGGGAGTTTCTGAAGCATAGAAATCCTCAGTATATGTTTTCGGATTGATTTAAAGCACAAAACTCCTATCAAGCAGGTCTTATTATCATAGCTTAGACAACTCTTTTTGGACAAAATCTGGAGCACAGAATTCATAGAATACTAGTCCAGACTTAGTTGCTTGGGAGACTGTTTTAAATAAGTTTCAAGACAGAAAATGAAGCACAGAGCTTCGGAAACATCTGTAAATACCAGTGCTTGAGTGTAGAAAATATTTTCTATTTGAGATTCTTAAGCACATAACTAGTGATAGTGCTTGGAAGAACTTAAAACAAATTGGTCTTATATAAAGCATCACTTCCAATCTCGAGTATATATGTCTCTGCTTTGACTTGAATTTTACTGATAACATTGATGTCATCTATTCATCACTGACAAACCATGATATCAATTACCCTTCTGGTGAGGACACATCTCCAAACCATTCCATAACTCCAGGTGTCAATATCTGTCAGAAATATCCAATGAATATATTCAAGCTGCAGGAACTGCAAGCTGCCAGAGGCCTGGTCAAGCGTGTTCTAATGAGCCTGCAGCACAAAGGCTAACTGTGGTCAACATGATGGTCAAGGTCCAGCTGCTGGACATCCAGGCTACGGCAGACACACTGACCTAGTTAGCCATTGTCTATGCTCACAGTGACAGGGCAGTGCAAAAATAATCTAATATAAAGCCTTAAGGGCTTATCGCTGAATTCAGAGGATAAATTAGGCTTAGAAAATGAAAGCACATAAAACCTAACTGAGAGCTCTGGAGTAAGACCTATCAACCCATTCATATCTGGAACATTTACTTGCTAGGAGAGAACAATATTCTGAGAAAAAAAAATATTGAAAGTTGTTGTTTTTGTTATCTTTCACAACCCCTCATTTAATATCATTTTAAATGCTGTTTTTTAATTAGTTATGTTCTAAGTTGTCATGTCACGTCCAGATGGAAGTGTTATGTAGACCAGGACAGTCTAGAGAGATAAATCACCCTCAGGGGAAAACAGAACATCATCATTAACAGCGAAAAATAGAACATCATTAAAAGGGGAAAATATGACACATCATTAGAGAGGAAAACAGAACACATCATTAACAGGGGATAAAAGGACACTTCAATTAGGAGGGGGCAGGGGGGAGCTTAACCGAAAGCAGAGTAGGATTGGAGTATTTAACCAGAGACATACATTAAGTCTCTGGTTTAACACTGAATAGAATCCAAGTTTAGTATACTATACAATAAATCATTTTCCATTTTCCTGAAACCAGCCCTACTTGTATAAATGGCTTCTTAGGAAGTGTTAGGCTCTGGGGGCATGATGACTGGCAAGCTTATCTCATTGAAAGTCACAGCATGATAGAACTATCAGTGTTATCATACGTGTTGACTCTCTGACTCTAGCACTGAGCTGGAACACACACAAACACATAGGATTCAACATCCTTGTGTACCCACATGTAGGGGGATTAAGGACCTTCCTTAGGGACCCAAATCCCCACACAGGAAGAAGCAAAATAATCACTGTTCAATCTTGACCTTATTCTTAACCCATTCATGCCTACAGTTCAAGCATTCAAAAATTATCATCTGAGTCTATCTTTTTGAATATAACTTTTAAGAATGAAGCATAATGTACAAACTATTAAAAGTAGAATAGATGGGTGAGCTCTGATTTCCATTGCTCCAGCAAGAACTTCTGAAAAAAGTGCCAAAATGATATCACCAAAATATTTGTACATTTTGTAGCTGCCATATAAAGCATGAATGTATTGAGAACCCCATGCTCAGAGTTTATGAGTGGTCTGACACATTTGCAAACATTAAGAAAATAAAAATGAAACGTTCTTAGCATTTGAATGAAAGTTTTCTCATAATCTAAGGCATTTCAACTAATAAATATGGTGATTTTCTCCTAGAGGAGTGAAATCTGCATATTCATCAGCTAATCAGTGGTCCTGTGAGCATGAGTGGGTTCTAGTCGTGAATAATAAGAGTGAAATAGTGAAGAGAACACCTACCTTTCCCTGCATGATCATCCTTAACGTGAGTGTGACTGAGGGACTGTCGTTTGCTTTCTGTCCATTCTGATTTGTTGTGTCTGTAGGACTCTGTTCCATAATGATGGTCTCCATTGTGGTGGCGGGACTAGCTTCCAATCTTGGTAGGGGGAAATAGTGACCTAAACTTCTGGAAGAACAGAAAAGGCAGGCATTCAGTGCTGGGACGAATGAACAGCTTAAAACTCCACGAGTGGCTGGCTGGACTGAGTGTGTCTTGTGTTGTGTGTGTGTGTTACATGTACACACAGTGTCGCTGCTGCTGCTGCTGCCTATGCCTATGTGTGCGGCTGCTCCTCTGGCACTACTACTGGTGAGACTGGCACAGCACTGCGCTGTATGTACCACTACTGCTGCTGCTGCCGCTGCTGCTGCATGTGCTGAGGCCCACTATACTGCTGCTGGCCTAGCAGCACACACACACACACACTCACAGCCAATATGTAAACGCCACATGTGACCATGCAAAAATCATTATTGGAAAGGAGGAAATCTGGCTCAAATTAAATCCATAATTTACATAAGAAAGCAGCATTTGTCTGTGTGTGCTGGGTTTGTAATGATGCTCACTCATCACACAACCTTGGAACTGTGGGAATACTAACAAAACTCTGGAGGTTGAGGTCTGAATCCCTGAAATGATGAATGGTTGAGTCCAGCGTAAACAAAGGAAAGTGATCAGCAGATAACATATTTCATAAGACTAAACATGTGTTTTGAAGAAGCAAAGTTCTCCCATTACTTTGTTAAAGGCACATATAGTACCAGAGGACTCTTTATTTATCCTAAAATCCTAGAGGGCGAGTTGTCACAGCAGAATAACTGCTTCTGAAAATGAAATAGCTCCTACCAAGTTTTAGAGTGATACTAACTTGTCACCGGATCCTATAGTACTAATTCCTCATGCTGTGAGAGATCTCTGATAATGAATGCACTGCAGTGACTGCACCAACAACTGAACACCACTAAGGCACTGTTCTAACTCACAGATTCTCCTTCACACGTTGTTGGACTGATGAGAATGTTTCATAAGGTAGTCACTGGGTACTGCTAATGTAGGACTGCTTTGGTTCATACTAATAAATCTCTACTCTAATGACTCCAAAAACACATGCTCTCTGCCCGAGCTTACTGGCGGTCTGTGACACCACTAGCACACACACAAGAGGTCATTAGCATACTAGCATCTCCACAGCGAGGAGGGGCAGCCACCAGCCAACATGCAAGCCTTACTAGGAAAAACCCTGAAAATGAGAAATAATGAGCTGCTCCATGTGTTGCCATGGGGACCTGGGTGACTTGCATTGGCAACTAATTGTGTCATTAGGATACTGGCTGCAGCCGAAGCCCCCCTGGTGGTGATTGGATGAACTAGTGTATGGAGGGGGAAATGAGAAATAAATCAAGATCTCTCAATTACTTTTGTATACAGGTTCATGGCTTAAGCCTTGAAGATAAGTGTTTTAGGAATTCCTTAAACCCTCTACCATAACAGAAAAATTTAACATGTTGTATATCAAGTTAATAACTGACATGTCCTGTTATTCATTTATCTATTTACTCATTTATTTATTTATTCATTTATTTATTATTCATTTTGACAAATATTGATTATTTCATAGGTTTAAAGTATAATTTTGGCATTCACCTGTGCTGTGTGAGAATTAAGGGTGGTTAACAATGGGAGGAGAGGAGTGGCCTACTTTACAATTGCAATAGACAAACAGCTGCTTGTAAAATTACAGTTTGACTAATCCTAGGGGGGGGGGGGGGGGGGAGAGAGAGAGAGAGAGAGAGAGAGAGAGAGAGAGAGAGAGAGAGAGAGAGAGAGAGAGAGAGAGAGAGAGAGAGAGAGAGAGAGAGAAGAGAGAGAGAGAGAGAGAGAGAGAGAGAGAGAGAGGAGAGAGAGGGAGAGAGAGAGAGAGAGAGAGAGAAGAGAGAGAGAGAAGAGAGGAGAGAGAGAGAGAGAGAGAGAGAGAGAGAGGATGGGGGGAGGAAGAACCACAACCTGAGAGATCAGGCCAGAGAGTGAAGCCAAGTCTAACATGAAAGGAAGTGCATTAATATACTATCATTGCATTTAAGATCCTCTTGAAATGCAAGATTTAAAAGACCTACAAACCAATCTATAACTAATGCAGCTATTTAAATATTGCTAAAAAAGACAACTAGATAGTGATTTCGATAAAAACGACTGACTACTATGCACTTTGTATTTATGGTACTATCATCATCCTCTTCATAATAATAATGATAATCATGAAAAATAATGATAATGATGATAATAATGATAATAATAATAATAATAATGATAATAATAATGATAATAATATTAATAATAATAATAATAATAATAACAATATTAATAATAATAATAACAATAATAATATTAACCACAATGAAATTAGCATCTTATTTTACCTCCAATAAATGAAGCAGTACAATATTACAAGATACCTTACGAATGAAATGCTCAGTTGGGTATTGTATATGGTTTCTGTGAGTAATTGTAACAAAGATATCTCATGTGTCTTTGAATGGGTTCAAAAATCTTTGTTTGTTAAGACAGATTATCTATTTATATGCACACATCATCTTTCTATATCGGATGACCAGATAAGAGTTATCGCAGTTCCTTTGGTCTCAGGTTGCGTGTTTTCTTTCCACACGATGACGGGCTGGGCCGGAGACAGCTAGTAGGGGAAAGATGTTGTAGGAAACCCTGGCACATGTTCGCTATTACAGACCTGTTGCTTCGGCAAAAACATGTGGCTTCCAGAAATGACAAATGGCAAATATCGAAACCATGTGTGGAGCTCCTCAACTCTATCCATATCTGCCAATGCACTCACAGCAGTCTGGCCTGGTAACATGTATATCCCTAGCACTGGCCCTGCTAGACTCAAGCCATGCGCTGCATGACTGTGTCAAACAATACTTCACTTACTCATGTAATTCCCAATTAATATACACAAATTAAAGAGCAGTGGCCCCGTGCTCTGAATACGTAACACAATCTGCCATGTGCACCTGGTCGCCTGGACCCCACAGTATTGATCTGTGTTCACACACATTAGTTTCCATAAATAAATAAACAATGGGCTATTGGAAAGTGATCATATCCCCACGCAGGTGTAATTATTGGCCACGCCTGGCTGACTTAAGACATGTGATTTGCTGCGGTGTGTGTATTAGGGCCCCTGCAGATAAGCCCCGTACACTCACCTTTGATGCTCTGCAAGTCAGGTGTTCCCATTGTTATTCTCCTATTGTTACTCTACACATACTTCAAAGGAGCAGCATGAAGAATGCAAGCAGTGGTATGAAGCACTATATACTACTACCTACCACACCTACTACATGTATAAATACCCATAGCTAGTCAATATCAGGAAGGGCAGATGCAGCAGAATCTAAGATTTTTATTTACTTATTTTGAATAAGGGGGAGGGGGTATAAACCTGCAGAGGAATCCTATTTGTATCCATAGCTGATTTGTAGAATTTCAAAGAATCTTAGATTATCATTTAATTTCTCAAGAGAACTGACAGAAGTAAGAGGAAAATTCAGACTGGAATGTGAAGTTTCACATTTATGCAGCTCACCAGATCAATAAGCTCCCACTCATTAAGGGCAAGCGCCTCAGTGTGATAATTATCATTCCATGAATAATAAATCTCCAATGGTTCATCCTATTTACATACTAGCCAGTGGTATAATCCTTGATTATCATTTTGTGATCCTGTCCACCATGACTAAAACAATACAAAGGTGTCTTATACCGGTTTTTGGGATCATTTTCAAAAGTATCAGCTTATGGGTACCAGTTTTGAATGTAGGGATATTCAGAACTACCATTCCATCCATAATAAGCTTGGCAAGATGACCTCATAAAGATGCAATTATTTTTAAAAATATATATCAGATGACGTATTAGATGTAATTCTTTGGAAAAATCTTTTGTTCTGTACAAATAATACATGGAGAAGAATTTCTTTACATTATATGATTCATGGGACCTCAGTATCTTCAGAATTCCTGCAACTAAATGAGTCCACCAGAGTGCTGGTTGTGAGCATGCATGGTCTGAAACCATTCATGCCTATATCTTATTATGGTCTGTGAAATCCTTGGGACATCTTCCTGGAGGGGCTCTGTGAGGTGTAAGGATGATTTAAGGGGCCGTTGAAGCGGTAAATAGGAGTTGAGTTTCCTCCGCAGCCCAAGGGCGGGGGGAAGACATATACAGCATTACTAGTCATGGGACGCCTCCTCCTTTTACTCTGCTCTACACAGCAAGATTGTTAAAAACTTCCACATCCTCAGCCTCATCGCCGCCACCGCCGTGTCTGTCTGTGGTCAGTCCCTGCCAACTGACCGCTGCTGGACAGGAACTCTCCTTCACAGTGAGGGGAGATTCTGGTTGCTCTCCTGTTGGGGAGATAAGCCTGGCAGGCATTGCATACTACCTTGGAAACAGAGCTATGTCTGTGATGGAAGACGCTGATATTAGTATAATGAGAGGATGTTACAGTGAAGTGTTTGGCCACTGAGCTCAATGTCCAAGGTCTGCAGACATTATTAGAGACACTGTGGACTAGTATGAGAGATCCTGCAAGTCTGGATCATGACCACCAGTGTCTACTGCCAGCAGAAATGAGACAAGCAGAAACGATACAGGGAAGGGTTTCCTACCAATATATTGCCTACCATGTCCAGGGAACATGATGAAATGGTACAGGGTTATCTGGATGCTACTGCCATGTCCAGAGTCCTCCGCATGCAGAAATGATACAGGTCAGGGTTGCCTACTAATATAACAGGGGACATGATCAAATGGCACGGGACTGCCTGGATGTTATGACCGCTATGACCGAGTCCGCAACCAGCAGAAATGGCCAGAGCTATGATGAAATGAAATGGGACTGCCTGGATGCTATGACCGCTGCGCCCAGCAGTCCTCTTCCAGCAGAAATGGCGAGAGACATGCTGGAATGGTACAGGGCAGGGTTGCCTACCAGTATAACAGGGAACATGATGAAATGATACGGGACTGCCTGGATGCTATGACCGCCATGCCCAGAGTACTCAGCCAACAGAAATGGCCAGAGACATGCTGGAATGGCCTGAGAGGGTCTGGAATGGTGGCTGACCACAGGGGAGTGGACACTGGTGGACGTCAACAGAGCTCCACATACCATGCTGTTTGGCGATGCTTGCTTCATTAGGAACATACATACCTTTCCAGCTCCTGCCCAGACCCCCCCTGAATAAAATACTTCAATCCCACAGAATGTGTTAAATGAGACTGCCACGCTGACCATTGGCCACATGGTGGTCATCACCAAAGGCTTCCAGACTGACCACACAGGCCAGGCCAGACCCGCAGGGATCAAAAGAACTCAGCAGACCTAAGATCTGAGTTCTATTTCATCAGACATTCTGGTTCCTATTTGCTCAGTCATCTATCAGCCAATTTGTCCTACTGCAATGGTACAGTGTGTTACCCTGGAGCTACCTCTCTCTCTCTCTCTCTCTCTCTCTCTCTCTCTCTCTCTCTCTCTCTCTCTCTCTCTCTCTCTCTCTCTCTATATATATATATATATATATATATATATATATATATATATATATGACTCGCTCTGCCCTCTCTCTCTTTCTTTCTCTGTCCCACCCTCTGTCTCTCTCTCTCCTAGTAGAGGAGTGATTGCTTTTTCTCTTACTAAGCTTTCAAGTAAGCTGCAGTATAACACTGAGAATCTAAGCAAATTTTGTTGATTTTCATTTAGAACCCTTTCCCAAATTATAATGACATTGTAGGATTTTGCGCGTACACTTGGTGTCAGACTAGGAGGGCGTAAGGCCAGTCTCTAATTGGGCGAGGAGGATTTGTCGAGAAGCAGCGAGGAGCAGCGTAGAAGGGACTAGAGCCGCCTCCATTAGAGATTCATGTCCTCTGGCCTGTCAGGGCTGCTAGTGTAGCAACTAATTGGACTTAATGAAAAGCATATGAATGTGAGGCTAGCCGCCCTGGCGTCCATCGTCCTCGTCCACCTAACCCCACGTGACTCTTGGCAAACTGCGGCAAGACAGAATTATAGCACTAGAGCCTGGCAACCCTCAGCAAGACAGAATTATAGCACGAGAGCCTGGCAACTCTCATCTCCACTTAGCGCTGTGTAATTACAAATCCATGCTCACAGTTCTACCAGGGGATTTGTTTCTTTCCGGCCCTGGCCTGACGATCCTACGTCGTCGCAGTCGCAGGAAATCTGAGTGAGGCCAGAGGTGACAGAGGATACAGTCTAAGGTGGTGCACTGAACTCCAGCGTTATCACAGTTAGCTTAGAGGAAACACTGGAGGAACTAAAGACAACATTCCCGATCTCCTACGTATGGGCATCATCGATGGATAGGAAAATAAATGATCAAATTTAGCATGCAACAAGACATTGGAAAACCTTAATACAGGTACCAAATATAAAATTTTGTGTCACTGCAATACCTGTTGAATTGAACACCACAAGTTCGAAACCTCTAAAAGTCTTTTCAACTTCAATTTGAGTCAATTATATTGAAATTGAAAGGTCATATCAGACACATGCCTCTGGTGAAATATATTACAATATCTATATACCTTTTGCAGATCTGCTGGGATCTGATGAGAGCTCCCAATTCTTGTAAAGAGGTCCTATAAAGATGGTCCTAGTTCATACAGAGAGGTCCTATAGAGAGAGGTCCTTCAAGAGCTTGTGGTTGTGATGAAGTTGTGATGAAGACTGACCAGAAAGCACACACACCTCTGAGCTCAGTGCCTGTCTAGAGTGGCAGTAGCTAGCAGCACACATACTGAGAGCAATCTGCGTCTTTGTTGACCGACCATGATAAGAGAGCTCACAGGTTATCTCATGCAGGACCTTCTACAGATAGAGTTCCTGACTCCACGGCCAGAGAACCATCCAAAATCCACAAGACACAGATAGCAGAAATGAGACCTAACTGTGACAGTTCCAAATTGAGCAGAACCAATCACAACTGACATATTGAGAAAATATTTGTTCTGTGAGCTAAGAGCCACTTTTGTTCAGCAGTGATGAAAGGAGATTCGTCCTGCAGCGAAAATGAGAGATAAGGCCTGAAGGACGGAGGGAGGTGTTTTTGCTTATGTTAATCAAGAACAGATTATCGTGTTATTTGTCAAACAGAGAAAAAGATCAAATCTGTCCCAAGAAAAGGATGAGGTACTTTGGTAACATAAAACCCTAACGGATTATCATGTTGTTTACCTTAGAGATAAAGAGACCAATCTCTATCATAAGGATGGAAGGAAATGTTTGTTCAGGTAATACCCAAACAGATTATCATATCATTTCTCCAACAGTGACTTAAGCCTAATCTTTGTCAAAAAAGGTACAAAAAAAAATTAATAATGAAAACCAACAGCAGATGATCAAGTTATTTTTCCAACAATGTAAGGGAATTTAACCCAAAATACATGAATTGACCAACAGTCACATAAATCTGAACATTGTCAAAGATACATGCTGAGGTTAAGCCTAGTTTGTTCGCATGAGCCCATAGTTTTGAAGGGCTCCCGACAGTCACCAGGGATGCTGATGTAAGAGCAGTGATCAGATCGTCATCACTTGAGTTTTAGTGCTCCTGACAGTCACCAGGGGTTGATATCAGAGCCGAGATCAGATCGTCATCACATAGTTTTAGTGTTCCCAACAGTCACCAGGGGGTGCTGATATCAGAGCAGGGATCAGGTCGCCATCAATGAGTTTTGGTGTTCCCAACTGCCACTAGGGGGTGCTCATATCAGAGCAAAGATCAGATAGTCATCACTGAGTTTTAGTTCTCCTGACAGCCACCAGGGGGTGCTGATGTAAGAGCAGGGATCAGATCTTCGTTGCTCAGTTTTAGTGCTCCCCACAGCCACCAGGGGGTGCGGATATCAAAGCAGGGATGATATCGTCATCACAGAGATTTAGTGCTCCGGACAACCACCAGGGGGTGCTGATGTAAGAGCAGGGATAGTCATCACCGATGGAGGCATGGGGAATGGAGATAGGAGATTAACAGCTATTCCTACCTAATGAGAAAAGTAGATAAGGTTCCACTCCAGACAGCTTAGGTAACAGCTGTTAGATCTGGTCGCAACTGAGACGACATAATCTCCGCAATATAGCAGTTGTGGATAGCACTGAATACAGAGGGAGGTCAAGACGTCTGACAAACCCATAATTCAAATTGTTGATTTTCTTGATGGAATTGTCACTTTTCTTTAGATTTGCTTAAAACCATTTTGGGTAAACCATTAGGGCCTACGTCTCAGTAGTTGGAAAGGTATCATTGAAAAAGTCCACCACCACCACCAGGTGAAAGGGCTATTTGTAAATGGCACTCAGTGAACACCTATATAGCATTGTGAGCCGAATGAGCATGAGAGTTGCGATGTGCTGGCAGGGACTTTGAAGTGGGGAGGAGGTGTAGGGTGACGTACAGCACTCAGGATATTAACGGGGATTAGCTGGTAAAAATAGGTACTACCCTTTCACTCCAACACAAAAATCAATGCATGATGAGAGTAGAGACCACAGCATGAAAAAGAGGCCCAATTATGGATATCATCCCGTGGATGAAGTAATAGTCTGAGAGGAATGGATACATTGTTGCAGGTTTTGACCCATTCATGTTCAGAGTTCCCTCAGGCAAGTGCTGTCAGGATCTTTGACTAATATTTGTCAGAAAGAAAACTAACTCTCCACCTAGTGATCAAAAGCAGAACTAAATAGATGGCAGCACTGTCTCTGGTGCTCAATGTGATACTAGAAAATATCTTTGAAATTGAATAACAATTCATAAAATGTCTGGAGGAGATTTGTTGTCTGGGTTTTGATTGATATGTCTCCTTTTACAACAATGCTTTATTGAAAGATTTCACCTAACAATCAGGTCTTCTTTGGCCAATGTTCACAACAAAGTTAGCCTCCACAGACATGAAAGGGTTGACCAATTAAACACTTTTTTCCTGGTCTATGAGTGTACAAACTTACCACACACTCTTTGCTAGATGGCCTCATAGTATGCACATGACTAACTGACTAGTGAGATGTGAGAGGTGGTGGTGGAATAGCTGTAGATATGGCGGAGAGGGAGGGGGGGTGGAGTCTGAAGGCGTGAGGCAGGTGGGATCAGGAGACTCTGTCAACAGGACGATTAAGAGGAGTTCTGGACGGCTCGGTTCTGGTTCAAGTCAGGAGTAATTTGTATATTATGACTTGGGAGAGGAGGCGTTTACTCGGCAGCCACATGTACCCACCATGTGCCACGATCATGAAGGCTGATGCCCTGTACCACGCTAACCCATAAGTACCACGCTAAAGCACCAAATAGTGGCCTGTTAACCACTGAAAAGATCTTTATCAGATCTCATATTATTACTATCATTAACATGATTATTGTAATGTATGTATGTTTGTAAGTATGTTTGTGTGTGTGTGTGTGTATATATATATATATATATATATATATATATATATATATATATATATATATATATATATATATATATATATATATATATATATATATGAACACACACACAGATCACTTATTGCTAAGGGTAGTTGTGCCAATAACAGCGTCTGTAGTGAAGCCAGTGAGCGGTCTCTATTGAATACAGCACGCTCCTCATGCAGCCTATCATCAGACCAGCCCTAATCATGCCAATTCAAGCAGGCACCTAGATCTGCCAGCAACAAGCCAGAATAAACAGACTGAGCCTCCCGCAAAATCTCAGCCAGCTTGCAAAATCTGATTAGTAATGACCTCCCGCTAAAGGTATAGCATGTGGTAGAAGTGGAAGGGATGTGCTACACATATTAGAGATGTCACAGATACGCCCCTCCCCCTAAATCCAACCAAATAGTATTAGCAGTGTGTATCAAGAGCCTCACTCCCTAACTACCAAATGAAGTTGGGAAATTCCAATGATTATCCTAGGAAAATCCCAGGGTTTCCTAGGATGTCTCAACTTCATTTTGGTAAGGGTAGACATGGCCCTACCCTCAGGTATATGAATTATAAGATGACTCTACCCCATGCCTCGCTATATGCCTCATCCCATCCCACCCTCTAGCTCAGAACCTAGCTTATGTTATACAGGATATAACCTACCTACACATATGGATATTCCACTCACTTAATCATGTCAAAAATCTAAAGTCTTTGCAAGAAGAATCTCACCCTATTTTCCTTAAAATAATGATGAGAGGATAAGCCAGGACTTTCTAAAATAAAGCTACAAAATTACCAGGACCTTCTAGGAAGCCTGGTGTGTACTCAGAAAGGGTCGTCAACCCAAGGAAATCATGACATGAGATACCCCAATGCTTCTCCCTCCTGGGATAGGGTTCAGGGATATGGTTACCACACAGATATCAAATCTCTACAATTACCATACAAAACCCTATTATACATTCACTGATTACTGTGCAGAGGAAAGAGTAATTTGGTGGTGCACTCAATCTTGGTATTGTTTTCCATGGATTGCTTTTTATTTAGATGATCACTTAATTTACCTTTATTAGTAAGCTTATAGTGGACATCATTATTCTTTCCCAATAGATGTAAACTTATCTCATGAAAGTTCTTAAAAGTCTATGTAAAATCAGGAACTATTTATGAAAAAGATAGTTCCTGATAAAACCTAGAAAAGAACACTAATAAACCACCTAAGGTTGTGAGCGGGAGATACTCTAAGAATGCAGTTAATGGTGACAGTCTATTGCTTATGCTTTCCATAAGATTCCTTTCTCCTTGTAATTCTGCACCATTTTCCCAAACCCAATTCCCTGCCCAGCTTCCGATGGGAAGACCACTTACTTCCTTCGCCCATAAAATCTGTCCAAGCTAGAATGGGTGGGTGACCATAAATATGACAACCAACCACCGGTGGTAGCTCCTCGCTGCTACCCGCACTTCCCCTCGTGCTCACAGCATACCCAGCTTCTACGCCAGGCAGCAGCAGCAGCAGCGGGTGCTTATGGTAAAATTACCCCAAAACTTGATGAGCCCTTCTCTCATAAATCAGCCAAGAACTATATGAAACCACGGCAGTATTTTTAGCCGGTCCACCAATTTGGTTACCATGGTAAAGAGTGTTTGTGCTGCGCAGGATCTCCGTACATTCCGTCGTTGTATCTCGCGGTTAGTGCCCTTATGAACGGCAGGTGTCCTTTCTGTCTACAAACAGACAGGACAAGCGCGCTCCTCTCGTTGCTTAATTAATCAAAGAGATTTGTCTCAGCGAGCGCCCCACGGCAGTGACTAGAGACAGTCACGTTGTAGAGAGAGCACACAGATACAAACACCAACCTCCAGTGAACCACAAGACTCTGCCAGGACAAGGCAAAATAAGCCTGCAATTCTGGTGCTGTTTATTACATGCCTGTGGGGCTATTTTGATATCAGAGATTTATGGGACACGAGGGCCTACTTTTTATACCGAGAAAACTGGTTATATGCTATACCCAATCTTGGACAACCAAAGATTCTTTCTCACTAGTAGAGGGAGTTAAGGTATATAATTGTTATACTAACTGGGTATTCTAATGCACATACAGAGATACCTGTCTCCTCGAACACCTATGTAAGATAACCATCCATTGAGTTCATGTTATTGCCACAAGAGGGAGTTGTTGTTGCATTACAAATTGTTACTGAGATTTCTGGATATGGAGGACATTTCTGAATCTCATCCTGGAGGCAGGCAACACTCCACTGACCAGCAGCGCCACCTATCCACAAGGGTTGCCATTTCTGGATCTGGGAGTAGGGGGTGCTGCTCTAGCTTGCCCTGGGGTTGAAGTTGACACCCCAGCCTTAGAGAGGGTGTTGGGAGAGGGCGCCACCCCTGGCCTCACAGCCAGCAATCCTGCCCAGTGCCTGGCCTGCCCTGTGCCTGGCAGTTGGCAGATGTTATGTAAGCTGACATTCATTCTCTGTAGGCCCCCTGCACCTAGCCATCATGGCACAGGGAGGCAGGGAACACTGGGGGGAAGGTGGTGCTGCTGCTGTCCCAAAAGATAGTGCTGTCTATATATAACCCCTCATGCTCTCTCTCCCACTGTGCACGACCCATCACCACTTTTACGACACACCAACACCACAAGACCCTACTAATGCAGCGCCTCCAAAAAAACACAGCTTCTTTCACTGGTCTGCTCTCTGCCAGGCGAGTGGTGGCACTCAAAATACCTGACCTTCTGGCCGCGGTGGACCCTGTGAGGATCCCCCCTGAGGAGCACTGCTTCCGCAATGCACTTTTTATTGCCGTTTTTGACCTGGTATGGCTGCTATTTGCCTGGTCACACAGCTTCTTCTTTCTATCCAATTTCCTCCACGTTTATGGCGCTGGTTCAAAGGCTGCCTAAGCTTCTTGATGGACAGATAAGGAAATTAAGCAGAAAGACTAGATCTTCCTCCGTGATTTATCAATTAACAATAAATACATCAGAGGGCAGCAGGCCATCCACCTTCATGGCTAACACTAAATCGTCCTGGATTATTATGAACTAATACAATATTGGTCAATTATGTTCAAAGCTGGTTATCTTTTATTCATTATTACGAAGCTATTTATCTATTCTTTATTGATTTTAAATGTACATGGTATTACGTAAAGAAAGTTTTCTCTTCTGTAAGAAATACCTTAATTTGTTTCAAGTTACGCAACAAATTCGTTCAATTTCCCTCAAAACAACCACTATTTGTAGCGATTTTTGGTATTGCACTAATTGGGTGAAAGTCTCTACAGGGCCAATAAATCCAATGATATGAATCCAAGCTGTCCAGTCTTATTAAAGAAATGCAAACTATATCACATCAATTATAATATCAAAATGATCAGCTGATCAACCATTCAACATTTTAAATACCAAATATCTGAGACGACTAGATGTTGATGCCACAATATCCTCATTAAAAGATACCCCACAAGCTGGCCTTCGTCTATTGCCATGGCAACAGCAAATGCTAAGGATGCTAATAAATTTGAAGTAAAAGTGTCGTAAACTAAAAAGTATGTTTGTCGATGACAGCTCCGCCATCAAGAGGATTCCACGGCCAGATTTTATCCTCTTTATCTTGTTATTCTTATCATTTAATGAGTACGGCCTCCTTCACTTGTAGAGATTCTACTTGAATAATATTCCCTCTGAAACAACAAGTTAATCCTTCTTTGACCCATACACCTACACATCATCAAGGTTCACACATAACTCTATGTACATCTGACCCTAGAAACAACTCTTTTACCAATTCTACCTTTCCATAGTGCACACCTCCCAGTTTATTATCAAACGCCTACCTTCAACTAAGTTCAAGGCTTGAGCACCTTCATAAAATTTTAGAGGTGCTGTTCAAACAAGTATTCATAAATATGAGAAATATTGGATACTGAAAGATTAATCAGATTTGAAGTTTATGGGGTTCCTTTAAGCACAAGTAACTTTTGAAAAATATTAGAGAAAGATTTTTTTTAACCAAACAGAACAACTTTCCATCATTTTTGTTGAATTAATGCTTAAATGCTTTGTTACGGTAGGATATTTCTATATTTGCCAGAGCAGGCGTGGAGAGAATGGTATGCTAAGGTACTCATGTCAAACTGGGCATGGTTTACTGAAAGGCCTGTGAAAGCTGTGAAACAGAGAGAGATATCCTAGCTCACACCTTGCAGTTAGTGAAGTGGTGCCACTTAGACTCAAGAGCCTTCCTTGTTAGCAGGACTTAGGCGGCCTTTAAAACCTACTCAGAACCAGACACTAGAAAAAACTGGAAAATAGGCACTCGCCTTTGAAATATTCAAGTTTGAAACAACCACAGGTGATATTAAACATCGTGGGTAGCCAATGGCTATGTTTTCTAAGACAGGCATTGATTTAATTGTCAAAGACAGGAATTTTGATTCATTTTTCCACAAGAAGCATTCAATCCATTTTCCAAGAGAGGCATTGAATCCATTTTCCAAGAGAGGCATTTATAGGGTATATTTTTCCAAGGATATCTTTTCATAGGATACTTTTCCCAACGTAGATATTGGGCAGGCTATGTATTCATTTTTTCAAGACATGCATTGCTACATATTAATACAGATAGAACTGGATGGTCTTTTCCACCCTCCCTCCATAGTGCACATCTCCAGCAGCAGACACTATGAGTAGTACCACAACCTCTTTAGCGCCTCCTACTGCCTGACAAGGGGTGATTTTTCACAGAAAGCATGTTACTGGTGATGCTGCTGATATTTGGGGGTAGGTGCTGTCGTGTAGAGCACATGTAGGGTCAGCACTTCACAGCGTAATAGAGTTGTAGATCAGGGGTTGCCGGCTGTCGAGGGCGGCCAGTAACAGCTGAGAGAGACACATGCACGTGGTCCACGGACCCCGATCATCGCTCAACCACTCACAGATACTACACCCACAAAATACCCCTCAAGTCCATCATACACATCATACCCTTGATACATTAAGACTATCGCTCAACCTACCAGAGATATTATACCCACAATACACCCCAATAGTCCATTAAACAGACCATACCCCTAATTCCATGGTCCCTGAATTCAACCCGCCTTAGGTATTATACCCACAAGACACCCCGATAGTCCATTATACAGACTGTAACCCTAATTCCTTGGATACTATACCCTCAAGACACCCCAATAGTCCATTATACAGACTGTACCCCTAATTCCTTGGATATTGTACCCACAAGACACCCCAATAATCCATTATACAGATTATATCCCTAATTCCAAATTAAGGATAATTACCCAGTGAATATCCTACTAATTCATCATAGGTATTGTACCTTTAATTTCAAATTTATTTTAAATACAAGTATTTGTTTTAAATCTTCTATTTCATGTATCTTCCTGTTAAATATACCAGGAACCTGACTCTTGTGAACCACAAGTACCAGGCTATAAACACAAATATACATATTCACACTTATCAAGAGTTCCATTAGAAGGGATATTCTTTCTTCAACAGTTTAAAGGTCCTAGCCCTGGACTCTGGATTATGAGAACTAACCGTACCCTCAACATCTGTGGATGCATTCTTGAAACTGCTGTATATCTATCAAGCCCAAGTGACAGTGTACCCAGGGCACTCACTACCCTTAAAACTTGTCAACACACTTTTACAGGGTTCAACGACACCCAGAAAATCTACATCTGTCATCTGGAGAGAGTCGTACCGATCGGAGTTGCAGAAAATACCCCTGATGCCTTAAGGCTGTTTGCTACTGCTGAGGCGAACAGCACAGCGCACCACGCTTAAAATGATCATTACAAATATGGTAATTTTCCAGTGCCCAGTGAGTTTGCCTGCATGGACGCCCGAGATAGTAGCACACTGAGATCACAGCATGGCCTGCCTTCACTGCAGCAAATCTCAGAACATATCTATACAAATTTACCCATTCATTCAGGTAGCGGCCATAAGGCCTAGATATTTCGATGACACATTTCTAACTGAAGTACCTTTTAGAATAAGGACATTTGAGCACATATGCTTTCTTCCCTTTGAAATTTCATCCAAATCTTGTTATATTCCAAACTGATCCGTATAAGATCCTTATTAGTATCTGAGATTCACACGATTAAGTACCCTGGGCAGAATGCTTAAAGTGGGGCCAAAGCCAAATGTTCATTATGACTTTACAACTTTTTTTCCATGTTTATAAAAAAAGTTTGTACCAGTATGCTAATAAGAACAAAAATAAATGTAAGCGTAAGCAACCTGCACTAATCAGCACTAATGTGTGTAAAGAGGAGAATTCCTTCCCCTCCCACTCTGCCGCTGCGGCTTTCTTCTGTGAAGCTTGCCCTGTCAGAGGTTGTTTGACTTTTTTAACCTTCCCTGCAAACATGTGAAACAGCAATTTCAGTGCAGCTTTTAAAAGAAGCACTTAACGGGTTACTAATTGGAACAAAAAGTAGGCATATCTTCAAGCCAACAGGAGGGACCTTGACTAACTCACAGTCTATGCTTTATGTTTTTTTTCTCTGTTCTGGTCTTAAGTGTTTACTTAATGCCTATGCATTAGTTTCTTGGGCTAATCATAGATACCCAAAGAGTGATTATTCACATCAGTAAGGTCTCACTTTTGCCACCTGGTGAGCAAATTTGGAACCAAGTCAAGACAGACTAAGTTAGGAATTGGTAATTTTTAGGTTAGATATATAAGATTCAAAAACATCCTTTGGACCAGTGGTAGGTTTGGGGCACCAAGCACAGGCACCCCCCCCCCCCCCCCCCTTCCTGTCTCCCCTCCCTGCTTGGACAACTCATCGACCCAATCAGACCATAGTCCAGACTTAACAACTTGCAGCCCGTAACCAACAATAATATTTATAATTAAAAGAGGCGCAACACAAGCTGCTGGTTGTAGGTCTGAGGCCCACAAGTGTATCCCGTTGGCTGCCTGACCCCCAGATAACACTAGCGTAAACATTTGCCGAGATGATTATCACAATCACTGCAGACACCACTACCGGCTACCGGACCAATGAAAAGCAGTAGGAGAGGTAAGGACAGATTTTAATGAGTATTTCAATGAGGGTCAGCTTACAGCTCAATGTCCTGAGATGAGGCCAGTTCCTAGAACCAACTAGTGGAAATAGCATATAACCAAATACCAACTACGTAAAATCTCATTCAACAAAGTAAATATACATCAAGTATATTTTTCATGTTGTGGTTTGCTGTTCTCTTAATTACTCCAATAAAAAATTCTGAGGAAATTAAGAGGAATTCCAAGGAAATACTTATATATATCTGCTACAGCAGCATTTTCTTTTGTAGTAAGTGGTACTAGTTTTATCTAGTTCATTTAACTCAACTAAAACACCATTAATCTTACTATAATACATACTGATCTTTCAGAAATTGTAGCGTTCACTGTTCATCATTCACTCTGAAATTCATATGACGGACATCACTTGTCCCGCCATATTAAACATAGCTTTCCATACAGCATAAGAAACTTGAGCCTATGTGTGAACATGATGAATATATCTCACGCTTGAGCAGAGTTCTGCAAGAGCTGTTACAGGAACCAGGGCCAGAAAGCAGGCTGACCACAGACACGCAGTATTGGATGACCAATGCTTATCTGGCTGGCTGCACTGGTCAGTTTGGTCAGCTAATCGAGCGGTCAAGCAGAATGAGGACACAGGAAGTGAGTGGTCAACAGCACATGTGTGCATCCTTTTGTCTCCAGCGGTCAGCCTCTAGTTCGAGTGATCAGTTTGTGGTGGTCAGAGATCAATAACTTTAATTAATGGCCTGACAAATCAGCACAAATCACTGCTGACAATGATAATCCATCTTAGCAGTGTGCGTAATTACAGCGGCCTTGACCAACATTATCTAACTGCTAGTCATATTCAAATTCCAACTACTTGGAACAGTATGCAGACATTCGTGAACACACACTTTTTTCCACCACATTTTAATTCACGCTGTGACTGCTGGTATATATTCAGAAATCCTACTTCAACCATTCTTTTGATAAGTTTCATTTGTAGAAGAAAACATACCAATCTGGCCCTCAGAGAAGTCATAAGTCTAGAATAAACCAAGGTTCTTCAGTTTGAGCATGAGGGCAATGTATGAAAGTAATGAGTTTGATGGTAATTTCTCAGAGAAGAAAATGCAACTTATGATCAAATGATTTATATGAAAATCATTTCTCAGAGGAGAAAACAAAAATTCAACTTAATTAATGTGTAAAGATAATTTCTGAAAGGTTTTAAACAAAACTTTTATTCATGATATTCCTTGAAAAAACAAATAATTAAAGAAATATTCATCTGTATCATCCAACATGAGCGGTCAGTCCTAGTGGTCAGTCCAAGCGGACATTCTCCTATTCCTTCTCCAGTATCAGGCCAGCATTCTGGCCAAATGGTCCCTACATTAGAACACGCATATTTTAGCACTACGCCGCCAGTGATAAGATAAACTAATCCTTGCTGTAGACTCACCCCTCTGTGCGTGGTGTGATCCTGATCCTATAGTGATCAAAACAGTCTTGTATCTCAAAATAAAATGTAGCTGCACAAACTCCCTTGGTAAGATCTTTAACGTGAAGACAGCTTTCTCAACACAAGTACATCCGAGGGAATCCTCTTCTAAACTGAGGCCGCCGCTGCAGCAGAATGCTCCTCTGGGACTGGTCACTCATGCTGGTCAGCACTAATATCAGTGGTCAATTCCCAGGCCTGGCTCTTCCATCCTCTCGGGACTCCCCCCACTACACAGCTGGAGTGGTCAGCCATGTGCAGCTGTTCCATTAATACCACACACCCTACTGTTCTAGGATGGTTTTTTCTTGTTCAAACTGGGAGTGCTATATAATGGTCTAATAATCCCTATATGCAGACATACCAACATGTTGTTGTTTTAACCAAATAATTAATTTCAAGAATAATGCTATTAAAATATCAACCAACTTCAAATTATGTACTTAATCATTTTTTTGGTGTTCATCAAATATTTACACAAGTAAATGAGACCATGGTGCCCAGAAATGTACTGGCAAATCTTCTATGAAACATGTTTTTTGCAATATATTTTTTAAGTCATGGCTATAAGCATCTTCACAATATTTCTACATTTGGTTTATTCAAGAACTATCTACATGTGCCTCTGCAGCAGGGTATTTGGCAGCTGGGATAGGTTAAATAAGGGGCTATGGCAATTAGTTTTTGTTCTATAGAGAAGCCTGTGCCAGGTTCAGAGATTGAGACAACTAATAATAACATCAAGGGAAGGAAACCCTACTCAGATATCAGAGTTAAAGAAGCATGGGCGTAACAAACAAGAGACAACTGTCTTTTGTAAAGCTTTTATAAATCAACTTCTACCAGAAATGGAAGAAGAAGGATTAAGATCTGACGTTTATAGCCTGGATAAATCAGACGTTCCCTGACTCACCATCTGGGAATGATCAGAAGCTATGTACGTGTTATTGATATAAGTCATATATATTCTCCCTGTGTCCAGATACCTCTACTTATATCCCAGAGGATCAGGGACATGGGCACTGAGCCTGCATGCCACAGTGTATCATATTCACAGTATGATACACTGTAGCATCTTTACTATTAACCCATTCAGTCCCATTCTCCCTGTGTCCAGATTCCTCTACTTATATCCCAGAGGATCAGGGACATGGGCACTGAGCCTGCATGCCACAGTGTATCATATTCACAGTATGATACACTGTAGCATCTTTACTATTAACCCATTCAGTCCCATTCTCCCTGTGTCCAGATTCCTTTACTTATATCCCAGAGGCTCAGCTATATGGATACGGCATGCCACAGTGTATCACACTCCAAGTATGATACACTGTCGCATCTTCCTTATTAACCCATTTAGCCCCTAAGAGCCATGGATGAAAAAAGGTGAATATATTGGTCAAACACATGCACACACAAGCACACATGTGTATGTATTTGTCATATCCTGTAGATATCTAATATATTCATAAACAGTTTTGAAATCTGAGGCAAAATAATAATAATAATCATAATATAATATTGATGAATTTTTAATTTTTAATTATTTCAACGCAGAGAGGCAAAAGATAAATATAAGTTATGTAACATAGAATGTACCCTCAAAAAAAGTCCAAGACTAACACCACCTATGTGACAGACTATAACTCATACCATGGGTCTTCAGGGCTGTTCGGGACACAGGGTGTCAGCCTAATATAAACTCAATAGTGAAGTAGATTATTTTTAAAAGTATAATAAGCAGGCAACTCAGGACATCCCGAGTTGAGGACAAACTACCTGGGACATAAGTCCCTTTGGGGACACCCTCCTTTGATAACCATCAGCCAAACTACATCCTCATGTCTATATCTAGCATATGACAGACTACCAATGATTGATACACAAATATAAGCTGTCATTTCACGAAGTTTCAGATAATACCATTCCTGTCTAATCAAGTAGGCAATGAATGACATAAATAAGTGCTTACTGTCTTTCTATATTTTTTCAAAAAGAGGCATACAGGGCTCAACATTAAGAAAAAACTTGATAAGCCCAGCAGGGCTAGTTACCGAAACTTTAACTAGCCCTGAAATATTTTTGCTAGCCCTGATATTAATGACTACTCTTTTCAAATAGTGACCTCTGTTGATATCATAGCCTCTGTTGATAACATGAAAAGAATACAGTGTATTGTGGTAAATTGAGTTAAATTATCATCCAGGTATCCAGAGCCAAAGGTGGGCTTCATAATTTTTTAAGCGCTGATGTTCTAATTCTATCTAGCCCCTCAGGGCTACTCACAGGTAGATTTTACTAGCCCTGACTTTCAATAACTAGCCCGGGGCTACAGGGCTAGCCTTAACGTCGAGCCCTGGCATATTATGCTTTTTAAGTTGATTGCAAATTACCACAGAGGTTCTAGGTTTCAATTATCTCCCTCTCCTTTGATACAAAATTCAAGAGTTTTGGCCTCAATATGTTTTAAATTGGCACCGGAAATTAGAAACCCAGCACTGAATTTATTCAAAATGAATTCCAATCTTTGTAGTAAAATTGTGTGTCCCCAGGTGAACTTAGTTTGAGACCTGGACAAAACAGGATCTCTATCCACAATTACTACATGATAGGTATTCTAGCCTTGCACTCCACCCACAAGGATCACGTCCTGGTGGCTCCACAGTGTGTTTGTCAATAGGTGGTATTAGCACCCTCATCCTGTACAGGCACTGAACAAGCATGCTCGTCCCGCCATGTGACATTCAGGACCATCCATCCCGCCCGGCACATTCATCATAACTACGGGAATAGGAGAAGTGAGGAGAGTTTCTCATATCAAGGCCAGGAGAGTACAACTCTGCAGGGGAGAATTTGCTAAAATATCTCGCTTGTATGGGCCTTACTTCTACTCCTGCTAATACTTGCAATACTTGCATGTAGCAGCCAAAAAGGCCATTACGTTTTGATTTATCAAAAATTCTCCAACATAAGTGGAATAGGTATTTACTGGAAAAGATAATGAATTTATGAGAATGACCCAGGCCATTGTTCCATATCCCTGAAATACTGAAATGCTAGTAAAAAGTATGTTTTATTTCCTTTGCTGAACAGATATTTACTTGAAAAGATAATAAGCTTATGAGAATAACCTAGTTCAGTGGTATATGACCCCCCAAAATACAAAAACTTCTGGAAAAAGAGTGTTTTATTTTCTTGTCCGCACATAAACTTGGCAGAAAAGATAATGAAGCAGCGTTCAACACAACCTCATTGCTGAAATATTCCTGTACCGCTCTCAGCATATATATCCCTCACTCATCCTCACCCCACTAACCATACATTTCACTCGCTCAGAGAGGGAGACCAATTTACGATTCTGACACTGACAGAGTTAATGAAACACAGTCTACGTATATGCAATGGAGGACTGTGACTCAAGGCTATGTTCTTCCAGGGATGAAATGGGACTGAAACAAAGCATTGCCACCATTCCGTCTCTTACCTACATTCATAACACAATCAACTTGAAGCAACTCAATTTTCATAGGAAAATATCATTTCCTAGAATTTTGTTGTTCCCTCGTTTTTTGCAATAACTTACAGCTGTTTCTGCTGAAGATACAAAATGTTTTTGAGTGTTTCTAAGAACCTATTAAATAATCAAATTGTTAACCAAATGATTAATCTTAAGAATAGTTGATTGAGGTTGTACATAGCCCCTTAATACAAAATAACTGCCATGCCATTGAGTTCTGCGCGTACTGACCTAGAGGGCAATTCAATCCACGAACGTTAATAGAAGGAAACAAATTTCTCTCCTTACCTTAGCTCACTAGCTGCCTAGAAAGCAGTTGTCCTAAATGTTTTCTAAGAAATGGCCGTCAACGCGAAACTGCTGCACAATAAGCCGCTAATTCTATCTACTCCTACTTCTCGGCACTACGCTACACAACAAACTACTGCGACAGACCAACGCTCCCGCAAACTGAAAAAACTTTTACGATGTCGGTCACTTTATATATGGTAGTGGGAGGAATGACGCTGCCACTGTACGATCCTCCACCACTGTGCTACGTGCTGCTGGGGGCCGAGTTAAGGGGCCGAGTTAGGGGGCTGAGTTAGAAGGCAAGAGCATGTGACAGGGCAACCGGCTGAGGGGATAATTTACTCATTCAATAGTGGCTTTTTTATACCCGAACCCGAACCCGAACCCAAACCCGATCCCCCACCTCAGCTTGAGAACCACGACAAGGCCAGCTCATAAAAGCATTAGAAAAGTCCACAGATTGAGGGAAATGCTGAGTTGAGAGAAACTTATCCTGCTGGAAGTTCTAGTGAGAGGAAACCTGCCCAGCTTGACATCTGAGTAATAATTGGCCCTTCACCACCCATGGGTTGAGGGAAATGGACTAGTGCACCATGAAATCAGCATAAAAACAGAAACCAGCACCACATGTTTATTCAAGCATATTAGAATTGTGAAATAGTAAGATTACTATTACCACACTTTGAGTGCTTTATTTTCACCGTTCATACCTCAGGTTTCCCCATCAACTCTTATCTTGAAGGAAAAGCTCAGCATTGCTTTTTAATCACCATATCATTCCCCCATAATAACTATGTAGTTTATTACCAATTTAATGGCAAAATTGCTCACGGCTAAAATGAGATGTTGTTAATTAAATTCTTAAATTAGTTGGTGATTTTGAGATCTGATCCTGGAGAAGTTACTGCTAATCATTGAGCCCATACTACAGTCCTGCTTATCAGCCCATTGCCAAAATGTGCTATTTATATGCAGCATATTTCCAAAATCCCAAAATACATGAGACACAAATAGGCCTGGCAAAGACATGGTCGTTTACATATACATTCATCTTACAGCAGTGCCAAAAGAAGTATTATGTAATGAAAAGGTCAAGTCACTTATGGCCAAGGGGGAGATGATTAATTAATATAAGGATTAATAAATCACAGCTTCTTTCTCATATCATGTTGTTTAAAAACATCTGAAAAGTATTCAGAATATTTTGCTCAAAATGTGACTTGGGGTAATGGGTAGGTTTTTCCAGGAATTTCCTCCATTATTAACTCCAGAGTTCCTATAAATATTGTCGTCTGGATCAAATTTACTTTAGACGATAAGTTTTAAATTGAGAATAAGTTTAAATAATATTTTGAAGGAGAGTTGTTGATAATGTTCTGATCAACATTTCTCCTTGAAATATTTGACCAATTATGCTTTAGCTTGAAAGGTTTCATCAAAAACATCAGGCTGTTTTTTGGTTAAGAACTAGTTTGTCATGGTTTAGCCATAATACAGCAACAAAAATGACAACAAATGAAATTTAATTGCAATTATTTACTGGTCCTACCAATTATTCAGTTTTAGTGCCCCACTCATGAATATGACTATAATAGAAGGTTGGACATACAAGTGTGATTGGCATAACACTAGACCTTCTAAAAGGCTAGAAAGCTAGAACCATTATATAGCTTTATTTTCTTATGTGTAACAACCCCTGTGGGCTTAAGTATAACCCAAATATTGTATTTCCTCGAGAAATATGAGCACATTTTGACTAGCTCGTCAGTGTCTAATTTTAACTTCACTTATTACCCATGTGCCTCCCTTGACACACTATGGCCCTAGTCCCCTGGGAGTAAATATGACCACTCTATAATGAGTTGGACATCGGCTATCTCCCCTAAGCCGTGGCTGACCGCTTCTGTTCCTGAGGCTGGAGTCCTGGTCAGTCTGGACCTTCAAGCTCATTATCTGACCATTCTCATATCAAGTTTGCGGCTTTTGTTATTCTTAGACCAAGGATACGTCATTGGTAATCCTCCAAACAGCATACTCTAATGACCCTTGTGTTGCGGCTAGCGTTTCCATAGACTGCCGCCTACCATCATATAGACTAGCCCCTAGATATATTTTACTCTTTTGGTATTTCCTTATGATCTAATGTTTTATAATGATATCCAATCCAGGGAGGGATTTGACAACGAACTCCCATCACTCACATGATAAAAATAGATACTGCCCATCAAGATTGCTGTATGACTGCAGAAGTTGTACATTATAACAGTGTGGTATGCTGGGTCCACGTGGAACAATCATAGCCTTCATGGGGTGTCACATGTACTGGCCACGGGGGTTGCCATCTAGACATGGCTGTAAGAGGCGCCACCAAGATTGCCTGCTAGGAGGCGCCACCAATAGTGGCCAGTAAGGGGGGGCAGCACTAATGCTTGAAACCAGGTGGCGCCACCAATATTGACAAGTAGGGGGTAGCATTAATGCTTGAATCTAGGTGGCGCCACCAATGGTGGCCTCTAGGAGGTGTCATGAACAATGGGCAGTAGGGCTCGCCACTGATGCTCCACTCTGGGGGGGGGGGGGGGGGGGGGGGGGGGGGGCAGGGCTCGACGCTAAGGGTGAACCTATGGCCCCATGCCAGTAAAAATTCCCCAAAACAGTTTCGGGCCAGTAACAAAAGAACTCAACTGGTCCTACAGGCCCAGTAAACAGTTGGAGACATTCTTGTTAAAAAGTTTTCCCCTGAGAATGTCACCAAATGTTTTTGAAATAAATGAAGATAAAATTTAAAAAGATAAATGTTGTGGTGAATTTTATCCAATGTTCTTTCTCTTTATGTTAAAGAAAAAATGTAGGACCAGTAAAGATTTTGCAGGACCAGTAGATGCTAGGTGTTACTGGTCCTACAGGGCCAGTATCATTTTGAGTTAGCGTTGAGGCCTGGGGGGGGCACTACTAGGGTTGGCCAGAAAGGAGTACAGCCCAATATTATTTCTTCTGAGTACAACAGAGAAATATGAGGTGTATGATCTGTTGATGGATATTTTCACTGATTACCATAGAGGAGTCCCCTGTCACCGGGACACCCCAGGGCACCCTGTGACCTCAAACTGTCACCCAAGGTCGCCACCAGGGGGTGCTGATAGTACAGGCAGATGACAATTAAAGCACGTGGCAGTGTCAATCAGTTTGCTGTCATGGGGTTCCACCTTCTTATATCTTATATAGATAAGGTTTGCAGAAGCATGAAGAGCACAGATATGTCATGTAAAGCATACCGTTAATCTGAGAACATAGAGGTGGGATACTTAAGAGCCATATTTAGTTTCTGCAAGAATATTTCAAGTAATATTGCATTCAAATATGGCGTATCCTGTACAAAACCACTAAAGAAAAGTTCCTCTTCAGGAATTGACTACATCATTTGGACCTATGTGGTGGAATTTGGAATTTCGTTTTTCGACATTTTTTATGCCATTTTGAGGGAAAGCGTACCCAGCAATTACCACCGCCTAATCCCAAGTCACTGGCAACTTTCTAACATGTCCCGGGTGGGTTTCGAATCTAAATATTGGCTTTTTGTTACACAATCATTTATTTATGTTAATCTTTTTCTCTTTGAATGCAAATCCTAATTCTCTTTAGCCCGGAATGGTGGCTTTGACCAAGAGAAGGTGCCAGTCTATTAGACAACAGAGAAGAATATAACTATAACCTTTCTTTATATAGGGAAAAAGAGCAAAGTCAAGCTAATCTCCAAGTATGTTCACACACTGACTCCACTCTATAAAATACACTGATAAGGACTCAACCCAACGTAAACATGTTGGAGTTGTATAGTAATAATGGCCACAGCAAGCGGGCCAGATCTTGTGGGCCAATTTCTTGTGTTCAGCCCCTATCTTAATGAGACTTTTATCACCCCATTTGGTGCGGCTTTTCCATTGGTTTAAAGCCTCGGGCTAAGTGAGTGGCCATTTGCAGTTATGTAATGCTATCATTTGTATCCTTCAGCACCACGCAGCACTTCCACCAGGGCCTACAGGACCAGCCACAGCAGCGAGGGAGAATGGCCGGGAGACCAAGTCCGTAGGGGAGACCACAAGATGGAAATAACATTTTTCTGCTATATATATAACTGCCACAGCCTCATGTGGGGATGACAATCCCTAGACTATATGCCATGGATATCTCATAGGATTTTTTCATAATGTAAAACAATTTGTACTAGAAGCAGAACAAGGCCCTGTCTGCAGACAACACAGTGACACATCTTAATTTAGAAATGGATAAAACAGGCCTTGACCTATAATCTGTATCAATACTTAACTGATTCACAAACTGAAATCTTCAACAGTTAGAATTTTTTTAATACAGGAAATCTATTACCAAAGCTATCTTTAAGATACTTAATAGGTTTTTAAGTTATCCAAATAATTATTTCCAGCCATTAATAATAGAATTTCCATTGATTTGCTAGATAGTAATATATAATTTTCCTGAAACATGTATGAATATAAACAATACATAAACATTTTATATTCTTACTCTTGCAATTTTTTTTTTATTGAAAGCACTTATTTTACCTAGTGCCCACTACAGTTAGCCTGGTACCCACATTATCAAAGCCTATCCTCAGACTACTTGATAACCACTTATTATTCACTACTGACCAGCATGTCATTATCGATAACAAAGGGACCCTATTCATCATTATCAGCAGCCATTCTTCACCAACCCTCCCTCAGTAGGGGGCTAGGTTACAGTACTAGACTGAAGTGCCTAGACTAAACAATCCTAATCACTTGACAATGATGTAAGTTGCAACATGAACGGACAGCAAAATGTAAACAGATAAAGATTAGCTAAATCAGTCTGATCTTCTTCTATCACCCTTCATCAGTCTGTTTCTGCCTGTAACCGCCTGTCTCTCTCATTAACAACTGATTTACAAACAATCAAAGTGTAATATTTGTCACTCATTCTTGCCTTCCTGTCATGCAGAACTATATCTATCTTACATCACTTTTGGCTCATTCATACATGTTTTACCTGCATTAGTAGAGCATATGTAGACCCCCTAAGACCTGAGTTTATTGTTGGGGAAAGCACATGGGAAATCTCACAGAAATCTCATCTCCAATTCCTCACAGAGTGGAGTATTAAACATGCTGGTGAAGTGTGAGAGAGCTGCATTGTGCAGGACCTCTCAGTAATGGGGACGGTCCCTGTGAGTCAGGCCATAACTAGAGACAGGTTGTTACTGAGAGCAGGAAGAGGAAGTGTTTGGTTGAGATTATTTCCACTGTTCCCCCCTCCTTCTCAAGCCTGACAGGTTCTCATGCAACACTGGGATGTCATCATGAGCAGAACTTACCTCATGTTACCTGTGGTCAGCCCAGCGCCCAGCGCAGCCACAGGGCCCATGTGACTGGCACATGCCATGCCCACAGAGACCATAACCCCCAGCCGGGTAGGCAGCAGTCTATACAGGTAACATGACAACTGGTTACATGGCCTTCACAGGAAACACGCTCCAGACATATCTTATAATATGTAACTATATTAGATACCAGTATTGGTTACAAGACTTTTTTTACACACCCAACACGCTATGTCAATGCTTTTCATGCCTTAACCCTTAAGCTGCTGGTGGCTAATTTGGCCAGTACAAAATGTTGCATAAAACCTTGAAAATTACAGAAACCCAGACAAATGGGTTCTCATCTGGAAGTACTCAGCGAGGGCTATCCAATAAGTACCAACATGACAGGGTTTAGATGGTTTTCAAAGATCTTTGCGTTCTTACGCTTTGGACGAAAGTAGCCTCAGCAATGGAAGGGATCATATCATAAATTGTAAAACAGCAATATATCTTAACTTCTGACAATATGACCCCCTAATGGCCCCTATATCAACTCATATGGTATTTTCTACCTTTCCCCTTGGTGTATCAACTGCAGCTGCAAAAGGAGTTAGGGTGGGGGACCAATTTTCCTCTTGATGATATAAAAATGTCAACTAGCAATAGTATACTTTTCCCTCAATGAACACCCTGCCACTTCAAAGGTGATACATCAACATGTGTTATTGTTCCTAGACTACTCCCCCCCCCCCCCCCCCCCCCCAAGTACCATGCAGAGTTTGTGTACCCAGCCTGTTTAGAGCTGGTACCCCCACCCCCAATAATGAGATTTCCATACCCATCCCCCCCCCCCCCCCCCCCCCCCCCCCCCCAGTATGTAGGAGTAGCATGTAGTTTGTGTGTTGTGTAACACACTTAGAATCCTCAGTGATGTCAGCGTGCTCTGGTAATCATCACAACTGTTGACCAGTCATGAGGGATCATCGGCAACTGGTCAGCAACTGGTCAAGCATGATGCTGCTGCTGACTGCATGTAGTAGCTCTACCATGGAGACACTGTCTCAATTCACCTATTTCATGTCGGCCGATGCTAAAACAACGTATCAATGAACACCAAAATGAAATTACTTATGAACATCATTATTATGAAAATGGCACCATCTCCCTCATCATTCAAGGAACTATACCTTGAAGAACATTTGGCCTGACGCATGAAAGGTATAATTCTTAAACCTGAGGGCCAAATCAAATTCCATATTTGATTGTGTTACCCTGGTGAAATAAAGATTATTATTTATTAGTATTATTATTGTCAGCGCGCCCTCATAGTAGGTGCTGGTGCCCTATGTGCTGCCTGATGACACAGACATCCTTCATGAACACTGGACTAAGTGAGGAAGTGTCCCATAATAATTTGACCTTGACATTGAAGAATGCACAATCCCGGGAGCCATCCATTTTGGTGACAGGTCTGTGAACATCCACCATTATTCGCTGGAGAAGCCATCTGACACCATCTGCTTCTAATTTCTCTCCTTCCACCGTGCTGCTTTATTGCTAAACTAGTCCTGCCCTTTCAGGATTAACATGCTGGGGTGGAGATGGGACGGAGATTTTCAGGATATAAAACACATCCTTGTTCAGATTTCCCTCAAAATTTTCCACCTAGATATAGGATACTTTCAAAATTCACATAAAGAAAATGCACAAAATCATAAAAATATTTGAAGTAGAGATGTTGGTCATGTTCTGATAACATTTTTTTCTTATAACATCTTTTTTTCTTCTTCGTTTTTTTGAAAATGCTTTGGTCATCAGAAAGATATTACTTTATATAGTCTGGCCTTTTCAGGCTTCTCTGTTAACTAAAAAGTTAACACATTTACCCTACCCAGATGATGTGAAGCTAATATTATATGAGAAGTTTGATATTTTCAAATAATTATAATACCCTATATTAACTTATCTAATTATTGAAAAAAAAAATGATCATTTTCATATATATACCAGTCCTTAAAGTATTGCATGTTCAGCAAACTTTATTCATGTGTTTCTGTAGAATTGCAGACTCTAGGTACGTTAGGGCATGAGATTCCGGAGAGTAACATGACATAAATTGCCCTCCAGAAATCTCAAAATCAAATTAGAAACTCCCACAATCTCATAGCTATTTCAAAGCTGGGATCCATTTCAGGTCTGTAGCTCGTGTTTTTTCTGCTAGCCTGGAAGCTTTCATCCTCCACTTGTGGCTCACAGTATAGCGGGTCTCCCTGATGAAAGAGACTCAGATCAAAAGCCGAATAGAAAGGCGCATTTCATAATTTGCTATTTTGACGGAGTGAAGTCTGAAACAGAGCGGAGTGCACGGATAGAGCGGCCCTCAGGGCAGTTCACAGCAAACTACATCAAAATAGCATCTAGCCAGAAACGATACGCTACACCTCTTGAGTGCTACCGCAAATATGCAAAAATCAAATATACAGATTAATATTTTTGGTAGAATCAACAAATACAAATCAAAGTGAGTCCTTATTGAAATAGTGATTCTAGATGATCTGACACACAGTGTGGAGGGGCAGAGAAATCAGCCACATGGCTACATATCTCTAGTTCCATGCTACCCATATACTATGACTTAGGATAGTATCACTACATAACCCCTTTTTTGAGATACAAATATGATTTTAACAATAAGTCATTACCGTGGATCACCACTTTCCATTATTACACTTTTCACTTCCAGTGTTGCCCTACATATCAGCAGAATACTTGGAAACACTCCTGCACCATTCCTGGCTAAATGCAGCAAACAGCGACTGCACTTTTTCACACAAAATCAACTAATCTCTAAGCAAACCTGACACCGCAGAAGGCACTACTGACACACATTTTTAAGTGAAATCCATGAGAAGATAAAGTTGGACTGTTTCCAGAAAAACAATTCATTTTGGAGTTCTATTTTAGCTAGGAGGAAGAGAGGATGACGGTGAGGGAGGGGAGGGTTTGTGGTGAGTCCATGCCAGGGACTTAGCCAGGACCCGTTCTACCTGTCTTCTGGACAGGTAGCTTCCTAAAAACCTCCTGTTTGGACAGGCAAAATTTTCTATGATGACTTTTCAATTTTGACTTTCTGGGTGTAATAACCAAATATTTTCCTAACAAACCACATTCTAGGACATAGCTAAAGTGTAAATTGCCCTTTTTGACACACTAAGCTATCAAATGTAGCTAGTACAAGGATTTGAAGAAAATAAGTAGCTAAATCTGGACGGGCAATTTTTTTTTGAAATTGCTGTTTTGGACAGGCATTTTTGAAATCCTGGCTAAGACCCTGGTCCCAGCAGCTGAAGGGAAGAGGGAGAGAGGGAGCAGGGGGAGGAATAGGCTTACTACTGTATCAGCAGTAGCGCTGCCTGTGGTGACTGAGGCATAGAGATCAGCCCTCAGGCTAGCCCCAGCACAGCCGAGGACGGGGAGATAGGCAACAGCACAGGGTACTAGGTCACTGAGTACATCACCACTAAACTACAGCTAATCTTTCCAAGGGTACCACAGAAGTCTTTCATTCATGATTACCACAAATATATCATCAGAACTTCTGATATCTATAAGAAAATTTTGGTAATACAGCAAAATCTTTTTAGATATTCGTAGACAAGTTGTTTGTGTCTTCTGATATGAACTTCACATCAGTACAAGTCCAACAACCCATGCTTAATGCGTTCCCTATTGAAAGTCCCATCTGGATCTATGATACACTACAAAATAAATTGGTCAAAATATTTTGATCTGCCCTGATAGCCAAGTGGTCTAAGGCATTGTCGCTGACTGCTGAATGTCTCTCACCACTGCCTAGATTAGAATCCTGGCTGGGGGCATGTAAGAAGGTTGCCAGTGACTATGGGTCATGTGGTGTTTATTGTCGTATCCTCCATTACCTCCAACACTTACAACTGCAACGCCTTCGACCACTCAGCTATTGGAGCCCACACTTAGCTGATAGCATTCGACAATGGTTAAAATCCCCATATGAACAAAAGAAAGTTATGTAGTTATATTCAAACATGAAACAATGTTGTTAAAATAGAAGTGTGAACTCGTTAGTGGATACCATTGTACATGTAGCGGGCTGCTCTAGCTGTAGACTAGCTCCTAGTCTATGATTTCATTAGATCATTCTTTTCTCTGTTCTGATCTCTATCATTTGCTTAATGTCTAGGTGTTAGTTCCTGTGGCTTGTGATAGATGGCACCATGGGTGGGCACACCTGTCAGTCAGAATCATCAAGAAATCCAAATGAACCCATGCTGGCTGCCTGGTGAGCCAATATGGAACTAAATATGGGTAGACATCTTAGAATGTTATAAAAACATAAGGTAAGTTATCAAAGACGTGAAATAAATTTCTTGGCCTAGGACTAGGCTATTCTAGCTGCTGCAGCCAGCAGAGATGGGAAAACACCTGTCATTTCCATATTTGTAATTAAGCATGTTGAGCATCAGGTAGAAGGCCTGCTTCCTGACTCTCCTCCAGAACTGACAACACGCGGAAGACGGGGAGGCGTTTCTATGGAATCTGAATGTCAGCCCTCAATATCAACCCGCTTTGCAATTCAGTCATGAAGCCATTGCAGGACGACTAGCCATTACGTTTCATACAGTGCAAGAATAATTAGAATGTTGAGAAGATTGTCATAAGAGAGTCTAGGCTAAATCTGGATTCAGAGTAAATAACAAATGTCTCACATTCTTAGGAACATCAGAATGACAAGAACATTATTAATAGAAAACCTAGGCAAAATCTTTTATGATAAAATACTGTGGAATCTTTCAGTAAATAGAAGGTATATACCAAGAAATCATACCCTTCTTTTCATATTTTTGAGGACATGTGTAAGATACTTGAAAATTCGCAAATTTATTGCTCACTTTGTTTCTATGAAACTACATGAAATATTCAAAAGTAGTTTGGAAAAGGCTCTTATATAAATAGGAGTCAGTATGAAATACCAGTCCTCTTGTCATCTTCTTATATAAACACTGATTTCAAATGATAGTTTAATTTTAAATGCATAAAATATTCATTGTGGTGCGATAGGCTTTTCAAAGAGTTCATCACTCTTCCAAGCCAACACAATGACACAATACACTCAACAGCATCCAAAATTCACTGGATAATAGAATACATCTTTTGTGATATTTCAAATCTAATGAAACGTCACCATAGAAGGGAGGTTGTAATTCCATCATCTGAATTTGGCAGTTAATAAAATCACAAATAACCTCACATAAGTCTCCAAAATGGTTATCATGATTCTATCAGAGCGTTGATTATACTGAATCGGACCAGTTATCTTTAAATGCAGTCATTACTCCCAATTTCTCAATCATCATCTCTACTGTTGCCATGGCGACTGAGGCTATTTTCAATATCAGGAATATTCTCTTTCCAGTAGGGTTTTAGGGGAGAATGGGGTTGCAGTCTCTCTGTATGTTAGTGAGAGTGAACTCAGGTGAAATGCAGACTGCACGCCGTCATTAAGCGGGAAAAAAGCACTTTCTTACAAGCAGCGCGCTTCCTTCCTGTTTCCTTTAACCAACTACTCACGCCTCATGTGATCAAATAATGCCTCCACTCTTTTGGCTATATCTAAGTAACAGCAGCATTATCCAGAATATACTTGATGGTAAATGAGTATTTTTTCCTTCTTCGCAATATTATCAACCTTTTGATTTTCTATAGATGGATTTGTCTGCATCTATAGCTTTTAACTATTTGCCATTCTCGGCTTGATAACTGCAGGGAGAAGCTGACATGTGAGTGACTAGTTGTGTGATCACCAGTGCCCCCTAGTGGCAAGACCATACACCAAATCACAACTCTCAGCTGGTGGGCTATGGCAGGGAGAGCAGAGGTCTCCACACGGTCCTGGGTCCCGGCCTCCTACGCTGCTGCTGATGCCAAGACGACTCACGTAATAACATCTCTCATGCTCAAATCAGGCCTGTTTTTCCTATCTGCAGTTGACAGATACAGGCCCAAGTTTATGAGGGCCGAGTGAGAGAGGACTGAGTGAGAGAGGGCTGAGTGAGAGGGCAAGTGAGAAGGCCGAGTGAGAAGGCTGAGTGAGAGGGCTGAGTTAGAAGGCCGAGTCAGAGGGCCGATTTAAGAGGGCCGAGTGAGAGGGCCGAGTGAGAGGGCTGAGTTGGAAGGCCGAGTTAGAGGGCCGAGTGAGAAGGCCGAGTGAGAGGGCCGAGTGAGAGGGGCGAGTGAGAGGGCCGAGTGAGAGGGCCGAGTTGGAAGGCCGAGTGAGAGGGCCGAGTTAAGAGGGCCGAGTGAGAGGGCCGAGTTGGAAGGCCAAGTTAGAGGGCCAAGTGAGAAGGCCGAGAGAGAGAGGGCTGAGTGAGAAGGCCGAGAGAGAGGGCTGAGTGAGAGATGGGAAAGTGCTCTGCATCTGGCACAGCAATAGGAGCAGAAAATTTGACCAGTTGCTGAGGATGTCATGAATAGACGAACTCTAACACTTCAGCTTATAATTAGCCACTCAGAGAAGACACTACACAGCAATTCGAGCCGTTAACCCATTCATGGTGATCAGAGAAAATTTCAGTAGAAAAGTATGGTCTGAATCTATAGTACTTAGGAAAATATATTTAACTGCACATTAAGGTCACTAATTATTTGAAGGGAGTCATTGTGTGGCTTATGATTTACATTTTCCTACAGACACTTATTGCAGAGATTCCTGGGGGCAGAAAAGTATAAACACAGCAGCCTGCATGTTTTGGGCACTACAAGAATGAATTCAATTTCCTCGTGTCTGCTCAAGATTGTTATGAAGTTGAAGAGATTCGACCCAATCGTCCTTCTCCCATTAAATACTAGACAGTTATGTTTCAGTGGTAAAAAATGGTTTTAAAAATTAGGTTACATTGAAGATCAAGAAAATATTTAAATAATTGTTGTTCACTGGATAATACAAAAAGGAATTTCATAAAATGTCTTTATGAAATTATCTTTAATTAATATATGTAAGTATTTACCTGGCCACAAGGATTCTCTCAATATAAATGTTCAAATCTTTATACTTTTGAGACACTAGGGCATAACTTACTCAATTACCAAACTTTTTTTAAATCAATCAAATTTCTGTAAACTAAGCCAGGGCACGACGTTAACTTTTGCAGCGACTTGCCCCATAGGGCAAGTGAGATTCAATTTTCACTTGCCCCACTCCAACTTTCACTTGCCCTTGAAAAATAGTATGTTGTAAATATTTCATTTAAAACCAATTAGAACATGGTTCTGGCATATGAACGCATATTTTCTAGCACAAACTTGGATGGCAGACCACGAAACTTGCACACATTCTCATAAGTAAACCTGAAATATACAAAGCATACTTTCCCAGTGGGGCAAGCAAGATGCAGTTTTCACTTGCCCCACAGCTATAATTTACAAATTCTACTTGCCCGGGGCAATGGGGCAAGCACCAATGTCGAGCCCTGTAAGCAAAATCTTTAGATACATTTTACTAACAATTTTGCCCTAGTAATAGGTTTTTGAAGAGGTTTGTTACTGAAAAGAGTATTAGTTTTCTGATAAACACACAAATCACATACTACTTCAGTATATAATAATGATATAATTGCTAGTCATGTGAAAGGGTGGACAGTGACTTGAGGTTAGTCAGTACCTTTCCCTGGGTACTACACTTTCTTCTACCATGGACTTTTATTAGCCTAGAGTTTTATCCTAATATATCATTCAAGGCCCACATCTATATAAGGGCATGAGAGGCTATTTGGCCATTTAGTTCATACTAATGCGGCATGAGGAAGTTGTTTGTCCAATAGTTGATCACTCTTGCATACTCCAGTGCCATCTATAAATAAGGTTTGTCACTCCTGTATCTGGCTTTGGAAGAATGCTGAATTTAGGGAGACACTGTGGTAACTAGAATTGTGTTGGCCAAGCTTTTTCCCCAAGTAATTTAGATCATATTATTGCTACATGATGTAATTGTTAATGCAGTGACAGCCCTATCTAAGGATATATATCAATTCTCAATATGGCTCTTGAGGCAGGTTAGATTCTTTATTGATCACTCTAGCATACTGCAGCGCCACCTATCAGTGAGTGATGTCAATTCAGAGGGGAGACAGGCTATCTAAGACATAACAAGACATTGTGCTTGCTAGGATTGATCTTAGATTGAGAACTTAGAGCAACTTTTCTCCCAAGCTGCCCCCTATATCAACAGGTTCCTCATGGCCATGTGTAGCCGTATGTTCCAGCCCTGATTATTTCTACCCAGCACCTCTCTCACACCAGCATCTCCTCCTCCACCACTTGGTAAAACACAAGTGGGCCGCAAGATGAAAGAGCAAAGTCAAACAAATACCTGTTCTCAGCAATCCTTCACCAACAAGTTGTTGAAACATGAGCTGTCGTCGGTGCTAACCTCTTAGCTGCAACTGTCGAGGAACAGGGAACCGTAATCGGCAGGCAGGCAGGCTGCTGCGTCTTCTAGTGGAAGCGGGGATCGCGCGGAGTCCGAGTGTTGCTGTCACTTCTGAGACAGATGTGGATCGCCTGTACAGTGTTAGAGCAACTGTACAACACCACACTTCACTTGTGGCTGTGCCTCAAACGCACCATTACCAGAACATGGCTTATCTACACCCCACCATCATCATATACACACGCCAGGGCCACAGTTCATGATGAGGGAATACTGAACATGTGTTTACACCATGTATATCAGTAATGAAGAGGTTGATAGCATTTTCAAGTAGTGTTGAATGGTGGGAATATATTCTTACCTCACAATCCTAAGGTGCTACCTTCTTAAATGATGATACATAAAATATGGTTCACCCTGGAAAGTTTGGGAAAAAACTTTTGTTTTTAATACTAAAATCAAATCCCTCACCTCTCTCTCTTAAAATATGCTCAACTAATAACCATTTCTCCAACGTTCAGTTTTAATGTTTGGCCAATTAAACTGATTTGCTGATTTACTGGAAATCTGCAACAGCTCCTGCCATAATATAACACAAAGGCCTAGGATGGGAAGAAACCTCTCTATTAAATATACATTTATCAGTGCAAGGTAGAAAGGTACATTTCAGCAGAAAAGTACCAAGAGGCAGCATTCCACAAAAATAAATGTTTGCAGCAGCCAAACCCAGCCTGGCAATTTTGGCTAATTCTTTCAGACAAATGCACCATTAGGATTTGAATTTGAATTTGAATTATGTTTTTCATCACATTTATGCCAATTGTGGCTAATTCGTGACTAGCCAGTTTTAAGTAGTGGAGGAAACCGGAGTACCCGGCGAAAACCACCGCCTAACTCCAAGTCACTGGCAACTTTCTCACATGCCCAGGCTGGGATTCGAACCCAGGCAGTGGTGAGAGACAGGGTACAGTCAGTGGCGGCGCCTTAGACCACACGGCCGTCAGAGCAGGCCCTGCATCATTAGGAAAACTTTAAAAGGAGAGATTTCACCCAAAACATTACAGACAACTTTCCTTCAAATGCTTCATAAATCATTCTTCAATATTTAGTTATTGTCAAAAGAACTATAGATTCAGACAAGTTTTTAGAGGAACTTTTCAGCACTAATTGTTTGAACATTGTTAAATGGCCTGCAGTGTCATACTTCATGGTTGTCATCAAGTCAGAGCTCTAGCTCAGTATGCTATTCATCAAGAGAAGTCGTTATACGCTTTTATTTCAACTGTGAAAGAAAACATAGCTCTTGGCTCATCTCTATATCTTTCTATTCTCTATCTTCCTATCTCTGTTACATTTGAGTAAAATGTTAAGCCCTGTTATGCATGGATTGATACACCTGTCTCCTTTTAAAGAGATCTTAAACAGATTGACAAGTCTCAAGTCCTACTCATAGAGGTTTCCGAAAGCATCCTTATAAATAACTCTTTACATTATCCTCAAAATATCCAGCCATTAAGCTTGGTGTTAGCCACCCGTAGTTGGCACGCGAGCATGAATGAGCATGAATGAACGACTTTGTAGCTACACCACTTAAGTACAGCGGAATCAAAACAGCATTTTGCTGCTGGCCGTTTTCATAACAGCATCTTATTCCAACTCTGTACGCTGGTTCCTTGTCTCCACCGCCCCTGTCCACCTATGATGTCCAGCGGACACATGGTTAAGTGTTACTACACCATTAACCTTAGCAGCTGTGGCAACAACTAGAATAGAGAGGAGGCAAGGGAGAGCACGGCGGCCGGAGACCCCTGATCTACAAACCAGCAGGACAGCTCAGCCAACCACGAACAGCAATATCCATGCTCCTCCTCGTTTTCTGGACAATTCTAATTTGGGGGCCAACTATTTTTGCGCTTGCAGGAATGGGGTTAGTAGTTTATTTCTCAAGTGCTCTCGAAGGTGACTGCTTTCACCAGCAGACAAGCAAGAAGAAAAATGTGGACCTATGATGATGATGATGATGATGATAGTGACAAAAAAAACGATAACAGTGATGACAATAACCTTCATGAGGATGATGATCATCACATTTAAGATTATAATGATGATGATGATAAGATGACATCCGAAAGGTTCAAAACCTTTTTATGTTTGATTGAAATATCAAATATACAAAATTCAGCAATGAAATTGATTTATATACCCTAGCTTTGGAAAATCTAAAGTGTTAATCTAACTTAATATATCATTCAACTTCAGTGGTACTGAAACCTTTATTATTTATTTATTCATTTTGCTGGGCAAGTAAAACTAATACCTACTTGCAAAGCATGGCAAGTTGACACGCATAAGTATTTCATTCCCTGCTCAGAGGCTGCTCTAGTAGAATGATCTCACTCTTGTACTTATTTCCGCCTGGGTAGACAATTGAGTAGCCTCGCAATCCAAGCAAGTAATGCTTACGCAAGTAATGGTAACCAATGTTCTAGACCACAGGAACACAGCTGAGAAAGCAAATGGCTTTATGGCCATTAGGATAATGGTAATGATGATGATGATGATGAAGATGATGATGATGATGATAACCCTTTCAATGCTGACTACTACATCCAAAGAAGAAGGACACAATGACTTTTGAAAAGCATCTAAACTGTCATGTTGGTATTCATTGGATACCTCAATCATGCTAAGTAATCTCAGATGAGTACCCATGTGCCAGGGATTTAGTATTTTTAAAGTTTATTTGCATAATTTTTTTATTGATTAGCCTCCAGCAGCATAAAGGTTTCATGATGATGATAATGATGATAATGGAGAAAAAGATACACCTATGGGTGTGTATGAAGCTGACCAACATGCTTATTCGAGTTCCTAATGTAAGTGAGTTTCATGATAAAAATGATGCTGCTTTCTACAATCAGAAGTTTGCAGATACCATGGTAACCAGGAGTTATGAGATGATGACAGTGATGCTGAGGATAATGACAATGACCTAAGCCTCACCCCATGACTTTATAGCACTAAGAGTCTGCGTTATGAGATATGACGTTATGAGGTATGACAAACAACAGTAAGTAAGACTTGTCTTTCTACTGGAACAGGTCCTTGTTGCCATGGTGACATTTCAAACGTTTTTAATCGTTAGTGCAATGTACAGATAAAATCGGCATGGCATGTGTTGTTTACTCTTCAACCTATGGACACTAAGGAGGGTGATTAAAACAGAGAGAGAGAGAGAGAGAGAGAGAGAGAGAGAGAGAGAGAGAGAGAGAGAGAGAGAGAGAGAGAGAGAGAGAGAGAGAGAGAGAGAGAGAGAGAGAGAGAGAGAGAGAGAGAGAGAGAGAGAGAGAGAGAGAGAGAGAGAGAGGGAGGGAGGGAGGGAGAGAGAGAGAGAGAGAGAGAGAGAGAGAGAGAGAGAGAGAGAGAGAGAGAGAGAGAGAGAGAGAGAGAGAGAGAGAGAGAGAGAGAGAGAGAGAGAGAATGAGGGAGGTGTGTTGTGTGTCAGCCGTGGTGCCTGTGAGCTGTGAGCTGTGAGCTGTGAACTGTGCTGTATGTTAGTTGTTCTTTGGCACATTGCAGAGTCAGTTTTCATACGTGCGGTGGCAGAGATTGATGACCAAACTGCCACAATACAGCCTCCATGATGCTAAACTGTCTATGCTCAGAGCATCTTTATGCAGTCAGACTATAATCTAATAGGCGAATACTAAAAACTCCTATAAAGGGACATATTTATATTAGAATGAAGAAATACAACTTTCACTAAAATATTTCATTAATTTCCCAAATGATGTAATCTTGAAGTTTCTCGAGATTAAAAAAGATTCTTACCCCAATAAACTGGATATAATAAATTATATCCCAATATAATATTCTCATGCCAATTAGCAAACCAGAATATTGCTACGTAAACGCATACCCACTCTGCCACAACAAATTTAAACTACTCATAGGAAATTACTCACTGACTTGTAATTACACAACTGAAAGGCAACTCCTATTCTTAAAGGAACACCAGTGAAAGGCTTATTGCATCAAGGAAGCCATTATCATCAAGACACATTGATTGGAACCTGATCTGGATGTCTCTAAGCATTCTCTTCGGTCGAGCTCAGCTAGCCAAGTACACATGCTCCTAGGCTATGTCAAATCTAAATCCAGCTTCCTTTCTTTCTATTTTTGTCTTGATCTTTTACATCATTCACACTTTCTTATGATTAACAACTCAATACTCACATAAGCCTAATATAAATTTAAAATGGAAAGATCTCACGGTGGGCACCTGGTGAGCAAATATCAAACTAAATACATGTAGACTCAGTGTGAGTTAACCCTTCCAATGCTAAGGCTACTTTCATCCAGAACACAAGGATGCAAAGATTTTTGAAAACCAACTAAACCCTGTCATGTTAGTATTTATTGGATAGCTCTCGCGGAGTACTCTCAGATGAGTACCCACATGCCAGGGTTTCAGTCATTTTTCAGGATTTTGGCATACTTTTGTATTGGCCAAAGTAACCACCGGCAGCAT
>OZ012689.1:25153892-25204852 GCA_963942565.1 Maea johnstoni | reverse complement strand
GAGTACTCTCAATAAGTACCCAACATGCCAGGGTTTCAGTCAGTTTTTCAAAATTTTGCATACTTGTGTATTGGCCTGAAAGTAAGCCTCAGCACATGGAAGGGTTAATACAACACTTCATAACAATTCATGCCTGCAAATCTCCTAGAAGGGTTCCATCTGGACCTACAATACTTTTGTAACTTTAAAACTAGTAATAAACAGGAAAATATTTGAAAGAGCTAGAGAGTTATTAGTTAATTTGTGATACATATTTCTTCTTCAAACACTTTCTGAAAGTCAATGTTGTTTGAAAGATATGACAAAATTAGTCAGGTGGATTTAGGTAAAAAAAAAATCAGTGCATATGAATAAATCGGCAACAGAACTGTATGCATGGATGGCAAAGTATGGTTTCTAGCCTCATTTGGGGTGGTCAACACCCCCCTTAAGGGTGCTGGACCCATGATGGGTACGCTAATAACCTTTACAACACCCTGTCTGTAAGTGTAAGTCACCTCAAGGCTTAGAGTGGGATGCGACTAGACGGCCACCAGATGTGATGTGTAAAGCTCGCTGGCCAATCATAGGATGCGACGCGCAGGCCGAGGGGAACGGTATTTCACCCTAGGCGAACGAGCCAATTCTCTATCTCGCTAAGGGTTTTCAGTGCGAAAACTTTGTAAACAATGTACTACATGAGACATATTGAGATTTTTCTTTGAATATATTCTAGAAGAATTTCTTAATCTCACAAAGGGTTTTCAGTACTAAAACTATATAAATATATTCTAGAGCAATTTCTCAATCTTACAAAGAGTTTTCAGTGCTGAAACTGTAAATAGTGCACTAAATGAGAGAGACACTATATAGTATCTTAGAAGTATTGTTTACTTGGTAAACATTGAACTGCATGAGACCACTGTAGATGATCTAATAGTAATACCGATATTCTAGACTATCCTCGCAATCTTATATAGGACTTTCAGTGGCAGAGTTTGCAAAACATTGCACCAGATAAGACAAAAACAATAACATTCTCATGTTAATTCTCTATTCTAAAGCAAATTTCTCAATCACATAGGGCGCTATATCAAATATCAATTATTATTATTATCATAGGGTTTAGAGTGCAGGATAATAAGAGCAGTAGCTTATATTAAGAGTACTCTCAAGTGACTTCTCAAACACATACACAAGGGCTTTCATCTTTATCTTTGTTTCTTCATTATTTTATCTTGAGCAGGATTTGCTGATGATGGGGTGCACTGCATGCAGGCAGCTGTTGGTAGGCCACCTGGTGGCAGCAATTATAACTACTATCAGCAAGATACTGGTCAATGAAACACAGCCAGCCAGATGGCGAAAACCTGTCCACTCTCCCCACATACCTACACTAAGTGAGACACAAGGGGTAGGATCAAGTGAGGAAGGGGTGGAGGGGGAACTCCAGAAAATATCTTATGCATAGAAAGTGTGTAACCTCAATATAAAGCTCTCCTATCATAATATTGTGTGTGTGTGTGTGCATATATATATATATATATATATATATATATATATATATATATATATATATATATATATATATATATACATATATATATATTATATATACATACATACATATATATATATATATATATATATATATATATATATATATATATATATATATATATATATATATATATATATATATATATATATATATATATATATATATACAGGATATCCTAGTACAGTTGTGTGAAATCTCTCAGGAGTGAGCGCCACCTGTCAGGATAAAGTCACGGAGGTAGACGGGTGTTTTCGCTCGGCTTCCTGGCAGTTGAGCTGAAGCCGAGTGTGCAGAATTTTATGAGCTTGTTCAAAAATGTTAGCATGGCGTCCAAGCAGTTGTGCTGTGTGTGCTGGTCTTCAGAACTGTGACAGCCTAACTAGCCCTACTGGTGTCTGCACTGGAGTGTGATACTGTTTAACTGGTATTTTTTACAGGCATTTAATTTTTGCTATTTTCACGCTACCGATGAGAGAGCCTAAATAACATTCTTCAAATAAATATTTTGCTTTGAATTTGCTTTGTTTGAGTGCTTGAATGAGCAAATTTAAAGTAGTACAAATACCCTCAAGTAGGGTTGTGAAGTTAAGTTTTTAGCACTCAAAATTAAAGCCGTATACAGTAATACGCTGTGTTACCTGTAGATAGAATAATACACATGTCTTACCTGAGTCACTAAGGGGACCTCTACTTTAATTCTATTCACCTGCAAAAATAACAAGAAAATATATAAATGATGCGACAAATTTCAATATTGTCAAAGATATGCCCATCAACAAAAATGGGGCGTATCCCTGGAGTTCAAACAGAATTGCAAAGTCAGACATTTAAAGGTAATATTATTTTGTATCTTAAGAGATGCAGTCAATACAATACAATACAATAAAATACAATAAAATACAACAAAATACAATACAATGCAAAATACCAGGATAAACAGGATAGTAGCATTATCATTAGCTTAATTGGAAAGCTCCATCTATAAAGGCAGGTTTGAGGGTCAAAAAGTCAATCACCTAAGAATGTAAAATATTCAATTTCACAACTGTTTCTAGTATCTTGGCTGACAGCAGTTCATCCTTTACATTCAATTCAACTTGCATGAGCGTCTTTGTCCAGAATTCATCAAATAACTTATGCATGAAATAAATTCTCAAAATGATCTCAATAATCTCTACATCTCTCTATCGATACTAAAGGCATGAGCGCTGCAGTATGGCCTGACTTAGTCGCGTATAAGTTCGGAGTTTCCACCGGCAACTTATCGGGTGGAATTGCGGGCTATTTTGGAGCAGATGATTTAACCTGACAGCAAGATCCTAGCAGAGACACCTCCTGTCCACCACAGCATAAAGTTCCCACTAGCACGGAATATCCAATAAACATATCTTGATAGGGGCACTATGACCTATACCTAGGATCCTAGCAGAGACACCTCCTGTCCACTACAGCATAAATATCCCACTAGCACGGAATATCCAATAAACATATCTTGATAGGGGCACTATGACCTATACCTAGGATCCTAGCAGAGACACCTCCTGTCCACCACCACAGCATTAAGTTCCCACTAGCACGGAATATCCAATAAGCATATCTTGATAGGGGCACTATGACCTATACCTAGGATCCTAGCAGAGACACCTCCTGTCCACCACAGCATAAAGTTCCCATTAGCACGGAATATCCAATAAACATATCTTGATAGGGGCACTATGACCTATACCTAGGATCCTAGCAGAGACACCTCCTGTCCACCACAGCATAAAGTTCCCACTAGCACGGAATATCCAATAAACATATCTTGATAGGGGCACTATGACCTATACCTAGGATCCTAGCAGAGACACCTCCTGTCCACCACAGCATAAAGTTCCCATAAGCACGGACTATCCAATAAACATATCTTGATAGGGGCACTATGACCTCCTGGCTATTTTAGGCCTAAAAAAAGTTGTTTGTTTCCTGTTACCCTACCCTAACAAGTTTTTATTCAAAAAAATCCCTTCCCTAAAGTTTTTTCCGCCCTCTCAACTCCCAATCAACGTAAAACATGCGTAAAACACACATTTTTAACCAAAAAAATAATGCAAAATTATTTTTTTTACCGACCTACCTACCCTACTTTTTTTCGGACCGTTACAGGAAACAAACATTTTTTTAGGCCTTAAGCAGAGCAGACCCCAAGTCAGACATCAACAGAAGTGACCCCATAATCCAGAATCTCAGATGTGTGAGACAATACTGTGGAAACTAAGAAATCTGATATAAATTTTGAAATATAAGATATAGATGATAAATTGATGTAAATTTTTAAAAACATTTGCTATATCAGATAGATGTTGGCATTTATGTGTACGATAACGAAAGAGTAGATATACTGATCTCTGGTTTAATCTATAAATCAGATAATGGCAATATCAATATCAAACTTGCTTTCCATTAATAACTGCACTGGGGCTGCTAGAAATATATCAGTATTTCTAAGGAAATCTAAGCTACATTTTGAAATCCAAGACTCACATAGAAAACTGAACATGAAAGTTGGCAGTTATACATCTAATCTAACCTGATAGTAGCATCATCAACCTCCAACTAGGTTCTTCAATATCAACTAAGCCTGAGAATGCTGGTAAAATATCTAGACTTCTAAGGAAATCTAAGCTTCATTTTGAAATCCAATACTCAGAGAGAGAATTGAGGATGAGAGTTGGAATAAAATTCCCTATGCTGCCAGTAGCGTGATTTGTTGTAAAAGTTGGATTTTCAGAAGGTAGCACATGGCCATAATATCTGGACTTCTAAGGAAATCTATGCTGAATTTCGAATTCCAAGACTCAGAGCGAGAGAATTGAGCATAAAAGTTGGAATAAAATCCCCTGTGATGCCCGACAGTAGGATGTTGGATTCACATAAGGTAGCACATGGCCATAAACACACAAGGTCAGGTGAAGTGACCCAAGGCACCATAAGCAGTGCACCATGTGACCCAGAGTGTTTAACAAGTCAATAGGTGACAGCAGCAGCAGAGGAGGGGCGGCTCCTGGAAAGAAGAACATCAGGAATCTCCCCTGCCTCAGCTCTCCTGTCAACTCCTCACTCCCCACACTAAAAGGCAGCAAACGTAGCAGTAGGCCTACATCATGGGCAACATAAGCTATGGCTACATTTGTCAAAAGCACATGGATGCAAATATTTTTGAAAACTATCTAAACCCTGTTGGTATTCATTAGATAACTCGCTGAGTATTCCCAGATGAGTACCCATATGCCAGGGTTTCAGTCATTTTTCAGCTTTTTGTGTCAATTTGTATTGGCAAAATCAGCTTCCAGCAGAGTTTTTTGCATCCTTTGCATGTAGTACACAATTGATATTAATTTTGTTTAACTCGTGCACATAACGTGGCAACAATTTGAATCTCCCTATCAATCAATCATGAATTTTGCAGGTGTATCACCTTAGTGCATACACTACCCTATAAGGGAACTAATGCTTTTGTTCTCTTGATTCTTGTAAGATATTGCAACAGGATTGGAAACCTAATGTGCCTGTACCCTCATCCATCCTCGGGAATCCCAGAATAACCTGGATAAAAATACACTACTAACAAACACAAATTTTCGTTAAAAAACAACAACAGAGAACTTTTTTTTCCTAAACTTCATCAGCGCTTTTACCTCAAATTTGCTTTTAGTAAATTAGGAAACAAAATCCAAGCAACCTTGGGTTCTATATGTAGACCGCCTGCGCAAAACCTGTTCCGCTAAACAAAGCATACAAGTAAGCAAATCCCATCAAGCAGTTCACAGCAGCAGGATATTTAATTAGCATTCATCAGCAATGAATTACAGAGAGTGCTCCCTTGTGGTGTAATTGCCAATACCATGTAGTACATTATTCATAAGCTAGTCAACTACAAACATAAAACCGTTTGTTGTTTTTGGCCTATGAAAATTAACCATTAGCTGCTTTGTTCCCAGTACTGTACACTGCCTTAATAGTCCGTGTGTAAAAACATTCCGGATTTTTCCGTTTGGAAGAATCCGGAATGTTTAAAAACGAACAAAAATGTAATGTAAAAAAAAATAGAAGGGGAGCTACGCTCGTCCCTTTGTCCGTTAGTTTCACTGTCAGTCAATAGGATGCGCCACTATCACCTTCAGAGGCGTCATATATGCAGAGTTAACTCTAATAATCAAATAATCTTTCTAATGCCTTTTTTTAACCCTTTAACTTTGCTAATATAATAAAATGAAATATTTCAGCTCTTTTTTGGCCATTTTAACCCATTCCTTTGTTTGAGTGCTTCCTGAATATGAAGCCATCATGAATGTTTGTGACATTAATTCCTTTGTCTTACCTGGTTGCTAATGGCAACTAGGTGAGTTGTTCTCACCTGATGTGGCAGGCAGCTTGAACATTTTGACTGCAATCAGAGAGCTTCTATCGTATGGAAGCTCCCTGATGTAATCTAATGATCAAATGCAGACAAGTTCAAGCGTGGTCACGTCGCCGCCGCCACTGTTCACTTGACAAAAATTAGTTTGCGTCATGATCGGTAGATGTCGCTGCATGAGGGGATCAAATCCGGACTATTTAAACACCGGACTTTTTTGATTTTAAGAGATCCGTACTATTTAAGCACGGAATATTAAGGCAGTGTACAGTATGTGTAGGACATACATGTTCCTAAAATAGTAAAATATTTAGCTCAGTGTTGCTCTGCATTGGTCGTATTGAACTAAATTGCGCTGTATTGTACTTCATTAAAATGTAGTAATTTGCATAGCATCGTTTATATCATGGCAAACAAATTCATCATTTTTGTTTAGGATGTATGTAAATCGGAGTGTTCTGTGCCTGGAAGGGTTAATCGAGTCATGACTAGAGCTCTCTTTAGAAACGTTGTCTGAATCTCTTTAAAAATGTTGCCTGAATCTCTAATATTTCTGAAAATAATTTCAAAATAAAACGCAAACGAGTCTTTTGTTGATGACTGTGTTAGGACGATTTCAATTAAAAGGCCAGGCCAGTATGTGGCTCTAGACAGGTCTGAAAGGGTCAACAAGTGATTTTGAAAACTAATACATATTTTGTCGATTCCGGCCTGTGCGCTGGTGGTATCTGAACTGGCCAGCCTCTCCCATGAGGATAGTGGCGCGTGCCAGGTCTATCATATGGGGAGCAGGGGGGACTGCTAATGAAGCCGCAGACTCACTCTCTAACTGACAGATAGAGTTTTACACCCTACTGCCAACGCAAAGTACCTTGCTAGGTGCAAGGGAGGCACGACATGACAACGATTAACCTTGTTTATAGCAATCTAGCCGTCTGTCAGCAAGAGGCACCATCAGGCAAGGTGATCTTAACCCTTATGCTGCTCGTGGATAATTTGGCCAATACAAAAAAGATGCAAAATCCTAAGGAATGAATGAAACCCTGGCACATGGGTACTTATTTGAGAGTACTCGGCGAGAGCTATCCAATGAATACCAACATGACAGCGTTTAGATGGTTTTCCAAAATCTTTGTGTCCTTGGGCTTTGAACAGAAGTTACAGGCTCAGCAATGGAAGGGTTAATAAGAGTTCCTGTTTAGGGAATGTGATTGGGGATCAGGATTTACTCTGCTTTCAACAGCTAAGGCCACATAGCAATGAGATGGAATGCTGGAGGATAAGAGAAGATATTCCCTTCTTTTCACCAGTAGTTCCATTATTATATTCCAAAGGCAATATAGACAGAACATCACAATGCCGCACATTTGTATAGTGACCAGGCCAACCTGCTAATGGGGAACCAGGTGTTACCACTATAGATGCCTTCTGGATCTATGACAAAGATTACATCCCCCCCCCCCCCCCCACCCCCAGAATTCAAGGAAAGCAAAGCTGTTGGCTGAATTTTTTATTAATATTTCTCAGGGTATATATGTTTATGTATGGTACCAATAAAAAATAATGATCCATTGCTGGTGTCAAATTCCAAGTTCTATTTTCATCATTTACCAAGATTCATAGGGCATGTATCATGACAATGACCTAGCAAGATCCATCCAGTAACTGAGAGTAGCTGGAATTCATTAAGGGGAGTAGAAATGAATTCTTGCCAGATGCACATATTAATACATAAGCAAATGATCTAGGTCTGAATATAACTGTTTTGATTAATGATTCATACACCCCAGCGGCCAACTAACTTAAGAGGAAAAACACTTGATCTTTTGAGAAACATCGCCTTTTAAAATGTCTATGCAGTCGTTTTCTGATCCCTTGCATGTGCGATATCACAAATTGGTACATACTGACTGTGCTTAATGGGTATAATCCAAGGCACGGTGGCGGTGGTGGAGATTTCTTGTTAGTAACGCTACTGCTTGTCAGCCTGTGCCACCTCTGCCATTAACTACCAAAACACCCAGCAGAATAGAGAGATCACAAGCATTTTTGGCAATCTATAAGCATCCCCCGTCCTACCGGCGCACCCGCCATCTCAGCCTCGACAGCCACCAAGTGGCCATGACAAAGCTGTGTGCCGCCATATTACGGCCAACGCAAAAAAAGACACATTTGCATACTTTCTTAACAAACTGAAGAGCTTACATTTTAAAAAGGCACCCCACAAAAACCTTATTCATCCAAGTTAAGGAGAAATGCTTGGATATTGTGCTGTGAGAACAGTACTGATAGCCTATCGGCCAAACCAGATCTCGTTATTCAGTTAAAACGGTTTTATTGCACTCAAGTCGACCACTAGAGTACTCAGGGTACAAATAAGGTGTTGTGATAGCCAATCAACCATTAATCTTGAAAATGTTAACCCTTTCACTGACCCTTTCATCCCCTTTCCTATTTTAACTAATGTGAGTATTTTGCCAAATGTGAATACCTATGAACTGAGATGTATTTGCTAGCTTTTAAAGTCTACTTAACCACTTGTGCAAACTATAAAGCAACTACTTCCTGCCGGTTCTTTTTTATGACACAAACTTCAAAAAAAATCTCCCTTCCTACCCAGGGGAACCTTCCATGACCTCTTGCTCCTACTTACAGCATGATTTAATGGGTACATCCGGCACCAGTTACCAGTACACTGCAACTTAAAATAGGGGCAGGCCATGGCCCTTTCAGTGCACGTGGTGAGAGGGGGATTCTGACCATCGCAGTGAACACTAGCCTGCCTCCCAGGCCCTATTTAAATGTCATCCCTTGTGGATAGATGGCACTGCAGTATACTAGGAACTCAGATGAAACTTATCTCCCTCGTGTGGCAGTTGTGTGAACTAAATGGCCAACAGTAGGCCACAAGTCCCTATCTAGTATAGGTGCAGGCTTCTATATATAATAAAGTAAAATCATAATAGAGCCTTGTAGCTAGGCTAAGTGAACACATGCTCTGCACTTCAGGTCCCAAAGTTAGACCTGCAAGAACACTACTACTCGTCAGCTAAAATAGGAGCAGGCCACTACCCTTTCAGTGCACGTGGTGAGAGCGACTCGGACCATTTCAGTGAACACATGCTCTCCAATGCTTTAGGTCCCAGAGCAGGACCTGTAAGCACACTACTACTCATCAGCTACCAATATATTACTAGCTAAAATAGGAGCAGACCATGGCCTTTTCAGTGCATTTGGTGTGAGAGACATGGACCATTTCAGTGAACACATGCTCTCCGTACTTGAGGTCCCAGAGCAAGACCTGTAAGCACACTTAAACTACTCATCAGCTACCAATATAATACTAGCTAAAATAGGAGCAGACCATGGCCTTTTCAGTGCATTTGGTGTGAGAGACATGGATCATTTCAGTGAACACATGCTCTCCAATGCTTTAGGTCCCAGAGCAGGACCTGTAAGCACACTACTACTCATCAGCTACCAATATATTACAAGCTAACATAGGAGCAGACCATGGCCTTTTCAGTGCATTTGGTGTGAGAGACATGGACCATTGCAGTATTATATGCTATACATGCTTAAGGTCCAAGAGCTGGACCTGCATGTACACTACTACCCATCAGTTACCAATACTTTAGATAGACCACTGCCCTTTCAGTGCATGTAGTGTGAGAGACTCTGACCATTGCAGTGAGCACATGCCCTCCTATCATTAGGTCATCTTCACATAAGCACCAAAAATCACTCCAGATTTTTCTAGCCAGAGATGCGCCAGTTCATTAATATTGAGGCTCCTAAATTTCCAGACCAAGAAATGGGTGTAAGGACGACTCAAAATGGCCTGGGTGATACTAATTATATCTTCTTAGGATTACATCCTCAGACATGTAAAAACTAAGATATGTTCAAATGTGAAATAAAAAGCAAATCAAGTCAACATGTTCTATGTAGTTCTAAGAGAAGTGATTTTGTTGCTGAGTGATATTTGATGATGTCAATGCTGAGACTCTCTTGCCCAACTGCTGTCAGGAGTAGAATGACAGATGCAGCTTCAGGTCATCAATATCACAGATAGATGATCTCGCTGCCACCGCCGCTGCTGAGCTCTCTGTCCATCAGCGGCAAGGAAACGGTGATCTAAGGAGCTCTCCTGCAGCCAGAGACAAGAATCTCCCTAGTCCTCCTCGTGGCCGCAGCAGCGTCATCACGAGAGAGGACCGCAGCAGCTTGTGATGAGGATGACAAAGAGAGACTGGCTTTACGGCATCACTCTCTGTCCGTCCACACACGCGTAGTCTATCTGTCTTAAGCCACAGACAGCAACTTTCATCTCAGCCATGTTGCGTCTATAAATGACCAGCGTCCCTTGTTTGAACAGTATGAGGGGACATTATGCTCTGGCACACAATTCTTCTTCCTCTCAGGGGAAGGTGGCAGGCACAGGGTAACGATTGTTGGGGATGACAATGATAATGTTAATAATGATAATATAGGGATGATAATTAAATGAGGATGATGATGATGATAATACTACTACTAATAAAAATAATATACTACTACTACTACTGCTATTGCTACTACTACTACTGCTACTACTACTACTACTACTACTACTACTACTACTACTACTACTACTACTACTACTACTACTACTACTACTACCACCAAAGGCTTGTCTTATAAGCCTTTGCTACTACTAATATGAAAAGAAAGCAAAGCTTTAAATGCTCGCGCAGCTCGATGGTATTTCTGCATGCCCCTTCAAATGCAGTCACAAAGTGTTTATTGTTATCTGTGATGTCATTCTTTACTTGTACTCCACGGAAACATATGGAGGCCCCTTTATATGAGCTTCATATTTGTGCACACAGTATGCGTAGTGAAAAAATATTGCATAACAATTACTACGACTTCAACCTGTTGCAAAATCGTCATTTTGCAACATATTTCAACTAGAATTAAGAGACGTGTAGAATTATTTGTGGAGGTTTTAAAGATTTAAACTGCATTGAAACCAATTCACGGAAAGATGAGTAAATTAATTTTTACCGTGAACATCGAAGTTAGACTTTAATAGTAATTTGCGGAATTCCGTCATAACATGACGTCATTTCATTACGTCAGCATTTGTCGCACTTGAGCAAGTATGTTTCAGTTGTTGCATAGTTCCGCGTGTGTTGCATGATCATCGGCGACCAAAACGCTATTTTGAAACAATTTAAAGGAAACAATCCATATTTATTATGTGATTTAAAAGCAATATCTAAAACATGAAAAGATCTGGCGGAAAAATGTGCTCTTAAAGCAAAAAGTGATGTTCGTTTCACGCGAGATTATCGTCAAGCGAGACAATAGACGAACAGACAGACGGAAATGCTGACACCAAAAAAGCAGCATCAGTATGTAGATGACGACGTCCAATACGGTAAGCGCTCACTGCGCGAGCTACTACTACTACTACTACTACTACTACTACTACTACTACTACTTCTAATAATAATTATAATAACAATAAAGTGAATCACAAATACATTCATCTCTTGATTGGATTGGATGCACACAATGTACTGCGACATCCTAACACATAGTGATTAACTGTAAGATCAGGGAAGGGGACTGGAGGAATAGGAAATAATAGTCCATTGCAGTGTCGCATTATACACCACCCAGCATCACTTGCTTGAGGAGTAAATGGGAGGCAGATTTTGAATGGTGGATTAACAGTTGCCTTAATTGGCAGTTTGCACTATATGCGTCCCTGAAAACGAGATGGTTGACCAGATATGGGTTTGCTGCTTACTAAGTATAACGGTCATTAAGGGTTCCCCCTGGCTGTAGCCCAGCAGACCCACACTGGATGACACCCTGTATGATTATACTAGCCACACACTAATCATAACAGGCATAGCAGGGAGAGGGTATTAATTGGAAGAGAAACTGCTATGTGGTTAAGGTCCTGGATCTTTGCCATTCAAAATAGCCCAGGGACCCACAGGATACAATGTCAATAAGTTACATATACATTGTAAATAAATATAAGTTATTCTCTAATTCCTCCAATTATCTTTTGTTATCAATAAGTGTTGGTCTCTCATCCTTACCATCTCTCTCTCTCTCTCTCTCTCTCTCTCTCTCTCTCTCTCTCTCGCTGGTAATTGGAATAAAACAGGTCATTTTCTTTTTTGGCATATATACCTTCAAAATAAATCATGTGCTTTATCTTTACAATTATGATTAATGATCGGACTAAGGAAAAAGACTCAGGAGTTGTAAATCAAAAGGAACTCAAACTTATTGAATATCATTTTGTTGAATGATTTCACTCAATTCATAATAATGCTACATGTTAACTTTATTCAAATGTCTACAGTATTTGAATCATTTTTGGCCTATAAGTTTGAGATGGAATAGCAATGATTAATGGAAGAATGGGTTGTTAAATGCTTTAATTTCAATTAACATGAGATGATCAAAGGTTCTGAAAAGATGCTCTCACTAAATCACCCCCAATGAATGATGACTTAAGAGTAATAGATGTGATAGAAGTGGGCCAGCTGTAGTGTCCATACGAGAGATTACATCAACACAGGGCGAGCACCCTTTGAGAACACCCCGCACAGGGCACGATCTCCATCATCAGCCCCTCTACTAATGTGCCACAGCGCCGCAATACTAGCCCCCACTTTATCATATAATCACTCCATAATTGCTTATCCAGTTTCAGCACAGGGTCCCTGGCCCACGCTGCCTCGCCAGCCAGCCAAGTCAAGCCAAGGAAGCGGAGGACAGTTGTTGCGGACATTTCTCAAACACACATCACATAGATAATCTCAAGTAGGCTCTTCTCGGGCTGTTTGGGGCGTTATGTAAGACTCAATGCTTATTTCACATGTCTGCTACTTGTAATTCATATCCACGTGGCGGCTGGCTCCACTGACCATACTTTCCTGACCAGTTAACCCTGACATAGAAGTAACCTTAACTCATGCTTGCTGGACTTCCTACTGAATAGAGCAATTTAAATACTATCCAGGGTCTGACACTTAGATTTTAGGCTAGGGGCCCCGAAAAGGTCTTTCGATAAAAATTAGTGGTCAAAACCAGGATTTCTGGTTATAATAGATACTACTTTGGGCCCCCAGTCTGAAACATCTAGGGGCCCACAGGAAAATCTAGGGGCATATGCCCTTGAGCCCCTGGGAATGTTGAACCCTGCTATCATACTAATAAAACACAACTTTAGATTAAAATGTAAGTGAAGAAAACTCATTGGGTTTTGTTGCAAAATATTTCTCCAGAAGATGCTTTATCAAAATGAGCCTTTCAATCGGATTAAAACTGTAATGCATCTAAACAAAAACTGCAGTCTTTCTTCAATGAGAAAGTCATATGATTTTGATTTTTAAACTCTGTCATAATAGGTTACCCATTCAACCCTAAGGCAATCAAATTTGTGATGTCTGCCTGGTTTAAGCATTTTATGGCAAATTTTAGAAAAGATACATAAACAAGACCAAGACTTATGTTATGCAAATTTAAGCTCTAGATAATCTCATATTTCTTCAAGTGTCAAACCAATCAGCAAGTACTTAGGCCTAAAAAAAGTTGTTTGTTACCCTAACAAATTTTTATTCAAAAATATTCCTACCCTTTAGTTTTTTCCACCCTCCCAACTCCCAACCAACGTAAAACATGCATAAAACACACATTTTTGACCAAAAAAATAATGCAAAAAAAAAGTTTTTACAGACCTATCTACCCTATTTTTTTTGGACCGTTACAGGAAACAAACAATATTTTTTCTTGGCCTTATCGAGGTGCATTTTGAGATGAACAGGGTTAATATACATGTATCTGTTGAGCCCACCTAGGGATCCAGGGAATGTACAGGTTAACGAGGAGGCCACAGGTGATCAGGCCCAACTGACCCGTTCCATCAGAGGAAGGCCTAGTGGGCAGATAGGCCTAATACCATAGTCTGACATGCATTGTTAGCATCACATGCAGCATAGCCATAACTGTATGGGGTCCCAATATATTTTACCAATTTAGCCGTCCGCCCAGAGGTTAATTTTTGGCCACTGGCCGACTGACCCGGGACCCAAGACCCCGCATGCCACAAACTAATAGCAACCCAAAGCATGAAGCCCAAGCTTTAAAAAGACTGATATTAGAAATCCACCACACTGCTGAAATAGTATGCATAGCCAGCCATGCGCAGGCATGATTTATCTGCCATAAATAATATCTGATGAATTCTCTGAGGAATTGGAGGTTAATTTTTTGTCGCCTGCTCTGTTTGATTGTAATTCTACCTGTTGTTATTACTGTGTCTTGGGATATACGGGACAACGCTGATAAGCATGGCTAAATTAGCCCCTAGGTTCATTTTCAGCTAGCACATTTCCTACCCAAATACCCAGCATTGTGAACTGGTAATCTACGCCAACAATGTCCTTGCCCTGATACACACAGTGGTGCACAAATACCCAATTCTTTCTTAAATTAGAGAGAGAGAGAGAGAGAGAGAGAGAGAGAGAGAGAGAGAGAGAGAGAGAGAGAGAGAGAGAGAGAGAGAGAGAGAGAGAGAGAGAGAGAGAGAGAGAGAGAGAGAGAGAGAGAGAGAGAGAGAGAGAGAGAGAGAGAGAGAGAGAGAGAGAGAGAGAGAGAGAGAGAGAAAGAGAGAAAGAGAATAACTGTGAAGATTATTCTTTATGAATTCCCAAACCAGCAAAGCCTGTCAGGGTCACAGGCATGGGGGTCCTAATATATTCTATCAATTTCACATTCTGATTTGGGGTTAATCTGAGTCAAGTGCATTTTCGGGCTGCCTAAATTTGATAAATTGATTTCTGGAAATAACTGCCCCCTGCCACATGAGCCTCTATATCTCATCAAGGTTTCTCCCTCAACATGTGTTCTCCAGCCTTCAACCAAATTCTCAACTACGACAACACAAAACATGACAGAATTAGAATGTTTTCTTCCGTAAAAATAGGTGTGTGCCTTATTTATTTCTCGCAGCTGACAACCACGATCCTGGCCTTAATCCAAGCCAATGTCCATGATGTGAAACACGTGGACCATTGGTAATTTCATATCTCCACTTGTTAGTAGTTTTTTTTGAATGGATACATCATATGGCCATTAGAGTTGTTGCAAAGAACACTACTAAATCATGTATGTGGAGTTGAATTAGTTCTAAAACTAAAACATTTTTTGCGGAGTTGAATTGAGTTTAATTCCCCATTTTTTACTATAACACCTTGAATGGTCCTACTGTGGCTAAGATTTTATTTACAAACAAACGGTTATCGGTTGTAAAGAGATAGTTGTTTGGCTAGGCTTACATTAAGCTATACATAGAAACAGATATACTGATATGAAAATTCAGTTACATGAAAAGTAACGCAATGATTGAAATTTTAAGTAAAATAAATTAAGATAACATGGAAAAATAAAATGAAATAAATATTGCAGTATAAATGAATAGATAAATATGAATACAAACATCAAAACCAAAATCTTAACTCAAATATATTTGTATATAAACTCTGTTTGAGACACTACTACAACCATATTCAAGTAATGTCTTACTACAGGTTAAAAGAATTTCTAAAGAGCAATGCACATTTTGGGGGTGTGCAATCATAGAAATGCCACTTGGAGTTTCCGACCTTTAACCTTCGACCTCTGACCTATGTGCCTCTGGAAACAGCAGTTATATAATGGAGATGTTAGGCAATCACAGTAGCATGAGAAATGTGAGACAGATACTGTCATATGCTCTATGACACAGATCCTCAAGGCTTCATCACACATTGCAAAGGTAGATCAGTAGTACTAGTTATCTACCTTTGCACCCTGATATACATAAGTCAATGCCCACATTGAAAAGGCCTGCTAATTGATTATTCAGTTAAGGCCTAAAATAAAGAAATTGTTTGTTTCCTGTAACGGTCCGGAAAAAATAGGGTAGGTAGGTCGGTAAAAAATATTTTTTTTGGCAATATTTTTTTTGGTCAAAAATGTCTGTTTTATGCACGTTTTACGTTGATTGGGAGTTGGGAAGGTGGAAAAAACTTTAGGGTAGAGATTATTTTGAATAAAAACTTGTTAGGGTAGGGTTACAGGAAACAAACAACTTTTTTTAGGCCTAATACAATTATCAGAAGAGGGAGTAGCTAGTTATTCTTGAATTGTCTTTGCATTCAAATAATGAAGTAAATGGATTTGGATGCATTTTTGGAAAGGGTGGCAAAAATTAGCAGTGACTATGAAAGAGAGTGATACTTCAAAAAGAATCTTGTAAGATGAGAAGATAATCTTTAATAAATCACTCTCCATTCTAGAACATACTAGGAATTCATTTACCATTGAGTTACTTCAAAGAGAATCATGTAAGATGATAATGAGGTAATCTATGATATATATATCTCCAAATATATAGAACTCACTAGGAGTACATAATATACCATTGAGTACTTCAAGGAGAATGGTGTAAGATGATGATAAGGTACTCCATGATATATCTCAGCATTCTAATTTTGCTGTGTGCCAGGTCATGACAACCTGAGGAGATGGAGTTAAGATAACCTTTTCTATCTGTTATGTGTTTTGCTTCATAAGTAAGATGGCTCACAAGAAATCATTGACACCTATGGTTATCAGAATGTACTGAGGAGTATACAGGACCTATGCTATGGTGTTCGTTATTTGTTTTGTCATTACATGTTCTGCAGTAAAAGCTAAATCATGACAGGCCAATTGTTGGTGGAGGTAACCATGCACCTACAGGATTCCCAGATTAGTTCCAGTTTCCTAGGAGTAAATATTCTAAATAACATTTAGAGAACACTTATTCACAGAGACATATGAATTTTATTCGTTTATGGGTAAAACGGTGATGAGGAAGGCTGGTTATGTAACAGTTTGCTAGACCACCATCTCTAAACTCCTATAGATAAGGCAATAAGATAGTCAGGGAGGAGGGAATGGATTACTAATACATGGCATAGGTGGCGCTACTATCTCCAAACCCCTTCAGATAAGGCAATGAGATACTCAGGGAGGAGGGAATCATTTACTAATACATAGCATAGGTGGTGCACATGTGGCTCTTAGTATCACACATTGGTCCAGCTCTGCTAAAAGGCTTCGATTTCCTTCGGCAAACAAGAGGCCAGAGATGTTCAATCAGGACATCATACCCATGGCTTCACTCTAAGCGGAGTCAAGTGTGGACGCTGTAAGCTTGGGGATTTTGTTTTTCCGTTGAATTGTGTGGTATTCGCCCCAGAGCTGTGGTATCTGTGCGAGACCACTATCTGGCATATCTGCAGTGAATCTGGTGAGTATTTAGCTCCTCCCCGCTGTTCAGGACTTGATCAGATAACGGAGATGTCAGCCCCCTTCCCCCGACTTCTCCGGCCCTGTCAGACCTGCCTCTGACCAGATCAGCCTCCCCGCAACGCACACACCAACCTTCCTGACAGCCCACCACACATTCCCAACTCGCCTACCAACCTCACGTGGTCAGCGCTTGACCCGTGGTCATCTGGACAGCAGAGAAGGTGGATGGAGCGGCCCTTGGGGTGATAGATGTCATAAAATCTATTTGCTGAAAGAAAGAAACAACTGCATAACTAAATACAGCCCTCTTCCGACAGGCACTCACCACCAATCCCACTTGGTCAGGGCTTGACCCGTGGTCAGTCTAATAAAATAAAACATGGGTGGAGTGACCCTGGGGGTGATGAATGTCACAAAATCCACATGTAAAAAGAAAGACACTTCAGAACTTAATACAGTACACACCCACATGACAGCGGCCCACAAGCGGTCCAACTTGGTCAGCGCTTGACCTGTGGTCAGTCTAATAAAGTATAACATGGCAAGGTGACCCTAGGGCTGATAAATGTCACAAAATCTATGTGTAAGAATAGAGACCATATGGCAGCTATCTGATTTGATCTTTGGCCTTTCAAATATATTTTAACATGGACAGAGTGACTGTGAAGCAGGAGTGCACTCTATATTGTGGGTATATGGAGCACCCCTGCTTGGTTCTGAAAGATGGAAGTCAGTCACTGATCTATGTTACAAGGGTAACTACATCTCGCAAGACGCCAAAAGTACATACACTACAGTCTGTGTATAGATTGAGCACCGAGCTCAGAGTCAGGGATATTCATTACACAAACGTTGATTGCTGATCAAGTAGCATGTCAGGCTCTATCAGCACATAACGGGACTGTGTGACTGTTTATACCCTCTCTCACACACACTCTCTCTCCCTCATATCATGACTAGTGGTCTAGAGATTTAACCCGTATGCTGCTGGTAACTAATGTGGCCTTTACAGAAAAATGTAAAAAACCCGGAAAATGACTGAAACCCTGGCTAATGGGTATTCATATGATAGTACTCAGCGAGGGCTTTCACATGAATACCAACATGACATGGTTTAGATAATTGCCAAATATTTTTACGATATTGTGCCTAGGACAAAAAGTAGACACATATTTAGCCATACAAAATTTAGTTCTAATCTAACATAACTTCTTTAGGGATGCAAAGCCTGTTCTAGAATATAGAGGGTGCAGGTCATAACTCATTCTATGAAATCTCAAGGAATTTTTCATGTTAAATTTGTAGATGAATATCTTTTGGTCATACATTTGTTAAAAATTAGAGCAAACAAACTTTATTTCCAACAATTTCATATTTTGTGGAGTACATTATAAGTTTTCTATCATAAGTACAAAACATTCCAGAAATGATGCTTCTAATAGTCAGGTAGAAATATCTGATGTTTGAAGGACACTATTTTTTCCAGCAAGTTTACTATAGCTACATAACTTCAGTAGTTCACCTACAACCCTGCTGCCGTATCTAAGTGCCATATTCTACTAACAGTACCCTGCCAATTAAGTGGTTAGCGTTCGGTGTAGGCCCTACTTAGAGGGTATTATTTCGGGCTTTCTCTAACAACTCATTAGTGTTATAGGTGGTGTTTTTCACCCTGGCCCTGATCATTTAACGGCACTTAACCCCTGATAATGTCAGGCTACTGTACAAGTCATACAGCACCTCTGCTCCACTCCACGGCACAGCGCGGCACGCTTCTACAGCGGCGGCGCACACTCCACTCCTAATGGCCACCGCAGCCACAGACACTTTTTTACCTCCTCTCTGGAAGAGTTCCAGTTTCCGTGTCTTTCGACACTTCCTGAGTAATCAGCAGGCACTTGTTTTACTGCAGTTCCGGCAAGAAACCAAGCAATCACAGAAATAGGAAATAAAACAATGCACATTTTTATTGCAGTTGAACCACAAAACAAGGGATGCATCTCCAAAATTTTGATTAGAAGGGATAGCAGGAGACCATTACATGTCCTTATTATTGACATAAAATGTCCATTCATCTCCATAACAATATCATATTTTTGAAATGCTGTTTGCAGATAAAGTCACAGTCAGAGTAGTTCAACAATTGTGGTAGTTTATGGTAGAAATGCCCTATCCTTATAAACACACCTCTAGAATGATCTCTTGACTATTAAAACCATTATCAAACCCTGATTAATACAATCTTTGTGATTATAGATTGGATTCCTATAAATAGCAATAGTCCAGACCCAAAGGTAACCATTGATTTATGACAAATCAATAGCTCCCTCCTTATCACCCATTTCACACCCAATATTGGAGTGTGGGTAGTGACATTACTGAATGGCAAATATTAGAGTAGTATAGAGCATAGACAAGATAACCATGCTGTTATCAAAACCTGAGGATTCTCTCCTTTCCATTCTCATTCGGACTTGGAAGCATCTTGCAAGGCTGAAACATAAAACCAATATGCAGAACATTTTACATAAAGATAAAACCCTTTTTTTCAGTATTGTCCTAATCATCATCATACTCCGTCCCTTCATAAGACCCCTGTTCATCACTTCCTTCATCATCAATGTCATCATCATCATCATACCTGTCTCAACCCCCTGATTATCATTTCCTATCTTCATTATCATCATCTTCATCATCATCCTCATTCCCATGTTCATCACTTCCTCCATTATCATCATCATCATCTTTATCGTCATCATCATTTTCATCATACCCTTCAACCCCCTGTTCATCACCATCACCATCATCATTTTCCTTTTCCTTTTCTCACACCCCTGATCATCACTTCCATCATCATCATCATCATCATCATCATCATCATCATCATCCTCATCACCATCATTTATCATCATCATCCTCATCATCCTCATCATCATCATCATCATCATCACCATCATCATCATCATCCTCATCATCACCACCATCATCATTATCATCATTATCACTGTCATCGTCCTCCAGACATTAGCCTACCAAAATGGTCTGCCTTAGCACGTGGAGTCAGCCAGGCAGAAAAGGCTCCTCACTCACTCATAACTCCCAGTGACGATGAGCCAGGGAGCGAGGGAGATGACTAGCCGCGGGTCGCTCACACTTCTGTGCAATTACGGCGACTGATCCTCCGGATTCATAAATATCGCCAGCAACATAATGCCTCCACAAGGGAGTGTTTGAGGCAGGCGCGGCGCTGAAATGGCCCGTGTTAATTTGTTAAATATAGTGCCATCATAGGTTTGAGCATGATGGAGTAGGACAGCAGGTCTCAGCACCAACTCCTCATCTTCAGACAGCTCACCAGAGTCGTATTGAGCAAGGGGGGGGATAGGGGGCACCACCAGTTATCAGATCTCCACACATGATGCGGGCTTCTCCACATACAACGCCCATTGTACACCTATCATTCTCTCTTTCACAATCAGCTCATGATGATTAGGGTTAATTCTTAGGAGTTGAACATTATTTCGTTTTCAATTAATTAATTTATCAATTTCAAAGGGGTAGGGAAAGTTGTCAACAAAGTGAGACACTTCTTATAAAATCTCTAGACATAATGATGGGGGCATGGATCCTGTTGGCATTTAAGATAGATTCTGAATTTTAGAGGTACCTGTTATGGGACAATCCATTACTATCCTCATACAGTTTCTCTTCAAAACAGGCAGTTAGCTTCATCTGGAAATGTATGATTGAGGAAATTCACTTGTGCAAAGGATATGAAGAATACTAATCTCCATAGCCCTGGTAGTGCCGGGACCAGGCATGCAGGTCTGGTCTTACAGTACAGTGATCCTGGAAATCTGGCATGACTAGGGTTGCAGGTCCTAATCAACTAAGTTTTCTGTGTGTTGTTTTAGAGGCATTGCAAAGGGGCAAAGTTGTGGATCACTGACAATGTGATCAAAAAGACTGCCATGCACACCCTGCAACTTTAAATACAGTTTGCTGCATATGGAATATACACTGCCACTGTGGTCACAGAGACCATTGTTCATCTGTTGTTTTCCTGAACCAAGTGCACATCCTAATATGATTATCTTTACAGAGAATGTTAGCAGTAAGAGGCAATTTGTGGTTGTGAAAATTAGGGCTGTGCTCACCAACATTTTTCAGCTCACGAGCATCACCAAAAACCTAAACGATGCTCACGAGCTGCTCACGAGCATGAAAACGGCGGCCATTTTGTTTTTCAGTGTAGATTGCTGTCATTAGGAACAGCTTGATCAAAGTGTCAATACCGCTAGCCAGCGCCATATCAAGCTAGCGGTATAAACATGCAACTACACCTCGTGATTCTGAACCCGTTAGAGTGTGAAGTACGCTCTGAAGGGTTAGCGTATATCGAACTTACGCATTTTGCGTAGTTCCGCTGTGAATTGACATCGATTTCGCCAACACGACGCCGGATTTTTTAGCTTCTCAAGCCTATTTAAAAAGGTCGTTGAAGTTTTTATTTTTTTGCGATGCTCATGAGTTTCATGTCATGCTCGATAATGGTAGCATGGCATGAAAATCGCGATCCATCGAGCATCGCGAGCGGTGAGCACAGCCCTAGTGAAAATACACTGCCACTTAAGGCCATTGTTTAACCATTGTTTCCTGAACCGCATGCACATCGTTATACTCGTTTTTATAAGGAGTCTGTTTGCTAAATGCAGAAATGCAGCAAGCAGCGGTGGCGGTTTCCATCCATCATCGGTGGTAGCTGGTGAGGATTAGGTGATAAGACAAGCAATGTTATGATAGGAGTCAGTATGTTATCACCTCAACAACACAACCAGCAGCAGCAGCAGGGCCAACTTTACCTCCTCCTCCTCCCTTCAGCAGCTGAAAGCATTGCAACACTTCATGTAAGCTACTGTTCCCCCCCCCCCCCCCCCCCCCCCCCCCCCCCCCCCCCCCCGCACACTTACATACAGCAACATACACATGGTATGGGGCCACAGCTGGGAATCATCAACCTGGGAACCTGAATAACGCAGGAGTTAAACCCATGAGTTCTCTCAACAAAAATGTTACTAGAGTGAAAGGGTTCCATTGAGGGATGGACTGAGGGCTGGTTTGGCGCTGGCAAGTGTGGCTGTACTCTACGGGGACCCGCTGAAACTGAGTGTGTGAAAACAAGAGGAAAATTAAATGCCTGCCATCTTCCATTAGTGCAAAGCGCTGAACGCTGCATGAAGGAACTAGTGCACCATTGATCAGTGGCTCCCTCTGGGAGAGTCTGCAGGAACTAGGCTGTCAATCACAGAATACTGAACGCTGCATAGAGGAACTAGTGCACCATTGATAGGTGGCTCCCTCTGGGAGAGTCTGCAGGAACTGGGCTGTCAATCACAGAATGCTGAATGCTGCATGGAGGAACTAGTGCACCATTGATAGGTGGCTCCCTATGGGAGAGTCTACAGGAACTAGGCTGTTAATCACAGAATGATGATTATGCATGTTTCTTCACTAGTAAATGGATCTCTGGACTATGACGTATGAAATGTCATCTTACCTTCTCTGCCTCGCTGTTAACAGACAAAATGATGGGAAACTCCAGAGTTAGGCTGTTTACGCTGAAAAGACAAAAACAATACCTTTAGCATACAGATGCAGTTTTCACATATTTTTTTTATTAAATCTTTAGCAGGGATATATCCCAGGTATATACACATATCTGTTTAAAGCAATTGAGGCAATATAAAACAAAACTAAACTAGGCAAGCCGTAACTATGGGTGTATATTAGGCCTAAAAAAAAAATTGTTTGTTTCCTGTAACCCTACCCTAACAAGTTTTTATTCGTAAAAAATCCCTACCCTAAAGTTTTTATCGCCCATCCAACTCCCAATCAACGTAATACATGCATAAAACACACATGTTTGACCAAAAAAATAATGCAAAATTTTTTTTTTTACCGACCTACCTACCCTATTTTTTTTCGGACCGTTACAGGAAACAAACAATTTATTCTTTTAGGCCTTAGCTGACATGTACATGTATGTAGAGTCCTGGGGGATTATCAAGGTGCCAAGGTGAGGCTCAGGAAAGGCTGAGGGGACAATGGTGTCTTTACATGTGTGGGATACCCTGGTATAAATAGAGGACAGCCAGAGGCCCTTCCTATTAATCATGGCCCAGAAGAATAGCTGGAGAGATCCGTACCTTCTTCACTTTCCTCAATTACTTCACCCATTCAGGCATAGCGCTACTATACTCTGCATAGTACAAATGGTTTTGTATTTAAAACATGATGTATTACTCCATATTATAAGAATTATGAGCATTTGAGTTCCACTTTCCTGTAAAGCAAAACCTATACATCACCTCTCCCCCCCCCCCCCCCTCCCACTATCAGTCTGACAAAGGGAAATGTTGGTTTGTTGATAAAATAAAAACTTCATACTTGACGTCCGCCTCGCAAAGTAGCAATTAAATTATTGATACAAATAAACATCAACTTTAACATTTCAGTCGCTGAGGATTCAATGACAACATTAGCAAGTGTGGGTCTATTGAAAAAAAAAGGAATTTGCTTAAGTAGCATCTGGATCTAGATCTATAGTATGCTTACAAAGATAAACCCAAAATAGTCTGGACTATTCAAGGCGCAGCGACTTTCAAGACATGAATAGCTTAAACAACTCTAAGAGCCTAATGAAAATTATACATCTTGCCAGCAAATATTTAGTCTTTAGTTGGAATCATTACACATTGTGTATGCAGAGGGTCTCATAGAAATATCTTTTGAGGCAAAAGCCCCTAAATTAGCTGTATTGTTGTGAGTAAGGCCTAAAAAAAGAAATTGTTTGTTTCCTGTAACGGTCTGAAAAAAAATAGGGTAAGTAGGTCGGTAAAAAAAAAATTTTGGATTATTTTTTTGGTCAAAAATGTGTGTTTTATGCATGTTTTACGTTGATTGGAAGTTGGGAGGTCGGGAAAAACTTTTTTTAGGCCTAACAAAGAGAGAAACTCAGGCCAGAGAGAGAGAGAGAGAGTGAGGATGTTCATAAGTCACTCCAGCCACACAGTTACAGGGCATGTATGCCAGTTATGTGTGGCTATTTCTTGACACACAGAAAGAGAGAGCAGCGTCCTTGATGACTGTGGTGTGGTCTCCGCAGCCAGAATTAATGGTACACCACCAGGAAGGAAGCATGCTGCCACCACATCCTCGGACAGACACACAGACAGACAGGGGGACAAACAGACAGACGGACGATTGTGTAATATCCTCTAGCTGTGCCATAAATGAGGGACGAGCAACGGAGGTCCGCGCTAGCTGTTCCTGCTCAGGGTAGGAGAGCAACTGGTCCACTCGTAAATCCCTTCCCCGCAGTCTACTCGCAGATCACAATGCTGCTATATCCGGACAATCACGCTATTTGGAGACAGGCGGCCATTGCTAGAATACCTTGAAGCGCCTGAGTATTCCAAGGCCAAGCCACGCAACCTACCGCAAACCACATCCCTAACTATAACAAGGACAAAGAGATACTGCATCCAGAGGGAGAACAATAGAAAATGTACCTGCCAGACGACAAAGGACATTTGTGTATATGCAAATATTCATATATCTATTTTCATGAAGAGTATATTAATATAAGTTTAATTGCCTTCAATGAGAAACAAGCCATCGAGATATGACATGGCCTTCATTTGCACAATATAACCAAAGTTGATAATCAACAGGTACCATACTTGCTCACTTGATGCCTAACACAGAAATCATACTGACTTGCCAGACATTGCAAACTGAAGATATGAATCCAATTGTCAACAAAATATGTATTAATAATCATCTACTGCTTAAACAAACCCATCTTTTATCAAATGCTTGAAATTATTTGCGAGATATCTTCAAAGTTCTTTGGCCATTTTGAAGCACAGATAATGAATAGGACAGATATCTCCACACCTACAAAACTGAATCTGAAAAGTACCATTTTCTACATCTGAGAAGCAGCAGACTGGCATATCAGTTCAATTGATCGCCAAAATGAGAAAACAAGACAATTCTCACCTCAAAACCAAAAGAAAAACACTTCTGCAAAAAAGTGACGAATAAAAATAAAACCGCACCTCCTAAAACATGGACAAGTGTGGTATGTTGATGAGGGGAATATATTTTCTCCTTAGACAATAAAAGAGCAGTTGCGAAGTATTCAACAAATGGAGTGCATTCTCGATCACCTCCCACAATAAAAAAGCATGTGTTCGGAAAGTTACGTTTGCTAGAGCATTCTCACCTCCCACAATAAAAGAGCACGTGTTCAGAATTCTATATTTGCGAGAGCATTCTCACCTCCCACAATAAAAGAGCACGTGTTCATAAAATTACGTTTGCTAGAACATTCTCACCTCCCACAATAAAAGAGCACGTGTTCAGAATGTTATATTTGCGAGCAGATTCTTGGCGGTCCTTGCACGTCCCGGGAGACAGCTGCTCCCTGTCCCCCACATCAACATCTACATTAAGTAATCGCGGCGGCCACGAATGACATGAGCAAATCATTGCCAGACATGTGTTCAGAACTGACCTCCCACATCTATTATCACCCAGACCCAGCGCTGAGTACCGGCATCGGCATCGTCGCAGAAATCATCGCAACACTTCTCGCCGCGGCCAAACATGATTCATCTCAAAGAGAACATGATCGACATCATAATGAAGCAATGAGAAATGAAAGATTCTTATAGAATACTGCCGGGTAAAGTAGCGCTACATGAAAGACATGCAGAGGTGCATGTTGTAATACAAACCATGATTTGAAAAATTCATGCCATGAAAGTGATTACATAGATTTCATTAACCCTTCCAATGCTAAGGCTGCTCGCATCCAAAGCACAAGGATGCAAAGATTTTTGAAAACTACCTAAACCCTGTCATGTTGGTATTCATTGGAAAGCTCTTGCTGAGTACTTTCAGATGAGTACCCATTTGCCAGGGTTTCAGCCATTTTTTAAATTTTCTGCAAAATTTTGTATTGGCAAAATTAGCTGCCAGCAGCATAAGGGTTAACGTATACTATTTGAATGAATATGCTATAAAGACTTAGCTTCTATGTAAAAGCTATGACATTGCTCTTGAAATATCACTTTCTCACAGGTGAAGTATATATTTTGTTTGTTTTAGAAGATCCTTAGCCAAAGATCAATAAACATCATACTCTGAGGAATGTAACTACTTCTAGAGAACAAGACAATGTAGCAAAACTCAACAGTTCCTTACAAGGATAACAAAGGAGTTGGATTTATCAAGTTGTCTATACTCGAAACAGGGTAGCCATTCGATAATATCGTATTGCCCTGCCTTTTGAAAAACAAATGCTTATATCAACCGATTCAATCTACCACCCTTGTAGCTTTTTTGAAGCAGGCCAAAGCATTTTGTCTAATGACACCTGAACTGAGGAATCACCAGCTGTAGTGTCAAGCCTTAGGTAGAATGAAATGCACATTGCGATCATTTACTTATATTCGACAATGCGATGTTTTATCTCATAATATCAAACCTTTCCCTCCCAGTGACTCATGATGGACTACTGACCCATATCACAAAGAACAACGGCCCACAGATAAAAATGCTCATCCAGTTTAATGCTCCCTGGCAACATTCAGTCATAACCCTTTCAAGTCCTTACTGTACAGGTAAATTGCACAAAAATGATGCTTTCTGGTTAAGGTAAAAAAATAAGTGTTAAAAGAAACAAACAGTGAACTACTCTCGGAGGACAGTGATGATGAACTTACAAAGAATTGTGTAAAGAAAAAGTGTAGTCATTATGATTTTTTCAATGGAATGAAAACTTTTTTTCAGATACTCTGGGAAATGAACAGTTAATAACATGTCACTCAGGCCCAATTTCAAATGCCAGATCATTGCTTTCAATCAAATACTAATCTTTGAAACAAAGAGAACCTTACACAAGCATTCAGAGCTAATTTAGTCATTGCTTCCACTTGATAATCATGAGTTCAATCAAATCATATCAATGTCAAAAGTCAATTACCTTTTTAAAAAATAAGTAAGTCTCATTAATCAAAACAGACCTTTACTCATCAACGGTACACATATAGAATGGAACAATGATAAACCTATGGCCCATTGCCACCTCTTGTCATAATCTAACATAGTATACATGCCCACTCATAGTAGTCAGTAAGGTCATAGTGATGGATAATAGCAAGTGCTGCCCTCTATAATGTAATGCCTGAACTGCTGCTAGTAAGGGAACAGAGTGTGTGGTTCAGAACATCTTTTTTTGCCTAAGAAGATAAGAACTCATACACAGTTAATAACGATAAACATGAAACCTTCAGAGGCTGAAGTTTAAAGGACATCATCAGCAAGTGTGGGCTATTGAAAAAATGGAATTTGTTTAAGTAAGAATTTTATTTTATACAAAATATATCAATATATATATACATATATGAGTGGCAGACCATTTTCAGCCTAATAGAAGGAAGGAACATTAATTTCTTATGAAAGTCTAGGGTTCAATATCCAAAGGGGAGTTCATTATGATCTCAGTAGTACAAACCCTACACCAAGCATCACTTCAAGTGATAGAGGAACTCGGTCTAGAAACTCATTTCACATTTTAGAAATGCATAGGTTAATTAACTTAAACAAATCACTGGGAGCACTCAAAGGTAAGAATAAAATCATCAAAAATATTCAAAGTAAACAATCTCCTGAAATCCTTATCCAATTATCTGGCTGTCTTGACGCCAATGAATGTTGGATACTTGTGTGTATAACCTTTGACTTACACAAAACCAAGTTAAAGTCCAAAGTGTCATTGTTTGATTATTAAAGATAAATATTAACGCCTTCTTATCCCAAGTGCTCTGCTGGTTGCAATGACATTCACTAGGCTTAACATTGACTATCAAGTCTAAAGCAATTAAGTCATAAAACAGCAGATTTTGATTTTTTCTCAATTAAATTGACATTGATGTTTGATTAAAGTGTGAAAATCTAAATGCTGCCAAACTTAAAATGCAAGACTCATTTAGTGTTATTCAAGATGAGGGACTTCACAAACTCAGTCTTGGACTTTGATTCAAATCTATCTCTAGAGTGATCCTGGAGTAAGGGTAACTAACACAGAAAGAGAGGGACTATTTATAAGAAGAAGTCTCCTTTCAAGAGCATATTGTTTACTTGGTTGCAGAACATTGAAGAAACGTGCACCATAAATTCCACTTACATCTCCACAGTAATTAATCAACCTACTTCCTGTATAACCTAGGAATATGCATTTTTGCCTCAACAGCTGAAGAAAATGCATTTATCAATAATATTATTACTAATATAAACTTGTGATTTGTGTTATACTGGCAAACAGTAAGACCCATGCTTGTCAGACATCAAGTCTGTGAATATTTGAAAAAATGTTTTCTTGAAATTTCCATTCACTTTGTAGTCTTGATCACCAACTACATGAACTGTAGATGTGTGGTTGCAGCAAAGGCTTCAGATTTGGAACACACACTCATGTGTAGAACACATGTTTGCAGAAGCACCTCCTTCAATTACAACTGGGAGCAAGTGCTGCTTTTATCAACAAGCTATTGATAAGGAATACACAAGCTGATGATGAACAATCAAGACTCATTCCCACCATAGCCATATAGCACACTCATTCCTACCATAAACATATAGCACACTTATGCATCACATCATGCTTATTGTGGGCTATTGGTAAAACGTTGAGTACAGTTATAAAAGTAAAGACCCATTCACATCATAGCCATATAGCTTTAAGCATCACAATATGCTTATTGCAGGCTATTGATAAATAATCAACAGACCAGTTAAACAAATACTCATTCATAGCCATGATATGCTTATTGTATGCTACTTCTGTATGCGCCTCTAATCAATATTGGTAGTGAATAATTACCTCATGGGCATCAAGTAAAAGAAAAGATAAGTTTAGGTCATTTTTACAGATTAGGAAGTAATGTAGATCAGGGCATGATTGGGATAGTCCTTCCCAGCAAGACCCTTTTCTGGTGGGGGCCCCAACCATTGAGATAAGAATCACACCGTGGCTATCTTACCTAAACATGCCACTTGCCCGCCATCAATAGACCCTCATACTCCCCATATGTCCCCCTCCTATCTCTGCTAACCTGTCCTCCAGGCTCTAGGGGGATATCCACTATGCAGGGATGGACATTTAAATCAAAGGCTTGTCATTTTGTCTGATACAATGAATTAACATATATCACTTGATGTAAGTTGTGTTTCATTTCCTTGTAAATAATCTTTCTACAAATGACTGTGAGGTTAACATGATTATTATGATAAAAACAATAAAATGTCTATATTCCTCCAATTCCTGCTTTATAACTAAATCAGAGACTCATAGCTGACTGAGACATCCAAATGATGACTTTTTTAGGGGAAACTTTGGACATTCTAGAGTTAAATTGAGAGAATTGGGCACAATCCAGACAAGAAAATTACTAAGAATCCTAGGAGAACCTTGGCAGTTTCTAGATACGTCTTTCCTAGATATCCAGGTCCTTCATTTGCACTCTATGTCTAGGGCTCTTTCCCTGGGCTATCTTTTACAAGGCGAGAACTCATTAGGTGTCACATCAGGACGAACACGGAAGGTCTGCGATTTAGGTTTTAGGTAGATCCCATTAGTTAATACTCTTATCCTGCTGAGAGTTCCTGTTTTCTCACTAATCCATCCCTCAAATCTACCTGGATATCAGACTGAAATCCAAACACGAAACACACTCACTGAGCAGAATGCTAATAATCATATTTAAAATGTCAGAGAGCTGATCAAGCTTCATATCAACTTGCCATTCTGCATACTGGCGTGTTATTAAACCATTCATGCTTCGCAATTGAATTCATTATGAATATGATGGTATTTTTGAAAGGAACTGCATAATAATGAATTAATTCCAAAATTACTTGCAAGGAGAGTAGTAGTTGATTTGGGTCTGATCAGCAATTCTTCTGCAAAAAATATCCTAAGGATGTATATGTAAGAAAGATATGACCAAGATCATCTATCCTTATTGCTAATGCAGGGAGGGTTGGGTTAACCCATTCATGTCTAATGTAAACTAAGACCAACTCACTATTTTGAATACTGTAGAACACGAAATTCACGCGTGTCCCAAGTAAAGCGAATTTGGGAGTTTTGCGTCATAGCGTATCTTTATATAAGCGTCTCTTTACCGTAGCCGCTGACAGCGCCATCTGTCGCAAAAAAGACGAACTAATTTGAGCAGAGAATGCTTCCAGTTTGATTGAGCATTCTCTCAAAAGGGGGCGCCCGTATTTATAAACAAAGGGTTAAACAAAGGAAATGGGGCTATGAACCCTATCCATGGTGGCACAACAAAGGGGCCATATCAGGTTGTATTAAGTGTAATCTTCGGAAAATAAACAATCAAAACAGATCACAATGATTTTTCTTTGCTCTTTTAACATGTCTTTTGCTTCCTAAAGCCAGAAAAACACAAAAAAAGAATGGTTCAAGAGGGGCTACATATGCTTCATGTTTGTACTAGTGGTGCCATCTAGCGGTCACCATGAAAACGAAAATGGCGTCTCCTGAATGTTCGTCAAATGCCTGTGCTAAAGGCATGCTAAAGGTGCCATTTGTTGTTGTTTTTTTGTTTTTAGATGGAATGTTTATTAATTCAATGGAATCATGAGCTAGTCCACAAGCCCAGAAACCGATTTTGAAAAAGGGTTTCAGCAGGGCTACGTATCTTCTATTAGATTTACTAGTGGCGCTATCTAGCGGCCACCACTAAAACGAAAATAACGGCTGCACAAGAAACCTCCAATTCTTGCTTCAAAGGGGACCGTCTCATTGACGTCAGCGCCACCAGTGGCTAAAAAGAAAGACAAAAGTACAGCGTTTTTATATATAGCGAAACGGCACCAGACGCTAAGTACGCTATATATATAAACACACACGGAAATTTCGTGTTCTACAGTATACCTTTTTAACCAGCATATTTCATGGAAAATATTTGAAGGAGAGATGCCCAACCCAAAAACTTATTTTTTTTGTTGATTTATGTTTAATGATGAAGTTATTTTCAAATGTATCATAAATCCAGACGACACTCTGTAGTAATTCTGGGCATGAATGGGTTAACCCATAAATGCTCACAGCAGCCAAAAGCAGCCCTACAATTTTGATCAAATCTTTCAAAGAAAAGCATAATTGGAAAAATATTTGAAGGAGAAATATCAAATAGAACACTACTAACAACTCTCCTTCAAATATTCTGTAAATTTATTTTCAATTACAAAGTTATTGTCAAAAGTAATTTAGATGCAGACGTCAATTTCTAGAGGAACGCTTAAGCCTTAATGGGTTAAGAGAAGCAGTCTCGTGGGAGAGCTGCATGGCATGTCCCAGTCCTTTTTGGCATTTCTACATTATAACTGGGTGAATCCTTCTCAAGTCCCTATCTTTCTGGGCAAATAAACAGCTGAGGAGAGCAGTAGAAATTGCCTTATACAATCGTCCATGGACGCGCACACAAACCTACCCATCATCGTGCCCATAAACTCAATCACAGCAAAAAGAAAACTGCCGCTGAAAACTGGATTAATGAAGAGATATCTACTGACCTTCTGCCGCTAGTGGAACATTGAACACGGAGTAAGAGAACACACAGGACGAGAGAGGAAGGCAGTACCACTAAAAATCACTAGCTGCTCCCTGTGATGAGTGCGTGCAGTAATGAACTGTAATGAAAAGTGCTAAGTCCCCCAGAGGATCCTTAGAAACAATCAGATAACACACCACGCACCTCAACAAGCTCTTCAATAACGCAGAGCAGAATCCCTGTTACGCTCCTCACGTTGTCTAGCAACTGAAAACCTCTACTTCAGCAAAACCCACCTCTTCCAACTTGTACCTATTGCGGAGAACTGGACACTGACCCATATTCCTCCACCTTCGCCCCCACGCCGGCCATGTGACTCAATACTGGACCTCTGGGCTCCGGCATTATCACAGCTGATGATAAATAACACACAGGTATTTTGGTCCACTCATTTAGCAGGTCAATAAGATAACCTCCGCTATGCTATCTATTCAAGCTTAATCAGTAACACAAACTTTCTTCGCTGGGAAAGGAGGGGGAGAAGGAGGAGGAGGAGAGGAAGGCCCTAAAACAACCTGACTAAATAATTAACTTCTTTTTTTACTACAGCATCTAGAAATGTTACTAAGAAGCCACCCTAGAAGTCTCCTTTGAACATTGTCGCACATTCAAACATTACCCTTGTTCTATTCCTATATTTACTTTCAAAAGTGTCTACAGAAGCCCTTTAGTCCAGGTCTAGCAGATAAGTTCTTTGGCTACTTGACTTTTCTAGCAGGAGGCTCTGTGGCTACAATGTTTTTATCTACACCACAGGAGCAGAAAAGATGTGATTTTGAGTATGATAGGAATAAATTGCATCCCATGAAGTATTTTTCTCTAGTTAATGACGTGGTACTTAGGTAGGTGAAGGTGTCATGGTGACTTTGATGAACTCATTCACATCTGCACCACCCCAAAATACACTCCTGAACAAGAAACATTTTTGCAATTTAGTGCTGAGCAGTTAGGAATTCAAGGGGAGATTAGTATTTATTCTACAAAGCATAGCCATAGCCTTCATTGTAGGCTGTGCTAGTCTACCTGTTGCGGCTCAGGTGACCCCCATTGTAGCGTTCCTGACAGCAGAATATGTCTGTGCTTGTGTAAGCACGGCTTATCTACTCATGGAATATCTCTCTAAGAGATGAAGTGTTTCCACTAGGACCATGACACATGAGATAGATTACAGAAACCCCTCAAACCTCTCTGGGTCAATCCTTTCTATACTAGAAGCATATCTCTCAACTTGGACCTATTTATCAATAAACGCTTAGTTGTATAATCATTGCATTCCAACCCAAAATATAATTCTTCATGTTCTATTCAGTAGGAATTATTCTACCCAAACAAAAGGCTGTATACACATATTATCAGTATGGAAATATTGGCCAATGCTGTCTGAAGGCAGCGCTGTAATATTATAGGAATATTAATAAGACGCAGGGCAGAGTTGGAGCTGAGAGGATGTCAAGGCACTTATCATGCAGCGAGGACATCTAGTGACAAGCAGGGAAACTAAATCTCTCACTGCCATCATACATCACCAACATACAACCAACTAAATGAGGCCCACGTGAGGCCACAGATAAGTGTCCCTCTCCCTCTCTGGAAAACACAGTTTTTTGATCAGGGGGAAGGGATGTTGTCCCTACTGAGTTCATGCAAGAGTTGAACAATAACACTGGTGTAAAATTGAACAATCTGAATATTTTCATTGTACATAATATCTGTAGTTGCCCAGTCTGCTATATGCTGTCCTCTAGGGACAGTGGAACTAACTAACTTGTCCAGATGATAACATACTACACATTTTTTTTATCTTTACACATACATGTCTGTGGCCCTTCAAAAGGCCTTAAAATTGGAGATTGTCGTTGGGGATTATCAATGTAGATAATCATTGTAGATTACCATTGAAGTTGATCATTGGCGATGATCATTGGGGAATATTATTCTAATTACAGCTTAGTTGTAAATATATTTGGACAGTTAGTCAAAACTTGAATGAAAGCTCTCTTTCAATTATTTTGTGAATTTATTCTGCATTGATTTCCTAAGCATTCTAGCACTCTGAGGACAGTGACTGGGGAGAGTTAGAATCTGTATAATATAAAAGAAATTGGAATGAAATTAACACTACAAGGCAGTCTGCTTGAACAGGTACTCTAAATCCATCACTCAAATTGACAGTTGTGTGAGTTAAGTACCAGTTTACATCAGATATATTTGAGTTAAACTTTCTAATGCTGAGGCTATTTTCAGGATGCAAAACAATTTTAAAACCATCTAGACCATATCATGTTGGTATTCAATGGATAGTTCTCTCTGAGCACTCTCAGATGAGTACCCATGTGCCAGGGTTTCATTCATTTTTCAAGTTTTTCGCATCATTTTGTATTGGCTGAATTAGCCACCAGCAGCATAAGGGTTCAGGTCAGGCGAGAGATGCAGTTACCTTGAAGTATTTTCCTGGGGCGTCTCATCATGAAAAGGTTAAGGCGCTGAGAGACACTCAGGTAGCATGGAATGAGATGTGACAATGTTGGGTAATATTACCCTTCCCTATCTCTTATCACACAGCCTCAAGCAGGGTGGATAAGAAAATGGTTCATTTTCAGCTGAAAGGCACAAAAATGGTCATTTTGTCTTAAAAGATTACTTGTTTATGTCATATCAAACCTAAGCCACTTGCAAATTCATTTTATCGCAGTCTTCATATTCAATTTTATTTCTCAATGCTAGTCTGAACAGCGATAGAGAGAGAGAAGGGGGGGGGGGGGAGGCACTGTTGGTGGGGGTGTGATAGTGGGTAAAATGCAGCACTTTAATTTAACCCCTCAAGCACTGGAGGAAAACAACAAAGAATGCTGTGCAGTTGATGTCTTCCAGCATACAGCCGGGAGTTTATCTTTTGCATGCCTGAAACAATAGAAAAGGCTGGAGGGTGGGAGATAGCAGTTTTTATCGCCCAATGGCGATGGCGGAACAAATTGGGAAGAGTACTGAGGAAATAGTCAGGTGTAGGAGTACAGAGAAAAGTGGCAAATTAACCTATTTCACCACATACAGGAGTGTCAAATGAAATGTACAAGTACTGCATTACAGACCAACTGTCGTGAAATAAAAATGAGTTTTTGTTTCTGCTAGGGTTAAAGATTCTTCAACCCATCTTTTAATATTTTTTCAAATATTACCCTTACCTTTTTTAATGAGCTATGTTCAATGAGTTTTCAGTCCATGTGCTCACACCATATACAAATGGGTTATAGGAAACCAAGGACTACTATAAGAATGAACATATCGTATAGGCATGAACATATCGTATAGGAACCTGCGAGCTCATCTTGCACATATAGATATCAGACCAACTAAAAACAAACAATCCTTTTCAACTGTGTATGGTTACATAAAATCCTTTAGATTTGCTATTAGAATTATTTGTTTTTTTCGGGGTCTTCCGTACTTCAAACACAATACAGTGTCAGAAATATCAATTTGACCATTATTGTTCAAATGCAGAAAAGCTTGATGAAAACTATTCCTTTAGCTCAGATATCGCCTAGTTTGACCACTACAGTTTGGAAAGGGTTAAACTTGACCACTAGTGTCCACAAATTATTTTACATGACCACTACAGGCACTACTGTTCAGATTAGATCTTTCTTCATCCCTAATAGTTAGATGCAGTAAAATTAACTCAGATACTACTGACCACGTTATTCAGCTTGACCACCAGCGTAGTGGTCAATAATGGTCAACCAGGTGTGCTAAATCAAGTCAACTGTAAAGGTATGAGTCGTAACAGGTGAAAAAAGTCTTACCATTGAAAAGCATGGATGATCGCGAGAGTATCTGTTATGGTTATGCCAAGAGAGATACACTATCCAGATGAAGGTATCCCGGCTAAATTATGTATGTCCAGCAAGGTCAACTTGACCGCCACACACAGGTGAGCATTAATAAGACAAGACCTACCACTGCTACTACAGGGTACGAAGAGAAGATGAGCTGCTCAGGTATCTGTGATACCACACACACTTAACCCATTCACACTCAAAGGTACTCTGGAAAGTATCGTCTGCTACTCTTATACTTTTGAAAATAACTTAGGAATAAAGCCAAAATTCACAAAATATTTGAAGGAGAGTTATTGTTTGGCTTCTGATGAACATTTCTCCTTTAAATATTTTCATGAAAATACCTTCATAAGTAAAATATTTCCAAAATCATCAGGCCTCTTTTGGCAGCTCTAAGTGTAAATGGGTTAAGGAGGAGGGTGGCACACTGCACCCTTGACCTACTTATACCCTTGACTGCCCACAAACCTTGAGCAGATTTATGGTCATTCTCAAGGGCTAGTGGAGTACACTGACCGCCCCAACACCGGATCCTCTCAACCGTGGAGGGGAAGGTGGGGGTGTGATGGTGAGTGTTTATTTAGCCTATTGAAGAAGAGAGGACACATGTCAATGGAAGTGATCAGTTTCTAGCTTGAATTGGAGAATACTGGTACTTCGACCATGAAAAGGCAATGCTTCGTGTATGAAGAAGGAAGGGTGGTTAGAAACTTGAATCTTCCTCGTAATCAATACCTGGTTATTATAGGTAATCACAATTATTAAATTCATATAATGGGATGTCACAATATGTTCATAGCTTAAAAAATAAGAAAATGATTGTAACATAAGTATTTTAGAATTAGGGGAGGTGGTGCATGTGAGACATGGGGTTTCGTCACCCCCCCCCCCCCCCGCCCCTTTGCATCCCTATTTGGGATGCATGGATGAGAATTTATCTCATTTCAATAGGTAAGGTGTTTTTGTCTTTCTTAGGAGCTAAAATTAGAGAAAAGTTGCCCCCTTAGCATTGCAATGGTAAGATTTAATTGTGCAATGGAAGAACAATGTTAAAGCCTCCATTTCCTCTGTGTTTTACACCTGGAGGTGTTGTTTATCTAGCCCTAGTAACAACAGAGGGATCAGGGACCACTTCACTGACTGAAACATTTGTTCCTGATTCCCTGAAAGGTCAACAGAGTAATCAGCCCAATCAGCTTCAATGACCTGGACTAAATGGTCCAGTTTGTTTTTATTTTCACAATTACCCAGTATCAAAGAGGCTAAAAGCACACTGTTTATAAAAAGCATTCCATTTAATTTATGCTTACTTGTGGTGGCACACACACAGGTAATGGCTGTTTTATGAGCACCCAACAACAGCGAGGTCAGGGTATTTGACTGACCTTTTTTTCCAAGTGACCAGAATGCCTTGATTGACAGTAGTAGAGCATATAGAGCCAAACCCCCAAGGCTGGTGGGTAGTTGACACCAGTTAAAAATTCAGATGGTCATTTTATTCTGATTTGAACTGAAAATGACTAACAAGTATGTTCAAATATCTACTTTTTATGATATGAGCTGAGGCTAAATTTTTAAAAGACTAATGAAAATAACGCCAGATTTTTATGATTTTTCCTGAAAATGAATTCTATAAATTTCATGGTCATAAAACCAAAGTTTTATGACTTAAATGTGAAGGTCATTTCTTGCAATTGTAGCTCCCTTTCTCACCCCCCCCCCACCCCCTCTCTCTCTCTCTCTCTCTCTCTCTCTCTCTCTCTCTCTCTCTCTCTCTCTCTCTCTCTCTCTCTCTCTCTCTCTCTCTCTCTCTCCTCCATCTTCCCCTGACAGGCTAGGGGGGGATAAGGGCGAACCCTTTGATGAGAAGTTGTTCGTGGAGACAGTGATAGGTGGACTGATCTGTCAGGCCTCACTTCTCCTCCAGCCACTAATTCTGCTGACCACTCGGCTGTTTCAAGTTGCCATGGCAACGCACCATCAGCATGCCCTTGATCAGATAAATAGGTGGCCTCGCCAGTTTCACCCACAGGCAGTGGGACAATTCATCGAAACTGTTTCTACCTTGCGAGAGGAAAATGCTCTCCGCGTACCCCACAGGGAAGCTTTAGAATTCAAGAGTGCTGGCAGAAAGGGGATGGGTTCATTTTCAGGTTAATGCAGGAAAATAGCAGGTTGACTACAAATATAGAGACATACACAATAGCAATGCATCTTGTCAGTCTCACTTCAATGTGCAAACGGCAACAAAGTATAGTAAGTTTCACGGGTGTGGTAAGTTTTGGGTTAAAACTTCAATTTACACCTACTTTATATCTATGAAATGATAATCCTCCCCAAATTAATACATTGATATCCATTTCACAGCTTGCAAGCAGGTTGTATTTTTCTTATTGATTTACAGAAAGAAATTGAATCAGTGATAGCAATTATTTTTTAGTTCTATAAAAGGGGTCACCTTAAAAGGTGGATCGAGAATTGTTAAATTATAATGTGCTTGTTATAATCAAATTTTATGAACACTAACTCCAAGCTCTGAATTATGGATGGGTACCTTACCCATATTTCTTTGACTGGACAGTATCTGAACAACATTGTTAACAATATTACCAGGGTCCTAGATGCAATTACTTTTGTAGAATTTCAAATTCCTTGAAATGTATGAGGACTATTTTTTATAAAGCTCTTTTGAACATTATAGGTGAAAACGGTGCTATAACAAATACATTGATTATGATTTATCACAACAAAAATGAAGTTGTGACCCGCTGATGACAGTGGATAGACCATAAGTAGTGAGGGGTGGGTCTGTGTTAAGCCATCTCACCTTGTTAGTATGAGAACACAAAAATCCACAATCAGCTCGCTCCCTCAATGCATTCCATAACTGCTGAGGAAATACCTAGACACATGCTCTATTACCATGGCTACGACAACACCAACATCCTTGACATGTCTGTCTCGGGAGTTCCATGGCCCAATTCCTCCCCAGCAGACTTCAGACTTGAGAAGGCATGCAGCAGGTTCTACACACATGGTAAGGGGTGGGCGGGGTCAATAGCCAAAACCCTTATTCACCCACAAACCCCCATTCACAGTTCATGAGTGAATACCATTTTCCTCTTATATTGCTATAAATACACACTCCGTTTAAACATTTCAAAACACCACCCACCTTCACAATATCATACCTGCTTGGAGGACGTGGAGCAATGAATACCAACATAACATGTTAGATGGTTTTCAAAAGTCTTAATATCCTTGTGCTTTGGACAAATGTAGCCTCAGCATTGGAAGGGTTAAATTTGCCTGAAAGTAGTCCATAGAGGAGAACAAACAACAAGTTTGTGTTGACAAGACACCAGGAACTGTCTGGTGGCCAGGGAATAGGGGAGAGAAGTCAGGAAACAACTCACCACGCCCAGGACTTAGTTATGATGCGAAGAAGTAGAATAACATGTTTGTGGAGATGAACGACAATTAGACCACAGAAAAGGTCACATAGAAAAGGAAACAGACCCACAACTAACTGGTATGCTACTAGCCAAGTAAACAAATAACATGTATAGATGAAGGACACTCAGTCCATGGGAATGTGTGAAAGATACAGACATGTGTCCTCGCTGCCAAGCCATAACATGTTTTGTGTAGTACCAGTATGGCATTTAGAATACAATGGGCTGGAAAGTTATGGACTTATGACTGTGAGCATTCAGGACTATCAAAGCTTACGACAATTTGTTTATCTCCTACCTGATGACCAAATATAGTGTCCAGCTGAGTTTGATCTCTTCCTTAAAGGAGCTGAACATACGATTTTGCTGATCTTACTATGGCAAATCAGAAGAGCTTCTCTTCTAATCCTGTCACTGCTCTCCTTACTGATGCGCAGTAGAACAGGTTTGTTGTGTAAACCTAGGACGGATAGCCTCCATGGTCAGTAGCCTTCAGCCAACTGCAGCAGGGCACCGAAGCATGCAGCAATCAGCTGTGGAGTTATGTCAGTCACCCTTAAGGGGAGGGGGCATAGCTGACATTCTACCCCCAACAAAACATGCAATCAATGGTGTAAGGCTACCATTACATGCTGCGGCCTTGATAACTGCCCCTCCAGGCTTATCATGGTGACCCAAAAGGCCTGGCCTGTACAGGTTTTAATTCTGATCCAGCAATACAATGAAATCTCCCAAAATAAATTAAGCCTTCCAATGCTGAGGCTACTTTCACCCAAAGCACAAAGACGCAGAGATTTTTGAAAACCATATAATCCTTGTCATGTTGGTAATCATCAGAGTACTATCAGATGAGCACCAATGTGCCAGGGTTTCAGTCATTTTTCAAGTTTTAAGCATCATTCTGTCATGGCCAAATAAGCCAGCATAAGGGCTAAGGAATCCAAATGATTATTTACAAAGGTAATTTCATAGGAATGGTGGCACACAAGTGAAGATTCTTAAGGGAACTATGTGCAAGTAGGGGTAAATAGAAACACCCTTCACTTGACTCTTATCTCCACCCACCTGTCAGACTCCTTCAGTCGGTAAATGCAGATAAAGAAATTAGCATAAACGCGTGTTTTGAATTTGCTTATATTTCTCTGGGACTTCTCCCCAGTCCAGAACGTTTACCTATTCATGCCTGTGTAAGTCCCCATATATCCTACTATTCTGATAATATCTCTGAGACCTGAGAGCACTTTTCAATAGATACATAAAGAAATGAGGATCTAAACCCAACCAATAAATTTCCTTTAACCCTTCTAATGCTGAGGCTACTGTCGTCCAGTGCACAACGATGCAAATATTTTTGAAAACCATCTAAACCCTGTCATGTTGGTATTCATTAGAAAGCTCTCGCTAAGTACTCTAAGATGAGTACCCATTTGCCAGGGGTTTAGTCATTTTTCAGGATTTTTGCATAATTTTGTATTGGCCAAAGTAGACACCAGCAGTGTAAGGGTTAAACAATTGGCAAGTGTTTTCTTTATTCCACTTTTTTCTTAAGTACCATTCATCCAGATAACTCTTACCCAGGAGATCTCCAGGCAAGGATGGTTTAGCAGACTGCTGCCTTTCCTTTCTCCAGTCATTTGGCAGTTGACCAAAATCAGCACACCATCCCCTTAAGGTAATGAGCTGTGTATCCTACAGCATCGTCTACCTGTAAGGCGCTCGTGCACAGGTGGGTTATTTACAACTTACCTGTAACACTTCCAGCTGAGTGGCTTCAAAGGCAAAACATCGCTGCCATCTGATTACCCATCACAAACACTGCTGTACCCATCACAAACACTGCTGCTGAGGCAGCAAATAGGCCTCTAACAGACCCACATGGCCTCACAGGTACCAGGTAGAGGCCAATCTTGTGTGTGGTAGGCTTTTGTAATATGTAGCATTATGGCAAATAAAGACACTACTACTACTATTACTACTACTGCTGCTGCTTCTTCTAGTAGTAGTAGTAGTAGTAGTAGTAGTAGTAGTAGTAGTAGTAGTAGTAGTAGTAGTAGTAGTAGTAGTAGTAGTAGCAGTAGTAGTAGTAGAAGTAGTAGTAGTAGTAGTGGTAGTAGTAGTAGTAGAAGTAGTAGTAGTAGTAGAAGTAGTAGTAGTAGTACTTCTACTACTACTACTACTACTACTACTACTACTACTACTACATCTTGGTAAGCTCCATCCCATCTCCCAACACAAATCCCTTATAAGTAAAGTCTGTGTAGTTATTCTACATATGCTAGTCGACCAGCCTCTTAATCTTATTGTCACAGAGGGACGTTCATCCAACACCGCCACAGACCACTCTAGCATACCTCAGCTCCACCTATTAACAACGGATATCATGATCAGATTCTGGCCTTGGAGGTGGGATAGCCCAGTAGCTACTCACTAATAGAGTCAGTCACCTGACAAGCTTCATGACTTGATGGTAGACCAGAAACCAATGTAACTACTATCACATATACCTGAGGCTATTGACCCTGAAAAACCCAAGAAATGCAATGTATGATTTCCTGTTTTTCCTCACGTCATCGGACTTCTTGGCAAAATGCTGCTGCTGCTGCTGCAAATGTCAGGCCTATTAGATTCTACAAGACTCGCGAGTAATTGGAATGAATGCATTCACCTACAGGTCCAATTACTGAGGCTACAATTCCATCAAACAACCATTTCATTAGACATGGTATTGAATACAAAATAAAGGTCGAGGGTGGATTCTAGCAAACAATGTAAAATGAAACAAAATTGTGCAGCAGCTAACTTGACAAATGATAGCAGTGCAATATTGTCTTAACGGCGTACCTGAAACAGGAGTGTAGATATAATCACCTTTAAAAAAAGTATCCTTCCTAATCTAACGCATCCGGTGCGACAGGTAAAATGTTATGTAGTATCCAAATAGGCTTGGTAGAGACTGAAGCTATCAAAACCCAAAGAAACAAGCCAAGTTGAGTGTAGTGGCAACTAGAGAGTGGCTAGTACTTGTTGTATAGTGAGACCTACTGACAATAGGTACCCCGGATCCTATTGGTTGTTCTGCGCTACTGATGTGTTCTAGAGCTGGTTGTACTTGTGGGATGTTAATGATGGCCAGCAGCTAGTTCTCCTCCTGGTGGTGGATGGTACTGACCAGTGGTCAGCAGTGGTCAGTGAGTGGTCAGCGGTGTTATCAGTGTAGCATGCATGCCTGAGCAGCAGCACTGGGATTAACCCTTTCAATGCTGAGACTACTTTTGTCTAAAGCACAAGAACTCAAAATATTTTGAAAATCATCCAAACCCTGTCATGTTGGTATTCATTGAAAAGCTCTCATAGAGTACTAACATATGGGTACTCATTTGCCAGGGTTTCGGTCATTTTCCAGCCTTTTTTACATTAGTTTGTATTGACCAAACTAGCCACCAGCAGCTGAAGGGTTAACCACCAGGCCCCCTGGACATGACACAATGTCTGGTTATCCCTCAATGGCCATGTGACTCCTATCACCTCATTTATCTCAAATACCAACCGCCATCAATCAGGTCTACTGCACCTACCTTCACTTTAATGAACCACCATATATACACAGGGGTAGGGGGGAGATTACCCCTCCCCTCCTGCCCCCCAACCAACCTCCCACTCATCATATCCATTTTAAACTAATATTTTCAAGGCAAAAATGAATGAAATTTATTTTACACTTTAAAGATATACTTCATAACAGTGAAATGTTTTCATAATTATTCTCATAACCCCCACAAAACTAAACCATCCATGCACTGAAGCCACGGTAAAAAAGTGTAGTAAGATAGTATTACTAAGATATTTTTGGAAATAATGTGGAAACAAAGAATTGACCTTAAATTTAAAGGAATTGTAGATTGGTAGCAGTTCAATTTTTTTAAATAATACACACCAACAGTAGTTGGGCGTGAGCTGCTATATACATGAGAAGTTTAATCCTAAGACTTTGTAGTCAAACAGGTAACCACTCATCCTTTTTACTATTTTGCCTAGAAATAGCTCCCACCTCGAAACAGAATCCCTTTTTTCAAGTGGTGTGTATCCCCATACAAGATCATGTGTAATATATGACTTGTGTGACTCTCTTGAAGCCCTGGTATCAATAAATGACATTTTTATTGAGTTCATCTTTTTCCATTATAGCAGAGACCTTGAGGTCTGCTGCTGGACTCATACACGTGGCTCCATCTATTGGAGTATAATAGACCATGTGGGAAATAGAAGTGATGCTGTACTTGACCACCAGAGGGCAGGCCCTGCCAGAACAAGCTGTTCCAGCAGACTCACATGTGTCAGAGAGTTACACAGATATTGGAGATCTTTGGTTCTGATCAGAGATATATAGATTTTAGATAAAACTCCCTGGTTCTGACATGGTCACACAAACCTGCAACGCTAAATATATATTGAGTAGGATCATTCACACTTAGTACATAGAGGATTTTTAAAAATTTTCTATAGGCCATGAAATATTTATTGTTGAACCTTAATCTAAATACATATCCCTCTTTGATAAGAATTATCTTTTTCTGCTGCATTGTTGCTAGTTTTTCCTGTTCCTCATTATACCCTGTTGGGTATTAATTCGGTACTTATTAGGTTTTCGTTATACTTCCGTAAAAGATAATGTATTTCACCATTATAGAATTGAGACTATAATTTGCCAAAAAAAAAAAAGAAAAAGCGGTAGAACTTGATTGCCAATTTGCTGTTGAGTTTGCTTACCACAAAGACCAGATAAACTCTAAGGTTCACTTAGGACAACTAGATTACCATACTTCATACACTCAATTAATCAAGAGAACTAATTAAACATAACTTCCACTGTAAATCAACTGTTGAAGTATTAAAAACATACACCAGACTGGGATATCATAAATCAAATCAGTAAAGAGGGGCAATTTACATCAACATATTCATCCAAACAAGGATAATTTCTTCTCAGAACATTTGGAAGAAAAAACAATTATAAGTCTACGCCAAAAATGCAATTACATTTTTAGTGTTTTTGGTATAACAGATAAGCCGTAAAAAAGATGATCATAAATTCTCGAGCCTCTTGCTAGATTAAGTTTCTACTCATGAATAGTTGGGAGGCCATTAGTGGCTACAGGAGCTTGTATTTCATCTCAGAGGCTTAGGAAACTACACTGGACTAATTCAGTTTAATTAAATCTGAGCTGGGCCCCGCTGTCTCCCCTAAGCTGACTGGCTCATTATAAGTAATTCAGGCCTAATTCAACACAATATCATGCCAAAGACTTTGATTATACTTTAACCAAGGCCTGACCAAAAATGACAAATGATCGAAAACTTATGAGAATTTTTTGGGAATTAACGAAGAATTTGAAGTATAATTGCGCAAAATTTGGGCAATATCTTTCTAATAAAACTCTATTTTAGAAAATAATTCATGAATTGATTTAAATCTCAACATAACCTAAAATTCTCTTTGAAATATCTTACTTGGTTATTTCTAAAGATATTGTAGATAGAGACACCAATTCCAATGAGAACTTGAGGCATGAAAGGGTTGATAAATCTACACTCAGCCATAACTAAATATATTAACATCAAATGTCCTTTGGAGCACACCTACAGAACTTTTGAAATCAACTTAAGATTCAGGCAGATAGAAATTTATCTGTAAAATATTTTTCAAAAAGAATACCATAACAATAGTTAGGGTGTAAAATAGCTAGGCAGTTTGGGTTCCCTACCAGGATAGAGGTTAAATGGGAAGAGGGTGATGAAGACATACATTCTTTCCCATTCCATGCAACTTCCAAGTCTCAAGGTAAATGAGTATGATACATATATAGTTAGGGGTGTCCAACTGTCGCATTAGCGTGCGACCATTGTCGCATCAGCGTGCGACAGGGGCTTCAAAATGTGCGACAAATTAAAAACTGAAAGCACTGTTTAACAGGGAATTTTTTTCGCAAAACATGACCAATTGAGCCTATCAGATATATTACTTGATTTTTTTTGATAAAAATTGTATTCAAAAACCAGTGAATTCCATTTAGTGATGCTGTCTATGGATTGCAGGCACCGACATAAATTTCAAGACCTACTTGCCCTGCCGGGCAAGTAGGTCTTGAAATTCACTTTCCCGAATCGAATTGCCACTTGCCCGAAAAAAAAAAAAAAAAAAACCTCCTAAATTACCAATAAAACCTGTAAAGTAAAGGGTGCATCCTATTAAGTGCTCGGATAATTAATTAAAACCCTCAGGCATGTTTTAGCCTGATTTTTCTTATTTCAGATTTTCAAATTTGAATAAAAAGTTTTAAAATAGCAAGCCCACTGTATGAAATAAATCAATGATGGTCATGATGTTTTTTTTGTGTTTTTTGTCAAAAAGAATCAATGAAATGAAATTTAAAAGAAAACTTTTTTTAAATTCAAAATAAAGTCAACTAAACACCAGAACATTATTTTTTTCCTATTAAATAAATACATGTTCAATAGAGTAATAAAGAAACACAAAATGAAGTTTTTATTAGTTGTAAAGTTGTAATACATAATGTAATTTATGTAAATACAACTGTATCAGCATCAACTATCAAGAGTTTTATCATTTATGAATGATGGAGTACGTTTTTTAATGTGTGAAATAAATACACTATCATTTTTTATACATAATCAAATTGTATGTTTAAACCTATAATATAACATAAATATATAATTAAACTCCATCAGCATCAACTATCAAATATTACCATATTTGTATGATGGAGTATTTTCTTTTCATATTCAAAATAAATAAGTGTCTTTTTAGATAGATTATAATAATCAAATTTTATTTATAATTCTATAATATAATGTATTTTCACAATGATCAAATAAAAATATTATGAGATACGTCCACCTCATAATAAAGAAAAAACATCAAACACCTCTTTCAGATATTTTTTATTTCCCCCATCTCTGCCCTGCATATGGCTGCATGCTCAGATTTATCGAACTACGCCAGTCTGAGTCACGCTTGGCCATGTGCAGTGTTCGCGCCATCGTATTTACATGCGCAAACGATCGCAAGCATTTGCGATATTACCGTCATTGATTGGATGCGAGTAGCAAGCGTTTCATGTTGATACGATGACTCAACGCTCGCTATTCGCATCCAATCAATGTCAGTGGCAGTGCAAGCGTTTGCGCTACTGATCGATCCCGCCAGTTTCAAAATGGCGTAGCGAAAATTGGCAGGGATCGTCGTGCACGTAAGTAGCCTCTTTGGTGGGTTTCGTGGACATTACTGTCCACGAAACTCACTTGCCCTGTCGGGAAAGTGAAACACGAATCCCGCTTGCCCGACAGGCCTTTTTTAGCAAGTCCACTTGCCGGGGCAAGCGGGCTAGTACTTATGTCGGTGCCTGGATTGGTCAAGGTCTTAACTATTGCAATATGGGCTTATACAGCAGTGCCACCAGGTGACAATATGCATAGCTATTATCGAACCAGGGTCACCCAAAATTGCTGTGCTCCAGGACTTATTGACTGTACTCCAGGACTTAAATATTTGGACACCCCTGATAGTGTGTTATGCCACTAGAATAGAATTAATGTATTTTCAACACAGTATGTCTCACAGATAAGGTGTTTTGCAAGGTCAAGTTTACAAGTTCGTGTAGCCTCTACTGAAGACTTTGACCTTTGCATACCAAGGTCATAGAGCATGATTAGAATGATTAGAAGCTAATTGGTTCTCTGGAATTCTTCAAAATAACCCTTAGATAACCACAGTAAGTGAAAATATTTAACAAATAAATCATCATCATTTTCTATGGTATAGTTAACTAGAGTTAACCCTTTGATTGAAGTTTGGAACAATCATAATGGGCTTCTTCCAAACACATGGTTGATCATCAGCAAGTCCTGTCATGAATGTATCCAATTGCATACAATCTAGTAAAACTGTTTTGTCTGAACTGCTAATTATAGTAAAACTGTTTTGTCTGAATTGCTATTCATAGGAAAACTGTTTTGTCTCAAGTACTAATTCTAAGAAAACTGTTTTGTCTGAACTGCTAATTATAGTAAAACTGTTTTGTCTGAACTGCTAATTATAGTAAAACTGTTTTGTCTGAACTGCTATTTATAGGAAAACTGTTTTGTCTGAACTGCTATTTCTAAGAAAACTGTTTTGTCTGAACTACTGTTTGCTGAAACAGAATAGGTTAAGAGCAATAAACATGAGTATCATTTTCATATGTGTGACCTTATCAACAAAATGAGGGAAATAAAAGGGACTGGTGAGAGATGATAAGTGTGGGTCAGTATTATTACTTGGGGGCTCTCCAACAACAGCAAGGGAAGAACTTTCAAGAATATGGGGCAATAATCGAAAATGAGTCGAGTTCAGATTCAGCATTTTGACTGAGCAGTATTCTACTTCCTATTCATCATCGTCAAGTAAAGAGAGTTTGGATACAGAGTGCCATGGGAAATAAGTGCTGAGTCAGCATTTTTACTTTTAACCTTTTTTCATATATCTATCATCCATCATTATAAAGTAAAGGTACTTTATAATCATAAAGTATAAGTTAAAATGTGGAATTTCATGCAATAAAGTGAGATGGCATTTTCCTTGGTAGTATTTTCTATTTTTTTGATTTCCATCATTAAATTCATGTTTTAATGAAGAGTGTCATGATGGTAAGTATCCCTTATTCATCACGGCAAGGTAATGGGAGCTTTAATTAAGAGTGCCATGGTAAATAAGTGCTGAGTCAGCATTTTCACTTAAGGCAGGAATTTGTCGGGAAGTTTGCCGAGCCCTGTCGTCTCTTGTAGAGAAAATGCATCTCGAATCCTGCGCTGGCGACATTCTAAGGCCAACTCTATCAATCACCATGGAAACAAGCAAATGAAGAAGCGGAGGCCCTTATCGTCTTCAGTGAAGGAGAAAATTGGTACTGTGATCTGCGGGAGATATAAACGACACGCCGGAGTCCTAGAGTCCGGCATCGATGGCCACTGGCGGCAGGAAATAACATCACAACGATGAGGACGAGGAAGAGGAGGTGGACCACTGGCCATTTTAGCCCATTTATTGATCTGCAGCCACCGCCAGTTGGAACTGGGGAGTACTCCTAGTTCTCCTGCTGCTGCCGCTGTGAGGACCCACACACAATCAGGCCCGCAAACTAAACACAACCCAACTGAGAGGCACTGTGGCCAGCAAAGTCTGCAAACAGAGAGTTCAGCCAGCGCAAGACAAAAAGAGGAAATTTATCATTCTGAATCATTTGTGGTGAAAGCACTTTGGTGTTATGGTGAATTCCTGGAATATTTTGAAGATAAGGAAGAGTCATGAAAAATCAATGGATGGAATTTATGTATATACATAAATCCTGTGCTCTCATCTTCATATTGAAGATAGGCAAAAATCATGAAAAAACAAATAGAAGTTTAAAATGTACATATTTCCTTTATTTCATCTTTATATTAAAAAATAATCAAAAATTACAAGAAAAAAACAGATAGAAGATATGTTTGTACATATTTCCACTATTTTCATCTCCCCTGAGCATCTAGATGTTTCTTCTCTGGGCATGAGATGGTTATCCCAATCATTCAGGAGCAGCAAAAACTCTTCGGACTATTCTACTGACATATGTCGCATCCCTCTCACAAGTGGATATTCATAAAGCAGAAATGTTTGACTCTACTCAACTAAAACATATCCTTCAAATACTTAGAGAATTAATATTTCATTTCTTAGTTACTTTCAAAGTATCATAACTACAGTTGATATTTTTGGTAAAGGGGAATTCTAGGCATGAGTGGTTTAACAGCAGAGAGGGATGCTTTTAGAATATTTTCTTTGTTTTCACAAAAAACTTCATATTCCGAATATTTTTACACTTAAAAAAAGGACAGATTGAGGTGTTAAGGGGATTGGAACTATCCCCCTCAAATAGGTGTATACAGTACAAATTGCATATAATCCTTATACAATTACAATTTGATCTCTTTAATTTTTATTGTCAAAATGACTCTCCTTTGTTTTTGGTTATAAGAAGTCCCACTTCTCAAAAAGAACCTCTTATGATCAAACCATGAGTCAATGAGACATAGAAACTCTAACAAATAATCAACATAAACCAGACACAGCAGACTATTTTCTTACCTTACCATCTAAATAGTTCAATGGAGGAAATACTCTAGATAGCAAACATATCAGCAGCTTGCCATTGAGACAGGAAAAATCTCCAGGAGTACAAGTGCAAAAATTTCCTGGTGATAAAAACAGCATAACTTTGCTGCTTAATGATAGCAACACAGCTTCCTACCTTCGGGTCAGTAGAAATGATTATCCTCCAGTGGAATGTGAATAATCCAATAAGGGGTGTGCCTGGTAGATAGTTAGTTGAGAGACTGTTCACAGGAAACTACAGTACTAGGTTCACCATGGTAGCTGCCTGCATGATGAGCGCTGCCAAGGTCTACTATTCCCGCAACCAAGTAGAGAATATACTAGCAGCCAGCCATATCCGAGTGCTGCATGCTTGTCAGTATCGGAGGCCCTGTACCGGCTTCAGACGCTCTCCACTCTTTCTACTACTACTCCTCACAAAGGTCAAAAGTCAAGGCCTGAAAATCTCACTCAATTAACCTCATTGACAAGCTAACTTTCTTCTTTAAGAAACTCACAAATATCTATCCCTAATCTTCCAGAATCAGATCAGTCCTTGCACAACTCCTGTAGCAGGACCAAGCAAGGTCTCTTTCTCTTCCCCTTCGTGGATTTTGACGATTTGAGAATTCCTTTTAGCCTGACACTCAGACCTTTCAAAGCCCGGGTAATTCTTACGGTTCAGCAGGAGCAAATATTACACCAAGGATATTGGAACAACTGGCACCACCCTCACGCAGGGGGTTCTCAAACAAATTTAAAACGGCTAATTGTTTTGAGGGCTGCTCACTAAGTGCTTGTCTAAGAAAGGAATAAATACCAGGAATGCTTCACATGGCCAGCCCTTTCTTAACCCTCCCAATGCTAAGATTACTTTTGGCCAAAGCACAAGGATGCAAAGATCTTTGAAAACCTTCCAAACTATGTCATGTTGGTATTCATTAGATAGCTCTCACTGAATACTCTCAGATGAGTATCCGTATGCCAGGGTTTCAATCATTTTTCAGCTTTTTTGCATCATTTCTATTGGCAAAATTAGCCACCAGCAGCATAAGGGTTAACTGTGGGTGAACAGACATTTGGTTCTGAAGAAAATCATAGATCTTATCTACACATTCCTTCACAATATTTATTTATTTCTACATGAAAGCTGGTCTTGCAAATACAAAATAATGTTTTTGTTGAGATTTCCTGTTATCAAAGATGCTGACAACATAAGGAACTATAGGCATAAATGGGTTAATACACCTTGAAAAGTGTGATATGGAGCGTTGGTACTTCACAAAAAAAAACTAATTAGAAAAAATCACAATATATTCAATAGAGATTATATGGCAGGATTCATCTGACCAACTCTACTTTGATATTTTGATGCTCTGACATTACAAAACGATCTCTAGGCATGAATGGTTTAAGGTGATCTGAAGACTAGGTAATGATATTCAGCCCAGTACCAGAATTGCCACAAGGATATTTGGCAA
>OZ012689.1:24978892-25148892 GCA_963942565.1 Maea johnstoni | reverse complement strand
GGAAAATTCTCACTCAAAAATTTCACAATGAGAGTTCTGGTTCAAAAAATATCTTGAAAGTATACGCACAAAATTGATGAATGAAAAAGTAACAACTTCACACTAGTCACCTGATATTTTTCAGCTCAGAACCAAATACACGTCAATTTGCTGTGTACCCTGCCTTGTCTATCGAGCTCGGAGCACGAATTGTAACTTGACAAGCAGGAGAGTTCTACCTTGACAACCAGATTTCTACCTTGTCAAACAGGAGAGTTCTCCTTTGACACACAGGAAATTTCTCCCTTAATAAACATATAAGATTTCTACCTTACTAAAATAAAGAGTGCTGTTCTCTGGAGGTATTACACCACAGCCTGATTAACATGTACATAAACTCTCTCTCTGGAACGAAGGCCCACAAATCAAAACTGGGTATAATTACTCGATAAACATGTCTCTCTGGTTGCCATGGTAACTGATTATGGACTGATTGGAAAAGAACAACAGGCCCGACATTTGTTGCCCTCCATCATAGCGACAGGCCAGACATCCTAGCTACTTCACAGGATCCAGGGGAGTCCTATTAGAAGGAAAATACCAGGCGCTCTAACAGGTTTCCATTAACCTATTAAGTCTCAAAGTGCATAGTCTGTCTGAGAAGGAAAATACCAGGGCTTCTAACAGGTTTCCATTAACCTTTTTAGTCTCCAAGTGCCCAGTCTTACATTAACCTGTCAATGCTCACAGCATCAAAAAAAAAGAGAATTATGGGACCAAGGGAGAATATCTGTAATATAAGAAGGAAAAAATGTTAATCAAAACAATACCAAATAACTTTCCAACAAATATTTTGTAAAATTCAGTTTAACTTATTGTTGAAAGTATTATTCATCCAGACAATAATTCCAAGAGGAACTCTTGATGATGGATGTTTAAAATGATGATGATAATAATAATTCATTCCTCTAAGAGTCAGACAGAGATTCCTTACTGACTGGTCAGGAAATTTCATTTGTGAAGCATGTATATCTAAGTGGATGGCCACAACACACGTCAGGCATGTTCTGTGCTCTCCCAAACCATGACAGGGTTGAGAAGCAATTATTTCTCTTCCAGCACCCTGCAGCTTCCACCAAGTTTCTCTCCGGGCAGCCAGCCCGTCAGAATGCAAACAACATTGTCCAGACAATTTGCGAGTTCCTGCTGTAATTTCCGCTGCCACTTAGGGACTCGTCCATCTGTGTCGGGATTTTACACCCTTCATCGATGATGCGACAAAAGCTGAGAGAGAGGTTGATGGAACTCTTCAGCAGCAAATCTTGCATGATTCAAGGAAGATAATCAGTCACGCATACCTAACTGTCTAACTGCCACATATATATGTATATATATATATATATATATATATATATATATATATATATATATATATATATATATATATATATATATATATATATATATATATATATATATATGTGTGTGTGTGTGTAATCCTTTTTTGGCTTTAGCACATAAAACATACCTGCTATTTTGGTAATATTATTGAAAATACCTTTTTACGGAAAAATCTCAAGAAATGCTTGCCTTCAAATCATTTGTGAATTTATGCTTCATTCCTAAGTTATTTTCATAAGTATGATGAGTCTAGACAAGATTTGTCAACTTCTCCAGAGATGAGATATATTAACTAGATGCTTAGTTTTGAGAGGAGTGGGCGAGGGTGAACATCCCATCAGACAAACCAGGGCGCCTTCATTCCTCAGATTGATACTGACAACAAGATATCTGATACTGCTTTATAAATTGACTAATGCAATTAGCAATCGATTAAATGCCGGCGATAATTGCGAGAGATGCCAAGATTTTCCTGATGAAAATTTGATTATTCCTTTGAAGAGTGGCAGCCAAATCATGGTAGATTGTGTATCTGATGAGGCTAATAATGGCAGTCAGTGCAGTACAACTCTATCCTAACAAGGCATCATTACTCGCGTAGCACAGCAGTAGAAGCAAAATCGCCCTTTGTAGGCACCAGGCATTATTATCATAATCATTATTACAATCATTATTATCATTATTATTATTATTATTATTATTATTATTATTATTATTATTATTATCATCATCATTATCATTATTTGGAACATTATAGGTGGAAAGGGCACTATATCAAAGATCAATTTGTATTATGATTATAATAATCATACTTATAACAATGGTTGCCATCATCATCCTTACTATCATCACCATTGTTGTCATCATCATTAGGCCTAAAAAAAGTTGTTAGTTTCCTGTTACCCTACCCTAACAAGTTTTTATTCAAACAAATCCCTACCCCAAAGGTTTTTTTGCCCTCCCAACTCCCAATCAACGTAAAACATGCATGAAACACATTTTTGACCAAAAAAATAATGCAAAATCTTTTTTTTTTTACCGACCTACCTACCCTATTTTTTTTCGGACCGTTACAGGAAACAAACAATTCATTTTTTTAGGCCTTACCATCAATAATGTCTCTGTGAGCTCCCCGTACACACTGCAGCTATATGTACTGTACCAGCCCAGTGGTTATTAGTACCATCATTTCTATCATCATTATTGTCATTATCATTGGCATATCATCATTACCATCAATACTATCTGTGTTCCCCATACCCACTCCAATATGTTCTGTACCAGCCCAGTGGTAGCATGTGTGAGAGCTGAGTGGTCATTAGTACCATTATTTCTATCAATGTTATTGTCATTATCATTGGCATATCATTATTATCATCAATACTATCTCTGTGCTCCCCGTACACACTACAGTATGTATTGTAGCAGTATGTGTTCCTCATACCCATTCCAGTATGTATTGTAGTGGTAGCATGTGTGAGATGTGATTGGTTATGAGGCATGAGAGGTGAGCAGTGCTGCACTTTGCTTGAAGAGCAGGATTTGCATGTAAGCATGCCCAATAGATCTCGCCGGGGGAAAGCGTGCTACATTTGATTATGTGTTTAATCTTACACATTGGTTGACCTATGGAGAATAACTCACCTTGCTGCCAGTAGACATGCAAGAGTGCCGCTCGCCGCGTGCTCCGTGCCCCGCCACCGCCACCGGCCGTGCCTTGCATGTCTAGAGCCCGCTGGACGCTCACAACACGAGCTGCCAGCCCTCTCTTAATTATTCATAAATAACAGCCGGAAAACATCATAAAATTGCTTGTAGAACTTGCCAACTACTAGGGTCACTCTGTAGGGCAGTGACTGCTCCTCCCTGGCATAACCCACAGCCACAGCAGCAGCCCACCTGATGGTGGAGCACAACTTCAACTGAAGGCAAAACTAGCAGGTAGTCCTTGGATTGATACTATAATCAGGAATGAGATACAGCTCTAGGATTTGTAAATAGTTTAAACTTGCCGTCTTTTTATTGGCTGAGATTGAGGGAAAATTAGCCGGCACTCCTTGGATTGATACTATTATCAGGAATGAGATACAGCTCTAGGATTTGTAAATAGCTTAAACTTCCTGTCTTTTTATCGTCCAAGATTGAGGCAAAATTAGCAAGCAGTCATTGGAGTTATACTAATCAGAGGATGAGATACAGCTCTAGGACTTTCTGATATGTAGGACTTTCTGATAGTTGATACTCCCCTCCTTTTTATTGTCTGAGATTGAGGCAAAATTAGCATGCACTCTTTGAAGTGATACTAATCAAAGGATGCGATCATCTACTATTCAAGGAAACTTGTAAGGTAGTTTATAGTGTGATGTTAACTATATAATAAAACTATATAATAAGATAGCAGTCTAGGCCCTTTAATTCCATGAATCTTTCATTCTTTCTTTTCTCCTTTACAGTTTAGGGAAAATTACCCAGTAGTCTCATTCATTTTTCTTAACAATTAAAAGAACATTATCAACCTAATTAATTACAAGTGGAGATAGGAGTCAAAACCCTTCACTTTTTTCATAACCATAATTGAAGAAAATTATATGATTGTAGGAAAATTAAACAATTTTGCAGTCTCTTTTGTGATTTGTGATGCTAATTAAAACATAAGCAATCTAGCTCTTCAACTTTCTTCCTCACCCTTTTTAGACTAAAATTCTTGGCAGAATTAAAAAGCAGACTCTTGAAGAAAGCTTAATATAAGATGAGTACGAATACCTCAAAAACTACTTTCCAACTTATCTTCTTCAACTTCTGGTGCACTTATCAGTTGACTTAGGCCAAGAAAAAAATATTGTTTGTTTCCTGTAACGTTCTGAAAAAAATAGGGTAGGTAGGTCGGTAAAAAAAAAAAAAATCATTATTTTTTGGCCCAGAAATGTGTGTTTTATGAATGATTTACGTTGATTGGGAGTTGGGAGGGCGGAAAAAACTTTAGGGTAAGGGATTTTTTAAAATAAAAAATTGTTAGGGCACGTCTAGTTGATTATCTGTTTCCCATGTCCAAGGTACTGAAAATTAGGGTCGGTCGGTCGGGTAAAAAAAAAAAAAGGAAAAAAAAAAAAAGGCAGAAGTACCTATAATAGGGTATCAAATTTCTTTATTTGTGACAGAAATGCTGCCAATGCCATGGCAAGAAGTACAAATATGTGTACATGATGTTCATGAGACACATTTCCCTCTGTATTATTCTTCAGCTTGTTCATACAGAAAATTGTGCAGATTTGAAAAATGTTGAATTCGCAGGCTCCATTATAAATAAACGATGTCAAAATCTCAGTTTTTTGTACCCTGAACTGATGGTAACAAAAACAAATTATTCAGACTTTTTTTTATTTATTTCATTCAAAATGCAGTTCTCAGAAGAAAAAAAAGCTCCTCTGGACAGGGTCGGTCGGAAAGTAAAAAAAAAAAATTTTTTTTTTTTTTTAGGGTCGGGCCCAAAAATAGGGTCGGTCGGGACATGGGAAACAGATAATCAACTAGACGTGCCCTTAGGGAAGGTTTACAGGAAACAAATAACTTTTTTTAGGCCTTACCTAGCCATACAGCCAGTGCTGAACAGAAATACACAAGCATGAATGATTCCGATAACAATACAATGAAATAATAATTTGCCGCTGTTCCTCGACATGTTAAACTATATCATCTGTTCAATTTACTATATAGATTTATTACACTAATTCATTTTTATTTTTCTGTTTTTGGTGTGACCTTTTTAACAATAAAGGGTTTGAATATATAAAAGGCTAGGCCAGAGGCCTGGTGAACATTTATCATTTAAATATCTTAGCAACAAATCATTTGGTGATCTAGATATTAACACAATAGTGAAGCTTTTTAGGGTTGCTATGGACGTATATGGGTTGGGCGATTCCTAATGTAACAAACAAGTCCCCCAGAGCCGTTCTGAGAGTTGTTTTGTGTCACCGACATAGAACCCCCATGGAGACGTAGGATTTCATCTTAATAGCGAAAGTGAAAGAGTCATTAGTCGAGCCGCTCGATCACTGCTGCCGAGGCAGGGGAAGATATTAAAAGTGAAGCCATTGCTCAAAAATGATTGATTAGTTACTGCTTAGTCGCCATGGCAACTGAGCCCAGCATTGAGTGTCACATTACGGAGTTGTCATGCAAGGTTGTAATCATCCTGCATGTTATGTTAATAGTCATGGGACCGAGATTGAAACGTGCAGCAAAAAACGCCTCAGAACACAAGTTAAACAGTCTGTTGATCTATTATTGAAAACAAGCGCCTGAGGACTATCATATTGCCAGCAAGGTACCTTGGGCCTCATCAGAGATGGTTTACTGCCTGGCATGATCAAGTTGAAGTTTCCTAGCGCTATGAGTATTCCTCAGATAGCCGTATAACCCTTGTGAAATAAAGATTATCATTGTTGTTGTTGTTATTATCATTATTATTATTATAATTATTGTTATTATTATCATTTATATCATTGTTATTATTATCATTATTATTATTGTTATCATTATTTTTACTATCATTATTGTTATTGTTATTATTATTACTATTATAATGATTATCATTATTATCATTATTACTATTACCATTATTATTATAATTATCATCATTATTAGTATTATCATTATTATTATCATTATCATCATTATTACTGTTATCATAATAGCAAGGGGTTGATGATCAAAGAGATGGCCCACACTCTGTTGTCTGAAAAGGACCAGAATCAGCACTAAGCCAATGGGATGCAAGCAACCAAGCCATGCACTGTTTGCACTCAAAAGGGTGCTGAATACATGATTTTACTGGCACTACTTTTATAACTTCAGTCTTACTGGTCAACCCTTCCAATGCTAAGGCTACTTTTGTCCAAAGCACAAGGACGCAAAGCAAAGATTTTTGAGCGCCATCTAATCCCTGTTGTGTTGGTATTCATTGGATAGCTCTAACTGAGTACTCTCAGATGAGTACCCATATACCAGGGTTTGAGTCATTTTTAGGTCTTTTGCATCATTTTGTATTGGCCAGATCAGCCACCAGCAGCACAAGGGTTAAACTGCTTTAACTCATTACTGGTTAAGGGCCTTATGTAAAGATGAGTACCCATAGGGTAACTGCAAAGCTTGTTTTCAGACATGTGGTTTCATTCTTTTTTCCCAACCACTCCAGGCCAAGTGCTAAACCATACTGTGTATGAATTCATACAACAGCATCAATAAATAAGTATAAGGCCTCTCTTTGCAGAACCTGGGCCACTCTCTCTCTCTCTCTCACTCACATGGTCCACACATGTAGAGTTCCTCCCTCTCTCTCTCTGTAGTGGAGGATAACTGGGAGTTTAGTTAGTATAATAACCCAATCATGCACAGAGCCACCGGATAGGGATCCATAACAGAAATATGACATGCCACGGTAGCTACACCATAAGGCCTAAAAAAAAAGTTGTTTGTTTCCTGTAACCCTACCCTAACAAGTTTTTATTCAAAAAAATCCCTACCCTAAAGTTTTTATCGCCCATCCAACTCCCAATCAACGTAAAACATGCATAAAACACACATTTTTGACCAAAAAAATATTGCAAAAAAAATTTTTTTACTGACCTACCTACCCTATTTTTTTTCGGACCGTTACAGGAAACAAACAATTTATTTTTTTAGGCCTAATGACATTACTCTGCTATCTCACAGTTAATAATAAGGGAATCTCGGCTAAGTATGATCAGAAAATGGTAAAAAACCTCCGTCAAAAAGTACGAAATTTCCATCTTAACATTGAGAGATGGAAGTAATGATGACCTCATTACAGAATGCAGCACCACTTATCAAATATAAATGATTGAAAAAAAAATTAAAAAGAAAAAAAAATGATAATAAAATGATCAATTTCCGAAATTTCATGTAAAATTTGCAGTATTTTTGCCTTTCCATGTTCCTCATGCCATTATCCCTCTGACATGTCCGCTGTGTGTGTGTATATGTGTGGATGGGATGCCTTATTAGTTCACTGATAGTTTCCGGTATGCAGGCCACAATAGGGGGATAAATTACACCACCAATCAGAATCTACTTCCTATCGAGTGATAAGGAGGATCATAAAAAACTCTCCAGGCAAGAAGCTCAAAGGCTTGAATATGTATATCTATTCTTTATTTACAGTTACTATGTGCTGAATCTTAGCAACTGACTTGTGTGATAAATGATTTCGCAAAACAGACAAGAAACTGGCATGTTAGTTAATGTTGGAACAAACCTCCTCATACCCCAAAAATGTACTTTTTACTTTGAAATACTCATTTCCATGATTCAATAATAAAAAAAAATCCTAGATTTTGGCTAAAAATGAAACGCTAAATGAAATATTGGCTGTAGATGTAGACCCTTTTTCTGGACAATATCTCTATGCTCTCTTTAGCCCTGTATGTGCTCCTGTATCCTAGGCAGCCGTATCCCTGACAGCTCATCAGGACCAGCATCCGGCCCTGGAATAGCGGAGGGGATCATTGCATGATGTCATATTCATATCAATTACCTCTGCTAACTGATGCTATCCCAGAGCATCCTTCACTGTCAGAACAATATCCTGCCACGCATGAGAGACCTCATACAAACACCTTTATTGATTCTGGCTGCCAGCACTGAGAGACAGAAACTGAGAATGCAAGCCTAACACCAGTGGAGATATCCAAATAATCCAGTGGATGATTGCCATGATGTATGGGCAGTCCAAGGTCTACAATATCTCTGGTCAAGACTGTTCTGAATCACGATTTTCATAACAAAGTCCCCGTCAGAGATGTAGGAATTCTAAAGCATGACCCTGGCATGTGTACGTCTCATTTTCTTTCTTTTAGAAAAGGCTAGATACCTTTGTCTAAAAATATCATTGAAATATCCCCCCCCCCCAAAAAAAAAAACAACAACACCCCAAAGGCACAATTGTTAACTATTTTCTGATCACCTACATGCTTAGTAGAGCAAGAATAGGTTTTATGAGAACTGAATTCATTTCTAGCCCTTTAACATATGAGTTTGACAGGTGATATATAAACAGTTATCCTAGTGGGTTTTTTTATATGCTAAACCTTCACCCTATATGGTAAAAATATTTCTTTTCAGATTTTTGCCCGAGACAATTCTCTATCCCTTCCTGCTCAGAACCTGTGGCCCTCAGATACCGTATGAGGGGCCTGTATATGGGAGGTTTGAGGAAGGTGCAAGAGCTCTCAGTTCCTGCAGCTGAGAGGTTTGTTTCTGCAGCTCCCGCACTCCTGATGCTAAGTAGGTCCTCCACAGGAGCACGGCAGACCTACTAATTGTCGTATTAAAAGCTTGTCCCGAAACACCAGGCCCTACTTGAGAACATGAACACCAAGGTAGTTTTCTGTACAACCAGAATGACATTAAGAGGGGTACACTACTTGGCTTCAACTAGCTGGCTTAAGCAATCAGAATACGCCCCCCACCCCCCAGGTTCTTAGTCACTGAAAAATTGAGAACAAGAATGTCGCCTTTCTGAACAACCAGACCGACTGACAGGAGAGGTGCTCTTCTTGGCTTCAGCTAGTTGGGAAACACAATCTCAGTCAGAATACACCCCCCTCCCTCCCTCCATGAAATAGGTCCTTAGTCCCTTAGTTCATCTTACCCTCTGTGAGCAGTACAGTAAATGGCCTATTGTTAACTCTGCTTTGATATAGGAGTAGCTAAGTTATATGCCAACTAAAACCTGAGTCTACCTTGATTTAGTTCAACAAATGTTCACCAGGTGGCCATAGTGTGATTTTCCCAATTCCTTGGTTTTAGCCTATATAAGTGACTAGTAGTACCATACCCCAAGAGACTAACACCTATGCATGAAGCAAAGATAAAGATCCGAACAGAAAAGCAAGATTTGATTATTAAATTGACTAGGAACTAATAAAGGGATCGGCCTTGGCCAAATGGTTAAGACTTCAGCAGATCGCAAGCTGTTGGATGGGAGTCTACACAGGACTTTATCGGTGGGTTAGATTGGTCGCTATACAAAAGGGCAGCATTGTGAAGGGCAGTCAGTGTCTATGGTTCCTTTACATCAGAAATACCCTTAGGGAGTATTGAAAAGAGAAACCAATATCTTCTCTGTCTCACATTTCTATCTCATCACAATATCACTATAGCTTTTGAGTGTGATTTGAATCCAAGAACAAAGCAAACCAGACACGGAGGCTGCTAGCTGGCCAAGGCATTCAGAACCCCCCCCCCCCCCCCCCCCCAACCCAGCCTCCTTGCCAGGCCTCTGCTGGTGCTACTGGGTTTGTATCCAGGCACTTCTAAAGTCAATTATCACCAATTACACCCCAAAATTCCTCCCCCTCCAACTGGCAGCTGTCATAACTGAAATACATACAACCAGCAGGGGCACAACTTACAGGCATTTTTTCCTACCCACTTAAGTGCTTTCACCATAGAGGGGATTGGGAGGGGGCACATTTCAACAAAGCTCTAAGGAAATATTTTCAATTTTTTAACTGTATGTATATATTGCTCAGTGAAGGCTTCTTTCATGCGTGGAACTCCAGCATTTTAAAAATACAAATACAAATTCTTAAACATACACAATATTCTTCTGCATGAAAGTAGACTAAGAAATAAGGATGAGAAATTATGTTGAGTAAAATATCTACAAGTCATAATCATAATTATTCAAAGAAAATAATTTGTTTTCTAAATATTTGCAGACAAGTCATACAGACGCTTGGTGGGTGTAAATAGGGTTAAGAAGTGTTCATAAAAACCCTCCAGATCCCCTCTTAGTGTCTGGACTAAAGGTCAATGGGATAAGAGTGCTGGTAAGGGTGCTGGTAAGGGTACTGTTTTCCAGATGACATGGAGAATTCGCCAACTCTAGGGTGCAGAGAGCAGCGAGAGTTCGGGAGTTAAGAAAACATGTGTGTGCTAACTCTTGACTTGGTAACATGACCACTTAAATAAAGGGTACTTTGTTTGACAAACATCGTAAAGAATGAAACATCTTAACCCATTAATGCTCATTAGTTCCTCAAGAAGTTGTCTGCTGGATCTTTGCTACTTTTAACAATAACTTGAAAATTGAGAATTATTTCACAGAATAATTGAGGGAGAGTTGTTATTAGTGTTCCGATCAAAATTTCTTCAGATATTTTTTTAACTAGTACCCTTTTTCTTGTAAGCTTTCCACAAAATTTATTAGGTTGCTTTTAGGCTGCTTTTGGCGGCTGTAAGCATTAATGGCTTTACCTATTCATACCAGTTTATTCCTTTTGAAATAGTCATTTGACACAATGCTACCTAAAATAAATTGGAAATGATACAGGAATCACCAACAGTTTGCTAGAGTCATTAGCTGAATTCTAGTGAGCACTTTTCCTTCAAATATATTTCAAAATATGCTTTTGCCAAAGCTTCATCAATTTCTGGCCCTTTTTTGTGGTTTAACTTGTATTGAGTGCACTCTAGATATAGGTTGCTGGTTGAAGTGTGATTGACATTTCATTCATTCTTTAAAATAGTACACACAAGCGACTTGGACAATAAACAGAAAAGCAAGCCCTTTTTAAGTGCTACAGGCTTGATTGAGATAAACTATATTAATTATACTACACACGAGCTATAAGTTACACTTGCACATAGGTTTAAGTCGACTTAAAAACTACTCGCTATTGTATTTTTTTGGCCATGTATAAGCCCTTTTTTAAAGTGGAGTAGTATGCGCTGACACCCGTTCACGGTCTGACTACCCATAAAGTTTTCAACAGTGTTTGATTTATATCCCTGCTATTGTTCCCCATGAGGGGTTTCCCCTAAGGTGAAAGTAGTCCCGGCCACGTCCCCCCACTCCTGACACACGCGAGTCACATGGCACAGCCCGGGGTGGCGACTTCACGAGTGGCTTAGTGGAAAGATAGCGGCACAGTCAGGAAAAAAACACAACTACGATTACCATTCAGCCAATGGCAGGCCTCCATAATCTTGCCGCATAGTAGACGCACTTCTTTGTGAACCAGTAGAGCGGCAAATTAATGTAGCGCAGCAGGCATTGTGGGAAGGGTAGGGGCTTTGGAGCGGGGCGTCTTAGAGCAGTTGATCAATAACAAGAACCCATCGAGCGTGAAACATCTCATTATTTTCGCCAACCCTTTGCCATTTTCTGATTTTCCCATTAAGGGATAGCGAAACTTGCGGATAGCAGGGGAACTTCTATGAGAAAATTGATTACGCCACTTATAATAAATCAATTTCATAGTAGAAGTGACTTTATGATGATTTTATTCCATTATTACAGGATTATAACCTGCTATAAATAGTCGCGCAAGGAATATTATGATGCAGATAGTATCTATTTTGGAACTTAGACATACCCATTGTGAAAGGCTATTGAATTAAGTAGCAAGTTATGCAATTATTTCACTATTGATTAGGCCCCGCCAGATCAGGTTCATGGGTAGGGGCCGATACAAACATCCGATATACGTCACTAATTAAGGCAAATTATGACCATAGAAAATTATTAGCAATATAGGTAGGTTCCCAAGGTAAAGGAGGTGGGTCAATACTTCATCTTACATTATACTACCTTTTTAAGGAACAATTACTCATCATTTTCCTATGAATATCCACTTAAAGAGAAAATGTCCTTTTAATGAGGAGCAATGTTTGAGCTATATGGTCTCCAAATATGGGTTTTTCATAAGAGCTTTTGAGGAATAAATATGGCCTCCAATTATAGATATATTTTTTCATACAAGCTTTTGAGGAGGCTTAGGTGGAATATCATTTCAAAGATCAGAACAAATTTCATTCATGCAAAATTCATGAGATTTTCTCGATGAGAGAGAATCGATGTCGATGTATCCGAGCGCTGGGCCGTGCGCTAAGTAGCAATTATTTCTGGATTGATTATAAGATCAATGCCGCTGCTGCTACCCCTTCATGGGTTCAAAACGTGGGATGGGAAACACAGACCCTGCAGGCTCTACTCCAACTGTAACATACACCAATAATAGCCCACTCTTAGGCACGCAGGACAACAAGGATTAACAAGACTTCTATTTTCAAAGAATTTTTGTTTACTGTAAATCAGGTAATAAGTACGTCATAAAATTTTGCGTTTTTTTCATTTTCAGATTTTTGCAACTTCTTATGGAACCATTGGAACTAAACTACCCAAGTATTTAATTTCATGTAAATTAGAGGGAAAACAAGACTTGAGCCAAAATAAATCTTTGAGTTTCACATACACAGGCATAAATTGCTAGTAATTGAAGTAGTTTCTGATTTTTCAGAGTGGGCTATTTCTTCAATGTATTTAACTACAAGAGGCATGGATTGGTTATAAGCAATGCAAGATGCATGAAGCAGTCTACGGTAGGGTTGATTATCAAGTTTTTCGGATCTTTACCACTCTAAATAAGCAATAATTGTGTTGTAGCTTACACATACCACAAAGCATTTTCTGCTACATACAAATTAAGGTCAAGAATGAGTTTCAAGTTGTTGCTTGGCCCCCCATATCTTTCAATTGTAGGTTGGCCAAAGATTGTTTGGTCAAATAAGCTGACTGGGCTAATCTTGTATTACTAATCTGATAATCTACACCCACATAAAGCTAATAGGCTTTCCTGTGTGTTAACCCTTCCAATGCTAAGGCTACGTTCATCCGAAGCACAAGAAGGCAAAGAAAGCATCTGCCCTATAATGTACTGGGAGGCATGCTACTCGTACCCAGACTGTCGTGTACCCAAGCCTGGGAACTGTACCGCTAGGAGGGCGTAGATCAGAGACCCCGACAGGGAGCTGACATATTTACAGCCCCCCACATCCCACCCCCAACTCTCAACATTCCCTTAAAAAGCAAAGCATGAGGCAGTGTGAGATAGGGTATATCTGTACCCCATAACCATGTGGTATTGCTTATAGGCACCCATACTACGGTACCAGAAAGTGCCAACACCCAAGCACCCATATTCCCCAGTTTTGAGGGTGCCAATTCCTTAGCATGGAAGCTATCCCACCCTGGAGAATAAACTTACTTCAGGGCATCTCCAGTCACACAGGTAAGGTCAAGAAGGGCGTCAAAATGTGCAAAACTTTATTTTTATTTTTAAATAGTTTTTTTTTTATTCATTGCAAAATGTGCTAGACTTGATTAAGTCTCATATTCTACTTTCCTCTTTCTTTGGTGAAAGGGGTCATCGAGATGTGCACAGTCATAGATCCATTTCATCTATAGGAAGAGGGGTGGCGGAGTATCTAGTCAAATGCCAAAATCAGGAACAAGGGTGCTATTGTGACTTCTGAAATAAAAAGGTTTTTTTTTTTAAGTTTAGACTTTCAATCATTCAGAGATTGATGCATGAAGGCCAGTTCATTCAAACCCATTCCCTTTGTTTTGTCTGAACCTGTTCATGCGTAGAGATCTCCTTGACAGGATTATCATTTATCAAGTAGATAAATATTTTTGAAAAAATAAAATTGAATTTGTAAAATATTTGAATTAAAATTGTTGGATGGTTTCTAATCAACATTTTTCCATATTTCTATTTTTTTGTTGAAAAAGTGCTTTGATTTTGTATGATATTTTTTGAAAAGCATGCAACGAACCAACTTTTTTTTGTTTAGAAAATTAAGTCCAAAGCAGTCAGCACCTTTTCTGTCCAACTCTTGGAAGCCACATTTAACCTATTCACCTGTTCAAGGAAATATCTTGATAACAAGGAAATATTTTGAAAAGCATTTGAAAGAAAATTGTTGATCTAAATAATTTTAACATTCCCCCTTCAAACGATTTTCAAAAAGTTATCTGATCGAGAAGTTAAGTCCGAAGTTGTCAGACCAAGCATGCACTCCAGTAGAAAATGGTTAAGTTTTCTTCCACAATATTTCCCTATCAGCTCTGCACCCTAAGTAGTAAAAGACACTGTGACCTAACCAAGAACTTGTACAGGGAGAACGGTAATGTCAAAAAAAAAAGGTTGAGAAATAAGATTTAGGAACGCAAAATGGCAGATAGCAAAAAGTTCAGCATAGTTTTCAGTAAGATATTGCCAGATTGAGTGTCAACCACCGGCTTAATGCTCTTCCCAGACGGCTGTTCGCACACAACTCCTGTCAGCTTTTTTGCCATCATGAAGTTTAACCTGGCACCGATTAATATTAGCAGGCATCGGTGCGGCCGTGATTTATAAGCGTGGTTATCTAGGGGCAGCGTTTTCTCGTGCTTACGAGCATGGGCTACCGGAACTGATGACAGCTCTAGCCATCATGAACATAGCTGGCAGAATATCACCCAAATCGTGCATGGAAAAAGGTTGCACAGATGAGATTGGATATCTGTCTCTCTGTGACTTCCTATTACCCTGTGCTCCTCTACAGAAAACCCTATAATGGGGTAGCAGCGTGATTTATTGGGTGATGAGCCAACTCCTTATACATACTCATAGATGCAGTGATTACAGTGGCCCTACTGCATGGGCTACTAAATGCTGCTCAACTACCTCTAGAGCATGTAAAAAGCTGCAAAATATGTCCTAAGGTAGTCTCGCAAACTAAATGTTTCTACACATTTTATAATATCATCATATTTACATTAACCCTCTTAATGCTGAGACTACTTTTGTCCAAGGCACAAGAATTCAAAAATCTCTAAAAAATTACCTAAACCCTATTATCTTGCTATTCATTAGAAAGCTGTCATCGAGTACTCTCAGATGAGTACCCATTTGCCAGGGTTTCGGTCATTTTTCAGCTTTTTTCACATTATTTTGTATTGATCAAATTAGCCACCAGCAGCAAAAGGGTTAAGGAAATAGGAAAAACTCCTTACAGTGTCCAACGTTAGTTTAAGTCCTTTCACAATGGGCTAATATTGAGTGCAGAACTAAGAATAGTCAGTCATACCAAATGCCTTTACAAATTTTTCAATATCAGCATACCTCATAAGGATATTAGGAAAAAAACTTCCCAGTTTGCAACATAAATGGTGGTCCTACTACAATTGGCTGGTCATTGGTACACAAGTACCCTTCCAGTCTATAAATGAAAGCTATCAAACATGTCCCGTAGAACTAAAACGTAGCATAAAATAATACATCTGACATTATATACATTCTGGGATATGTGTATGATTTAATAGGAGACTAGAAAAAAACTGCAAGAATTGATATTGACTTGTAACAGGAGTATAGGACTGTTCGACAAACCTTTATGTTCCTCAACATAGATCATTCTTGTAGTAACAGTACTATAATTAACCGATTTGGCATTAACCCTTAAGCAGCTGGTGGCTAATTTGGCAAATACAAAATGATGTAAAAATCCTGAAAATGATTGAAACCCTGACAAATGGGTACTCATCTGAGAGTACTCAGCGAGTGCTATCTCATGAATACCAACATGACAGGGTTTAGACGGTTTTCAAAAATCTGTGCGTCATTGTTCTTAGGACGAAAGTAGCCTCAGCATTGGAAGGGTAAAAACCCTTTCCTGAAACTCTAATGCTAGCATTCATCACTTGGTGCACAGTGCCTTATCTTGAGGTAGTTCTCAATCTACTTCTATGAATGTATAGCTATTACTCACCAACACTCTGGCGTCAATACATGAACGTACTGATGATTGGATCAAATTTTGCTGACTGCAAGAAAAATAAGAACATCGTGGTTAGGAGGATCAAGCGTGGATAATACAAACAGGAGAAAATATAATCTTGAAATGAAATCTAGTTGGTGCAAAATGAAATTTACATAAGTTTTCAATATTTGAAAGATTTGATGCTTCTGTTCTCTGAAACAATATTTTTTGTAGATGAATACACTACATGGCTTTTGACATGCACATAAATAAATAAGAGCTGAAACAATGGTGATCACAAAACAATATTTGCTAAAAATGGGCAGGACAAGGGTCATGGTTCCATTTAATTAATCAAATAAAATATCTGAGTGAGAAATGATTATCACAAGAAAAACAACCACTCCCCCGTGACTATAATGAGAATGCATCGTACTATCCAAAATTTCAAGAAGTTTCATGTACAACAGATAATATTTTAACAAGGAGACATGAAAATGAAGTACATAAAGCCTATGTTAATGAGGCCAAGGCTTAGTTACATTACACATCTTTAGATAAGGCATAGCTTATTAAAGGTTCCTTTACTTTAAGAAAACACTTTTCCCTTAATTTCATCTATGAGGTAACCTTAAGGATACAATTTACTCATTAACCCTAATGCTGCAGGTTGCTAATTTGACCTACACAAAATGATGCAAAACAACTTTTAAATGACTGAAACCATGGCATATGGGTACTCATCTGAAAGTGCTCAGCGAGAGCTTTCCAATGTATACCAATATGACAGGGTTTAGATGATTTTCATAAATCTTTGCGTCCTTGTGCTTTGGACGAAAGTAGCCTCAGTATTGAAATGTTATGGGAAACTTTAGGGCATTCCTAATCTCAACCCTTCCAATGCTTAGCCTACATTCGCCCAAAGCACGAGAATGCAAAGATCTTTGGAAACTCTAATCCATGTCATGTTGGTATTCATTGGATAGCTCTCACTGAGTAGTCTCAGAAAAGCCGCACATACCAGGGTTTCAGTCATTTTTCAGGTTTTTTGCATCATTTTGTATTGGCCATATTAGCCTCCAGCAGGGTTAAGGCATTCCTAAACCTTAAGATGTTTTATGCAACTGTTCCCTCCTCCTCCTCATCTCTTCAGTGATCCATTCAGCTCTGACAGACAAATGTGTGCTTCCACGGAGAAAAATGAGTTTTCAGGTGAGTATTAGCACTAATGGTAACAAGACATGCTTCTTATCTTTTCACTTAGCTTTCTACCACTCTCAAATAAACGTCTCTTCTCAACTAGGTCAAAAGGGTCTCCAGCAAGTAGTCATACTTAGAGTAACATGGTAGCTTCCTAGGCCTTAAAAAAATTGTTTGTTTCCTGTAACCCTACCCTAACAAGTTTTTATTCAAAAAAATCCCTACCCTAAAGTTTTTTCCGCCCTCCCAACTCCCAATCAACGTAAAACATGCATAAAACACACATTTTTGACCAAAAAAATAATGCAAAATTATTTTTTTTACCGACCTACCTATCCAATTTTTTTTCAGACCGTTACAGGAAACAAACAATATTTTTTTCTTGGCCTTATCCTTTTCGTATTCTAACTCAAACGAGTACATCTTTTCAACTAGGTCAAAGAAAGGGTCTCCAGCAAGTATTCATACATGGGGTAACAAGACAGCTTCTTATCCTTTTAGTATTCTACCTAACTCAAACTCTAACTCAAATTAAAGATGTAAAGGGTTTCCATTTAGCATCAAAACCAACTGCAGAAATTTACTACCAACAAACCTATTCCCAAGGCAATTCTCCTGCTAAAACATGACACAAACATCCAAGCTAAGGATCTGGTAAAAATCAAATGCACTTTTGACCTTTTCTTTTCCCCTATGAAGACAATAAATCTATCAAAGGTGCAGGTGATTTGTGCAGACATGTCTCATCGTGTATATCTAATTCTGTAAAGATGTCTTCGCATGCGACGGTTTTATTGCCGCTTTATTCGCAGGGTACCAGTAAAGTAACATAGTGGTTATCTCCCATGCCTGAGTGAGGTGGGTCCAAGTTCATAACGAGTCTCGGCCTTATTAGCTACACAGACATCAAACCTACACTTTTTATTAAAACAGGTTGGGGAAGGGCATAAAATCCCTAAATATCCACTGCACCCTGATTTAATAGGGGTGCTCGCAGACAGGCGCCCTGGGCATGACCTCTGAATGGGGCACTATTTCCAATTCTTGACATAACTACCCGCTTGTGGAGATCAAATTTAAAGAGTTGAAGTATCTCCTGTCTGGAGCAAGCAATACATTTCAGCAACTAACCAACTAACGCACCCTTGGCTGCAGTTCTCAAGGTTTCACGAGTGTATAAGTCACGTGCTCTTGGCACCAGAAAGAACTGCAATTAAATCAACCTTCAGGGGTTAGAGGCCCGAAGAGTGACCCCCTTTTGTGCCAAAGCAGAAAGCTAACTGCATAACAAACAGATAACTTGACCCAGACGTGTAAGGTCTAAAATAGCATCAAAAATATGATGTAGGGGGCCATAAAATACAGCCAAATCTTCCCACACATGTTACCACTAAACAGGCATTATTTACTGGCCAATATGTTCACCATTATTGCAACCAAGTCAATGTTAACACCTAGTCACATTAGTTTCCATGGAAACTGTTTCTTCTTCAGACATGGTTCTGTGCCTCTCAAAGATAAAAGAAGATATACTGGACCACTAAGCATAGAAACTTAATTCAAATTTTGTCCTATACATTTCAGCATATCAACACTTTTGCCCCAAGTCCAATTTTTTTCTGAGTGGTTTTACAGTAAAGCGAGTATTTTGGATGGTTTTAGATGGTTTTAGGAAGAGAACTATTGGTATACAAAATTACCTTGGCCTATTTTGCAGAGTCGGGCTGCAGAAATAGTAGTGTTTTGAATAGTTTTAGGAAAAGGGCTATTGGTATTGAAATTCTGATTTCCGTTGCCTATTTTCTGCAGTCAGGCTGCAGAAACAGTATTGTTTTTGGATGGTTTAAGGAGGAGAATTATTGGTATACTGTGTTCCTCTGCCTCTTTTCTACAGTAAGGCCCCAGAAACAGTATTGTTTTGGATGGTTTTAGGAGGAGAATTATTGGTATACTGTGTTCCTCTGCCTCTTTTCTACAGTAAGGCCCCAGAAACAGTAGTGTTTGGATGGTCTAAAGAAGACTATTTGTATACTAATTTCCTTTGCCTATTTTGTAGAGCCAGACTGCAGAAACAGTAGTGTTTTGGATGGTTTAAAGAAGAGGACTATTTGTATACTAATTTCTTTTGCCTATTTTGTAGAGCCAGGCTGCAGAAACAGTAGTGTTTGGATGGTTTTAGGAAGAGAATTATTGGAATACTGAGTTGCAATTTTCTGTAGTCAGGCTGCAGAAACAGTAGTCCATGAGGAAAGAACTTCTGTGGGTTATAGGCAAAATTTCTGAGGAGTCAGACTCATAACACTTCCTTTAGATTCCTAATTGAAATTCCCCCACCAGCTGTAAAACCACTGTCAGAAATTATGACCTTTAGCGCTATAACTCAAAGCGCCTGTCTTTGAAAGCCCCGCAAACAAGCAGAAATTCTCAAAAAGGTAGTTTTCCTCCTCATTCTCAGCTTTCCCAGTCCCAGCCCAAACCCAAACACCAGTGAGAAACACAGCCTACCCTTCAACTAATTGAGCTTAAGTGAAACCACTTACTTCTTCAAATTGTTCATATGGTCATAGATACTAATGGTAATAAGGTAAATCAGTGGTAAAGACAAACATTTATGAGTACTGACTGAAGAAGGTTTGCTTTTGCCTATTTTTGGAAATTCAAAAATGAACCATTTCTAAACCTGTACTGGTTGGGAACTTGGGAACATGTGTTTAAGTCTGGATGAGAAAAAATCCCAATTATGTGAGTACACATATCATGAGTGTAATGGTACCAGGCCAGTGGTAACTCTGGTAAAGCCAACAGTATACAGTATGGATAAAAGCAGTTTGACTTTACCTGGCTTGTCTGTACTGATACTAACTAAGAGTACTTGAAATTTACCACTCAGTAAATTTCCAAGACCTCTGTTCATAAGCAAGTAAAGCTAAGATTATGGAGGATGCTCCAACAATGCCTTGGGGTGGGTGTAACAACTGCCCCCTCTTTTGGCAAACTTTGGACTAAGAAGTCTTTCCATGTCCCATTGTATGTATGTTCTTACCTCTCTCTCTCACCTGTCGACCGAGATAGAACAGTTCAAGCTATTAACATCCTCTCTTCTCCCCTTCCTGAGCTTTGAACTGATATCCCATCTCTATAGGACCCCAGGCAAGGTGGCTAAGAAAGTAAGCTATAGGGGAGAGCGTGTGTTGACTTCATGGTACTCTACCAACATACCCTTCTCCGGTATCATGGCAAGAGAGGATTGCACCCCTCTCGGTGATGACGCAGCCCATTGCTGAGATGTAGGGATCCTAGCCCACAGTCAGCCAGGCAAATCCATGTCACTTTTCAAACCAGAGACGTGGTTGTTTCAAGAGAGGATTGCACCCCTCTCGGTGATGACGCAGCCCATTGCTGAGATGTAGGGATCCTAGCCCACAGTCAGCCAGGCAAATCCATGTCACTTTTTAAACCAGGGACGCGGTTGTTTCAATATAGTCCAGTCAATCTAACTGATTTTGGGGCTCAACGTCAGAATAATTGCAACAGAATCTTTTTCACTTCTGTGAGTTAGGGCATAGTCTTCTGCATAATATACTGAAAGTCTACCAAAATCATCCCTTGGGAAAGGGGTCAACGGCCGCCATCTTTAAAGATGGACACCAATTTCACTATTCAGTACTGTACTCCACACTTTCATTTTTCCCTTACACAAATTTAGTCTTAGAAACCTAAAACCAGCTTTATTTCACTTTTGACAATATGTTTGAATATTCCATGCAAAATTTGTTTCAAAAAAGTTTTAATTTTGGCACTTTTGATTCAGAAAAAGTAGAAAAAACATGAAAATCGGCCCAATTTACTCCGAGTTGTTTATGATAGCATTAAAAACATAGGTTATTTTTGAAACTTTACTTTATCTTCCACTTTCAGCATCCCTAAGCCTTCTTATCAGTTCATTATGGGTCCCAGTTTCCTTATAATTTGTTCATAATAGGTGTTTTTTAACGGGTTTACTATTTCAGTTCGTAATTGGCCACAACCATATCAAATATGTGTACCTCTAAACCTCATGTACTGAGGCTGAATCTTTATCTTTACACCTATGACACATTATCTGAAAAGTGTTTCTCCATGGAAACCAGAGAGTAAGCTGTAGACTACACCCCTCTGCGCTGCCCCCCCCCCCCTCCCCAATTAAAAATGGAAATCTCTCCAGGGCTTTCTCTGGTTACCCAAAAGGGAGGCTCTGTTTTGAAGGTCTTGTCCTAATAATAATTGAAAGGCCCCCAGACGTCCATAAACAAAGGCTTACTAAAGAAGCCTCAAAATTAAATTTCTGCTAGTCCGTAGGTGTCCCACTAGGGGCAGCACCTGTAACAGCTGCAGACAAGGACGGTCGGCGCATATAGGGCGAATGCCCCCCTTCAGGGAATAAAATTCCAGGTCTAGGGGAGGGTACAAAAGGGAGGGCAATGCTCGCAGGTAAGTATTTATCATAAAAGAGGAATTACTTCTAATTTCCTGTTTTATTAGTAAATCCTTACCTGCTCCCATTGGAAGCAGAGTACCACCGTTTAGCATAAGCTGTGGAAGGATCTGGAATAACTTTCTAGCCGCTGTGCCGGAGGTCTGAGGGCGACTCCAGGCCGCAGCATCCATAATATCCTCAAACGGTACACCTACGGTGGCCGCCCAAGTGGTTGCGACCCCTCTGGTGTCGTGAGCACGAATGCCTATCTGCTCTCTCTGCTTGCGCGACAAGTGCGAGTACGCCCCAGAGATGGCCTCTTTTACCCAACCAGCGACAGTACCCTTGGAAGCCTTCTTGTATGGCTCTTTCGAGAGCCTACTCCGCGCCCCAAAGGGGTTTGGTAAGCTTCAGATATCACTTCAGAGCTCTGAGTGGACAATGTACCTTATCATCTGGTGAGTGCTCCTTTAAGCTCAGCACGAACACCGAGCTAGGAGTATGAAGGACAAAGACTGTTTTTTATCCAGCATGAGGGAAGGGAGGAGACAAACTCCACCATTTTCCCATCTCAGGTGGCTAGGGTCTATCCTGCAAGAGTGGACCCAGTTCTCGGCCTGGCAGCCACAACAAAGATACCCTTCAAGAGGGTAGAGAGGTCGGTGTTCGAAGACACCGTGGACCCATCCGGAAAACCCTGGTGTATAGCCGCAATAGCCGACCTATACCCTGCAAAAGTGGACGGGGCTAAGGGATTCCCTTTATGCCGGATTGTCCGCAGGTTTTCCAGAAATTCCGCTATCTCCGTTAAAGGCGCTTTAACGGGGTCCACACCTCTGTCCACGCACCACCTTTGGTAGTGTCTAAGACGGGAACCATAAACCCGGCGAGTTGACTCTCGTCTGGCTCTAGCTGCCATGTCAGCAACGTTTGCTGAAAAGCCGTGATCAACGAAGGATTTGCGGACAGAGGCCATACAGTTAACCTCATCGCCTCCGGTTTGGGGTACCCCATCCCCGTGACCGCATTCTTCAGGAGATCGTCCCTCTGGGAGATCGCCCACGGCAGATCCGTCAGCATCGACGTCAGTTGGCGGAACCACGGCTGGCTGGGCCAGAACTGGGCCACCAGTAGGACCTGGGCCGTCAGTTGAGCCTCAGCTTCCGCAACACTCTCGGGACGAGTGCCGTCGGTGGATACGCATATCCGTAGAGGCATTCCCAGTTCTGCGTCAGCACGTTCACACCGCTCGATGACGGGGACGGCCGAATTGAGAAGAACACTGGCAGCTTGTGGTTCTTCTATGACGCGAACAGGTCCACATGCGGGGTTGGCCAGCGTTGAAAGATCGCTCTGGTCACCGCGTTGTGGAGGGTCCACTCCGTAGGGTGACGGTGGCTCCCCCTGGACAAGGCATCCGCAAGGACGTTCTTGTCCCCGGACAGGTGGCTGGCCACAAGAAAGATGTCGTGTTGCCTGCACCATGCCCAGACGTTCAGTGCCAGATGGCACAGAGACGGGGACTGGGTCCCGCCCACCTTGTTGATATAGGCAACCGTGGTGGAATTTTCGGAAATGACATCCACAGCAGTGCCCTGCAACTGAGGTAGGAGTTTCAGGGTTAGCCAAACCGCTTGAAGCTCGAGCCAATTGATGCGCGCTTGGCCCAGGCTCTTGACCAATGGCAGCCTCCCCACTCTTCCTTGGAGGCATCTGTTACGATCGACATAGTCGGATCTGGATGCTCTCTAACTCGGCGAGAGTCGCCTCGTTCGGGTGTCCACTGGTCGTGGAGCATCAGCTGGATCGACCGCGTGTGGACTACCGCCATAGGAACCAACTCGCGGAGGCTGGACAGGTGTCCTAGAAACCTCTGCCAGGTCTTCGCCGGCTGGGCAGTTCTCCCGAGCAAAGAGGTCGCTAGGCTGGTAGCCCTGAGAATCCTCCTTTCGCTTGGGAACACGAGCATATTCAGGAGATCCAGGGTCGAACCCAGGAACCCTGAGTGGGGGTGAGCTGGGACTTGCCCTCGTTCACAAGGAACCCCAGCTTGTTCACCCAGAATAGCGTCAAATCTCGGTGACGCTCCACCAGGGATTTTGACTGACTTTTCATCAGCCAATCGTCCAAGTACTGGTGCATATCGACACCTTGTACTTTGAGGAAGGCCTCTATGACCCTCACGATCCTTGTGAAGACTCTGGGAGCCGTTGACAGACCGAAGGGGAGCACCAGGAACTCAAAGGCTCTGCCGTTGTAAGCGAAGCGTAGGTACCTGGTATGCTCTGGCGCCACGGCCACTTGAAAGTAGGCGTCTCTAATATCGATAGAGATCGCCCACGTTTCGGACAGACTTAAGTCCCTCAAATGTTATTAGGTGTTCTGTCGTTGTTGAGCTGCCTCCCCTAGGCAATCCATAACTGTTCGCAGTGTCTCCATCCGAAAGGATGGGGGCACTACAAATTTGTTGAAAGCCTTGAGGTTGAGAATCGGCCTCCAGCCACCCGATTCCTTGGCTACTAGGAAAATCGAGGAGTAGAACCCGGGCGTCTCTGGAGACACCGGAATCTCTCTTATGGCCTGCTTGTCCAACATGTACTGGAGACCTCTCCTGAGGTCCGCCCTTCGAGACGGGGGGTCTCTGTCCACCATACCCTTCGACATAGTCGGAGGTTTTGCCGTGAACTCGATCCTGTAGCCCCTGGACACTGTTTCTAGGACAAATTTGTCCGAGGTGACCAGAGGCCACAGGTGGGCGAGGACCTTGTTGCTTCACTACAATCTTGCTTTCCCCAGTCTACCCTGCTGTTCATTTTATTTCAATTCACAGCATTTTCGTTTTTTTTTGTTTGTTCTTTTCGTTTTTTTTTTTTTTTTGGGGGGGGGGGTACTTTCAAGGGTGGTAAATTACACCCACCCCTAATGTGTGACCATTTCTTTCTATTAAAATGTCCTTCTGTAAAAGATAGACTATTAAAAGAGGTAAAATACTAACCTCAACAGATTTAGTTATAAGGTTTTATTATGTTACGTGATTTGCACAGAGTTATGGTAGCATCCCTGAAACAGTAATCATGTTAAAAAAGATATAACATGAACACCAGAGAAGGAATCTGGGTTCATAAAGTATTTTAACAAGCTTAAGTAATCAGGTAAAGGAATACAGATAGTAATGAATATCCAATTACATTTTAGAAACACTTTGGATTTTTGTCAAATTTTGCACTTTTTTCAGCTTTAATTTCATTGAAAGTTATAAATTTCAACATTTTCCCCTAACAAATCTTGCATAAAACATCTCAATGAGTTGTAGAAAGGAAATAGAAACAAGTTTTATGATCAATAGTCTGAATCTTTTCAAGAGGAAAAAGTAGATCTGAAGCATAGTATTGTAATAGGCAATTTGGCGGCCATCTTTAAAGATGGCCGCCGTTGACCCATTTCCCATGGGATGATTTTGGTAGACTTTTGGTATATTATGCAGGACACCATCCCTAAACTCACAGAAGTGAAAAAAATTCTGTTGCAATTATTCTGACGTTGACCCCCAGATTGACTGGACTAATACAGCAGCATACCCTGTAGAGTTTTCCCGATTCCTTTCTTATGTCATGGATGAACAATGCTGTAGAGCGATGTCTTCAGTGACATGTTTTTAAGTTAAGTTTGGTTGTTTACAGAAATATATGAATGCTTATTTTTGTATTGTGGGATTAGGGTTCTCTGTGCGACTGTTAAAGGCATCATTCAACTACACAATCATGCAAATCAGCAAATATGTTTTCATTGCAAGTTTTTGGGTTTAAAAAGATATTTTGGGCATGTAAAGACAATGATATGTTAATGTACAATTTTTATTGTATATTTTTGGGAGTAGTATGCTTTATCAACAAATTAATTTTGAAAGTAACATCGAATTCTTTCAACACTCATATTGTCCCTCAGAGGAATTATTAGGTTAAAAGAAAAAATATTAACTTTTATCAACATTCAAGACGCAATCTTCAGAATAAAATGCATCATGCTGGCATGAAAAGCAAAAGGTACACACTCTACACAGCCCAAGGGCCAGAACAAAAATCGAAAAAAACATACACAAAAAACCCCAACATATTTGCCTGTGTTGCCCTCTTGAAATGGAGATGACTATCAGTTCCCATCCTAGAGATGAAAGAAGTCACCCGGTTATCTGTGACACCAGGAGGCCCACATTTCATTGGTTGCCATCTGTATTCCATGCATTGTGGGTCCAGAGGGAGAGGACTGCAGCCGGGACAAGGACAGGCGGAGGGAGATAGCCATCGTTTATCAGCCCTGTACAAGGATCGCTGAACCGCTGACGTGACAGCGGTCGGGCAGCCAACAATCGTCCCTGGCTACTGTCTCCGCTAGAGAGACTGTCTAGGCAAAAGCATCTCTCTACAATCATCAGGTCACAAGCATTGGACCAGCTCCTTGGATATGGACAATATATTCAGTTCTTAGAACTATACACACATTTCTTATTTAGTTCCTATTAAAGGTAGTTCTTAGGGTTATTCTTCAATAGTTCCTGAGGGCAAATAAAGATGGCGCCAGGTATATTCACCCACAGAAGATAACTGAGCAGAAAAGGAACAGAAACCCTGAGTGACAGATTGAGTAACTAAACTAGGGTCAACTAATAGCTGATTTCATTATTTTTTGTCAGAAATAAAATCAATTAAATAGCGATTCTGGGCATCTGTATCTGAAGCTCAAATATCAAGTTATTATCATTATCAAGTGGGCTCTCATGGTTTTTCCGTGACTGCCCATTCCCCGATCTGACTATTGTCATGTGGGTGGCACGCTGACTACACGCTGACTACACCAGTAGCAGGAAAAGGTGACAGAGTGCGCTGGTTCAGCGGGGAATGATGTGATGATGAGCTCTTATCTCTACATGTTGAGTGCTGGGGAAGAGATGTACCCCACGAGTGTGTGTGGCTACTGGTATAGACACAGAAACAGATACAGAGATGAAAGGAGGGTCTCACAATGAAAACACTCTGGCGGACATTAAAGAGATGTACCTCACAAGTGTGTGTGGCTATTGGTATGGACACAGAACCAGAAACAGAGATGAAAGGAGGGCCTCACAATAGAAACACTCTCTGGCGGACAGTAATTACACGAGAGTACAAACAATCAATGAAATCAAAAGTTTCTCTTCTTGGCATTTTCGCTCATAAGCTCCATGAGAATTCTAAGTTACCTCATAGTTACTTTTGGAATTTGGAATTTTGTTTTTCGTCACATTTATGCCAATTGTGGCTAATTCGTGACTAGCCAGTTGTAAATAGTGGAGGAAACCGGAGTACCCGGCGAAAAAAACCACCGCCTGACCTCAAGTCACTGGCAACTTTCTCACATGCCCAGGCCGGGATTCGAACCCAGGCAGTGGTGAGAGACAGCGTGCAGTCAGTGGCGGTGCCTAAGACAACACAGCCAGCAAGCAGAGCAGGCCCTCCTCATAGTTACATAGCCTAATTTTCCGGACTCTATCTTATCTGGTCTACAGGAACAACAATAGCAACTCATATCATCTGGGTTGACTGTGACTTTTTGATTTCAGGGTCCAGCTGGGCACCTATCATAGAAAATCGGGGACATCTGGGGCCAAGGAAAAATGGAAATATATTTTTTTTTAAATATTACAGAAAACATGATTTTATATTCATTGTTAAATATGGATACAAAAGAATGGATATTGATGGGTTACCAACACCTGAAGGATGCTACATCGTGTCAGGTCTTCAAGAAGTGTCTCAAAACACACCTTTTCAGGCTCGCCCATTGAGGCGTTGTTGACTATGACTCAAACTATGACAATGTGCAGCGCTTGTGAACATTTTATTAATGGAAATGGCGCTATATAAATTCCAATTATTATTATTATTATTACCATTATTGGAAACTATTTCATGGCCATCCAGGTCCCTATCATTAAATGTTTAGGACCTTTAACTTATGGGTCAAACGAAATCCCTGAAACCAACGACAAACTCTTTATCCTTTTACACTTTATATTTGTTCCATATTGATATAACGACAACTCATACCCACTACTCCCATCCTTTTTCTAGTTATAACCAGATGTCAAGTTCCAGGGGAGCTGTCCATTCACATAATGAGGAAACTAGTGGTCTGACACAGAATTAAATATTTTGATCAAAAAATAATTTTGAGAAATTTTTCACTGAAAGTTATTTTTACCGTTGGATTTCATAATCCCTCTTCAAATATCTTTCAAAGTATACTTTTATTAGTGGGTTTTGTTATAAGTTGTTGGACAATGTGTTAGCTGCACATATGAATGGGTTAACCCTTATGCCGCTGGTGGCTAGTTAGGCCAATACAAAGTTATGCAAAAAGACAAACAAAAATGACTGAAACCCCGGCACATGGGTACTCATCTGAGAGTACTCAGTGGAGCTATGCAATGCATACCAATAAGACAGGGTGTAGATGGTTATCAAAAATTTCTGCATCCTTGTGCTTGGGACATAGTCTCAGTACTGGACGGGTTAAAGTATGAGGGCCAAAAGGTTAGAGAGGAAACCACAGTTGCAATAAAATTCACATTAAAACCCTGAGCAGCACCTCTAGCTCTGTGGGAAGAGGTCCTCAAACTGTCAATCATCACCCTGAAGAATGACCCCTACACTTTAACCTTCACTCCTTCATACCCCAACAGCAGCAGCAGCTGACTCCCTGAGTTCTGAGTCATACCTTAATAGTGCAGGCACCCTTTGGGAAATACTTCTATGCATTGAAATTCAGCATAGGTTAGAGCACACTGAGAGTGTTTTATGAATTTTAAACCACAGACCTGGGCGAATGGTGGCTTCTGATTGCTCGCCTGATCAGCTATTTGTTTTAGCACTACTTTATTACCGTGACTTCTCTCAGTAATACAATGGGGATTTGTGGAATCACGGAATATACACAAGCAGCATTTTATTAGAATTAGTACACTGCAATACTGGCATCTGATTGGTTCATACTGCATCACTGTGTGCTAATGTATGGAACAGGCATGAAGTTTCCCTCACTGTTGTCTGGCATTTTTGTATATTGCCTGCATGCTGACTCTTTCTGTTTGGTGTAATTTGGACAATTTGAGAAATCTTGGGAAGAAACCATGATCTTTTTTAAATAACATTATATAACATTATATGAATAAAGTAATCTTAAAAACATTTGAAAGATGGACTTGATTTTAGTTAGTAATAACATTTCTCCTTCCCTTATTCCAAAATGTTTTAACACACATGCTGATTCTAAAATGGCATACAAAAAATTAATCAAAATATGTTGAAAATAATTGCTCAGATTCTTGCAATAAATAACCAACTTCTGTTTCTTATGGACAGATAGGATAAGGATTTGCTGAAAATACCGTTAAAACTGCAAAAAAAGTGCAAGTGTAATATCCCACAAAAAGCTGAACTAAGATAACCTTGAGAAGTAGTCGCCAATAAACAGATAGAATATCTATTTGGATCTCAGTAGCCTGGGGCCCACAAAGACTGACCTCCAAATAAGGGCCAACCCCATCAGCAGCGAGAAAGTTAACCTCACTTCATGTGCAATTAACGAGTAGATTAAAGAGAGGTGGCGCTGTACGGCTTCTGGTGGAGCGGAATCCCCTCAAAGACAGCTACTGAGCAGAGCGGGGTGGGTTTTTTCTAGGATGTGTTGAGTGTTGAGTGCAAGGCATGGAGCATGAAAACATGTGCTGATGAGACGTATGCACAGTCCCAGTGCTGAGAGATGGTGAGAGGAGGGCGAAGGATGAACAAGAAACATGCCCAGATTCACAACAGGAAACGGACTGCCTGAAACTTCACATTCTAACTGTTGAGTGTACGGTATAAAAAAGTGTAAAATATCTAATATGAATATAACATCCCAAAACGATCATATTTCTGATATTTTATCAGTGTATTTCATTTGGATGCTGTTTTTATGCCAGGGTCGTATGTTAATTGTTACCCTTTAGGAAAGTTAGCTTTTTGTTTTTTAAAAAAAGCTAGAGGGCAGCACTGGTATCGTTAGGAGCTGTTGAGCGCTAGGCAACCATCTAAACACCTGCACTGTTCCAGTGATGAAAGACAACCATGTTGTAGCACGCATTCACCACACAAAAACGAAGACTGGTACATTTAACCCCCCACACCCTCCCCTCTGGTGATAAAGACTATAAATTATATGACACAGAAGGGGGTCCCAAAACATTTTAGGTGCCTAATCTGATTAGACCTCACTATCCAGGTTCCAATCCAAGCCATACATGTGAGAAAGTTGCCAGTGACTTAGGTTTGGGAGGTGATTTCCAACGGGTTTTATTCTTCCTTCCACCACTGGCTAGTCATAAATAAGCCAGCATATGGGTGTAACAGTGAACATAATAGAAATTCCTCATTCTTCCCATATCCCTCTTTCGGTTCATCAAATTTGATACCTGTAATTTAAAAAAAAATATAATAATAATAATAGAAATTCCTCATTCTTTTAATATATTTCGTTGGTTGTAGTCAATTTGATTCCTGTTTTTGTGCATGTTTGTTTCCATTCAATGAAGTTTATTTATTTATACTATTTTCATCCTTTTATTTGAACCGCTACCCAATTTGCCATCAATTACCACCAGCTTTGTCATGTGGCACTGAATCCCAGGCTATTAGAGTAGCAGTAAGTGGGACAAAGAACTCGCCTTGTCGTCCCAGACATGTTCCTACCTACTGCCCTGGCCGGTATGCTTCCTGATCAACACAAACACGCGACCTTTGACGAGTCTACTTGTGGCATGTTATTACATCTCTTTACCCTCTGGGGGAGGGGAAGACCTTTTTTCTACTGTTTACCCTTTACATGCCATCAGATCAGGGGGTAACTTCTTTTTACTATTAACCTAGCCTACTTGTGGCATGTTATTACATCTCTTTACCCTCTGGGGGAGGGGAGGGGAAGACCTTTTTTCTACTGTTAACCCTTTACATGCACAGTCATCTAGTAGTCCTGTCAGCATTTTAGGTAGCCCCGTCATTTTATTACCGAAAGATTCTTGAACTTACAGCATGCTTTTTTTCTTCTTTTATGTAGGTTGCATGCATAAGGAATGCTATACTTTTCTTTTTTTGATGTTATATCTCCCAGGAGATGGGGCTGTGCTATTTGATGAGCGCTGATCAGGAGGTTATTCTGTACTGTAATAAACAATAAACAGGCTAGTAAATATACAGACACTTATTGCAATTCCACATTTCAACACACCCTTTAGAAGTTCTTCAAACATTTCACCAACTTGTTTCTACTATCAACCCTATACGTGCCATCATATCTAAGGGGGAGGGGGGGGGGGTAGGGGGGATATTGATTTTCAGCTATCAATCCATTCATGTTCAGATATCTAGGTGATACCAGTTATGAACTATCTAACCATACGTATATGCTAAGAGATCTGATGGGCATACTTTTTTCAATTTTTTTTACTCCCCAAACAAAAATCCTGGCACATGGCTATTCACCTGAGAATACTCAGTGAGTGCTATCCAGTAAGTACCAACATGACAGGTTTTAGAAGGTTTTCAATTTTGTTTGCATCTTTGTGCTTTGGGGGAAAGTATTAGAAGGGTTGAAAGATTTAAGCGTAATGCTAAGTCTCTAATCTCTGCATCCTGTCAATCTGCACCAACAGGACAGGTTTTAGGTTTTCAATTTTTTTTTGCATCTTTGTGCTTTGGGGGAAAGTAGCCTCAGTATAAGTAGGGTTAAAAGGTTTAAGCGTAATGCCGAGTCTCTAATCCCTGCATCCTGTCAATCTGCACCAACAGGACCGGTTTTAGATGGTTTTCAAATTGTTTTGCATCTTTGTACTTAACACAAAAGCAGCCTTAGCATTGGAAGAGTTAAAAGAATAAAGTGTTATGCCGAGTTTCTAATCTTTCCATGCTGTCAATCTGCTTTGTGAGGAGCTGGGGCAGTTTTTACCCCCTCTTCTAATTTTACACAGAATCTCAACAAGAATAGCAGGCGAAGTTCAAAAGGCACCTCCTTGGGCTATATTGGCTCCACAACTGTGTTATAAATGTGGCAGTGGGCCAGGGTAAAACCTGGGAGGAGGAGAGGAAGAGGAGGAGGAGGAGGAGGGGGGGGATCCTAGGGAAGCCAAGACAGGCACCCAGCATCTTGCAATCAAACAAGAAATGCAGCAGAGTGCAAGTTTTATGAGGTAGAAAAGCTAGAACAACTGCTCAGCAACATATGCTGCTGTTTTTTCCCCTCGACCGACCCATCCGCCGCAGCCGCACTCAGAACATCTCCAACAACACCCAGCACCCCTGGCCGCCTTAGGCATCCTTAGGCAGCGCTCCCGTTGCTGCTGCCAGGATGAAGCAAACAACACATTTCAAAGCCACAGGAAACACTAAAACAACAACCTACAAGGTACGGGACACATCTATCCATCGGGAGGAGGATCGGAGGCTGAGGAGGAAAACTGTCCAATAGGTTTATGGTCGACCAATTATCAGGGTACAGCATATGGTGTACTGGTGAAGGCTAAACATACATTTATAGATACTACTTTTTTCATTATGAGACTCTGAAAAAATCCAGAAAGATGCTCCGATAGTACTCAAATAAACAGATATGCCAGCTGGTGTTCTTTTATAACCTTGACCTACGCTTGTGGTTTTATGTGCTGAAAATATAAAGTGCCTCTAGAAAACTATTTTTTTCCAAAGGAAGGGGTCTCCCCAAATAGGCAAGAGTTTTAACCCATCCAATGCTAAGGCTACTTTTATCCTAAACACAATGGCACAAAGATTTTTGAAAAGCATCTTAACCCTGTCATGTTGGTATTCATTAGATAGCTCTTGCCGATGAGTACTCTCAGATGAGTACCCATGTGCCTGGGTTTCAGGAATTTTCCATGTTTTTTTTGCATATAAGAATTTGTAACTTTGATTCAATTTGAAAAAATTTGGAACTTAAATTCATTTTGGAAAGAGAGAAAGCCATTTCAGATGACGTGTTTTGTACAGGTGTTTAAATATCTCCTTACAGCCTCAGAGCAGATGTGCTAGAAACTAAAACAAACTTTGCTGCGCTGCACTGGAAGGCTTTCCCTCCAGTTTCAATTATTTTCTGTCAACACTCACTGCAGCTGCTGTTATGTCATCAAGAGAAATACTGCACTTTAATTGGAATTTACTTAACCTGTTCAAGAAAAATTCTGGATGGCAGGTAAACACTGATCCATTGAAAAATCTTTTTACAGATTAAAGATATTTTCATAAGACAAAATAGAACATTGAAAAGTTCCAGAAGCTGCAGCACACAAAGTATATTCTTAAGAATATATATATATATATATATATATATATATATATATATATATATATATATATATATATATATATATATATATATATATATATATATTTATATATATATATGTATATAAATATATATATATATATATATATATATATATATATATATATATATATATATATATATATATATATATATAAATATATATAAATATATATATATATATATATATATATATATATATATATATATATATATATATAAATAAATAAATATATATATATATATATATATATATATATATATATATATATATATATATATATATATATATATATATATAAATATATATATATATATATATATATATAATCCTATATATGTAGGCATCAATGAGGAAGTAAACACATGTTGTTTATATACACATGTGGTTTGATGGTCACTCTTAATCTGTATTGCTATAACAATATTAGGATCTCTGACATTGTTGAAACTAGGAAGCCAATGAGAGTGCCTTGACTCCAAACAGGATTCGCCAGAGTTGAGCACATGATACGTACATAGGATGTGACCTTTTAGGTTCATGGCCAGAAGCTAGGGAGCTGATTGGACGTCTACAGATACCCTCCAGAGGTCAAGATACACACGGTAAAAGGATCCCTACCTCGCCCTCAGGGGAGAACACTTTCCTTTAACAAATTCCAGCTTGGAGTTCCTTTTTCAAGTGCCATTTGGATCTATGACACTTTTAGCAGTAATTTAGAAATCAAGCAAGTATTTGCAAAATATTTCTTAGAAAGTTGTTGGTTGAATTCTGATTTAAACTTTTCCTGCAAATATTTTCTGAAAAAATAGCCAACAAGCAAAAATTGTATTGTTATATTTTGCTCAATAGAGAATCTAGTAGAATGCTTCAGATCATACCATTTGATTCAGATGACTTCAGAAAATCAGGAACAAATTATAAACAAAGCAATACTGTAAGTCACTTAAGTATAGCGGGAACAATAATATAGCGATAATAGCGCTCTGCCCATATGCGCCATAATAATATCCCTGTCTTTATCAAATTCTTAATTGAACTTGCTGCTGCTGTTCCTGTTCACCGCTATGGCAGTACCATAATTGCGCTATATAATGTTCACGCCATTTTTAAGTGATTTACAGTATTTCAAGAAGAGTTATTGGGTTTAATATAATAATTCAAACTACAAATATTTTCTAAAGGAAGCTTAGCTCATAAAGATATTGCTAAAATGGTCTGACCTTTTTAGGGTGCTGCTGGCATTAATTGGTTAAAGAGTCTAACCTTTTTAGGGTGCTGCTGGCATTAATTGGTTAAAGAGTCTAACCTTTTTAGGGTGCTGCTGGCATGAATTGGTTAAAGAGTCTAACCTTTTTAGGGTGCTGCTGGCATTAATTGGTTAAAGAGTCTAACCTTTTTAGGGTGCTGCTGGCATTAATTGGTTAAAGAGTCTAACCTTTTTAGGGTGCTGCTGGCATTAATTGGTTAAAGAGTCTAACCTTTTTAGGGTGCTGCTGGCATTAATTGGTTAAAGAGTCTAACCTTTTTAGGGTGCTGCTGGCATGAATGGGTTAAAGAGTCTGACCTTTTTAGGGTGCTGCTGGCATTAATTGGTTAAAGAGTCTAACCTTTTTAGGGTGCTGCTGGCATTAATTGGTTAAAGAGTCTAACCTTTTTAGGGTGCTGCTGGCATGAATTGGTTAAAGAGTCTAACCTTTTTAGGGTGCTGCTGGCATTAATTGGTTAAACGTTCTGACTTGTCAATCATTACAAATAGCTGGTTTGGAGCTCGGGAGGGCGAAGAGGACCTAATAGCCACCCCATCAGAGAAAAGTGATGCCATCTCTTTTTTCTGAGTCCCGCGGCGGCAGCAGCATCATCATGGGCGAACGAGGAGGTGTCGGGTCAGTGTGAGCTGAAGATCACACGTCTAATTGGCGCTACTTCTCTGGCTGCCACAGAATCAATGCCGGCATTTTAACCCTTAAACCAGCAGCCAACAGCAGCTCGTTCGGAGATATCTTTTCTACCAAAGCAGTTTTAACCATTCCAATGCTGAGGCTACTTTTGTCCAAAGCACAAGGACGCAAAGCTCTTTTGAAAACCATCGAAACCCTGTCATGTTGGTATTCATTGGATAGCTTTTTAAGAGCACCAGGTGCCAGGGTTTCAGTCTTTTTTTCATGTTCTTTTTGTATCATTTTGTGTTGGCCTAAGTGGCCACCAGTAAGTGGGTTTAGGAAATATCTGGAGAAATATTGATTAAATTCCCTATATCAACTCTATCAATTGCTTTAGAAATGCTTTACTCATTAAGTAGTATCAGAAGTATCAATGATCAAAGCTACTAGTGAAGGAAACTGTAGAAATGATGAAAAAGAATTTTTAATATTTGAAAGAAATGTCTTCCTTGTATTGATTAGCAAGTTCTTCCTTCTATATCTTCTAAAAAGTTTTTTCATCAGGAAGGTATCTCCAATAACGTTTCATTTATTATCGATGACTGGGTTGACCGCTCATATCTGAAACCACCTGGTTGTCAGAGAGGAAACTAGAATACATTGTACCAATATGAGTAAAAGGCAAGGTTCTGACAAGAAAAGAGATATATCCACAAGCGAATGCCACCCTAACCTAATGTAAATTTCATCAAGAAATTATTCAGTAGCATGCTGCAAAAGGAAAGACTCTGACAACAAAATTATAGCCATTAAAAGCAAATGCATACTAAGACCTATCTTCGGATTTGAAATTTTGTTTTTCATCACTTTTTCTGCCATGTTGCTGCTAAGTTATGACTAGCTAGTTGTGCTTGTGAATGTTGGAAGAAACCAAAGTACCCTGCAAAAACCACCACCTAGCCCCAGGTCACTGGCAACTTTCTTACATGATGCAGATGGGATTTGAACCTGGGCAGTGGTGAGAGACAGCTCGCAGTGAGTGGCAACACCTCAGACCACAGAGCCATCAGGGCAGGCCCTTCTAAGACCTGTCAATTTCCTTTCAATCTTGTTTTGTGCTGGTGGTCTTGTTCCCCTATGCTGAGAAGCAGCCTCTATTACCCTGCTGTGGGGGAATCAATAATTCAGTAAAACAGTGTCAGTGTGCATTACACAGCTCTGTAATGCCAGTTGCATAATGAATTGTGTAAGAGTCTGCCCACTACATATCTTATTATTCTGGACGTCCCTCCGGGGGATCACTGGTGTCTGGTAGATCAGATACATAGAGGGGGTGGATGATATCCTACCCTTAATAAATGTACCGAGACTACAAGAAAATCCTACTATATTTCTAGCATTATCCTACAAAATCATGAGTGTTCCCTTCATTTCAATTATTATTTTATTATCCTGGCATTATCCTAGAAATTCCTGGGTATCCCCAATTTGAATGATTTGATTATCCTGGCATTATCCTAGAAATTCCTGGGTATCCCCAATTTGAATGATTTGATTATCCTGGCATTATCCTAGAAATTCCTGGGTATCCCCAATTTGAATTATTTGATTATTCTAGCGTTATCCTAGAAATTCCTGGGTATCCCTAATTTGAATTATTCAATTATCCTGGCATTATCCTAGAAATTCCTGGGTATTCCCTGTTTGAATTGTTTGATTATCCTGGCATTATCCGAGAAATTCTTGGGCATCACCAATTTGAATTCTTTAATTATCCAGGCATTATCCAAGAAATTCCTGGGTATCCCCAATTTGAATTATTTGATTATCCTGGCATTATCCGAGAAATTCCTGGGTATCCCCAATTTGAATGATTTGATTATCCTGGCATTATCCGAGAAATTCCTGGGTATCCCCAATTAGAATTATTCAATTATCCTGGCATTATCCTAGAAATTCCTGGGTATTCCCTGTTTGAATTGTTATCATTTCATTTTCCTTGCATTATATTAAGAATTCCTGTATATCCTCAGCCAGGGTCTTAGCCAGGATTTAGAAAATGGGTGCCTAAAATTAGCCATTGTAGAATTTTGGGGCGTCCAAATACTTAAAGGGGACCACAATATACTCAGATTTCATCCACAAACATGTATAAATGTATGAAAATAAGGCATGATATCCTAATACAATGGCATGGGTATTGTATGGAGATGAAAAAATTCAATTATATGCTTGAAATTCCTCTCAAAAAAATTTGGGTGTCCTTAGGGATGATTTTCAGAGGTTTGGGTGTCCAAAAAGTCACTCAGATGCCCTGCTGGCTTAGACCATGTATTCCCAGCTATAAATGGTAACAGCAAGGCTGCCTCTCTCACCAGACTATGTATATTGAGAGACAGATGGTGTAAAGTGTGCCCCAGAGATGCTACAACTCCCACCCCCCCCCCCCTAGTGGCAATAGTGTAAACGAAAGAACCAGTTAAGATTGCTTTGTATTATGATTCTAGGTCAGTTCAGTCATGACCAAGGTTAGAATGAAATGAATGAAAGAAATCAACATTGCCCCTCGTTGACTGTGAATGCCACCTGGATCTATGGTACATGGGAAATACATATGGAATTATGCATAAAATGTCTATAGAAGAGTTGTTGGTAGGTTTCTGATTGATATTTCTCCATGAAATATTGCCTAAAATGTGCTCCACTCACAAAGATATCAAACCCAAATACTCAGAAAGTTTTGGCCCTCTAATCAGGTTAGGACTTGTTTCACCAACTGTGTGGCACTCAGTACTAAAACTACCCACATGCCTTGTACATAATAATAACTGTCTACTTACATTGAATTTAACAGGATATCTTGAAAGAACAAACTTTGAATCAAGAAAGCATGAAACTATTCTATAACCTTATGATTGAAAGAAACACTATGATAAAGTTAGTTCTGACCAGGCAGTTTCCCGAAATAACCATATGTTTTCCTAATAAACCATCCTCTAAGACATGGCTGAAATGTAAATTGCCCTTTTTGACATGATGGGCTGTCAAATGTAGTTGGTATAAATATTTGAAGTAGCTGATTAGCTAAACCTGAACGGGCAGAAAATTTGGAAATGCTGTTTTGGATAGGTATTTTTAAAGTCCTGGCTAAGACCTTGGTTCTAAGCCAGTAGAAGAAAAAGGACACACCTTGCTATTTCTCTAATGCAGTGATGGTAGATTTATGGTAACTGCATGTAGAGATAATAACAGCCCTGAGTGAGTTATTCTGAGGGGGCATTGGGCTAATGTAGACTGTGGCTAGCTCTGGTTGTTTATCCAAGAGGGAAGAGGCTCGGACCTCTTGTAGGAACACCGGCTGTCAGTAAGGCACGCATTACTGGGATAAACACAATGGTTACAGTAATCTATGGCTACCTGCATGCTTGCTAGGGCTGTACTTAGCAAACCGTGCTCCTTCGTAAAACAGTCAATACATGTTTAGGTCTAAAAAAAGAAATTGTTTGTTTCCTGTAACAGTCCGGAAAAAATAGGGAAGGTAGGTCGGTAAAAAGAAAAAAAAATTTTTGCATTATTTTTTGGGTCAAAAATGTGTGTTTTATGCATGTTTTACATTGATTGGGAGTTGGGAGAGCAGAAAAAACTTAAGGGTATGGATTTTTTTGAATAAAAACTTGTTAGGGTAGGGTTACAGGCCTTAACATTCACTTCAGGGTTTCAAACTTTTCCTTTTACATGCCATGCTGTCTAGGTCTTGATAGCAAACCATGCTCCTTCGAAAAGCAGTCAATCGATATTTAACATTCGCTTTAGGTTTTTCAAACTTGTACACTTCATGTCGAACATTTGGGGTTTTCCTTACTGTTTCTACTGACAGCAGAGGGAAAACAAGACTTTGAAGTTTTTATTTATTTTTTTTCATTTGGCATTAGGTTACCCGAAACTTATTTACCTTTTTGTTTATGCTCTCAAGTTCTCTAGTTATCAAATTGTAGTGGAAGGCAAATAGGTCACTAAAATGACCTGATATTGAGCCAAAGGAGAAATGTAATACACATGTTTCCACTGTTTTTCTAAGTGGCATTAAATAACCTCAAAGACATTTCTTTTTTGGCAATAGTCTATATGGACGACTCAAAATAGGCTTCTTAGCAGCCTGAGTGCCACCATGATAGTGCTCATGGTTAAAGGGAGTTATGATAACCATCCGGAAAAGGTTTCCAGTTTCAGACACTGCAGACAAGCGTCTGTCAGAAACAGTGAATTATTGAAAATGAAACTTTATCTTTAGTTCCGTTTCTTGGGCCATATTCTGCTATATGCACTAGAAGTAACATTTTTGATAAAATAACACACTGCAATATTTGATTTCAGTGCCAACTATGTTGCAAGTGAGAAAATTGCTGCGGTACAGTATTTGATTTGAAGGCCATTTATGTTGCAAGTGAGGAAATTTCCGCGGTTGCTGGGAACACTGAGGAAATTACCTCAGTGCTAGGCCGACTTGATGCATATATATCAAGTGAGAGTGGTCCATGTGTACAGGGCAGTTTTGACCAATACAAAATGATACCTAAAACCTTGAGAATGACTGAAACTCTGGCACATGGGTACTCATCTGAGAGTACTCAATGAGAGCTATCCAATGAATACCAACATGATGGGGTTCAGATGGTTTCCAAAAATATTTACTTCCTTGTGATCTTAACGAAAGCAGCCTTAGCATAGGAAGGGTTATCAAGCACCTATTAACTACTTCAGGGAGTTAAAGACCTAAGTTTCAATTTAGCACATATTAACTTCCTTAGGGAGGTGTGCACAGAGAGTGGGTAGATTTTTTGAGACAATTCTCTATATAGGTCTCTGTATGAGATGCCTATTGAACAGTGAAATGGGAATTTCTTCGTCATGGACATCTTCTCCTGAGAAAATATTAACCTTCTGGGCCACATATTTCTGAGATGCTTTAAGTCACATGTCTGTGCACATCATACCATATATGGGACTAGGGTCACTTTTTTGCCAAAACCAGGGAGATTCTGTAAATTGACAGATTTGTCAGAAACTTAGAATCAACGTAAAACATGCATAAAACACACATTTTTGACCAAAAAAATTATGCAAAAATATTTTTTTTACCGACCTACCTACCCTATTTTTTTTCGGACCGTTAGAGGAAACAAACAATTTATTATTTTAGGCCTAAGATGCTTATCAATCAGCCTTGCTCCGTCTGAGATAGGAGTCCTTAACCCATTAATGCTTAAGCGTTACTTTTGAAATTGTTGTCTGGGTCTTTGACATTTTTGACAATAACTCAGATATTAAGAATGCTTTTAGAAAACATTTGAAGGAGAGTTGTTGGTAATATTCTGATGAACATTTCCCCTTCAAATATTTCCTGAAATATGCTTTTGGCTAAAAGATTTCATCAAAATCATCAGGCTGTTTTGGCCGCTGTGAGTATTAATGGGTTAACAAGGTCTCCAGTTTCAGAGGAAATAGTTACCTGTAAGCTAGCTAGAGAGAGTTGACAGATTTCTGAGACGCTTCACAAGTCACATCGCTGTTAACTAGGCTATCAGTATGATGGCTTCGTAAAAATCAATTGCTTTAAGAGAAATGGGATTCATGATTGTGTGTGTATTTTAAGGACTTAGGTGTCCAAATGACGTGTAGACACCCTGCTAGCTATGGACCTGATGGTGGAGGTGTTTGGTGTTCAGCACGTGTTTAGTTTGTGGCGAGTCAGGCAGGAAAGAGGAATGGACAGCGGAGGATTCCTGCAGCGTGTTTGTAAAGCAAACACTCTACATCTTCTCAGACCATTCCCACATGCTGCTACTACACACTAATACCCTACACACTACCCTAACAACTAGACCAAAACAAGTCATCAAACACATTATACCCCCATGTATGTCACAAACAAACACACATACACAAACATAAAATGTCTCTAGTGTATACATTCTCCAAAAATGAATGGCACAAAATCCAATTCCATAGCACTTGAGGGGGGTAATCATCTTTTACTAGGATTCTTGGGGAAATTACTTGGGTATAAAGCATTAATTGGCAAAATATTCGAAGGGGAGTGACTAGTTGGGTACTTTATTTTGATAGGGGTGTGGGGGATGAAATTTTTTTGAATAGAAATGCCATGCCTTTCTAGGCAATTGCTGAAATGAATGATATGAACATTATTCAAATAGACTTCCTTATGAGTTCTTTAAAGTGTTTCATATTTACGAAGCCCAAGCAAGCACCTGAGATAAATCAAGGTCAACGCCTGGCTAAATCCTCTTGCAAATTTCTGCCATTTTTAACCCATTAATGCTCACAGCGGACAAAACCAGCCTGACAATTTTGATGGGATCTCTCATGCTGAATCATAATTGGCAAAATATCTGAAGGAGAAATGTTGATTAGAACATTACCAACTACTCTCCTTCAAATATTTTGTAAGATCATTCTCAATTCAAAAGTTATTGTCAAAAGTATCTTCCATCCAGACAACACTTTCTGGAGGAACTCTTAAGTATTAATGGGTTAAGTAGACCCACCAATCTGTACAACAAACAGTATTTAAAGCTTCCTTTCTCAAACCCACCGCATGCTTGTCCTCAAGAGCTGTGGGAGAAATTGGAGAGAGTTGCATTCACGTTTGATTAGGTTTATATAATTACACAGGTCTCTGAGGTGCCACCGCCCTGTCGCCCCGACGGCAAGGAATAGGCTGCACTCGGAACTTCACCTCACAACAACACCCCAAAAACACCTGTTTGACCTTGTGCTTCAGTCCTAAGTTTGTTGGTCCTAAGAAATTAAGTTAAAGACATTCATCCTTAAAGAATATATTTCTATAGAGCGTTTTCAAGCTCGTAGTGTGCAAGTGTTTAAGCCCATAGTGGCATGGGCTGCGGCTATTCGGAAGATTGCCATTTTATACCCCTTGTAGCGAATTTTTTCCTAACCTGTTCCCCATTCGTAGCCTCAGCAGTGGAAGGGTTAAGATGCGTATTTGTAGGATTTTGTTACGCGGGCACTGACCTCCCTGTATGTCGCTGTATTAGCGTGGTACTGTGCTGTAATTAGTAGTATCTGTTCTGGCTGACCAGGGGGCTAATCCTTATACAATACAGCAAGCCACATAGATCATTAACTCATCAATAATCCAGCGACTAATTAAGACCAACACCTTTCTGAGATCATCAGTACAGATCTGTACCAGAATGCCTAGCCTGGTTCTCAGGCTGAGTTAGGTTTAATGCCATGCAGCTACCACAACAGGATAGGTGTGATGTCTCTCTCAACCTATAGAGGGCAGCACAGTATTCAGAAGTTGCAGTTTGAAACTACAGCAAGTGTGACCTCCTTGGGGATTTATTCAGAGCTAAATCCAGGGTCTGACATTTAGAATTTATGTTAGGGGCCCGAAAAGGTCTTTTGATGAAAAATAGTGGTCAAAAACAGAATTTCTGGTTAATATACATACTATTTTGGGCACCTAGTCTGAAAAATCTAGGGGCCCACATTAAAATCTAGTGGCATATGCCCCTGGGCCCCTGTGGATGTCGAACCCTGAAATCTGGAGTGAAATCAACTCAGTAAGATCAGTGAGACTAAGCTAAGAGCCAAATAACAGACTTGTAGCAAGTCTATAGAATACCATGCTACAGCATCAGCCTAGCCACCAGGCTTTCATTTTTCTGAATCAGGCTGGCTTGCTACAAGTTTGTATTTACTGCTCACTTTCGAGATCATTTCAAGAGTTGACAAGAGCCTAGATCTAGTTCTCTTAGACCCATAAGACATAATTCACCATCCATATACCTGGATGACTGTTGCCACCCAAAGTTGAGTAGTGGCATTATTTGTTGAGGTTCAAACTATCTAACTCAACCTGAGAATTAAGCTCTAAAAAAAGTTGTTTGTTTCCTGTAACCCTACCCTAACAAGTTTTTATTCCAAAAAATCCCTACCCTAAAGTTTTTTTCGCCCTCCCAACTCCAAATCAACGAAAAAACATGCATAAAACACACATTTTTGACCAAAAAAATAATGCAAAATTATTATTTTTTACCAACCTACCTACCCTATTTTTTTTACGGACCGTTACAGGAAACAAACTATTTCTTTTTTTAGGCCTAAAACCATTCTCATGTGATGCATACATAGGGTCTGACACATACAGAAATATCTTAATAACATATCAATACTTCAAGAAATATTTAACTGAAATATTTTGTCCTGGTTGAGTTAGAGCTGCACTCACCACTCACGAACTCGAGTGGCTCGAGCCCTGGGGCTAACTCGCCGAGCTCGAGCTGAAATGTTCGAATCGTGAGCTCGTCTATGTTGGGAACAGAAGCGTAACACAGAGCACCTAACACACATTATAAACATACCTGACTGCTGATCGCTGTTATGTCTTCTTTACAATCTCCAATGTATACATTCAAGCGATGTTGAGTGTTATTCTGACCTTTGTACCACATCAGCACGTTTAAAAATTAAAGAAACATGGCAATGTTAATAAATCTCCGCCAATAAATATATATTTCTTAATAGCTGGGGTTGAAAATAAGTATTTTCTTTGGAAAATCGGAACGCGTCAAACGGGTGGTGAGCTCATGAGCTGATTTACCTCCGTGAGTGCAGCTCTAGGTTGAGTAAACAACCCTTGTTCAAATACATGTTTTTAAATTACTATCATTGATGAGTTGTGTCCAATGTTTTCAGACAGTGAGTGTAGTCTAGGTGCATAAGGGTTAAACCATTCATACCTGCAGCAGCCAAAGGAGGCATGACTATTTTGGTAATATCTTAATAACAAAAGCAACAATTTAAAGGCACTATCCTTGTATTTTGTTGCACTCCCAGATACATCAGGTGAGAGGGTGCACTGCTCCAAGGACTTTTATCTTTCCATCACCTTTCCGAACATTAAACGCAATGTGAATCTTATGCCACGAAAAATGGCCGATGTTTTTCTGGTAAGATATTCTGTCGTTAACTGTAGCCCATGTTGTGCCTCAGGTATTAACTAGCTGATATGGGTGGCCAGTGTGTGTGAGAGTAAAGATAAGGCCTGGAGGGCCACCATGGGAGTGATTGGGTCCTCTTACGACTTCCATATGACTGACATACCTGCACCTACGGGAGCCATTACGCAGGATTCGCAAGAATATATCGTCATTCTTTCCCCCTCAACCCCAATCAGTTATGATAGAGCTTAACTCTCATTATTCCCCAAAGGAGTACGATCATTACCCTTCTTACCTCGCCGGTCATCACACCAGTGTGGAGCGCCGCCTTAACCCATACTCAGCCACAGTCAGTTATGATAGAGCTTAACTCTCATTATTCCCCAAAGGAGTACGATCATTACCCTTCTCACCTCGGCGGTCATCACACCAGTGTAGAGCGCTGCCTTAACCCATACTCAGCCACAGTCAGTTATGATAAAGCTTAACTCTCATTATTCCCTAAAGGAGTATGATCATTACCCTTCTTACCTCAGCAGTCATCACACCAGTGTAGAGCGCTGCCTTAACCCATACTCAGCCACAGTCAGTTATGATAGAGCTTAACTCTCATTATTCCCTAAAGGAGTATGATCATTACCCTTCTCACCTCAGCAGTCATCACACCAGTGTGGAGCGCCACCTTAACCCATACTCAGCCACAGTCAGTTATGATAGAGCTTATCTCTCATTATTCCCCAAAGGAGTATGATCATTACCCTTCTCACCTCGCCGGTCATCACACCAGTGTAGAGCTCCGCCTTAACCCATACTCAGCCACAGTCAGTTATGATAGAGCTTAACTCTCATTATTCCCCAAAGGAGTATGATCATTACCCTTCTCACCTCAGCAGTCATCACACCAGTGTAGAGCGCTGCCTTAACCCATACTCAGCCACAGTCAGTTATGATAGAGCTTAACTCTCATTATTCCCCAAAGGAGTATGATCATTACCCTTCTCACCTCAGCAGTCATCACACCAGTGTAGAGCGCTGCCTTAACCCATACTCAGCCACAGTCAGTTATGATAGAGCTTAACTCTCATTATTCCCCACAGGAGTATGATCATTACCCTTCTCACCTCAGCAGTCATCACACCAGTGTAGAGCGCTGCCTTAACCCATACTCAGCCACAGTCAGTTATGATAGAGCTTAACTCTCATTATTCCCTAAAGGAGTATGATCATTACCCTTCTTACCTCAGCAGTCATCACACCAGTGTAGAGCGCTGCCTTAACCAATACTCAGCCACAGTCAGTTATGATAGAGCTTAACTCTCATTATTCCCTAAAGGAGTATGATCATTACCCTTCTCACCTCGGCGGTCATCACTCTAGTGTAGAGCTCCGCCTTAACCCATACTCAGCCAAAGTCAGTTTTGATAGAGCTTATCTCTCATTATTCCCCAAAGGAGTATGATCATTACCCTTCTCACCTCGGCGGTCATCACACCAGTGTGGAGCGCCGCCTTAACCCATACTCAGCCACAGTTATGATAGAGCTTAACTCTCATTATTCCCTAAAGGAGTACGATCATTACCCTTCTTACCTGGCCGGTCATCACACCAGTGTGAAGCGCCACCTTAACCCATACTCAGCCACAGTCAGTTATGATAGAGCTTAACTCTCATTATTCCCTAAAGGAGTATGATCATTACCCTTCTCACCTCGGCGGTCATCACACCAGTGTGGAGCGCCACCTTAACCCATACTCAGCCACAGTCAGTTATGATAGAGCTTATCTCTCATTATTCCCCACAGGAGTATGATCATTACCCTTCTCACCTCAGCAGTCATCACACCAGTGTAGAGCGCTGCCTTAACCCATACTCAGCCACAGTCAGTTATGATAGAGCTTAACTCTCATTATTCCCCAAAGGAGTATGATCATTACCCTTCTTACCTCGGCGGTCATCACACCAGTGTGGAGCGCCGCCTTAACCAATACTCAGCCACAGTCAGTTATGATAGAGCTTAACTCTCATTATTCCCCAAAGGAGTATGATCATTACCCTTCTCACCTCGGCGGTCATCACTCTAGTGTAGAGCTCCGCCTTAACCCATACTCAGCCACAGTCAGTTATGATAGAGCTTAACTCTCATTATTCCCCAAAGAAGTATGATCATTACCCTTCTCACCTCGGCGGTCATCACACCAGTGTGAAGCGCCGCCTTAACCCATACTCAGCCACAGTCAGTTATGATAGACCTTCATCATCTGCTGCTCTTATACTTTTGGAAATAACTAGGTATTTCACAAGGTATTTTAATGAGAGGTGTTGCTTGGCTTCTGATCAATACTTCTTTTTCAATGCTTTGAAATGCAAGTAAATATTTCCAAAAGCATCAGACCAGTTTTGGCTGCTCTGAGTGTTAATGAATTAACCCACTCAAGTTAGCTATACCAACAATCAACGATAAGAACCACAGTGAGTTATCCTACCATTTTACCATGGAACCCAAATAGCATATTCAGTCAGTGACCATTTCACCAAAATATTCGACAAACCGATTCCTGCCCAGTGAATTGGGAATACAGTCCTCTCACTTTACCATGAGAACCACTTCAAAATGTCATGCCCTATTGAGGGTTTGAAACAAAAAATATATCATTTCACTTTGTATGAGGTGTTTGCATAAATGTTTCTCTTGAAATATTTTCCTCCCAGAGGGCATTCCATACTTTTCACCTTACATCAGGTCTCACGCATTAATACTCTCAATCAGTCAGAGAAATAGAATGGATTTACACTAACACATCTCCATGTGCTCACATAGCTTCCTAATATTGCAACAGTTCATTTATAAATAGATTTTGTTGCTTATTAATCCCTTAACACTTCAAAAGATCTTAACCCTTATGCAGCTGGTGGCTAATTTGGCCAATATGAAATAATGCAAAAATCTGGAAAAATGACTGAAACCCTGGCAAATGGGTACTCATCTGAAAGTACTCACCGAGAGCTATCCAATGAGTACCAACATGACAGGATTCAGAAGATCCTAGCATCCTTGTGCTTTGGACCAAAGGAGCCTCAGCATTGGAAGGGTTAAAATGTTTGGCAAGAGTCATCCTCTTCACATTTCTTACAGTTTAGGTTGATTGCATTTGCTCATGGTATGAGCAATATTCGCAGCATGGGTAACAGGGGAACACTCTCTACTGGTATCTGGTTAACTACCCGTACAGTGCCAAGGCCCTCCCTCGAATAGTGAATTCCTCAAATCAATAGACATGCTCCAGAGGCGTCAAGCCATCCCTTAACCTTATCATGATCACAACCCCATGCACAGCTGACAACACGAGAATATCTATTAAATGAATAAAATATGCCAAAAATATTTCAGGCAAAAACCGTCTCTAAAAAGGGAAACAATAACTTTCATACATTTTGTTAAAATTAAAGATGATTTGCATTTATTTTCAATATTTGCATTATTATCATCACCTGGTATTTCGCGCTTCAAAGGGTTAAGTGTACACAGTGGTCAAACAGCGTGATGGTTGCTTCCCCATTCTGACAGCCAACAAATGAGGCACCAATGGTTGAGCAATGGCGTAGATTACCAGAGAATCCAATCTGGAAAGGCGCTCTCCGTGTGACGCTGCTGCGGGGATGAGATAAGCATACCTTGTGATCCCTGATGGCGGGTGGGAGTAAATACAGTTATGTCACACTCAGCCACTGCGACTACAGACCACTGCAGATACTGTACGGAGTGGAGTGTGGGACTAGAAGTAATCTAAAGGTACTGCAAGGCTGCTATATAATATAATCAATCCAGGAGGACTGTTCTTCTTTTTCGGATGCCAAAAAATGTTTAACATTGATTAATTGGAAAAATATTCGCATAATTAATCGATTTGCATCGAATTCCCAGCCACTTTTGTATACTGCGAACATTGTTTGCGCAGAACGTTCAGAGAGACGAACTTTTGAAATATGAGCTCAATCGATGTTGTCAAATGTCTGGCTACACCCTAGACATTTAATCGAGTTACCGATAAATCGTCCAAACACTACTATATAGTACTTCAATTTCATGAAAAGTCTTTTTCTAAAAACTGACTGATCATTCCCACTTGAGGTACAGAAACTTGTGTGGGGGCTAAAGGCACTGCAAAGAATTGCATAGCTAGAGGTATTGCGATAGAGTTCGGATAAAGTCAAGGAAAGCTAACGAGAGACCATGGCTTTTTACTGCTTGTTCAGTTGTACAGTTTCCCCTTCAGATCTACATAATTATATTTCTACACTTAAGGGTCTTCACTGCATACCTGAGCACTACAAATCTATTCAGTGGAGATTACACCAAGCAAGGCCTAAAACAAAAGTTGTTTGTTTTCTGTAACCCTACCCTAACAAGTTTTTATTCAAAAAAATCCCGACCCAAAGTTTTTTCCGCCCTCCCAATTCCCAATCAACGTAAAACATGCATAAAACACACATTTTTGACCAAAAAAATAATAATAAAAAAAAGATTTCTGACCTACCTACCCTATTTTTTCTCGGACCGTTACAGGAAACAAACAATTTCTTTTTTAAGGCCCAATCCCACAATAACAGCTTTAGGTCGTGAACCATCAGCTTTGGTAAAGTAACACATAAGAATACCAAAAAGGTATTAGATAACTGATATGTTTAACTTCAATGCTATCATATGCTATGGAGAAAAAATACAATCCCTGTTTACTAAGAAAAAGTGTCGAACACTTGCTTGTTCAAGTCAGCAGGTTTACTTAACACATTAATCTTTTTGTACTATTCATGCTTTTCCAAAAAGTTCCCCTGAAAAAGTGTTGCCTGAATGCTATAACACGTTTTAGCCGGAAAACCTTAGAATTTGGAAAAAAAAACACTTAACTAGTTATTAACCAATAAGTCCTGACAATTTTGGCAAAATCTTCTAAGCTCTCGCTGAGTCCTCTCAGGTGAGTACCCATGGTAGCAGTAATTTTTTAGGTTCTTGCATCATTTTGCAAAATTAGCCACCACCAGCATAAGGGTTTTAAGCCTGAATGGGTCAATGAAGTCTTTTATTCGCAGTTGTCCAGTCCGTCAGTCAGTGTGTATTTCAACCCTATTCCCTTCCCTTGCTCAGCTGTTCTTACCAATCACATCACAGCATTCTGCATGCATTACACCCTTTTGCCCCATACATGCCAACCCCCTTCCCAAGACCTCCGTTCTTCCAATATGTTCATCCAATCACATCACAGCATTCTGCGTGCATTACACCCTTTTGCCCCATACATGCCAACTGAACTCCCTTCCCAAGAGCTGTTCTCCTCGCCAATGTGTTCATCCAATACATTAACGCATAACTAAGCCAGACATTAAAAAGCTGATAAGACATTCATCTGAAGTCACCAGGAGCCCTTGAGCCTGGGCTTATTGATTGTATGCCGTCCAGGCAATCCAGTTATGACATCATGAAGCCATGATATTCTCCGCATGCTGTCTCTAAGAGTATGAGTCCAAGGAACCAGGGTCCATACTATCACAGCTATTTCTCCAATCTTAGCATAAATGAAGCCATGATAATCACCGCATGCTGTCTCTAAGTGTAGGAGTCCAAGGAACCGGGGTCCATACTATCACAGCTATTTCTCCAATCTTAGCATAAATGAAGCCATGATATTCTCCGCATGCTGTCTCTAAGTGTAGGAGTCCAAGGATTCATACTATCATGGCTATTTCTATAATATTAGCAATCTGGAGGCATTACACTCTCTGGTGCCTTTGTTTTACTATACAGGTTCAAGAAAACCATGATCCACTTTTTTAAGACTGTTTATCCAATATTAACATCATAAAGGTATATGATCTAGAAGCCTTGCCTTAATTAACGCACAGGTCTTCCCTTTTGAGTCTTTTATATGATACTAACATTATAAAGACATGGTGTTGACTGTTCTCTATGTGCTTAGTATACCAGTCCAAAGCCACCATGGTCCACCCTTCTAAGGCTAGTTCTGTAGAATATACACAATTAATGATATTCACTAGATGCCTTGAAGGAGAATTGTTGGTTAAGTTATGCCATTTTCTTTATTTCATAAAGTATCTTTTGTAAACAATGCTTATGTCAAAGAGACAGCACGCATAGAGCCGGGAGATTTTGATGTTCTCTGAGACTGAATGGGTCAATGAGTGTTAGGAGCCAGTTTTGTGTTACCTGGCGGTGCAGCGATATGACAATTTCCGCCCAGAATGATGGATGATATAATAGGCTGGCAGTTCAGGCCATTTATTACAGCATCCACATAAATCTCAGGGAGTTAATTTCACAAATTGCTTATATACTGCCATGTAAATGACAGAATTAATGCCCATGTAGTGGTGAATTAGGAACTGCCTCTGGAAACTCGCGGATCCCAGATCCACCGACTTGACAAGGACGCAATTAAAGGGGTAATCTTATTCATAAGCCCAGCGTCATCCATAATCACAGCGCTCTGAACATTAATAAGCAGCGTCTGGTTATGGGGAATTTTTTCTGCCGTAAATATATGCTAAAGGGGCCATTCTCCGCTCCCCATCTAGCCATTAAGGCGGGCATACATCCTTAAGTAGGATATACATCATGCCCAGGTTTGAACTGGCCGCTAAGGATGGTTCATGCCATGTTATCTTTTTATTCATGTGTTTAGGGGTTGGGAACGGACTAGTCTACCCTTCTATCTTTAAGAGTAAGAATATGAGCATAGGACTGACAGGAAACTGAAAAGCTTAGCTAAGGATGGTTCATGCCATGTTATCTTTTTATTCATGTGGTTAGGGGCTGTGAACTGGCTGGTCTACCCTTCCTCCTTTTACAGTTAAGAATCTGAGCATAGGATTAATAGGAAAATGAAAAGCTTAGCCATCTACCTATTTTGAATGTGGCACTGTTATGCTTCTGCCAACACGTAGATCATGAAAAATGTGATATTCTTTAACGGCATACTGTGAGGTGATATGGACTGATTAGACCCTCTTACCTACTCCCAAAAGACTGTAAAACATAGCTGATGATCTATGGGTGTAGCAACATAATGAGCATCACCTGGATAGTGCTGTGTGCATGAATTGGGTTATGGTAAAATTAGATACATTACGGTTATATTCATACACATGGTTTATCCCTACAATGTATACCTGGGTATTGCCATGTGTGTAAATCAGATTAATAGTTATACATTGGTATTAATTAATGGAACAGATAGGATTTTTGTACAATATATACCTTGGTATTGTTCTGAGCAAATATGACTAATGGCAACATTAGTTTTATGGGTATGATAATGGAACACATGCATTATTCCTACAATGCTTATCTGTGTGTTGTTCTGTGCCTAAATAGGGCTAATGGCAACATTAGTTTTATGTGTGTAATAATGGAACACATACACTATTTGTACAATACTTATCTACGTATTGTTGTGTGTGTAAACTAGGCTAATGGCAACATTAGTTTCATGTGTTTAATAATAGAACACTCAGGTTATTCCTAGAGAAAATGCTCGAAAATGCTCGACAGCTGATTTAAAGGATCCAATTAGGATGACTGGCAGCCAGTCAATTTGAGCCAATTTCCCAATACTAGATAAATGACCACTTCTAACAGATCCAAAAAACTGACAACTCTAGATCTGGCACCAGTCCTGCCTAGACCAATTGCTACATGTCAAATTTTATATATAAACGGTTTTACTTACTTTTTAGGTTTCATGGGCCTAAATTCCCTTTTGGTACACATTGAAACCAAATTAATAAATGGAAAAAATACTGTTGCCTTAACTGGCTGGACCAAGTGTATTTCATCACTCTCTAGTGATACAAGTACTATGTACGTCACAAGGTGGCATTATTTTAACATTTCAAAAAAGATATTTGTCTTAGTGCAACTGATTTGGCATGATCATCGTACAAATGTGTGGCACTGCAAAGGTTGTTGATGGTCCCCCTGCAACTGAAGAACACCTAAGGACTAAGAGTTAAAGGAAAAACCTTTCCCCAGACAGTAGAGAAATGAATTGTATCATCTTCTAATGCTATGCTTGCAAGCCTGAGTGACTACACTATGTAAATAAAAATCCAGTATTTTCACATTTATTGGGATGCCCAGCTTATAAGAAAAAAAATCCCCTGATCAGTCTCTATCACGTTCTGATGTAAGTTATGTAACCTAAACTGTTAAAAGTAACACAAATCCTATCAATAAAAAACCCCATAGCAGTGACGATTAGGAAGGAAAAACTACGTCTTAACCCAAGCAAGCCTGCAGCATCCTCATCAAAAGGCCACTGTTTTCGCGACATCTTTCGATTTTCTCGAATTACTAAGAGGTGAACTGCTATTCAGTAGCAGAGAGAGCTGATGTATTGGTGGATATTGGGTGGACGATGCTTAATAAAGACCTGCAGACACAAGCAGTGTTGCTGGTGGGGAGGAGACGCAAAGAGGGAAGAAACCCTAGGGGGATATGTGGCGTCATTTTCTGATGATCAACATCGATTCCTGCATTATCGCTCACAAAAAGAGATTGATCCCATCTCCAATTCCACATCACAGATCATCACGAGAGAGAGAGAGAGAGAGAGAGAGAGAGAGAGAGAGAGAGAGAGAGAGAGAGAGAGAGAGAGAGAGAGAGAGAGAGAGAGAGAGAGAGAGAGAGAGAGAGAGAGAGAGAGAGAGAGAGAGAGAGAGAGAGAGAGAGAGAGAGAGAGAGAGAGAGAGAGAGAGAGAGAGAGAGAGAGAGAGAGAGAGAAGGAGACCCTCCGATCCGATGCCAGTATTATCTCCCGCGTGCAGGCAGCGTTTTCCGCTCCACCTCCTCCTACAGTCATCCAATGGCAGCAGGCGATAGCGATACATTCGTAATGCGGCCGCCACTGGCCGCATGGGAGACTAAATCAATGCCTTCCTCACTGAGAGAGAGCGGCCATTAACTTTAGATAGGCATCCTGTCTGTTTTCCCCTTCTCAGCATGCTAATTGCCTGCTACTCAGTACCGCCATTACAACAACAACCGCTCTTTCAAATGCCTCCTTTGACATTGGAAGAAACAGTAAACAATGACTTTCAGAAGAAAAACTATTTGGGACTAGCTGGTAGAAATGTTTTTTCATTTCGTTGATCCAAAAGCTTTATTTGGGTACTTCAATGCTCCTTCACCTCACAAATAAGGCATTTGCATTTTATTTTGGAATTTTCCTTCTATTATACATTTTCACTGTTTCAGTTTTTCTTAGCTGATTGCCATAAGTTATATAGAGTTTGACAAAAATCGTACAGTGTAAAGAATCTAGATATATATTCTAAAATGCACCTTAAATGCAAAAATGGCACTTCTACAGAAACAGGTGTCCAAGTGGCTTATTTGATTAAGGGTTGGATCATAGCTTGCATATTCGATTCCTCGTCAATTCTGAAAAGCTCTTGTCTGGACAGTTGACCTCCTACTGCCTCAGTACACCTTGAGCTATGATACTGACATTATGTACTCAAATAGTTGCCTTCTTGCATATTCCACTGGGGTGAGATGGTTAAATGAATAAATGTGATGTCCCTTTGAATAGCACAGCTTGAAAAGGTGAAATAAAGCAGCAAATTTCAATTCTTTTCCTCAAAATCAGTCAGAAATCATGATTAGATATCTAAATGTCATGTTTCATGCTTTATCATATTAAATTCAGCAGTCTTATCATGTATTTAACTCTTCCAATGCTGAGCCTACTTTTGACCAAAACACATGAACCCAAAGATTTCTGAAAGCCATCTAAACCCTGTCATGTTGGCATTCATTAGATAGCTCTCACTGAGTAGTCTCAAATGAGTACTCATGTGCCAGGGTTTTAATCATCTTACAGGTTTTTTGCAACATTTTGTATTGGCCAAATTAGCCACCAGCAGCATAAGGATTAAGCCACAGACATTCCATTGTAGTGCTCTCCAAACTCATAAGGATACCTGTGCTGCAATCACTGGCAAAAACTGGGCACCTTATTGGATAAACCGTGCATTCTATTACATTAATTCTACATGATATTAGGTTTTCCTCTGCCACATGCATGATCATAGCCCCCGCCCTGGAAACCCTCTGTACGGAGGCAAACGCAATCAACTGCTTATTCAGCTCGACTTCCCATGGAAATTACCACATGAATGGACCAATCAGAGAGCAGGGATAATCGTCTATACCCAGGGGAAGTCTACACAAAAATCACAGATTTTACACATAAAGGTCTTCAATAAGCTCCAGGACTTCTTTCAATCGGCTATTAGTTTTTACTCTTTCACCTCTTATACATAATCAGTCCAATCAGGAGCGGTCTAAGTTGGGTAATTGTTGAATGAACTCAGAGTTTAAGTCGTATCAATCTTTGCCCATATATTCAAGAACATGTAATTCTCATCTTTTTCATTTTCAAAGCTGACCACCAGGGGGCATATTAGAGGAAAGGTGTCTTACGGACAACAACCTCAAAATAACACCATCCTGCAAAGCATTCCCATATGACAAGTTTTGTGTATCATGTAGTGAAACTGGCCAACACAGAGATGCATGGGTTCAAGAAAGGTTTAAATACAAAGGAACTACACTAGGAGTTACTCTGGGGGCGAGCTACGAGCCAGATTCAGTTGTTGAAGTGTCTTTTTAAAGCTTAAGAATGACTTGGGAACAAGGAAACAGACTGAGGTCTAGTGTAGAACCAACTTAGTGCCCATGTGGACATTTTTTAATCCTGAAGGATTGCAACAGCATACGTTTCAACCCTTCCAATGCTGAGGCTACATTTGTCCAAAGCACAAAGACACATATTTTTTGAAAACCATTCAAATCCTGTCATGTTGGTATTCATTTGGATAGCTCTAGCCGAGTACTCAAGAGATAAGCTAGGTTTTCACTCATTTTTCAGTGTTTTTGCATCATTTTTTATTGGCAAAGATAGCCAGCAGCAGCATAGGGGTAAAAGCTTAAGAATGGCTTGGGAACAAGGATACAGACAAGGGCCTAGTGTAGAGGCAAGCTTTGTTGAAGTAGCTTTCTTAACCCTTCCAATGCTGAGGCTACTTTTGTCCAAATCACAAGGATGCAAAAATCTTTGAAAACCTTCTAAACCCTGTTATGTTGGTATTCAATAGAAAGCTCTCGCAGAGTACTTAACTCGCAGATGAGTACCCATTTGCCAGGGTTTCAGTCATTTTTCAGGTTATTTGTATCATTTTGTACTTGCCAAATTAACCATCAGCAGCATAAGAGTTAAAGCCTTAAAAGGCTTGAAAACAACAATGCCAGAGAGTAGGGACTAGTCTAGAAGAAAGCTGGAGTCTTCTCTTCATGGTAGACTAGAAGTTGTCTCCTTAAAATTAAAGCCTAATAGGATGACTTGAAAGAAGAACATAAACTGGGATAGTTTTATTGAAACATGAGAATGGCTTGAATCAAAGAAATAAAATAGAAGCAAATCTATGCCAATGGGCGATTGTGTTATGATGGACTGTGAAGTAGCCAGTACCTAAGAATGGCTTATAACAAGAACATAAACTGCCCAGGTAGTTTCTTTGAAACATGAGAATGACTCGAATACAAGGGCCGCTTTGATGTGATGGATTGTATGAGTAGCTTTCTTAACCCTTATGCTGCTGATGGCTAATTTGGCCAATACAAAATGATGCAAAAACCCTGAAAAATGATTGAAACCCTGGCAAATGGGTACTCATCTGAAAGTACTCTACGAGAGCTATCCAATGAACACCAACATGACAGGGTTAAGATGGTTTTCTAAAATCTTTGCGTTCTAGTGTTTTTGACAAAAGTAGACTCAGCATTGAAAGGGTTAAAGCCTAAGAAGGCTGGCAGTGAGAAAAGGAAGGAAGGTTTCTCCTGGCAGCGCCGTCTCCATTATTCATGAGGAGATAATTGAGGTGTAGGGAAGAACAATGCTAATGGCACATGATTACACACATCTGATGCCACTGACCACACTTAAGTGTCTGCGACAAAATGGCCCAGAATGAGTTATGGCGACTTATTAATGAATGCTGTCAGGAATGATGATGGCCTAGGGACGCTAAGGAGGGAGAGTCTGAGATATGACAGCATGCCAGATAGGAATAAAACTGGTGTATTGAGGCAACCTATTCTTCCATATTACACTAATGTTATCAATGTTATCCATATCAGTGTTATCATTATTATTATCATTATTATTGTTATTATTATCATTATTATTATTATTACTATTATTATTATTATCATTATTATTACCATTATTATTATTATCATCCTCATTACTATTACTTTATTAAAATTATTATCATTATTATCATTGTCATCATCATCATTATGGTTCTCATTATCATTATCTGTATTTTTCTTTCATAATTGTTTGTATTATTATTGTCATCGTTATTATTATCATCATCATGATAGTACTAATAATTGATATTTGATAATAATTGATATTTGATATAGCGCCCTTTCCACCTATAATGTTCAAAAGCGCTTTAGAGTCATTGGACAGTTGTCATGGTTCATATAGTCAATTAAACTCCTTTCGAAATAGCAATGTTTTCAGCTGTTTCTTGAAATTTTGCACACTATCAGCAGCCTTGATGTTGTCAGGGAGCTCATTCCAAAGGTGTGGTGCATAGGCACAGAATGCTCTGTCACCAAACCTTTTATTATTATTATCATTATTACTATTATCATTATTACTATTATCATTATTGTTATTACTATATTACTATTGTTATTATCAATATTATCATTATCAATATCATTTACTATTTTTATCATTATTCATTAAAAATGTTTACTTATTATCATAATTGTTCCTTTCATTATCATCATCATCATCATCATCATTCATTATTATCATTATTATTAATATTATTATTATTATTATTATTATTATCGTTATTATTATTATTATCATCATTATTATTATTATACATATTTCATTATAATCAATGATATTGGAAAATTCAGCATTGGCTATTTCAAGGTATGGTTATTAACTCCATCATGAACATAAATCCACACCCCACTCTCTAGCTCTATCCGTGTCTTGTGGATAACTCAAACGTGAGTTGCAGCAGGAGGTTTAAGTGCCGGCCTATGAATATATTGTACCTGGCCCCCATTAGTGACCTGTGCTTACACATAGTGTGTCACAGTTTTCAGATCATCCACTGCATCCACTCACCTTTAACCCTTTCAATGCTGAGGATACTTATGTCCAAAGCACAAGGATGGAAATATGTTTGAAAAAACATCTAAACCCTGCCATGTTGATATTCATTAGAAAGCTCTTGCTGAGTGCTCTCATATGAGTACCCATTTGCCAGGGTTTTGGTTATTTTTCAGGTATTTTTGCATCATTTTGTATTGGCCAAATTAGTCACCAGTAGCATAAGGGTTAATAATGGTCTTCCTTGAAGAAAGTAGCTCATCAGGTTATTTAGGCATTAAGTGATTCCTTCCAGCCTCTCAAGTACTTAAGAAAACTCAAGGTTGGAGGTGGTGGAAGAGTCATAAAGGCACTTATAGAGTTTGGCCATGCATTAGGACAAAATAAAATGAAATAAAATAAAATGAAATGGGATGATTCCAGTTATAAAAGTGCTGTGACTTCTTTAAGTTTACTGAGAATCATTCTACTCCTCTTCCTGGTCCTAGCAAATTGTTGTTGTTTTTTCTTTTTAGCAGCCACAGATCTCCCAACTATCAAAATGATCACTGCATATCATTATTCAAATTAGCAAGCATCAATCACACCTCTCCCTGCTCTCATGCTTTTCACAACTTTCTTAAAATTTACAGACCTACTAATTATGACCATTGTCACCTTAAATATCAATTCAAATTAGTGAGTATATTTCCACTTTGTATATCTTTGTATTCATTGTCAGACAAAATTGGCAAGTATATTTCCACTTGGTATTTCTTTGTATTCATTGTAAGACAAATTTGCAAGTATATTTTCACTTTGTATTTCTTTGTATTCATTTTAAGACAAATTGGCAAGTATATTTCTACTTTGTATTTCTATGTATTCATTTTAAGACAAACTATCTTTTGTAAACTGCAGACCTGTGCATCACATCCATTCAAACTAGTAAGCATCTTTCTCTCATGTATTTCTTGCGGTTCGTGTAATTTTGCTATTCCATTAAGTTGCTAGATCCACATGGTGTTACTTCACTGTGAGGACCCGCCCATTAAGCCACTGGACCCACTTGGTGTTTTTTGCAGTTTGCATAATTTTGCTATTCCATTAAGTCACAGTCACTAGACCCACATGGTATTTCTAGGCTGTGAGGACCCGCCCATTCTGCATTCAGAGTGCTGTCTGTTATGATGGCAGCACTGGTTATTTCCATGGCACTCCATATAGAGCAAATGCTGCTGGTTTATGCCCTGCATATCTAGGATGCTCACCTCCAGTTAATACCTGGATCATAAGGTTAATTTACAGCCACATCAATTATTCATCACAAAATCTCTGATTAAATATTCAGAGCTTCTGATACAGTTTATTGCTTAGTCACGCACAACCAAGACTCGTCATCCCAACCTAGCTATTATTATTATCAAACCTGATCCCTCAAACAAAACAATAGAAGCAACGAGTTCTACAGTCCAATCAAGTTATGATTATAAATATCACTTTGTGATAAATTATTAATTGCTAATTCAGTATCATGATACATGTACAAAGACGGATGGCTATAAAAGGAACCGGTGGGTGAATGACCAAGAAGAAAACTCCCAAGGGTTCTGAGAATAACCCTTTGTTATCCTGGGCAACTTGGTCTGGGCAGTTTTTACCATTTAACCCTTATGCTGGTGGTGGCTGATTTGGCCAATATGAAATGATGCAAAAATTTGGAAAATGACTGAAACCCTGGCAAATGGGTACTCATTTGAAAGTACTCAGTGAGAGCTATCCAATGAGTACCAACATAACAGGGTTTAGATGGTTTTCAAAAGACTTGTACTTTGGATGACATTGGAAGGGTTAATTATGATATCTGTATAAATTTGAAGGCTGCTCCCTCAAACAGAACAAGAGAATCAGTCCAGTCCCGTCAAGTTATGATTATAAATATCACTTCAAGATAAATTATTTATCGCTAATTCAGTATCATGATACGTGTTCTAAGATGAATGGCAATAAAAGGACCACAGGTAGGTTTACGACCGAGGAAAACCTTCAGGGTCTGAGAATAACCAACTTAGTCTGGGTTGTTTTTGCCATTTAAGTATGATACATGTATAAAGGTAGAGGCTATACTATGTATGCACTCTGAATAAGAAGGCTCAACAACCTACAGGACAACTATCAAGGGTCTGACAACAACCAAGCAATTTGATTGGTCAAGAAGGCCTCTGATATAGAATATCAAATCTAAAAACTGGAAACCTGTTTTTCAGTACAATTTTCATTGCATAAAAGATAATTTCTTTTGTTTATAGACTTTTTTCACCATCACCCATATTGGGAGATATTTTGCCATTATTTGACAAAGTTTTTTTTCCACTATTAGAAACATTATTGTTATAGGGATCAAATTCCACAACATATCTCATGGGAAACTGATGATTTGGTTTTTGTTCACATCCGTTTTACTTATGTTTTGTAAAAGATGATTCTACCAGATATAAACCCTGGTAGAATTAGATCATTTTGGGCTGCCACAGGCATGAATTGGTTAAGATTTGTAGATATTGTAAGGTTTGGCTCTGGTTATATTTCTACATTCTTGACCCATGACTGGTGTATAAACCACCTGTTTAATTTAACCCATTTATCACTGGAGATATCCCTAACAAGTGTCGTCAGGACCTATCAGACATTTGAAAATAACTTGGGAAACAATCATAAATTGGAAAAATATAAGAAGGAGAGATGTTTGTTAGTTTCTGATAAAGATTTCTCCTTGAATTGTTCACTGAAAACTGTGTTTGTAAGAGAGATATCACCAAAGTAGTCAGACAGTTTTTGGTGAAGTCATCAGCATCTGTTGGGGCCATGCCAGCAGCTTGTACGACATCCAGGGTCATCCCCTCTACCCCCACCAGATGGCGCCACCAGTACTATCGCTTCATCCCGGGGAGCAGTTGACAAATAGCTCTGACATTCCCGACAATCACATCCCACATGTTGCCACATTAATAACTGCTCTTTGTGTCACATGACTTGTCAATTTTAATTACATGATAACCTGACTTCTGTGTGACGGCATTTTTTTTCCTCGTCGACACGCTATTATTATCTCTAGCTTCATCTCTGGGACATGCATCACAACAGACTCAGCCTGTAGGCGGGGAAAGTAACATATGCCGATAGGCCGCTATGATAATGTTGCTTCTCAATCAAAAATTAACCAGGTTTAACTTTGAATAATTCACAGATCCATAACATATAGGCCGGCTCAACCTATTCATGTGTGAACAGCTACTTGCTCAGTGTTGTCTGGATAACACGGTGCTTCAGAAAAGAATTTGGGAATAAAGTGCAGATTTGAAAAAATATCAGAGGGAAAGATGTAGATCTGTTGAGGTTTATTATCATTTCCTGTATATTTTCTAGTATATAGTTTTATTGTGTAGAAATTGTTAAATCCAACTGGAACTACATCTATTAATCATATATTTCTCAAAGTGCTATTCTTAGGAAAATATTTCCTTGTGTGACACTGTATTCCTCCGATGAGGATTGCTCAAGTGCTTTTTAACCTATCCAATGCTGAGGCTACTTTCGCCCAATTCACAAGAACACAACAATCTTTGAAAACCATCTAAACCCTGTCTTGTTGGTATAGCCCTCACTGAGTACTCTCAGATGAGTACCCATGTGCCAGGGTTTCAGTAATTTTCCAGTTTTTTTTTTGCATAATTCTGTATTGGCCCAACTAGTCCCCAGCAGCATAAGGGTTAAGATAGGACAAACGGTGGCATTCTTAGTCCAAGTTTATTCAGGATGATATATTTAAGTTTATGTGGGAATGGTGGTAATTTAAATTTAACATCTAGATAGACTCTATGAGTAGATTATAGTATATGTCAGCTCATTGTTTTATAAGGATTACAATATTATTTGTGTTATCCGATATTTCAAGTAAAAATGTTTATGTGATAGAAAGGTGTACTACAAATATGACTGTAAATGAGTGGATGTGAATATCAGTATTTATGCTTATCCTGTGGTTATGAGACCAATGTCCCCAGTGGCTCATACTGCGGGTAAGGCCTAAAAAAAGAAATTGTTTGTTTCCTGTAACGGTCTGAAAAAAAAATAGGGTAGGTAGGTCGGTTAAATATTTTTGGGGGGATTATTTTTTTGGTCAAAAATGTGTGTTTTATGCATGTTTTAGGTTGATTGGGAGTTGGGAGGGCTGAAAAAACTTTAGGGTAGGGATTTTTTTGAATAAAAACTTGTTAGGGTAGGGTTACAGGAAACAAACATCTTTTTTAAGGCCTACGTACTCAAGTTGGTAAAATAGGTTCCTGCCACACAAGGTGACATTGATGAAAACTGGACTTGTTGCTTATACCGTGATTGTATGTCTTACTTGAGTCAAGTTTAGAGAATAAGTTGTGGTTAAGTTGATAAAACTGGCCCCTGAAATATAAGGTGACATAGTAAAGACTGTGTACATGTGTGTGAATAAGAACGTTGCTGAATGCTAATATCTTGGCATGACTTGAATGCGATTGCATTTTTCTTCATCATAACTGCTCTGCTGTCATTCTGGGCTGTCTGTCTCTTCCATGTTGTGGCTTCTCCAGCTCTGTTGTTAACCCTTAGGCCTAAAAGAAAAGTTGTTTGTTTCCTGTAACCCTACCCTAACAAGTTTTTATTCAAAAAATCCTTACCCTAAAGTTTTTATCGCCCATACAACTCCCAATCAACGTAAAACATGCATAAAACACACATTTTTGACCAAAAAAATAATGCAAAAGATTTTTTTTTTACCGACCTACCTACCCTATTTTTTTTCCGACCGTTACAGAAAACAAACAATTTATTTTTCAGGCCTTATGCTGTTGGTGGCTGATTTGTCCAATACAAAATGATGCAAAAAACCTTAGTAATCACTGAAATCCTGACATATGGGTACAAATCTTGAGGTGCTCAACAAGAGCTATAATGAATACCAATATGACAGGGTTAAGATGGTTTTCAAAAATCTTTGCATTCTTGTGCGTTGGAGGAAATTAGCCACAGCATTGGAAGGGTTAAAGCTCGTTAACAGGTGCGACTTACCTTCATTCAGCAGTGCTTCTCCCAGCCTCTCGCTGCAACCACACTTGGGGCACCTGTTGGCAATAACAAAACAACCACATTATACTACACGTCCTCCCCTCACACTGTAAACAAAGGCAGTACCGCATAGCGGGGCTGCCCAGTCAAAAATTGCGCAACTATGGATATGGGCTTGAATCTTGCTACAGATATACACTGAGTGACGCTGATCAATATTCTAAGTGGAAACGGAGCGATGTAAAGATCCTCTTACTCATTCTCACTAAGGAAGTTAAACCTATTCATGCTTGTAGCATTCATGATTGCCATGCCAACGATACCCTTCAAGGGCATCTTGAATGAATGGGTTAACCCTTATAATGCTGGTGGTGGCTTATTTTGCCAATACAAAATGATGCAAAAATAAAAGTAATCTAAGTTAAGAATTTAATCACTGGAGTTTGTGACTAAGGTCAATCAATTATCAGAATGGCTACAATTTATTTTGATTTTGATTTTGATTTTTTGGAAATGTGCTCCATGAGTGTAAAACTAGTGCTACAACTTAATTGAGCAACATACGTTATAACAAGAACATATGCATAATAAACAAATAACAAAAAATTGAGCAACTTAAAAAAATAACACTCAATTTTTTATGTTACAAAAGACTTGTGTAGACGGAATATAAAACATGATGTGGTGTTAGCATAGATCCCAGTGGTGTTTGTTTGTAGTCTTACAAAATTCAAAAATACAACATCTGACAGTACCATGTACATTACTAGCCCAAACAAGCAAGGTTATAATCACATTATTAACCCATCCATGCTTTGAGATCTCATTGAAATAATTATAAATTGAACCTAAAATACTTTTTAACCAATAAATATCAAATGAAACATTTAATTTACGAAATATTCCAAGGAAAGTTTTGGTCTGACCGACAACTCTCCTTCAAATAGCTTCCAGAAATGATTTTGGTCACAAGAATGCTACCAAATTAGTTTGTCATTTTTGGCTGATGGAGTATGACTGGGTTAACCCTTATGCTGCTGATGGCTAAATTGGCCAATACAAAATTATGCAGAAAATCCTGAAAAACCATTGAAACCCTTGGCAAATGGGTACTCATCTGAGAGTGCTCATCAAGAGCTTTCCAATGAGTACCAACATGACAGGGTTTGTTATGGTTTAAAAAAAATCTTTGCATCATTGTGCTTTGGGCAAAAGTAGCCACAGCATTGGAAGGGTTTAAAAGTGCTTGGTGGGCATGTAATGCTGGTCACATGGCCAGGTAAGAGGAAATACTGTCAGCTGTCAGCTTCATCGATGATAAATTTCAGTATCTCCAACAGAGGCATTGCATCAAATCAATAACTTGTTCTCCTGAAAACAGCAAACATTTGTTCAGTAAATCATACAGCAACATTAATTATCTATTCATTAATAAAAGATGTTCAATTGCCTTGTGTAATTGGAGGTACGGCTAGTAGAAATTAGAGGTGGGTAGTGATTTAGGACCAGTTCTGCGCTTGGAATTAGGGGGTGCCAGGAGCCCAGGGCTCCCTTGAATCCTGCTGCAGCTCACTCAAATTTCTGCAGGGAGCCAAAAAGATATGCTAGTATTGGTTTCTATACAGAACACCTTCAGGTAGCTTTGGAAGATGCAATTGAGCTAACTGAAAGAAAAACTTAATTTGAGCCCTGCAGTGGAACTATCCAGTCATTGTAATAATCTTCTTTTATCATTTTCTTTCTATAAGATTTCTACTCATAGATGTTCAAAGATGACAACACTGGTGCCAAGGCGCATGGCCTTGTGAATGAATGCTATACGGTGTATGTTACAGGCTTCCTTCAACAGGTGAAACTGTGCTTTTTTCATGCATGCATGTTTATAACATAAAATAAACCATAGTTCAACACAAATGATAACAAAGCACACAGGCTTGTTAACACTTCACCATATATACAAAGCCCTCTTCTATAGTTGAACTGTTGCTATTTTCCTGACAGCATGTTTCTGATACAATCGAAGAGCTCGCTATGTACACAGCTTACGAGTGATGCACACAGGCTCCAAGTAGTGAATGCAAGGTTCTATAAGTGCATTAAGTCAGTGGTGATGGCGGCGACGGTTGTTATTGAATGAAGGGCACAATGTGTTTGCTGCTCGCAGTCCATCTCTGAGATTGCATTAGGCGAGAGGGTTTTCATGTCCCTTGCCACTCATTATTTCCCTCACAAGGCGGGGTTAAGCTTTCTGCTAAACGTGGCAAAGGTGGAACAGTTACTCTGAATTCATGAGTGCCACCACCGTCGTATAGGGCTACCTGTCTGTTTAGAGATGCCCATACTTTACTATAGGGTTGCTGTACAGGGAATATCTTCCTTATAATAGTATAGATATTTCAAATATTCTTTGTTACTAGCATTCAAACGTTCAAGATTTCCTCCACACAATTTCTAAATGTTTGCACTATTCTCAAGTGGCTACCTCAAATAACATCCATGCAGCTGACAATCTCCAAGCAGAGCACCAAGCAGTGATGGGACAATAGGAGTGAAAATCCAATGTATCATTAGTGGATTAAATTCTTGCGTGCTGCGAGTTGAATTCTTGGAGAGTTGTTCACTCTGCGTCGCGTAATTGCTAAACATGACCTTAAGGCGGCTCTCCACATCCTTCCCCTGCACCTGGTGCCTGCCTAAAGACCTCCACTCCACTCTCTTCAGCACAGGCAAAATCTAATTTAGCCAATAAAAAGAGAGGACTTTCCAGCCAAATCAAAAGGCCCCAGGGCTGCAAACTAGAGGATTTAATTAGGCACAATTTAGCAAGGATAATGGGGAGGCACAAAACCTACAGGCACTTTTCTGCTTGGTATGCTTATTCTTGACATCCTCGCCCAATCACAATTCCTTGTCAAGACATGTGCTGAATACTACATGATCCATAATAAAGCTGACAAGGAGAAAAAAGGCATGAAAAGGCAATTTCTTCTCCACTTTTCTGACTACAGCAAAGCAGGAATATATGTTTTAACCCTTCTAATGCTGAGGCTACTTTCATCAAAAGCACAAGAACGCAAAGATTTTTGAAACTCATCTAAACCCTGTCATGTTGGTATTCATTGGATAGCTTTTGCTGAGTACTCTCAGATGAGTACCCATGTGCCAAGTTTCCAGTCATTTTCAGGGTGTTTTTTTTGCATAATTTTGTACTTGCCAAATTAGCCACCAGCAGCATACCGGTTAGACATAGCTCGAGTTTATCTTCAATTGATCAATTTCTTAGATTTAAATCCATCGCAAAATATATATATATATCTGTTTGGTAAGGGTTATTAACTGGGTTCCCTATCGTGTACACCAGTAGGCACTGTGATGTAACAGAACAATGGGTTATTTACTGGGTTCCCTATTGTGTACACACGTAGACACTGTGATGTAACAGAACAATGGGTTATTTACTGGGTTCCCTATTGTGTACACAAGTAGACACTGTGATGTAACAGAACAATGAGTTATTTACTGGGTTCCCTATTGTGTACACAAGTAGACACTGTGATGTAACAGAACAATGGGTTATTTACTGGGTTCCCTATTGTGTACACCAGTAGGCACTGTGATGTAACAGAACAATGGGTTATTTACTGGGTTCCCTATTGTGTACACAAGTAGACACTGTGATGTAACAGAACAATAAGTTATTTACTGGGTTCCCTATTGTGTACAAAAGTAGACACTGTGATGTAACAGAACAATAACAGCAGGGCATGGTTAGTGTATAATAATCAATAACTCCTCCAAGAAACCATTAATACTTCCTTATTACATAAGTGACCACCAGAACAATGTCTAGAGGTCACTGAGTGCAAGAGTTGCCAGAGCTGAATGAATCATCACTCACATACAATATTGCAGAGCCCGTTCATGCCGGTAGCAGTCAACATAATTTGATGAATTGGAAGATATCATATCTATTTGAACATCTGATTGAAAAATGTATAGATATCAACTAACCATGCTCCATCCAAAAGTTAAAAAAATTATTCATTTCTTTATTTGAAGTATTATAGCATCAAAATGAGCATTCTCCAGGATAACTCCAGGCAGTAAAGGGTTAACAATAGCAATCCCAGTCTCCTTTTACTTTGATGAAGTCAAACAGTTTTTTTTTTCAAACCAGATTAACTAATATTTAGAATGTTTGAGATCCAAATCATGCCAAAAACTTCCCAAAGTAAGTGTCAAAGGGAACTTTACTGTATATAGGTTATATGTAAGTTATATTTTGCCAAATCTTGGTAATTTGCATTGGCAATATCGTCCATCAGTGCATTTTTTTCTGGCAAAATGATAGCAACCATATTGAATACATTAACAGACAGTCCAACCTTACAGTAAGCTGTTATGTAAAAGCTAGCTTTTCACGTCCCTTGCAGGTATGCTATCATAGCTGCCCGGATATTGTCTTTAAACACATGATACTACAAAAATAAAAAACAATGAAAAAGTGCTATTTACTTGTGTAGTGAGACTGGTGAGTAATAACAGGGGCCATTCAGAAGGCACATTTCTCTGGAAAACCTCCATTTTATTGGTGATAGGCTAGCCTTCCCCCCTAAAAAAATTATATATTGAGGATGCTCATTTACTGGGATGTTTCTGGATAGAACCTTGTTGCTGAATATCCCATTTCTTGCTTAAAGGCACGGGTAATATTTCCCAACTCCTCCCAGACAATATTCCCCAAACCATCTACTGCTGATTGACAGTCAGTCATATTTCCAGATTCCCTCCTCCTATCTGCACCAGGAAGAAGTCATTCTATATAGGAGATGCTTTCATTATCAAATCTGTTCCTGGTTGGAATCCTGCATGCCTGAATATTTACTAATCATGCTTTTAACACTTCCAATGCTGAGACTATTTTCGTCCAAAGCACAAGAATGCTAAAGATTTTTGAAAAGCATTTAAAACCCTGTCATATTGGTATTCATTGGAAAGCTCTCGCCGAGCACTCTCATAAGAGTACCCATTTGCCAGGGTTTCAGTCATTTTTCGGGTTTTTTGCATTGGCCAAATTAGCCACCAGCAGCATAAGGGTTAACAGTCCTGACTATTTTGGTCATACCATTGATATGAGCATTTTTTGGAAAAAATATTTGATAGAGAAATGTTGATCTGAATCTTATCCACAACTCTTCTTCAAATATTCAATGAATTTGTGCTTAATTTCAAAGTTAATACCATTGATATAAGAGCATTTTTTGGAAAAAATATTTGATAGAGAAATGTTGATCTGAATCTTATCCACAACTCTTCTTCTAATATTCAATGAATTTGTGCTTAATTTCAAAGTTAAATACTCAAGTACCATAGGTCCCGCCGCCACTTGTCAAGGAGAGCTTTATGCATGGTTAGGTTTCCTGCCCAATCCTACCAGTTTGTACACACAAAACCATCTGCTGACAGGCAAAAAACAATGCCAAAACATGACTAGAGTCAGTGGTAGCCATCCCTCACAGGGACCTGTCATCTCTTCAGCACCCTGCCAAAAAGGCCTGAAAGGTCAAAATGCACCAGTCCCTCGCCTAAACGAACTCTCAGCAGTTACTTGTGCAAATATCTGCAAACATCTGTTGTGTCATTAGAGAAAGTGGTGTTTTGAGTGGATGGGGATGGACTGTAACGGCACCACACCCTTAGTGTGAACTAGAGGGTGCCCAGGCTCACCTTTGAACCCCAGGCCAAGAATATAATGATTGGGTGTTTCAGGAACCAAACAGAGAAATAAAGGTATGTAGCATCAAATTTCCTTTTCATATTATCATTTATTAATGGTCTGGAAAGATCATCTGTAAATTAAAGCATCAATGGGACTTGGGGGCAAGTGAGAAAGTTGCCAGTGACTTGAGAGTTAGGCAGTGGTCTTCCCTGGCTACTACGGCTTCCTACATCGCTTAAAACTGGCTGGTCAAGAATTAGCCTGAATATGGTGGAAAAGTGACAAAATTTAAATTCCAAATTATACTTTTTTGCACAGTAAGCTGTACCATCAGAAGAAGTTTGAATCTGTCTCAGGGAAAGTGAGAAAGTTGCCAGTGACTTAGAGTTAGGCAGTGATCTTCCCTGGTTACTATGGTTTCCTCCATCGCTTAAAACTGTCTGGTCAAGAATTTGCCTGAATATGGCAGAAAAAGTGACATTTTTTTTTCCAAATTGAAAGTTCTTGCTCAGTGTACTGTACCATCAGCAGTAGTCAGAGAGGCCTGAGTAACTGAGTAACCTGAGGATACATGGGGTTAACGACAGCAACAACTCTGGCCACCGCGGTGACTTCTGTCTGCAGCCAGTCCCATTTCCTTCCCAAGAATTCTGCCGCTGCTGTCAAATAGTTTCCCCAGCAGCTGCCATCGTTGGGAACGGGAAGAGAATGGCAGCTTTTCATTTCCCCCTCTGTCTCATTGGTTAACCCATTAAATACTTAAGAGTTCCTCTAGAAATTGTCGTCTGGAACTCAGATACTTTTGACCATAACTTTTGAACTGAGAATGATTTTACAAAATATTTGAAGAAGAGTTGTTGGTAATGTTATGATCAACATTTCTCACTCAAATATTTTTGCCAATTATGCTTTAGGATGAAAGATTTCATAAAAATTGTCGGGCCATTTTTGGCCTCTGTGAGCATTAATGGGTTAATACGACCCCTGGCCAACACTGCTGAGGGGGTGGGCAGGGGACGGAGCGGAACCCCAATGATAATAATAACTTTTTCCAACATTTTAACCCATTATTGCTTGATAGGGCCACAAACAGCCAGTCTTGATAAATCTTACAGGCTAAATAGTTGATGGAGGAATGTTCACAAGATCACTATTAACATACAATTTTCAAATATTTAGTAAAATGAATATTAGTTTCAAATAACTTGCCAAAAGTATCAAAGCTCCGTAACACAATTTCTAGAGAAACAGTTAACCCATTAACACTCAGAGCAGCCAAAACAGGCCTGACAAATTTGGAATTATATTACTTTCAAAAGCATTTTCTGGAAAACATTTGAATTAGAAATGTTTATCAGAAGCCAAACTACAACTCTCCATCAAATATTTTGTGAGCTTTCGCTTTGTTCTGAAGATATTTTCAAAAGTATGAGAGTAGCAGACAATAGGTTCTAGTGGAGTTCTAAGTGTGAATGGGTTAAGCATAAATGGCTCAAGGTTGGATTGGGAAAGAACAGTACCTGGAGGAAATCACCGACTTACATTTCAAACTTTCTAAACACACATGGGTACTCATCTGAGAGTACTTAATGAGCGCTATCTAATGAGTACCAACATGACAGTGGTTAGATGGTTTTCAAAGATCTTTGCATCATTGTGCTTTGGACGAAAGTAGCCTTAGTAGTAGAAGGCTTAAACCTTGAATCTTCCATGATAATCGCTGTGGCTATTTTCAGATGTTCAGGAGATGTGTGGGAAGAAAGTGTTAAATACTGTAAGACCGTCATGTCACGTTATCATGTGCACTCAGAGACAATATCCTTAACCCTCATTGACAAAAACGTCTCTACCCAGAAAATAATACCCAGCAATTACTGATATGTCTAGTCGAGCCAATCAAATATGATAAATGGAAGGGAGAATTCCTAGTGAAAATGAGTCAGCTTGTGAGGAGGTTTGCTGACATTCCTGTGACCTGGCGCGTCTCTCTCAAGGCTCGGGCTCATTAGTACACTCTCTTGGCAGTCAGGGCAGTCAGGGCAGTCTGTGAGGGCCTGCTGCTGGCCATGTGCTCACCACTCCTAGCAACACAAGGACGGACCTTGCATGAGTGGGGAAATAACAAAACTCATGGGAGAATCCTCTAAGATCTAAATGACAGCATGGAGAGTTACCTAGGATTTCAAAAGCGGGTAAAACAATCTGAAGTCATATTTTGCATGTGGGTTGGGTTTGAGATAAAAAGATATTAAGATATTCAGTCCAATAACAGACCTCGCAGAGTGAGGAAAAAACGAAACTCATGTGAGAAGCTTGTAAGATCTAAATGAAAGCTTGGAGACTTAGATAGGATTTCAAAAGCCAGTGTCCAAAATGACACTTTTCTTCCTGGGCTGGGGTGGTGACAAGAAGATATTGAGATATTCAGTCTTGTGGAATTTTTAAGCGTAAGTGACAGATGGGGTTGGAACCAAAGAGCCAGCCCACTTGTGAACAGTGGTATTTAATCCGTTCCTGACTGGAAATCTTGTTGACAAGAATCATTTGTAATTATTCTACTTTTAAACATGACTTTGGAACAAAGCAAAAAGTCACAAAATATCAAAAGAAAAGTTACAGATTGGATATTATTTAATAGCTTCCTTTCAAACATTTTTGAAAAGATCCTTTTGTCCGGTAGATTTCCCCCAAATGGTCAGGCGATTTGAGCTTCAAGGAATAGTCTCAGGGTTCAGGCCACTGGATCATAAGGAGACTATTCCTGTGCAACCAAACATGATACTGCTGGTTCTATTGGGGAAATGCAAGGATGCTCGAAATCTTAACCCCTTAGAAGAAGTTCCTTGACCCAAGAAGAAAGAACATTGTTGATAATCCCAAAGACATCGGGCAGGAGAAGCAGCAGTAGCAACATGGAAGTTCCTAGCCTGCCTCCCTTGCCATATTTGAATGTCCTCCCTTGTGGATAGATGGCACTGCGGTATACTAGGAGGTCACTTGAAAATACTTCCATTACAGCCCTCGTGTGGCAATTGTGTGAACTAAATGGCCAACAGTGAGCCACAAGTACCTATGTAGTACAGGTGCAAGAATTTATATAAATAAACTAAAACAGTAGTAGGGCCTTGTAGCTAGGCTGAGAGTTCCTTGAACCAATGAGAACATGGTTGATAATCCAGTAGACATCAGTGGGCAGCAGAAGCAACAGAAGCAGCAGTAGCAATAGCAGCAGTGTCCTGATGCAGTGAGCCGGCTAACAGGACCTGATCCTAAGTTAATTAAGACCCTCCCACCCAACAATGTTAACCCACTCAGAACCAAAGCCAATGATGAGTCCAACAACTCTGATAAATCACTTCTTTCGTAGGGAAGTGTCAGCAAAAAATGTTAGAGGGAAAATTATTCATCTGTCAAGGAAATTGAATTTTTATTCATATTTTTCTTCAAATTCACTACAATTTTTAAAATAGCTGAACCGGCGTCAGAGCAGCAAGATACTGTGAACCTGAAAGAGTCTGTTTCCTCCATTGATTGTAGCTGACTTTAAGAGTTCCAGCGTACGATCCATTTCAGTAGCTTCAAAGCAACACAAGGCATCTGGCTGGGCCTGTTCATTACACAAGGCCTTCCTTTTGTCTCAATCAAGGCAGGCTCGTGTTTCCTGGAGGCAGGGGTGTTTATCAACACAAAGGTCTCCTCAGGTTTAACCTATAACTATCTGAAGTGTGCACATGGTCTGACAATTTCTACCACAATTTGGCAATTAAGAGTAATATTTGAAAGATATTTGAATAGGAATTGAAAACCCTAAAAGAAAAGTTATTTTTAGTAAAGAACTGTTCATCATATTGCTTTGTTATCAGGATTTTTCTCATATCTCCCTATGTGAATAGGTTAACCCATTCATCCCTGCAACAGCCCACAATGGCCTGACTCATTGACAACATCTTTTTAACATAAGCATGTTTAGGATTTCATTTCAAGGAAAAATATTCCACAGAACTTAATCTGCAACTCTTCTTCATATATTCAGACAATCCAAGTCTTTGTCTTGAGTTATTTTCAAAAGCATCATATACATGCTTTTCAATGGGAACTGTTATTACAGGTTAACCGATTTGTAAGTGGAGACCTCCATGACAAGTGTGGTTTGGATCAATGACGTGTTTCAAAATAACTCCAAATTAAGCTGTGATTTCTCAAAATAGTTTGGGATGAGTTGCTGGTTGAGCTCGTATCAATATTTGTTTGTAAAATAGTTCAAAGTAATCCTTTGAATGGGAGTCAAGGCAGGCTTGATTGGGTTCAGGACAAATAAACAATAAATTTATGAATATAGGTGAACTTGGATATAACGGACTCAATGGGACCAGGAAAATTGGTCCGTCATATGCAAAATCCGTCATATACATATGACACATACTTGAGATGCATGGGACTGGGACCAAGCATATTGTCCGTCATAGACAAAAGTCCGTCTTACAGTGGTCCGTCATATCCATGTTCACCTGTCTTTGTAACAGGGCTTGCTGCCAACCGCCTATTGCTTATCTATGAGACTGTTCCCTAAATCAATCCTGTCAGTCTTTGCATGTCCAAAATATAACTGATACTGATGAAATATCACTCAGTTGGCAAGGAGGGTGCTGCAGACTGGCAGGAGAGTCAATTTGCTTGGCTTGTCTGATGGATTACTACACAATGTCGCAGACCTCCGCCCTCCGCAGATGAGAAAACCTCTGCTTCGTGTATATTTGATAATCATGCCTAAAGCACTCCGCGGGAATGTCTCTCTGAGACCTGACTGACTCCGTCCGTAATCATCAACTCGTACGTCAGAGAGGGAAACATTCATCTCACAACTTCAACATAAAATCACATTTTCCCATCATGCAACATTGATGGCACAAGCTTTGAGAGAAACAAACACTTCACATAAACATCACTTTGGGGCTACGGCCATCCAATATTCATAGCATAGCCTTGTTAGCAAAGGATATTTCCTTCCTTTGTATGAATAAATGGAGATACTTCTAGGCGCTTTCTTATACAAACCAGAGACTTCTAATCTCTGTTGAAGTCTATGTCTCTGTATAAACAAAGAATATTATCATCACATGATCACCAGTCACATGATCACAGCAGTTCACCTAAGACTAGCTTCTCCTGGAGTTGATACAGGTCTGTGATAAATGATCCTCTCTATGATCTACCCTGAGTTGACTTGATCTTATATCAAATAAACTGTGCATACCCTAAGTGTGGAACAACAACCGGTTGCTGTAGACAAGTCATTTCCTTGCTGACTGTGCTGCCGTCTATAGTATATTGATGGAATTATCTGTGGTGGTTAAACCAATTTGAAGCAGCCTGAGCACCAGGCAGAGCCTCTGCTTTATTCCCCTATTCTATACTATATCCAAGCTATCAATGGTGTTTATTTATGTAGATCCTCTATCCTGTTTGAGCAGAGTGGATATGCACACCCTTTAGCTGTTGGTAGAAAAAGATAAATCCAGGCTCTTTCTCCGTGGCTTATCTAGGCAGCCTTGGATCAGGTTCTACAGGAAATGTCCTAGTGGCCTACTACTGTAAACCCCATCACTCAAAGCATGTAAAACATGCCACAGAATTTGTCTATTAATAGGCCACTTAAGAAACACGCTGGAGTATGGAAAAAATACTCTGATAACAAGAATTTAGTCACCTGCAATACTTATATTATAGTATCATTTGTGGAAGATAATAAAATATTCCTGACCCTTTCATTGCATAGAGGCAATGTGGGCATTAGTAACTTGTATGCATTTAAATGTATAGATTCTGTAGTGCGTAGGTGGAGGAGTGCTCATTAATTGCTGGACCTTTGTAAACATTTACCATGGACATCTCTCTCACTCCCTCTATAAAAATAATAATTATAATAAAAAATAATAATAACAATAATAATAATGATAATAATTATAATGATAATAATAATGATGATAATATTAATAATAATGATGATAATAATAATAACAATAATAATTATAATAATGATAATAATAACAATAACAATAATTATAACAATAAAACACAAAGGAAGACAGAAAAGAACCCTTGTATAAATGTTAAGATACTTATCAGGTGAAAAATGCTCTAATATAAGAAAAGAGGGGGTTTATTGAAGCCCCACCATGAAATCAGGTACACTGCAAGTGGTGCCGTGACCAGGATTCCAATTATGGTTCCTTGTATCACCGCCCTGGTGCCTGGCCTCAAGGTCCTCAAGCCATACTAAACACCTCATTTGCCTACCATTTGTTTACAGATACATGAAATATTCACTCAAACAGGCAATATGTTATCAATAATTAATGAGCTTAATGCAGTGTTGTGCAGGTACGACTACAAAGGGGCCATAACAAAACAGTTCCTCTCCCTCCACACAATCGTTACTTATTGTGAGAATTACACCATGCCTGGTTAGGTCACAATAGAGTATTGTTTTGAGGATCAATCCTTCACAACACATAGGATGATGTAGCAAATAGGCATATCAGAATCAGAAATCACTGATCAATGTTTAGGAATACTGAGGCATTCCGTTAATAGGAACTAGGCTTAGGATACATGTTTATGTGAAGAGATCAGAGTAAACAATAGAACCAAATGGTTTCACCTACTGGAGACGTTTTCAATAGTATCACAGCAACCAAGTAACGTGTTAGGGAGATGTGTGGTGCATAATAAAACTCAACCCATCCATGCCTGCAGAGCCAAAACAAATCAAGGCTTTTTTTATACCAGAGCTTGATCAGAAAAATATCTGAAGGAAAAATGATGATAAGAACTTTACCAATACCCACATTCAATATTATGTGATTGTATACTTTATTTCAAATTATTTTTCAAATAATATAAAGGTCAATAGATATATATATATATATGTATATATATATATGTATATATATATATGTATATATATGTATATATATGTATATATATGTATATATATGTATATATATATATGTATATATATATATATCAGGGAATTAGTAGTAATTACCCTATTAATAAGATATACTTACCTGTTCATATCATGAAGCTTGCTTCGCCAATCGCTCCCTGACAATCGCCAAAAGTTTTAATTCCCCGTGATGTCCGTAGATGGCGCCTCCGCATGGCCTCCAATCACGTGACGTCGCCATCTTGTTTAACCCTCTAAATGTCAGCGCTCGATCGGGAACACGGAACGATAGGGGTCGGATGGGTGGGGATATGAACAGGTAAGTATATCTTATTAATAGGGTAATTACTACTAATTCCCTGATTAATTATGATATACATTACCTGTTCATATCATGAAGCAGTGTACCACCGTCAAACAAAAGCTGTGGTATCGTTTCAAGGTTTAAAGGTGCCTGCCGTGGAAAGGACCGCATTGCCAAATTTACCCTTTTGATTAGGAAGATCTTTGAGGTAAAACTTAGCAAAGGTTACAGGGGTGCTCCAGGCTGCTGCATTCATGATTTCCGGAATGGACACCCCGGCTGCTCTAGCCCAGGATGCCGCTACTCCTCTAGTGTCATGGGCTCTAATGTTCATAGCTAGACGCTCTTCCAAGGGAAGGTCGCGATATGTACCAGCTATGGCTTCTTTAACCCACCCAGCAATAGTCAGTTTTGCTGCTTTTGAGTGGGGCTCCTTTGAGGAGATAAAGAGAGCCTTCTCTTGGCCTCTAATGGTCTTAGTTTTATCTAAGTACCATTTGAGGGCCCTGATCGGACAATGTAACTTGTCGTCAGGAGAATGGTCTGATAGGGCTGCTATAAAGACCGGTTCAGGTGTAAAGTGTGCAGATTGGTTTTTGTCAAGTATGAGGGAAGACAAGAACATAAATCCACCTGATTCTTTACGCAGGTATGCTGGGTCCATGCGACATGCATGGATCCAGCCGCCTCTACGTCCAGACGCCAGTTGTATGAGAAAGGCTGTCTTGACTGAGAGATTTCGCAAAGAGGCTCTAGCCATAGGTTCGAAAGGGGCCTGCGATAGGTGCCCTAGGACTTTGGGTAGATCCCAAACTGGCTTTAACTGTCTGGTTGTGGCTTTGGAATTGAAAATTCCCTTCATGACAGATTGGAGGACTGGATGATTGGATACAGTTATCCCTCAGAAAAACCAGTATGGATAGCCCCTATGGCTGTCCTATACCCCACGATGGTGTTGTATGAAAGTGAATGACCCGGCTCAGTCATTTTTGCTAAGTCTGACAAGAACTCCGCTATTTGCTGCACAGGGGCAGAATTGGGGTCCAGACTTCTAGTAGCGCACCATCGGGAATAATGGGCGAGACGGGAATCGTAAACCCTATAGGTTGAGGGTCGTTTACCACAGGAGGCGAGTTTAGCAACTGCCTCAGAAAACCCTTGTGCCCGGTAGGACTGGCGGAGATTTTCCACGCAACCAATCGGAGCTTGCTGGGCTCTGGGTACAATTCCCCCGTCTCGGAGTTCTTCAGGAGGTTCCACTTGTCTGGCAACCTCCTGGGGAAGTCCACTAACATCTGGGTTAGTGGGTGGAACCAAATTTGGCTCGGCCAAAATGGGGCCACTAGGATCACCTCCGCCGTTGGGTGGAGTCTGATCTTCCTGAGCACTCTGGGGAGCAGTGCTATGGGGGGGTATGCATACCCGTACAGAGCGTCCCAATTCTGAGTCAGGGCATTGACCCCGCTCGATTCTGGTTCCCTGTATAGGGAGTAGAACATCGGTAGTTTCCTGTTCTTCTGTGTTGCGAACAGGTCTACCATGGGAGTCCCCCAGATTGAGAACAGGGCTCTGAGCGTCGGAGGGTGTAGGGACCACTCCGTCGGGCAGTACCTCCCCCTGGACAGTGCGTCCGCTAGGACGTTGCGTGTCCCTTGAAGGTGGACTGCTACTGGTACAATGGCCAGTTGGTCGCACCACTCCCACATGTCCAGGGCCAGGCGGCATAGGGTTAGGGAGTGTGTCCCGCCCTGCCTGTTGATGTAAGAGACCGTGGTGGAGTTGTCTGATAGGACTTCCACTACTTGGTTTCGAACCTGGTCCTGAAAATGTTTCAGAGTTAGCCACACTGCCTGGAGTTCCAGCCAGTTGATGTGCTTGCTCTTCCATTGGTCGGGCCAGACGCCAGAAGCCGTCTGGTCGCCCAGGTGACCGCCCCATCCGTAGGATGAAGCATCGGTCACTATTGTCAGTGCCGGGTCTGGAGTTGAGAAAGGAACTCCTAAAGTCAAGTTGGTGGGGTCTAGCCACCACTCGAGCTGGAACCGGGCACTTTGGGTCAGGCGTATCCGGGTTGTGTCCGGCATGTCCTGGGACCATTGGTTCTGGACAAAGAACTGGAGCGGACGGATGTGTTGTCTGGCTTTTGGGACCAGATACATCATGCTCGCCAGATGTCCGAACAAAGATCTCCACAGACGGGCTGTGGACGATCCTTCTTTCATGACCCGTCCTATCAGACGACGGAGCCGGTCTATGCGGTCTCCGGACGGACGGGCCAGGGCCCTGACTAGGTCCAGGCTGGAGCCTAGGAAGGACGGGAACTGGGTCGGGACCCAGTCCGATTTCTCCTCGTTTATGAGGAACCCGATTTCCTGGACGCAAGTGCGGACCAGGTATCGGTATTGTAGGGTTAGGTCGTATGACCCGCCTACTACGAGCCAATCGTCCAGATATTGGAACAGATTGACTCCGCATGTCTTGAGGTAAGCGCCCACGGCCCGTACCAGACGTGTGAACGTTCTTGGGGCCGTAGAAAGGCCGAACGGCAAGACTTGGAACTCGTAGACGGTACCGTCGTACGCGAACCTCAGATATTTCCTGTCGCGAGGATCTATCGCGACATGGAAGTAGGCGTCCTCTAAGTCTAGAGAGACGGCCCACATGTCCTGTCCCGAGCCCAGCGTATTTGCTGACTGGGATAGGCGGATATCCTCTCCTAGTGAAACTAGGACGGACTGAAGGGTATCCATTTTGAACGACGGGGGTTTTACCGCGACGTTTAATTCCTTCAGGTTTAAGATGGGTCTCCAACCTCCTGATCTCTTCTCCACTAAAAAGAGGGAAGAGTAGAAGCCGGGCCCGTCCAGCAGAGGGTCGACGATCTTCACAGCTCGTTTTTCGAGCATTTTCCGGAGGCCCGTCTCCATGGCGAGACGGTGGCTCTCCTTTGCCGGGATCCTGGTCCACATTGGAGACCGGGTCAGACGGCACGGGCCCGTGAATTCGATGCGGTAACCCGTTTTGATCGTCTGGAGCACCCACACGTCGGACGTGAGGCGCTCCCACTCCGGCCCGAAGGCCTGGAGCCGTCCCCCTACTGGTTTGGGTATCTCATTTCTGAGATGCCCCTCCCCGGCCCCCGCCGCGCCCCCGCGACGAGGAACCACCAGCACCTCCCCCCCCCCTTCCTCCCCTCCTGCTATAGGAGGACTCCTTTTTAGGCGGGTGGCCTTGAGGAGGAGGATCACGGCGGCCGGCGCCATGATCAGAGGTTGTGGGAGTCTTGGCCTGGCCCGAAGACGAACGCTTCCGTCCCTGCGGCTTCTTCGGGATGCGGTATCCCGAAGTAGAAGCTACCTGTGCAGGCAGCAGTCCCTGGCTCAAGCGCTGGGCTTGGAAAGCGACCTCCTGGGTGTCGGTGGTGGCTTTCACTGTCTCGGAGAACTTGCCCGCGAAGACAAGGTCCGAGTTCAGCGGCAGCGCCAGGAGATCTTTCCGGTTGTACACCGGGAAGCCAGGCCGTCCGGAGGCGGGGACGACGGACTGGAGCAATCGCGCACGATTGTCCAGTCGGACCTCTGCCTGCATGTGCAGGGCGATCCGGTTGATCGATGCTGTGAGGAATGCTGAGCACTCCATAGCATCCCGGACCGCTTCGGGGGGGAAATCCCCAGACGGAGGAGGAAGATTTCCAAGCGGGTCATCGCGGAGAGCCCGATGGATCGCTTCCTGCTCCAGGAACGCATGGTGCAGGAAGGCCTGCACCTGCACCTGGAAGGCAGAGAGACGAGCAAGACTGGTCGTCCTCTCCTCCACCCTTTTACACAGCTTATCGGCCGCAGCCAGATGGGGTTGTGCATTGCCGAAGGGTTTTTGGGGATTAAAGTCGGGATTAATCCACGACTTTATGTACGCGATCGCGTCCGGGTCGATTTTCTGGGGAGTGAGACACTCCCTTTCATCTCGAGCCGACATGGGGAACTTCTTCGCGAACGTAGAAGCCCCCAGGGCCGTCGTTGAGCCTCCAAGGATATCCTTTGCGTCTCTACTGGCAATAGAGACGGTTATAGGGTCCATGGGGACTACAACGTATGGCTTGGCCACGAACTCAGGAACGTCCGCGAACAGGGAACGGGTTTGAGCCGGCCTGTTCGTAGACTCCGGGACTTTGTCCGTCTCTTCGGTCTTTAAACCGAGAGCTTGGACGATCTGTCTCCGGGTTTCCTGAATTCGCGCCGGGACGCGAAACTTGAACTTTTCCCCTGCCCAAGTGGCCCGCCACGCGTTAACGTCGCCCGGAAGGTCGTCCGGGTCGCCCAACGACACTGTGTCCAATGCTGGATGCACTGGTACAGGTCTAGGGGGTGGGGTAGGAGCGGGGATCGGTTCTTCCACCTGCATCTCGATGTCCCTGTCCAAGAGACCATCGTCCTGGGCATGCACCTCAAGCCCCGAATGCTCGGAGAGCACCTCCTCATCGTCGGTTGCCTGTGGTTGGGCAGACCGACTGGGTGACCTCGGTAAGGTCCCATGATGAGGAGGGGTGAGCATCCGGGTGATGCTTGGGGGTGCTACCAGCGGGGCTGCACGCAGAAGCATGACAGCCCGCTCTTCCTCAGGGGTGAGCCCCTTCGGAAGCTGGGCTACTGCGGCTGGCGCGGGTGCCGTCGCCGCAGCTGGTCCTTGGCCGGGATAAGGAAAAGGAGGCAGGCCAGTCTTTGCAGCCGAAAACCTGGTGAAGGTTTGGTGCAGCAACTGCTCCAGCAACGCACCATCAGCGGGGAGACCCGACCCTGATGGGCGTGCTGGCGTCGCAGAGACGGAGGCCGTAGGCCGACGCTCGCCACTTCTTGACCTCCGTGAACGGTGTCTAGAGTGGTGACGGTGCCGGGAGTGGTGACGGTACCGAGGCGACGGAGACCTATGTCTACGTCCTCTGTCTGGCGACGTCCCGGGGGACGAGCCGGGAGAAGAGGACTCAGAAGAAGTCGGGGAAGAATACTTCCTCTTTTTCTTCTTATGCGTACGGGACGGACGGGATGTCCGGCGTACGTCCTTCTTCTTCCCGTGCGGGGCCTCAGCCCCGGACGGGTCCGGGCTGTCCAGCACAATAGGAGACGGGACCGGGGGTACCGGCTCCCGGGCCTTTGCCGGGGACTGGGAACGGGTTTTCCCGGACATAGCCCGGTAATCCCGCTTCTTTTGAAGCTGGAGATCTTTGGCCTTGAAGGCCTTCCAGATCTCCGCCGACCAGTCACTGCACACCGCACAGACGGCGCCTGAGGGTGTGCAGACGAGATGCGTCCCGCATAGACGATGGTGCGTCCAAGGCTCGTCGGCCTTGAACGTCATCGCCCACCGGGAGCAACTCGGTCCAGTGCACCGGGTCCCCGAAGAGGCCCGTGCTGCTGGCTTCGTAACCCCGTCTGACTCGCCGTCCGAAGAGCGGTCTCGAGCCGGAGAGGGATTACGGGACTGAGACGAATCCTGAGAAGAATCCGCCATCTTGGATTACACAAGTGTAAACAAGAGACACAAAAACGATAATAAATCGGAAATAAGACAAATAGAAGGGGTACAAAGTATACCCCTAGACTGCTTAAGATACTCAAATCCTAATAATTGCGGCGTAAATGCTTGATGCGGCACGAAAACGGAGAAAAACGGCAGGAAAACCGGGACCACGATCACATGCGTGCTATCGGGAGCGCTGACAATCGCAAGAGGGTTAAACAAGATGGCGACGTCACGTGATTGGAGGCCATGCGGAGGCGCCATCTACGGACATCACGGGGAATTAAAACTTTTGGCGATTGTCAGGGAGCGATTGGCGAAGCAAGCTTCATGATATGAACAGGTAATGTATATCATAATTAATATATATATATATATATATATATATATATATATATATATATATATATATATATATATATATATATATATACAGGTGAACTTGGATATGACGGACTCAATGGGACCAGGAAAATTGGTCCGTCATGCAAAATCCGTCATATACATATGACAAATACTTGATATGCACCGGACTGGGACCAAGCATATCGTCCGCCATATGCAAAAATCCGTCGTACAGTGGTCCGTCATATCCAAGTTCACCTGTATATATATATATATTTATCTGGGGCCTGGGGGGACATGAAAGGGTTAAAATCTGGTCAGCTGGTAATCATAACTCAAGTCCAAGCATCTGCCTGACACCCAGATATGAGGAACCAAGACACTTCATGTCACATAGGAGGCTATTGACTTAATATATTGATGCTTAGAGCAATATCATAACAACCATCCTCATGCTCACTATGTACAGTACAACCAGCTAAAACTGAACACTCATGGATAAGCTAAGCATCTGTTTAATAGATGAAGTTTGTTGCAGAAGATTGAAGTGTTTGACTCATAAAAAGGTTCAATGTAGGGAAGTGTTTAAATGAAAGTGTTCAACTCTGACAGAAGTTCAATGATGTAAAATGTTCAAACAAAAGTATTGATTTCCAACTGATGTTCAACTAATGAAGATGTTTGAATGAAACTGTTCAAATTTGACAGATGTTCATTGTATACATGTGTTCAAAAGAGTGTGGAACTCCCACAAATGTTCAATGTAGACAGGTCCACCTGCCATGTATAACCTTTCCAATGCTAATGCTGCTCTCGACCAAGGCACAAGGATTCATAGATTTTAGAAAAACATCTAAACCCTGTCATGTTGGTATTCATTGGATAGATAAAACTGAGTTCTTTCAGATGAGTACCCATGTGCCAAGTATTCAATAATTTCTGTTTGTTTTTTCGTCATTTTGTATTGGCTGAACAAGCCACCAGCAGCACAAGTGTTAAATAAACACTGTGTGGTGGTCACATGGGCAGATTTCACTGTATATTATAACAACACTGCTGCATCTTAAGCACCATCAATATAATATGCACTATAACTGCCTGAGTGTGAGCGAGAAAGAGGTGATCAGTTTTGATGATGAAGCTCTAGTGCTGTTTTATAGGCCCCAGGAGAAGGAAATGTAGGCGTGAAACCGCGATCAGGATTCCATCAACTTGCTGTTCCGTCGAGGTAGAACAGGAGCAGGGGAACATCAACGATGCTAGTCTTAAGCCACTATGCCTTAATGTGCTCTTCTATTATTACATTACAGTTACCACTTTAACATGGTCTATGATATAATTGATTGGTTGTGTTTTGAATGACATTTCCCTTGAAATATTTTCCAGAAAATGGTTTGTGAAAGAGGATTTACCTTAAGAACCAGGCATTTTTGCTACTAATATAAACATGCCAGGGGGCCTCAGGGAAGATCCTTACCATTGGACTGAGTTACCCTCTTTAAATAAAGATTATTATTATTATTATTATTATTATTATTATTTTCAGACCACTACAGGCATGAATGTGTAATTGAGCTTTTACAGTTTTATTCCATTTGTGCCTACATTCCCATTGAACATTCTATTTTGTATATAAGATAATCATATAATAATTTGGGGGAAAACATTAATTCATAACTATCTGAAGCCAATGAAAATTTCTCAGAAATAGAACAAATCAGATGACTGAGATCTATTATTTCAAAACCTTTATCCAACTGACATTTTATAAAGAGCAATCAGACTTAACCCAGAAATGCCCTTCAATAAATTCCCACACTCTGACAAAAATACTAAATAATTAATTCTTAAAAAGGAATGAAAATTAAATAGCAAAATAGGGCTTTAATTAAACTATAACATTTACTGTACATGCCCACATTAATTCATTCAGGAAATGCTAAGACTATAATTCATCTTAGGTTAACCAATTTGCACTCAGAGCGGCCAAAACATGCCTGACTATTTCCGAAATATTTTACTTAAAAAGGCGTTTTCTGGAAATCATTTGAAGGAGAAATGTTAACCAAACAGCAATTTTTCATCAAATACTTAGTGAACATTTGTTTTATTCCAAAGTTATTTTCAAAAGTATGAGAGGAGCAGACGATACTTCTCTGACAAATCATAAGTGTAAATGGGTTAAGAATGCCGTTCCTATAAGAGCAAAGAATCAGGTTAAGATTGATGGCTAATCTGGGTAATCGGCCATCTTGCCGGGCCCCAGAGATGGCCTGACCTTTCCTTAATTAACTATCTAATTCCAGGCCAACTACGCCGCCGCGGCCGAGAGATACACGAGGATATCAAACATGACAAAGCTGTCTTTGTAGTTTTCCTCACAGGGTGCGCTAGAGAATAAACAAGCATCTTGGAAACATACTTTCTTGGAGTAGTGGAACATAACAGATTAAGCACCTCTGTATAATAAGCACCTGTATACATGGAGAACTTATTCATTTTCTGTGAGTGCTCCATTTAACAAAATTCCAATCTATATAGATGCGAAGTCTTGAGTATGCTTAACCAATTGCTACCTCAATGCTATGACGCATTTGCCAATGTTTCACAAACACAAAACTTGCTTATGTTCTATTGCAAATGAGATTATTTGAATGGAAGTTTGTATTTGTTTTCATGTGAAGCCTTTCAACCAAATATTTCTGCAATGCTGCTTTCTTTAGGTAGATATCATCAGACATTTTTACAAATGATTATTTTATCAGAAAGACATCGCTACCTTATTGGTGCTACAAGGTTAACACATTTGTGAGAGTAGCCAAGGAGTTTCTTAAGAAATTGTTGTGAGGATCTATAATATTTTTGACAATAACTGATTAAGAATTGAGAATTATTCTACAAAATATATGAAGGAGATTTGTTAGCAGTGTTCTGATAATCATTTCTATTTCAAATATTTATTCAAATTTGCATTCACCTTTTAACCCTTCCAGTGCTGAAACTAATTTCGTCCTAACACAAGGATGCAAAGATTTTTGAAAACCATCTTAACCCTGTCATGTCGGTATTCATTGAAAAGCTCTCACTAAGTACTTTCAGATGAGTACCCATTTGCCAGGGTTTCAGTCATTTTTCAGGTTTTTTGCATCATTTTTATTGGCCACATTAAGCACCAGCAGCATAAGGGTTAAATTAAGATTTCGAAAAAACTCTGATTTTGGTTGCTTTCAGCTTCAAAGGGTTAAGTATACAGGTGTGCATTATCGGTTTTTATCACCCTCTCCAGTGTGGATTCATCAAGTGCCCAAAGAGCACCTCCACTGGAAATTAACCCTTTCCATGCTGAGGCTACTTTCGTCCATGGACTAAAAATGCAAAAAACTTTTTGAAAACCATCCAAACCCTGTCGTGTTGGTATTCATTGAAAAGCTCTCGCTGAGTACTCTCAGATGAGTACCCATTTGCCAAGGTTTCATTCATTTTTTAGTTTTTTTTTTCATTATTTCGTATTGGCCAAATCAGCCACCAGCAGCATAAGGGTTAACCCTTATCCTGCTAACCACAACAATTGTCGTGGTGTGCAGTAGTGCTTATAGGTTTCACAGCAGGATAAGGGTTAAGGGCTGCTGAGATATTACTCTCCAGAGCCAATCTGTAATCATAAACCTGACTGTAAACTGTTAGGGCTTGGCCCCCATCCATTACCCCACACAGCCAATTACAGCCAATCATAGACCTCAGACAGGCCTGAAACACGAGAGGGCACAATCATAGGTGGCAGCACAAACAATTTTTTAAAAGAAGGGTCAGTCTCACCTTCTTCATAATCAAACACAGGTAGAGAAATAACACAGACTTTGCTGTATCCAGGAAAATACTGTCCCAGGTATCATATTGGCACCTACAAAATTAGTATCTTCCTTGCTGTCATTTCCCCCTGATTCCTGTGAGTAAGGATTAGGCAACCAACAACTCAGGACATGGCATGAGATGGCAACACCAACTACAGAACAGAAACTTTATTCCTGCACCAGTTGACTGGACGCCTGCCTGAGCCTGGTTGTTTAACCCTTATGCTGCTGGTTGGCTAATTTGGCCAATACAAAATCATGCAAAAACCTTAAAAAATGACTGAAACCTTGGAACATGGGTACCCACATTAGAGTGCTCAGCGAGAGCTATCCAATGAATACCAAGATGACAGGGTTTAGATGGTTTTCAAAAAACTTTGCATTCTTGTGCTTTGGATGAAAGTAGCCTAAGCATTGGAAGGGTTAAACATCCATGGGTAAGATGTAGCTTGCGAGTCAAAGTTAAGTTAAGTCATAAGGTCATCCATGCCCCGGAAACTAGGTGGCAATCGGGCATTCGGTTGTGTATTATGCCCGGGCTGCCCAGGCATTTAGTGTAGGAATTAAACGTTGGCACTGTAAGTATGGATCCTACATAGGAAACACTCGTCGCCCCCCTTGAGAAATTCCAAATATCAAAAGCCTTAAACACACTCGTGAAAGTTAATGAAATGGGGTTTTCTTTTCATTTGCTTTTGTATTCTCCGTGGGTTACATCAAAGAGCCACCCATTTCTTGTGAAGTTTCAGCCTCCTGAGTGCTGATTTCGAGCGAGTTGGAGGAGTGTTTCTACATCTTGGTCCACGGAGACGTCTCTGCTTATTTGTGCAATCGCTGTGCATTTCATCAAACTCATAATGGAACAAATCTCCAGGCAGTCTTATGGCTCGCATGGGATGTTATTTCCATCTCCTTACAAATACATGCGGTCTGCAGCGTCGGACGAGATGATAAATCTAAATTCTATCTCTCAATACCAATATCAAAGACAGCCCCGCCCCCCTCAACTTGTTATTCAAAGCATGTTGGCCTCACTTTTTGCTGGTTCAGTGACAGTCTTACTTAAACTTCAAAGCAAAGAAGGAAGGCATTTAGAGCATAAGTTTCTATACTAAATTGGAACAGTAAGCAATTGTGATTGTTTGCCAATCCAGTGTTTGTGACAGCAGTCTTTGGTGTTATCATGTATGAAAGAAGAACATGTACATCCAATCAAATAGTCTATTCTTATTCCTCAAACAAAGCGAATGTTGCTATCATTTCCTAGGATAATTTTGCTCCATTTACTGAAAATCCTTAGCTACAAATTCCATTTGAAATGTAGCTCAGAAGTCCTAGAATATCCTGCCATTCCTAAGTTTTTAATCACTGACTTTCTAAAGAGCCCTTAGCTACAAAATCCTTTTCAAAGGTACCTCAGACTACCTAATGTCATGGCAAGTATTAGTCTTTATAATTGAATATCCTAAGGATCATCAGCTATGAATCCTTATCAGATGTAGCAGTTTTTTCTTAGATATCCTAGCATTCTATTTGTAGCTTTTTATTAGACTTTCCCGCGTCTCGTCTGCTATGAATCTCAAGTGGGCACATCCCTCCCCTGATGAGAATGAGTGTACTATCCACTTTATTTGCTTGCTCACTCAGCGATATCTGCAAGCCATTGAGACGGGAATATCGATCTCCAGCAACCAATCATATTGCCCGTCTCCTGGGGTATTACTTGACTAAGCTGCCAAATATCAACACTCGTAGCGAGGAGCCGATAGAGATCTCCTAGACGATTACTCAGCCATCTTTTCCGGATGTAAACCTCATTCAGGAACTGCCAGTCCCTGTAATAGAAGCGTAGACAGCTTAGCCCTGTATTTCCAGTCTAAGAAAATCAGGACGAATGAAAGTGAACTGTTTCTTATCCCAATCTTATGAAAGCATGGAGTGCTCATTTTCTCCATCTTCCAGCACCAGCCATATGCTTTTCTTTTACCAAGTTAACTCTGAAAAACCTCCATTGTAAGTACAGCAAGAAATGACCTGATTGATAGACCATTATCACCACTTTACACCATACTAACACAAATTTCATGAGGTAATAATTGTAGGAAACTTTAATAGGAGTGTTTACCTGAATAGTGTTTAGTGTTTCGCCTGAATGAGGTATGAGGTATTTCATCGGTAGGAGGTGTTTCACCTGTATGAGGTTTTTTCACCTGTATGAGGTGCTCCACCTATATGAGGTATTTTCCCCATATGAGGTATTTCTCCTGCATGAAGTGTTACACCTGTATGAGGTATTTCACCTGTATGAATTGTTTCACCAGTTTGAGGTATTTCTCCTGTATGAAGTGTTTCACCTGCATGAGGTCTTTCTCATGTACAAAGTGTTTCACCTGTATAAAGCATTTCTCCTGTAAGCGGTATTTCTCCTGTAGGAGGTATTTCAACTGTATGGAGTGTTTCACCTGTATGAGGTGTTTCACCTGAATAAACCATTTTACCTGTATGAGGTGTTTTACATACATGTGTTCCACCTGTATGAGGTGTTTTACCTCTATGAGGTATTTCAACTGTATGAAGTGTTTCACCTGTAGGAGGTTTTTTACCTGTAGGAGGTATTTCACTGTAGGAGGTATTTCTCCTGTAGAAGGTATTTCACATGAATGAGGTATTTACTCTGTATAAGATATTTAACCTGTAAAAGGTATTTCACCTGTATGAAATATTTCTCCTGTATGAGGTGTTTTACATACATGTGTTCCACCTGTATGAGGAATTTCTCCTGTATGAGGTGTTTCACCTGTATGAGGAATTTCTCCTGTATGAGGTGTTTCACCTGTATGAGGCATTTTACCTGTATGAGGTGTTTTACATACATGTGTCCCACCTGTATGAGGAATTTCACCTGTATGAGGAATTTCACCTGTATGTGGTGTTTCACCTTTAAGGCGTTTGGCCTGTACTGGGAGTTTCACCAGTAAAAGGTGTCCAGGTGTTAGAGCTATATGATAAGCTGTTTTATTTGCATGAGATGTTGGCTCCCAGAGGAGGCTAACCTGCAGCAAAGGTGTTTGAACCACCTCCACTAGTCGAGTCTATGGAGGTGCATCACCTGAGGACGTAGGCAGAAAATCTACTTTCAAACCACATGACTGATATTGTAATGGATGCGTTAGTAACAGCCACCTATAGAGCTTTTCCTGACTACAAATGAAGCAGGTCGTATAGTAAGTGTCTATAAAAGAGTATGTAGGCCCTATGGTAAGTTTGTATACCTTTAAACCACATTGTTGGCCAGTCAGTGAATGGGTCAACCCTTCCAATGCAAAGGCTACTTTCATCAAAAGAACAATGAATCACATATTTTTGAAAACCGTCATGTTGATATTCATTGGATAACTCTCGCCGAGTACTCTCAGATGAGTATCCATGTGCCAGGGCATCAGTCATTTTTTTCAGGTATTTTGAATCATTTCATATTGGCCAAATTAGACACCAGCAGCAGGAGGGTTAATACCAGATAGAAACCTATGGGCTTTTCTTTCCTGAGTACAAATAGAGGGGGAGGGTAAAGTGGCTCATTGGGAGGGTTAGTGGGAGGCTAGGAGAGACAGGCACTGCCTTCATGGCCTTCAGAGCAGTTGGGAGATGAATGCTGTTACCTCACGGCTGCAGTACACAGACCCAGTGACTGGAGTAGCTTTTCATCACTACAAATACAGCCCTACAGAGAGTGTATGAAAGTGAGACTGGGAGGGGGTGTGTGGTTAAGTGGCATATTGGAAGAGCTACAGGAGACTGCAAGAGACAAGCATTACCTTGTGAGCAGCTGAGCTGTTAAATGCTGTTGCTCAAGGCTGCTGTACACAACATTTACTGATCATCTCGTCATTTCCTTAGCTCTGAGCCACACACACACACACACACTGTGGCAGAGGAGTGTAAAACACTATCTAGTTCTTTTCCATTTACCTTTAAATGCATTTCCTAATTTCCTAATGGCAGCCAAAAGGCTGAGGACTTGATGATAACCCTTTTGTCTAAAGCATATTTGAGGAAAAATTTTCATCAGAACTTATGGACCACAAGCTCTCCTTTATAAATCTTGAAGATAAGTGTATGTTTCCCTATTTATTTTTATAAATATCTAAGAACCTCAACTCAGGCGTGAATGGTTTAAGGAAGTGATGAGTGTCGTGCAAGCTGCCGGTGCCGACTGCTCTAGGATGCAGCGACTGATCTTTTCCTTCTCTTGCTGCTCTATTCTCCGCTGCTGCTGCTGTTTGCCAGAGGCCCTTTCCCTCCTCGGTCTCACACCTTGCCACGCTGATGTCTCACGGCCACCGCAGCAGGCAGCCCCGAGCTCTCCCTCCCTGGCTGCCAGTGATCAATACAACATTGATCACAGGAAGTTAACCAACTCAAGCTCCAAGCAACGACGCCTGAACTGACACATCAGCAAATATCTCAAAGAAAATGCTGCTAACAAGAAAATATTTCAACGAAAGTTGTGACTCTCCTTCTTAGAAACATTTCTCCTTCAAATATTTATGCTGTTCTGCCTTAATTGTTGAGATAGTCATCAAGTTGTCAGATCGCCCGTGTGCTGAGATCATGAAAGGGTTTAAGCTAACAGGCATCGTCAGCAGGTGTGTGAGGTATCAGTCAAGGAGCACAGGTAGGCAACACACCTGGGAGGCTGGGACTTTGATTAAAGGTGCGACGTCTAGTTAACATGACTTGGCCGCATACTTCGTATACAGCTTTGATGTTTGATGTGGCAGGACGACACCTCAACAGACTGCTGGCGGCCAGTCCACGTGTTTCTCAGAACCTACATCAGGTGTGTGAGTAGGGCTGGACGGAGGGGGCAGGGAGGAAGGGTCTTTGATGTGGCAGGACGACACCTCAACAGGCTGCTGGTGGCCAGCCCACATGCTTCTCAGAACCTACATCAGGTGTGTGAGCAGGGCTGGACGGAGGGGGCAGGGAGGAAGGGTCTTTGATGTGGCAGGACGACACCTCAACAGGCTGCTGGCGGCCAGCCCACGTGCTTCTCAGAACCTACATCAGGTGTGTGAGCAGGGCTGGACGGAGGGGGCAGGGAGGAAGGTGCTCTGATGTGGCAGGACGACACCTCAACAGGCTGCAGGCGGCCAGCCCACATGCTTCTCAGAACCTACATCAGGTGTGCAAGGAGGGCTGGACGGAGGGGGGTAGGGAGGAAGGGTCTTTGATGTGGCAGGACGACACCTCAACAGGCTGCTGGCGGCCAGCCCACATGCTTCTCAGAACCTACATCAGGTGTGTGAGCAGGGCTGGACGGAGGGGGGCAGGGCTGGACGGAGGAAGATGATGACGGCATCAGCTGTTCTAGCAAGGTTATCTTATCCTGCAAGTATCCTGGTTATCTATATATATAAATCTATCTATAAATAGGCTAGTAGATATGAAGTTGCACTTTTTATACTGAAGTATGGTACCTTTTTCCTCTTGACCCCTTAATACTCACAACAGAAAAATGCAGCCTGACAATTTTGGTGAATTCTTTCTAGCAAAAGCAGTTTTGAAAAAAATTGGAAAGAAATATTGATTAAAACATTTCCAACAACCATCATTTTGTAAAATGCTCCTAAATTTCTAAGTAATTATCAAAAGTGTCATAGATCCAAACAGCTATTTCTTAGGCTCTTAAGCAAAGATGGGTTAACCCATTCGCACTCAGAGGTACTCTGGAACTTATCGTCTGCTACTCTTATACTTTTGAAAATAACTTGGGAATAAAGCGAAAATTCAATAAATATTTGAAGGAGAGTTGTTGTTTAGCTTCTAATCAACATCTCTCCTTCAAAAGTTTTTTCAGAAAATGCTTTTGTAAGTTAAATATTTTCAAAATCGTCAGGCCTATTTTGGCCGCTCTGAGTGTTAATGGGTTAACTTACATTGCGTCCTTTTCAAGAACTCCAAGCATGCTTTGGTATTTGGAGTGTGCACATAGTCAGGAGTTCTTTGCAGAAACTAAGAGAACAATCCTCAACAAAAAGAAATAAAATGAAAATTTGAAATATGTTCAAAGAGCAAATAGGGGTATTTTAACACATTTCTGTCGGATTATTGTGTTATTATAAAGATATTTTGATGGCAAACATAGGGTGCGGCAGCAGTAGCAGAACTCATTGGATGTGCCTCTGCTGTGGCAGTTAATAAATCACACACACACAGTGCTCACTACTTGCCCCCATATGGCACCAAAGGTCAAAAAACTAGTGCTCAGAAGCTTCTAGGATCGGAAGTTAGTCCAACCATAGAGCAGCATCGGTTGAGGGATTGAAATCCAGCAGAGCACATGGCTTAGAACAACACTAGGGAGAAGAGCAGGTGAGTTCCATGTGAGTTATTGGGTTTGGCTGCTACCATATTATTCATCTGTTCACATTAACCCTTCCAATGCTAGGGCTTCTTTCGTCCCAAGCACAATTTTTGAAAATCCTCTGAACCCAGTCATGTTGGTATTCATTAGAAAGCTCTCACTGGGTACTGTCAGATGAGTACCCATGTGCCAGGGTTTTAGTCATTTTTCAGCCTCTTTGTATTATTTCGTATTGGCAAAATTAGCCACCAACAGCATAAGGGTAACTATGAGAGGGGGAGAGTGCAAATCTAAGATAATCTCATAAAGAATGTATGACAAACAAAACATAGAGTAGAGGTCTATTCGTTCTCAGACCATCAGCATGTTGTGTTCTTTTTTTATTCAGTTGTATACTCGATATACGGTTTACTTGATCGTCATCATTCACGCTATGAGTTCCCTCGAACAATGTCTTAAGATTAATGTCTTTAGAAAACTAGGACGAATTGGAGGAATATTTGTTGTTGGGTTTGTTGTTGATCTGTTTCTGGTTTACATTTCTCTTTTTTAATATTCGATATATGATAATTCTTAAATAAAGATATCACCCACATTCACAGGCCTAAATTATTATGCTATAAGTATAACAGCATCTAGAGGCATATTTTGAAGGGACACTCAACAAAAATAGGTTAAATCTTAAACACTGGGAGCCAAATGGACTGAGAGAAATAACTTGACATACAGTACTCAGTTAACCAATTTGTAACTACTTTGTTGTGACAAGTATTTTCTCAGAATATGAAACTCTTGAAAATAATTTTGATACTAAGAATTTATTCACAAAATATTTGAAAAGAGTTCATTTCATTTCATTAGCAATTTTCTCTGTTCTTCCTCACTACAAGAGCTGTATCTCTTTGCCGGTGCTTCAGGCATAAAGGGGTTAATAACTAATGAAATTTAACAGCAAGTTTCCCTGTGAAGGTTATCTTCCTTGGTAGTTATTCTAAAATATCACCTTGATTTCCAAAATAATTGTGAATTCATCAGACCACCGATAGTTGAGCTGCAAGCTTGAAAAGGTCATGGCACCTTGGAAAAACAATTCATCTCAGTTCAACTGTGCTCAAATCTAATCGTAACCGCATCAGCAACTGAATCAAGGGGAAGAAAATCAAATTCACGCTCGAATAATAGGTTGGAACTTCCCTCACAACAGATCCACGATAGACGCCCGCTGCTGTGCTGACTTCACCAGGTTAAAACAATATTGATTTGATGTGCAAACACAAACTCCTGGTTAACCCTTCCATGCTGTCCACAGCAGCAAATTGGGTATAAATACAAACTAAAATATCTTATATATAAATATATAAGTGTAAGTTGTATTTCAGTAATATCTATGCAATATGGCTTTAATTTTCTCCATTGCAGGATACTTATGAATTAGTCAGATCACCTGGATGTCTTGGACATCAAAGTGATAACCTAATAACCCCAGCACAAAACAGCTTGGCTAGCTTTAATTCCCCTAATTAACTACTTAGTAACTTGTAAACTCAAATATCTTCCTATAATATATCCTATCCTATAAAATATAAAACATATTTTTAAAGTCATTCAAAAGGAAACTATTAATCACAACACTATCTACAATTCATCTTATTTTAGAGCTACAGGTGAACTTGGATATGACATACTCAATGGGACCAGGAAAATTGGTCCGTCATATGCAAAATCTGTCGTATACATATGACAAATACTTGATATGCATCGGACTTGGACGAAGCATATCATCCGTCATATGCAAAAATCTGTTGTACAGTGGTCCGTCATATCCAAGTTCACCTGTATTTTCTAAGTTGAAAACTGTTAATTGCCACACAATCGCCAATTCCACAACAGATATTTAGTGATTTCTCCTATTTATTTTTACCATCAGAGCTCTGGTGATGTACGGGTTAAGCGCGGCTGGTTGGAGGATGAATCTGGATTTCAGATCATGCCCAGAGGGAAGTAGAATGCCTGCAAACAGCCTTTTCAGGTCCTAACCAGGCAATTTAATGGCCAGTTCCCTCCTGCAGCCTGACAGCACCACAGAAAAGGTGTGAGATTTATAACTGCATCGCCAGAAAGGCCGGCTCTAGCTTCCCTGTTAACCCTTACAGTCCTGCAGTAGGCAGTTTAACCCTTATGGTATGCTACTGGTAGCTAATTTGGCCAATACAAAATGATGCAAAAAACCTGTAAAATCACTGAAACCCTGGCACATGGGAATTCTTCTGAAAGTGCTCAGCAAAAGCTATCCAATGAATACCAACATTACAGGGTTTTGATGGGTTTCAAAAATCTGTGCGTCCTTTTGTATAGGGTGAAAGTAGCCTCAGCATTGAAAGGGGAAAAAATCAAAGTAAAAATGTTAATAAGAACCTAAATATCATCCCTTTTCAAATATTTTAGTTGATAGAATTGTTTATCAAATGTTCTTGAAGCTTCTGTGCAAGAGTAAAGCGCTAAGTATGAACTACAGGTGAACTTGGATATGACGGACCACTGTACGACAGATTTTTGCATATGACGGACGATATGCTTGGTCCCAGTCCGATCCATATCAAGTATTCGTCATATGTATACGACAGATTTTGCATATGACGGACCAATTTTCCTGGTCCCATTGAGTCCGTCATATCCAAGTTCACCTGTATTTTAAGGTGAAATGTAGCCTGTGCTTTGATGAACATTTCTCCTATAAATATCTTTTCTTGAAGATACTTTTGTTACAGAAACAACTTTGAAATTGTCAGACCCTTTTGCGCAGCTTATTTTTGAATGAATGGATTAGAAATATCCGAGGTGCAGACGAGACCTGCCAAGGATATCTCCAGGCATGAATGGGTTAAAGAGAAAGATGGCTATCAAATCTAAGTAATTGGCAGAGTTGACCATGCAGAGGGAGTTGCTGGAACTGTACCAATGCTGAGCGCTACAGGGGACCAGGAAATCCAGCTAGAGAATTTGATCCTGTTTCAGGTCTGTGTGTTATCGCAAAACCAAAGCTGACCAAACAATCTGTGGTGGTTATTTGGACATGGTCAGGACCTGATCCATTGACCGTCGGTTTCCTGGCAGTCGCTCTGGCACAATCCCAATAATTCCATTTAGTCATGTTGTGACCCACTGAGCAAATATTTAGCTGACATCTTTCTAGCGAAACTTTAAAAGATATTTTGACAGGAAAAGGCTTGTCAAAGCATAAGCAACAAGATACCTTCAATAAATTGGCAAATGTATGCTCTGCTTTTTAATTACAACTTACAATCATAACTCCATAAGCAGATGCTATCTAGGTTACTAGCTCAAGTTCTGAGACAAACTTAGGCCGACTTTACCAAGACACTGAGTATGAAAAGAAAGTGTTAACAACCTAGCATTGCCGATTATGAAAAATAGGAAATATAAAGATCAGTGCATAGCTCTTAAATCATTCAGCAGTATGCGGTCGTTAAACTTCATGACATAGGTTTTTACTGACATGCTCCTTTTTTTAAAGTTCACTAACAAAAAAGTGAAGGTTGAGGCAAACAGGCACTGCCTACATTACATTACCTACGTCGGGGACAAAAATAAAACATTACTCCTACTTCCCTGCAGAGGATGGAAGCCTTAACCCTTATGCTGCTATGGCTAATTTGGCCAATACGAAATGATGCATACAACCTGAAAAAAGTCCAAAACCGTGGCAAATGGGTACTCATCTGAGAGTACTCGATGAGAGCTATCGAATGGATACCAACATGACAGGGTTTAGATTGTTTTCAAAGATCTTTGCGTCCTTGTGCTTTAGACTTAAGTAGCCTCAGCATTGGAAGGGTTCCCGCTTTCCTTGAGAACAATATGAATGCAAAGCAAAGTCTCATTAGAAATAACAGTAGAAATGTGAAAAGATGCTGCCAGATGGTTGTTGAAGTATTTTACATCATATACTCTCTTTCATAATGCCACTGTACAGCTTGACGTCTGGAATAAACCAGCTCTACACAAATCCCTACATCCCTTCCTGAACTAATAAAATACCCAGTGATACATCTAATTACAAATTAATCTGTGCATCAGATCTCACTACAATATTTTCTCAATTTCTAGTAGCCTCTTTAATCAGCGGTGTTCCCGAGTTGTCTGTTTCGACTACCATAAACTTCTGGCTACTCACAAATGAATTGAATGGATTAGGAAGTGATGAAAAATAAAATTCCAAAATTCAAGAAATTCCTAGTTTTTTACAAACAGTAAGGTTATTTATTAGGTTATTGTATCTATTTTTCTACATGTCTGTGTGGTCCGGATTGAGAGCGCCTGAGCATAAAGGTGTTAGAGCCATGCAACTCCTGCCCAGGTGCTAACGAACTGCTAGGCAGTGACGCACACCTTCAGAACACACCTGAAGACAGTGCCACTGCCAATGACCTGAAGTCCACTCTTACCTACCTCCTCAACTCCTACCTACCACATACACATCTACTAACAGACAACACACCTTCAGAACACACCTGAAGACAGTGCCACTGCCAATGACCTGAAGTCCACTCTTACCTACCTCCTCAACTCCTACCTACCACATACACATCTACTAACAGACAACACACCTTCAGAACACACCTGAAGACAGTGCCACTGCCAATGACCTGAAGTCCACTCTTACCTACCTCCTCAACTCCTACCTACCACATACACATCTACTAACAGACAACACACCTTCAGAACACACCTGAAGACAGTGCCACTGCCAATGACCTGAAGTCCACTCTTACCTACCTCCTCAACTCCTACCTACCACATACACATCTACTAACAGACAACACACCTTCAGAACACACCTGAAGACAGTGCCACTGCCAATGACCTGAAGTCCACTCTTACCTACCTCCTCAACTCCTACCTACCACATACACATCTACTAACAGACGACACACCTTCAGAACACACCTGAAGACAGCCCCACTGCCAATGACCTGAAGTCCACTCTTACCTACCTCCTCAACTCCTACCTACCACATACACATCTACTAACAGACAACACACCTTCAGAACACACCTGAAGACAGTGCCACTGCCAATGACCTGAAGTCCACTCTTACCTACCTCCTCAACTCCAATCTACCACATACACATCTACTAACAGACAACACACCTTCAGAACACACCTGAAGACAGTGCCACTGCCAATGACCTGAAGTCCACTCTTACCTACCTCCTCAACTCCTACCTACCACATACACATTTACTAACAGACAACACACCTTCAGAACACACCTGAAGACAGCCCCACTGCCAATGACCTGAAGTCCACTCTTACCTACCTCCTCAACTCCAATCTACCACATACACATCTACTAACAGACAACACACCTTCAGAACACACCTGAAGACAGTGCCACTGCCAATGACCTGAAGTCCACTCTTACCTACCTCCTCAACTCCAATCTACCACATACACATCTACTAACAGACAACACACCTTCAGAACACACCTGAAGACAGTGCCACTGCCAATGACCTGAAGTCCACTCTTACCTACCTCCTCAACTCCAATCTACCACATACACATCTACTAACAGACAACACACCTTCAGAACACACCTGAAGACAGTGCCACTGCCAATGACCTGAAGTCCACTCTTACCTACCTCCTCAACTCCAATCTACCACATACACATCTACTAACAGACAACACACCTTCAGACAGCCCCACTGCCAATGACCTGTATACCATCTGCTCCATTCCTACCTACTACATACACATCTACTAACAGACAACACACCTTCAGAACACACCTGAAGACAGTGCCACTGCCAATGACCTGTATACCATCTGCTCCACTCCTACCTACTACATACACATCTACTAACAGACAACACACCTTCAGAACACACCTGAAGACAGTGCCACTGCCAATGACCTGTATACCATCTGCTCCACTCCTACCTACTACATACACATCTACTAACAGACAACACACCTTCAGAACACACCTGAAGACAGTGCCACTGCCAATGACCTGTATACCATCTGCTCCACTCCTACCTACTACATACACATCTACTAACAGACAACGGCATTCAGCTTTCATTGCCTGGTGCCCAGGTACACATGAGGGACATAACTTTGAATTAGTCCCATCTCTTTCCTACCATAGCTGTTTTACTTCCTTAACCTGTTTACACCTCCAGGCATGATTGAGTTACCTGTTTCTATTCATAGGTTTCTCACAAATCTTTAACTCTGAACTATAGCAAAATGATTAGATAGACCACTGCTTAGGAAAAGACATAACACAATCATCTTTCAGAGTTCCTCTAAAAATTGTTATCTGGATCTACATAACTTTTGACAATACCTAGAAAATTATGTATGATTTTACAAAACATTTGGAACAGAGTTGTCGATAATGTTCTGATTAACATTTCTCTTTTTAAAATATTTTCCCAACCATGTGTTTGCTTAAGAAATTTCACCCAAAATTCCAGGCTGCTTTTGGCTGCTTCGAGCATAAAGGGGTTAATGGGTAATAGCAATGTTTTCACCTAGGCAAATCTGTGACTGTGAATTTGTTAAAAGACACCACTCAGTATAAACATTTGTTCCACTCATCACATGGTAGGTTTTTACAGACAACCTTAACTTTTTAAAGTTCATTGACCTAAAAAAATATATATAATAACTTGAGAGGTTGGAACACTATCAGGCCTTAGCCTTTAAGCTTTTAACACATTCATTCCAGTAGCAGCCAGAAAACCCTGACAATTTTTGGTATATCGTTGTGACTAAAGTGTTTTTTGTAAAATATTTGAAGAAGTAATGTTCACCGCACCCAACCCACAATTCTCCTTAACATATTTTGTTCATACATGATTGATTCCTAAGTTATATTCAAATGTATCAAAAGCCCAAACGACATCATCAAAGAGATATCCAGCTATTGAAGGGTTAATAATATAGCATAAATATACTCTGAACTTCGCAAAAGATACTGTTTATTTGAAAGAGAGGCTGCTCGGGTAACCGTCAATGTTTCTCTACACTGCAGAAGAACACGTCTAGAAGCAGCAGACATGAAAGGACTAACCCATAGCAAAATGTAGAGCAAGTGGGAAAGTATTAATATTGGCGAACAGCTACAAGGGAGTGTCATAGACTAGTTGCCTGGTCCCTAAAAACTGACATCCCCTTCTGTGCTTAACAAGCAGTGTGGTGTAGTACCAGGTATGGTAGATAGATAGCACCACCTCACCCTCTGATCTCTACAGGTTTTAGGCTCAAACTGAATCCTGGTGAGATATGTGTAAACTAAATGGACCACTACGGCCACCTAGAATATTTGATGCTGGGAGACAGAAAAAACAAAACAGAGAAATATATATGACAGCCCATAAATATAGGCTAGGGAGTGTCATAAAGTGAACTCTCTCAGTGGCAAAATAGGGAGTATTTGGATATGGTTCCTATGTATACTCACAGTCCCACAGATACTAGAAAAAGGTTAATTTGTAACATAATGTACCACCTATTATTTTCTAACATTTTCCAAAATGGCTAAAAAAGAGCAGTTGAAGTGGTAGAGAGGTTACAATTTCGGTTTATAAAAAGGCCAGGGCTCGACATTGGTGCTTGCCCCATTGCCCCGGGCAAGTAGAATCTGTAATTTATAGCTGTGGGGCAAGTGAAAACTGCATCTTGCTTGCCCCACTGGGAAAGAACATTTTGTATATTTCAGGTTTACTTTTGAGAATGTGTGCAAGTTTTGTGGTCAGCCATCCAAGCTTGTCCTAGAAAATATGCTTTCACATGCCAGAACCATGTTCTCCTTGGTTTTAAATGAAATATTTTAAAATTATTATATACAATTTTTCAAGGGCAAGTGAAAATTGAATCTCACTTGCCCTACGGGGCAAGTCGCTGCAAAAGTTAACGTCGTGCCCTGAAAGGCTGTTAATAGTGTTTGGAATCGGTCAAAATTTTCAAGATCGATCATCGGTCCATCTGAACGACCGGTGATCGATTAATAATCGAAGTTGTATATGCGCAGTTTTCCTTTGGTAGTCTTGGCTTGTTCAAGGATTCTTGGCTCCATTTTTATAATGGAGCTAATCTAACTCTTTAAATACCCCATGAACCCCTTAATTCTACTTGTTACATCACTGCTTGATCTTCATTAAGATTTTGCAGGCTTAAGTGAAGTCTCTCACTTGAACAATAGGCTATTTCTAGATACAGTTCATTTTTTTTTTTTACTTTAAAAATAATCAATCTTATAAAATTGCAATCGATCATCAAAATCAGAGGTTGAACAAGCGATTAATCGGCATGTTTGATTGATCGGAGAATGCCTAGCTGTTATATTACACTTCATCAAAAAAGAAGTTTGATACAGGTTCAAAGTTGCTGTAAATAATGGGTGCAAGAATATACTGTTAAATTTGTGATTCAACCAGGCCACAGGAGTTTGAGGTGCAAGAAAAGATTCAATGAATGTTTCCACACCAGCTGCTGCTGCTGCTGCTGCTGCTGCTACTTCTACTACTGGTGACCTTGGATATGACGGACTCATTGGGACCAGGAAAATTGGTCCATCATATGCAAAATTTGTCATATACATATGACACATACTTGATATGCATGTGACTGGGACCAAGAATATTGTCCGTCATAGACGAATGACCGTCTTACAGTGGTCCGTCATATCCAAGTTCGCCTGTACCAATACTCTGCTGTGAGTTCCGCCCCCTCCTCTTGGGTTCTGCAGCTGATTGATGACCAGAGTCTATCTCAAGTGCTGGGTGACTACCATGAGTCAATCAGGCTTTTTCCCCAAAACAACATGTTGGATCTGAGCAGCAGCTGTTAGATAGATCACAGGCTAGGACTCTGGCGGCCGGGCCGACTGGTCGGGGCAACAATACAAAGGCACCAGGTCCTCCTTCAACCTCTCTACAGCGGACCTCAGCACAGGGTCAGGGTGCCTGACACCCAACAAATATACACATTATTCATACTCAAGACAGCCCGCAAAATGAAAATTCACACTTCTGCCGGCCCAGGGAGAGCCAAGGCAACCTCATGATAATGGGCCTACGGACCTATTCTTCTTCTATTGTTTTTTTCTTCTTTTATTGTAGTTAATTAATAGTGGTTTGAATGGATGGAACGTACATTTCAAGGTATCTAACAGCAACCTTTCATTAAGTCTAAACAACAAGCCTGTATTGTATACACTTCGGATTCCTAGTGTTGACTACATTTTTGCAATGATTGATTTCTTTTGTCATATTTCTATCAGCATACATTCAGAAAGCCTAGTTTTGCTGTAGACTGGAATTCAGGAATGTGAAACAGATGAAACCTTAGTTCACATCCTCATTCAATCGATAAAATTCCAAAGACAATTAAGATCACAAAGTTTGGCTTTCCTTTTGATTTTTCTTGCTTGTAATATCCAAGGGGTTTAAGTCAATATATCTTTTGCTAACAACAATATACTGTTGATACACAGTTATATTAACTGTAGACAGGTTTATAGATCTAAACTAAAATGGAGGGGTGTGTAAATATTATCATTGTTATAATAGACACACTCAATGCCTATCCTAAAAGCTCTTTCAAATGGTGTCACAATTTCTTCACCCTGTTTGACCTGACTTGGTCTTGGAGTTTATCTCAGATAGGGAAGCTGGCATGAAAATAATCCTGACATCACAGCTCACATGATAGCCACCAATCCACTACAAATACCGAATCTGCTTTTTAGCGCACAATTCCTGCAGCAGGAGGCGTGAGTTATCAGGGGTGCGCTATCTGGCCGTCGTTGTTGCCGTGGAGAACAGTGGGTTTTGTTTCTGTAGCTCTCTCCTCTCATCGTGTTCTATTGACGCGGCCGTGATGTATTTGATTGAGGAGGTGCATCGTATCGACTCCTACACCTCTCCACCTGTGACGCTATCACCACCAGAACCTGGTCACCGCCGCATAAACGGGCAGGCGGGGCCGTACAGTGATACACACACACAGACACGTTAAGACTGATAGATGCCGTCGTAGGCAGTGCCACACGGCCGTCAGCGTTTAATTCGTGCTTATCGCCATGGAGAAGACAAGGCCGAGTTACGGGAAGCTCACAGAGTAAGCAGTGATGGATTAGTCTCTCCTTATCATGTCAGTTCAGACCTTGAATTACCACCGCTGCGAAATCTCAAAGAATGCTTAAATAAGCGACTCTGGATCTGAGAAAAGATCCCGGTCGTTTCTCATATGTAGGTATTCAAGGAACATTAATCCTGATCCCTGCTGCTGTTTTTCCCTGGCTAAATAAACCTGGCACGACTTGCTGCCTCGGATGGAAGCAAGAATGCGTTTGGAGGTAAAAAGATAAACCTCACCTCGTTAATCCTAAAAGTTATGTACTGTAGCGAAAGAAGAAAATTTACCTTAAGAATTTACCAGAAGGCAGATATAAAAAAAAACAGCCGAAGCATTTTTTCCAACAAGTGCATGATATCAAAATACTTGCTTTTCACAAATTCATTTAATCATCAGTTTAACTCTGCACAAACAGTGGGATAAATCCATACTATTGTAAAAAGCCTTAATTAGCTGCCAGTTACTTTTTCAGACAGAGACAAAAGTCAGTGTTTTAAGTAGCTATTGCCAAGGTGGCTCAAATTATCATAAAAGGTGTTTTACTATGTTACAGATTAAGAGCATCTTTGTATCATTTTGATTGATACATCCACTCATATCAAAGAATAAGCCTGGGGTCATTTCCTCAACTATCAAGATACTTGAAACATACTACTATAACCTTTTTCTGCCAGTATGATAAATAGGACTTGACACCTACCTTCCATACCTATAAATCATTGCCATTACTACTTGCTGACATGCCTAAGTAAAACATTAAAGAAGCACTTTTTTACAGCGCAGCTGTAACACACCAGTAACCATGACTCAGTGGGGTGTGACGCCTTATGTGGCCCGTGCCCTTAACAACCTAGAATTCACCTGACATCAGGGCAGTACCCCTATTTCATGCTAGCCCTTGACTCTGCCCCTATACCCCGGTACATGCCACGGTTCAGTGGGCACCACTCACCCTTCACACCACCCTTTACTAAGTACTGCAATAAGTATTACACAGTACCACTGCAGGTGAGAGGCAACAGATTTATTAAGTGTCTTTTTACACTTAATGGTATTTTTTACACTGTTAACAGTGGTGTTCGTTTCACGTGGGATCTTCCCTGTACTAACTGCCTAGCACCCTGACTGACAAGCGTGGATTGCTAGCTACCAGGCTTGCTGGCAGGTACTAACTCTGAATTCAACACTAATGCTGCTTCAGAGGGCAGTTTACCACAGATACTGCTCTTGTATTTTAACCCTTTCAATGCTGAGACTACTTTTGTCTAAGGCACAAAAACTCAAAAATCTTTGAAAATCATCTAAACCCTATCACCTTGGTATCCATTGGAAAGCTCTCATCGAGTACTCTCAGACGAGTACCCATTTGCCTGGGTTTCGGTCATTTTTCAGCTTTTTTCACATTATTTTGTATTGATCAAATTAGCCACCAGCAGCATACGGGTTAATGAAAGGGGTTCCATGAGCCTCAAGATAGGGTTGTAACAGTTGACTAGTCCTCTAAATTGAATTTTAGTAAGGACCTTTCTGAACAATTAGCTTACTTTTTTAACATTGGCTAATCTAAATATTATATGCATGATAATTCACAGCATTGAGCTCTTTAAGTGCTTACAATTTAGCTTATATACCGGAGTGCATTTTTATTACTTAAAAAATCAATTTTCCCTATGTAGTTTTTGCCATATGTTCTACGCTGATTTTGATTGCAATACTTCGTCACATGTCTCAATACAATTTTGTCAGATATTTGATGTTTTGTAGTTGACCTCTTTTCATGCTCCAGCAGTTGGCTGTGGTATATCCATAAATCCACTTAAGGGATTTTTCAATCTAATTTTTACATTAAACCAATTACACTTCTTTATGTAAATAGGCATATTTATGTTTAGGCCATGAGCACAAGTCTAGGTTACATATATTCTCATAAAGCAACCAGTTTAACCTAATTGTTTGGTTCATACCTACATGAAATAAAAACTAAAAATCCATCTTTCCTAGGCCACCTGTCAGTTCAGAGGGTATGTCTGAATTCCATACAATACAAACTCTCCATAAGAATCTCAAGACGAGAAAGGATTAACTCCAGTAGAGCACGATGGACAGTCTGAGAGTGCTTGATTGAACCTGACGTGGATATCTGACCTGGTTATCCTAGTCTGTACATACAGGCCTTGTAGCTGTCTAATACACAGCTAAAAAGAGCAGACACAAAATTGAATTTGCATTTACAAAAGACGGCACTGGACTTTCAGCCGAGAGTGGCAAAAACAGGCCAGTCACAAAAGAGCGGCGCAGTTAGATTTGTTCATGACACATTTTTTCTCGTCTCATGCTGAGCTATGCGGACAAACGCTGGCGGCAAGCTTGTTACTATTCCGCGGGTATGCTAGACCCAACTGCAGGACGTAATTGAAAATCTGATCTGACATTTGGCGGAGAAATGAAGTAAGGCGGTCACAAAGTGAGCCGCAACACTTGAGAATAGCAACTTGTTAGCAGCAAAGTAGGCCACTAATTTAGGGTCATGAACTCTCAAGGTCAAACCTGGCCAATTTGTATAGAAAATGGCAAAAACTAAGGTTAAATATCAATGTATAACAAGGGAAGATTAACCAATAAAATATTTTTGACAATGAATCAGATAATTCAGTTGAATATGAAATAGCACAAAAGACGTTAATATAAAATGATAACATCGCTTTAAAATAGGCTTCAGAGGACTGACAAAAGATTTTTACACTTACCTACCATTGAAACCAGACCAGAGGGATCTGAAAGCAGTATTCTCCTCCTAAATTAGCCAAAAGGAACATTCTCATCTAACTAAGATTACTGGGGGATATGTATTTTAACTCAATGGCAAATTAACATAAAAGGAAAAGCTCAAAGTCATTCTACAATTCAAAAAGGCCAAGTCCTTGCAGACTATTCCACCAAATCAATGATCCAACTGGCCAACCAGACCTAGTGAAGCACAGCGCATCAGCGTAACTACCATCCCTGCAACTCAAGTTTTATTCTGCCAATTTATTAGGAGGCTGGCACGTCTAGGAGCTGTCGATACAATCCCGGCTCGTCGCTAATGAAGCCCGGACCCGGCCTCGAACTGACGATGATCATCTGATCCTCAAGACACTCGCCTCAAAGATCAATGACAGAGTGCTTCCAGTGGGGTATACATGTCACAGGGCCTCAGTGTTTCTATTGAATCCTCAAACATGGATATGGATGAGGATAAATGAGCTTGGAATCAACAAGGGTTATTTCCTGAGCTGGTGGTCCTCTAGCTAGAATTGCTTTTATGCAAATGTTGAGTGCTTTTGTATGGTGGTAGTATGCAGTAGGTTTATGGTCAACCTTGTCACAGCAGCAGGGGATTCGCCTGGGACGTTCTAGGCAGAAAGATAGAGAGTTTCGCTAAAAGGATGGCGCCATACCTTCACCTTGTCCCATGTCTCTGAAGATTCACTTCCTCTTGAGGGTGATCCTGACATTTCTACCAGCAAGCATCATCCAGCACTAATTTAGCTATTGCACAAATTTCGAAATAGCACTAATTATGACTATTGCTTAAATTTCATCATAGCATGTGTTGCAACACCTTTTTTCCTATTGCAGACATTTCACTGCATGAGTTTCACTGCATAAATCATCCTCCTGCGTAAAATTTGCAGCTTGCAATTTCTGTTTGCTCATATCTTACTGTTGCATATAAATGTAGTTTATTTGTTTGTTGTTAATGTGATAAATCTTTTGAATTTTTTATCAAGGTGATTCTTCAATGTCCTTTGAATAATTGATAGTACATACTACAAGATCCGAGTATCATACTAGTAATCTAAGATTAAATTCAGATTTATTTCTAATACACTCAAATCATGAGATCTTTCTTGATTGTTTTTGTTTTTCTTGTTTGATGCTCCTATCTATTTTTAGCAAAGTTGATGAGTGTGATACTGAATTTACTTCTTGGAGATATATTGCAACTTACCGCAATCAATGTTATATAATACATCTATTTTATATGGATGTATGCAGATTTTACATATGAATGATGTGAAGTGTGAGAGGTGCACATTTTCCTGATTCCTAACTCTGTTTCACCAGCACATTTTGTCGATCAGGCATTCTGGATGGTCAGTTGATGGTCAGTTTGTCCTGGAGGACTATGACTTGGTGGTCAGTGCCAACCACTCCCCCATAAGCTTCAACTTAAGGCCTGGTTCGAGGCGAGGCGGCCTTCCTTATGTAAACATGCTATAATGCTGACCAGCCAACTCTGCACCCCATTTCTTAGGGCATGGTAAACACATAAATGCTTCCAGATATCACGGACCGCCTGGGCAGTTCTACGAAATGGACAGATCACTGTAAAGTCCTGTTATGCGGCCATGGGTATTGGTGTGTGTTGTAGCAAAGCATATACGGTAAAGGGATTTTCTCTAAATCGACAAAGTGGCTCAGTTTAATGATATGCTGTTAAATAATGAAATATCCAAAAGGTTTAGCCAAGATATCAAAATTGATAGTTTTTCTTTCAGAATCTCAAGAATTACACACCAGGATGCATATAATGTAAGAACAACACTCAGAGAGAAATATCCCCATACCTCTGATTTAGTGGATGACCTTGACTGACCTTTGAAGAGACCCACTCATGCCAATTCCATAATTTCCTCCTTAAATGGATTCCGCAGTACACCGCTGGTTGGCAGAAAGAAGCTTAAGTTGCAGGATCATTTGCAGGATCTCTTTCATTACTGGAGCCAAAATGTTTTGTTTTGTTATTAATACCTTATAAGGGCAGTATTACCCTCCCTTTGATGATTTCATGTTCTTCTTGAAGTTTGAAGACACATTTGATCTTGAAGGTTTAAAATTACTGATTACCCTTACAAACGCAGCTGGGATTTCTAGCATCATCCTGGCATTTTCCAATTTTTGAAGAAATTCCTAGGACTTCTCAGTTTCATTTGCTAAGGGTATGTGGCTCATTTTAATGATATGCTGTCAAATAATGAAATATCCAAAAGGTTTAGCCCCACTCCGTTAAGGGTATTATGCTGCCGCTGATCATTTCTGAATACCTTGAGGGTCATGAGCCCAGTTCTCCCCAGAACAGTGTAGAATCTGAGAGAATCCAGCGCTTTGCTTTGACAAACAGCACGTCTGTTCAAGGCAGAATGGCTTAGCGGAAGGCAGAGTGTTTGGATACAGAGCCAGGCGGGCACTGGTGGTAGTACCACAGACTGGCACAGGTGGCTCTGGTTTAGGAGAGGAGCTCCTGTGACGCTCTTGGAATAACTACATTACCATCGGAGCCTGCAAATTCTCAAAACCATTCTTCCCTGTGACTACCAAAAGAGGCACTACTTTTTTTTTCTAAATGCAACTTTTGAAAAATATATTAAGGAGAGATGTTCATCAGAATCAAAACCATTCTTCAAACATGCCTTTTTAAATATAATTTTCAAAATGACAATTGTATCTTGGCAATACTTCTCTAAGTAAAATTAAAGCATGATTTTTGGACAATACATAACATTTAATTACTTTACCCTAAACTTTTAAGACATTTTATCCTTACCATTATACAGCTGAAAGTATCTTGGATCTCCTAGAAATTAGCAAGTAAAATACAAGCAACATCTAAGGAAATTTTGATAATAAGGTAAGGGTAGGAGTCAAAATAGTTCAGGAAGTTCTAAATTTTCCTGAAAGAAATTTCAGAGCAATAATCTTAATATTTCCATAAATATTTCTTTTGAATATTTTATTTCTTCTAATTCATGATACCTAGTTATTCTTGTTCATGTATCGAGCATGCGAGTGCATTCCTCAAAAGTGTACGGAGATTCGATTGTAAGCATCTATGTCAATTTCGAAAGTCATTAAGGAATAGTACATGGTTTTACAAAAAAAAATGAAAAGTCGTAGAATAAGTTCTGATGAATATTTCCAATCCAAACATTTACCAAGAGATATTTTTTTCGGAGAGCTATCGCCAAAATAGTCAGGTCATTTATGGGTGCTATGGATACAAGGTTAAAGTTTCAAAAGAGATCTATGGCCACAACCAATTGAGTGTTTACACTGCTTCCTTCCTCATGGCTGCTAGTTTTTGATGTTATTTGTTGCTAGGCGACCATGACAGCAGGAGCAGCTGGCTGATCAAGGTGAAGGTCACGCACTCCCCTCGTGAAGATCTTTCAAGGCTGAAGATGAAGATGATGTCTGTAACAGCTAGAACATATTAACTTCTAACTGCCTTCTGCCCCCATCACACTCCCAGCACATGCCAGCTGACGAAAAAGTGATTTTACAGTTATGTTTTGAATATTAAGTGTGGCAGCATCATTCAGCTCAAAAGAAAACTGACAGTGCATTAATCTTCGACTAAGACAATGGAGAATGCCTGAAATATTATTGTGCTTTGTTCGATTTCATTCTTTGCATCATGATGTAATGTAAAACTTGGTTGAGAAGAATTTAAATCACCAGAAAATTGAATTTTATCTATTGATCCACCACTAAGGCCAGGAATGTGCGCAGTTTGTTATGTCATTTTCTGACCTATTTCACTAATCCTTTTAGAACCATTTTTGAGTTAAAAACAATTTTGGTACTTCACTTATTTCAAATCACTTAAAATAGAAAGAGAATATCCAATCCAACTAAATACTTGGGTATTGAAAAGGGTTTTTATCTTTCAATTCTTAGATTTTTATAAAAAAAATCCATTTAAAGGTTATTGTGACCTGGCACAAAAAAAAATTGTGCATGTGTGATGTGTTTTGCTTGTTACAACCAACTCATCTCTGTCCCCCACTCATTCCGAAGGTATTTGTACATATGCTGTTCTTTCTTTTCTTGTTCAAATCAGAGCATGTAGGTATTCAGACAGATACACAATGTTAAACATAATATATGCAAATTTGAAGTTAATACATTCATGCTCAGAAGGTCCCTCACTTCATTCGCATGTCATGGTACTCAAGAAAAAAATTTGTCAAATAAGAACAATTTTGAATTTTCAAAGAATTGTTGTAATTGCGTTAAGGCCACTCCAATTTATTTACTTGTCTTACGTGCTCAGGAGGTAGGAAATGAGCCATTTTGGAATAAAAAAAAAGTTGAAAAATGTGACTTTTTTATTTATTTTTTTTTTTTTAGAGTCTGCCGACTAGGACTGGTAGCGATATGTTTCTACCAGCCTATTCTCAACTAAATAAAAATCAATCAATCAATTAATCCCTGTAACCTAAAGGGTGGGAGGTATACTTCCTAAAGTCTGAGGCTCTATTACAGCAATGATAGCTTCCTGTAGTTGATTGAATCACCCTTATAAAAAAATATTCTTAAAACTTGCACTTTTTTTTTTTTTTGAGTCTGACAGAAACTTTCATAACCACTTTTGTCCGTAAGACACCAAAGGTGACTTTTTTTTCTTTTTTTTTTGGAGTCTGACAGGATTTTTTTTTCAAAAAAAGCTTGTAAGACAAGTAATTAAATTGGAGTGGCCTAACACACATTTCACAGTCTAATGTTTTACGAATAATGCTTTTATTAACAAGATAACTTGTTTAGGGTATCTTTAGTACACTCACAGGATTGAATGATTAAAACAAAGATTCCTCTATGAATGCAAGGGTGCGCAATTGTACTGTATTGTATTGCAAAATTCTTAAAATAATTTGATTTTTTTCTCATAATGAAGAAAACTTTTTTCTTAAAATGTTCTTCAAGAATGATGGCCAAGTATTTCTTTTTATTTATGCTGACAATGAGCGTGAATGGAATTACTTCCTTTGATATACACAGGATAGGAGACTTAAGGTGAATTTAGTTTGACCCATAAAATCAAAGATCTCATCATTCAAAACAGAGATAAGTAAACCACAACTTTTATTCTTACTTCATGTTAGTGTCACGAATAACCTAAATGCTTTGATTTATTTGACAATCTTCTTCCTGATGAGGAGTTACACTTTATCTACTAATTAATATCATTTTGTAACTATTTGTATCATTGTATATCATTGTGTGTCATTTTGTATCATTGTGTGTCATTTTGTTTCTTTTTGCATCTTTTCATGCCTATTTGTATCATTCTGTAACCATAGGAGTAACTGTGTGAATTGTGATGTTGATGCCAGGAAGACTTTTTAAAATGTGACTAATACCACTAATGCAACCTACACAAATTGATAGTTCTGCAACCCTTGGAATACTTATATCATTAACATGACTTACATTCTGGATAGGGGAAAGAGGAGAAAGAAAAACGGCTTCAACAAATTTCAAAACTGAAGAAAAAGGGCAGTAAATACCTTCTTGGTACTTCGATCATTGGATACCTTGCAGTAGGGGCCTTGTGACTGAAAAAGACTTAAAAACGGTCAAAACCAGAAAACAGGGTGTTGTTTGGATTCATTTCTTATTCTTTATTTCACAAGAAAACGGACATGAAATATGAAAAGCTTTGATGATGGCGGCGGCGTTGGTAGCTGGAGACTTGTGATGAAAGAGTGCAGAACATTGTTGGCTAGTAAACTAACATACACGGCTGGGGGCAGGGGGGCGGGGGAGAGATGGAGAAAGCGATGGTTACAGAGGTAGTAGGGGGACGACATACAACGGTAAGAGGGGAGAGGGGGGAGGAGGTACAGTGACGTGCCTCGTCCACTTGCTGATGTATGGAAAACACAGCAAAGAACCTACCCGCAGCAGGACCGGTGCCTTGGCCCGATACTAGTGCAACAGACACAGGACCTACCAGACCTGAGCTGATCTTACACCTTATATTCGTTGATTACTGTTAGGACCTACCAGACCTGAGCTGACCTTACACCTTATATTCGTTGATTATTGTTAGGACCTACCAGACCTGAGCTGACCTTAGACCGGATATACTATTCAGTTAAACCTACCAGACCCAACCTTAGACCTGATATTAATTGGTTAACATTAGGACCTAGCAGATCTGAGCTTTCTTGACCCAATACTAGTTGTTCTAAGGCAGGGCCTCCCTGTTGACACTTCACACCCCATCACCTTCTCACCCAATAAAACACAGGACCTACAAGCCAGACCCAAAACTTCCCAACCCTTTAACTAGTTGTATTATGGCTACATAAAGCCAAAAGGCATAGCTTCATTGTCTAGAATTCTGTCACCAATATCTCCATAATGTACTTACAACATTCCTGTTAGTTGATATTGTAACAAAATCTGCCCAACTTCTGGGCAGGTCGATAGATTTTTGGGATTAGAGAGGTATTGTTCAGAGATTGGAGATAAGAAATTTATCAACATTGTCATAATTAATATGCCATATAAAATATTTTCACCAAAAGAAATTTTCCACATCCACTGAAAGCTATCCCCCTTGTTAATCTAATGCATTTTCCCAATATTTCAAATAAATCTAATAGTATATAATATTTAAATTCCCACAAATCTCAAGTAGTTGACATAACTGTATTATTGAGATTTACATTTCATCAATACGTATGCCTCAGTAAAACAATCATAAATGAGAGGAAAGTTCCACATATCGCTGAGGTTGCGAAACTCATATTCTTGGTTCACCCAATTCCAGACGCAGGACAAGTCCAATAGGAAAGTCTAGAAATAAATTAACCATCTAATTGTACAACGACTAGCAATCTACATATTGAAGGGCTTTATAGCCACAAGAACATGTTTTCACAATGGATATGTAGCTGAGTACCAACAGGCAATACCATTAGCCAAATAATTGTATGGTAGACCATCGAGCCACTTGAAGGAGACATTGGTCGCTTGACAGCTGAGCAGCGTCACATAGACACTGAGAAGGCTGATCGCACTACCCCATTGACTAATCGCATTCACGATTTCCCACCTCATCTAATTCTGAGAAATCCTTGCCACGTGGTATCACCAGAAGTAGAATTTGGTGGAGCATTTATTTTTCCTTTCTGCTACATCGCAAGCCCTCCCTCGATCAGATCCTCTTTATCTGTCGCCTTACTAGAGATTTATCCCCTCCCGAGCCTGGAGAGTACCGCCATTAGTGCTAGATTCTGTCACGGCACGCTCTTGTCTCATCCAACCACTTCTTCGCGTAGGGGGAGAATTGAGGCAGGACACCAGCTTACTAGAGATTTATGCTCTCCTGAGCCTAGAGAGCAGCACCATTAGTGCTAGATTCTGTCACGGCACGCTCGTCTCATCCAACCACTTCTTTGCGTAGGGGGAGAATTGAGACAGGGCACACTCATCTCATCCTGCCACTCCTCTGTGGAGGGGAGAAGTGAGACAGGGCACACTCATCTCATCCCACCACTCCTTTGAGGAGGGGAAAATTGAGACTGGGCACACTCATCTCATCCAACCACTTCTTCCCATAGGGGAGAATTGAGACAAGGCACGCTTATCTCATCCCACCACTCCTTCATGGAAGGGGAGAATTGAGACAGGGCACACTCATCTCATCCAACCACTTCTTCCCATAGGAGGAGAAGTGAGACAGGGCACACTTATCTCATCCTACCACTCCTTCGTGGAGGGGAGAAGTGAGACAGGGCACTTATCTCATCCCACCACTCCTTCGTGGAGGGGGAGAATTGAGACAGGACACACTCTTGTCTCATGGTCTCGGTGAACTAATTCCAAAGCTGACGGGTGAATTTCAGCTGTGGTATGACAAAAATGCTTGGCTAGCTCCAAAACTAGTCATCCTTTCACACCTAAAGTTGTTATTATTCTGATCAGAACATTCTCCTCTTTTAAATTAAGCCAAAAAAATTAGGGGTCATATCGTGATTTTTTTTTCTATGGGCCAACATAGGTCAGAGTGACAGATTGGCCCTCTGGTGGTCAAAGTCAGAAACGAGTCAGCATACAAACAAACTCGATCACTTCCAGCTTGGTATTGATACGCCCGAGCAACAAACTTCACTTTATGGGCAAAAAACAAAAGCCCAGTCCCTACCCATTCCAGAAATACCATATTTGTTGAATAAAGTTGTATATATCTCCATTTATAGGCCTCAATCGTCCCTACCCCCAGTTTTAATAGGGACTATGCAATGGTACTACTCGGACGGATACACCATTTAGTTCACCGAGACCATATAGAGAGATGGCCAAAAAATCTTTTTTGACTTAATAACACAAACTGTGGTTTTAATTCATCAATGTTGTCCAAAGATGATAATTTAGAGGTTTTTTCTGCATCAAAATGTATATTTTCTTGTCAAAATGGCCAAAATTTGGCCAAAAGTGGCCCCGGAGAACCGCCAACACTGGCCGAAATCCTGATTTTTTTCTTTTCCACACATATGCTCATTTTGTGAAAAATCTAGCGATATGACCTACCGTTTTTATTTCATTTCTGATAAGTCCACATTATCACCATTCTTTTGACATACTGCAACGCCCGAGAAGGATGGACCGTTTCCATGGCAACGACCTCTGAATTCCACGATATTGTGAAAAATGGGAGATTTCTGGGCATATTGGCATCATCTGTGGATTTTTAAAGCATTTTCCAGTGAGAATTTCGAGGCAATAAATAAATAAATGATAAAGATTAGAATGTTAGGTTGTTGTTTTTTTAAGCCAAAGTTAAAATAGTAATTTAAGGTCCAAAAATATCCAATTTTACAGCAAAAACTAGTCAAAATGGCAAAATATACGTGTTTTACGCCATAAACTATCTATTTTGGGGCAATATATATTTGCTTTGGGGTACCATATCTACATAAAAGTTGGAAAAAAGTTCATAGATATGACACAGAATATAGATATTATACATCTATTAAGCATTAAACATTGGCAGATGCAAAATAAGATTGGTCAGAGACCCCCAGGGGTGTAACTGTTGTGGGAAGGGGTGTGCCCGCACTGTACTATATGGTCTCGGTGAACTAATTCCAAAGCTGACGGGTGAATTTCAGCTGTGGTATGACAAAAATGCTTGGCTAGCTCCAAAACTAGTCATCCTTTCACACCTAAAGTTGTTATTATTCTGATCAGAACATTCTCCTCTTTTAAATTAAGCCAAAAAAATTAGGGGTCATATCGTGATTTTTTTTTCTATGGGCCAACATAGGTCAGAGTGACAGATTGGCCCTCTGGTGGTCAAAGTCAGAAACGAGTCAGCATACAAACAAACTCGATCACTTCCAGCTTGGTATTGATACGCCCGAGCAACAAACTTCACTTTATGGGCAAAAAACAAAAGCCCAGTCCCTACCCATTCCAGAAATACCATATTTGTTGAATAAAGTTGTATATATCTCCATTTATAGGCCTCAATCGTCCCTACCCCCAGTTTTAATAGGGACTATGCAATGGTACTACTCGGACGGATACACCATTTAGTTCACCGAGACCTCATCCCTCCACTTCTTCGTGTAGGGGGAGAATTGAGACAGGATACCGGCTTACTAGAGATTTATCCCCTCTTGAACCTAGAGAGCAGCTAGATTCAATCACGGCCCCTCGCATCGCATCCTAGCATCTTTAGCAGATGGAGCATTGAGACAGAACATCACACAAGCAACACCATAAGAATAGCCATGCTATTCAAGCTTAAGTATTGAAAACAAAATTAAAAGAAAAATTCTGATATTAATTCACCCACTGCAGATATATAGATGAATGGCATGGCATGATTTGCTTACTTAGCATGTTTCTAGTCAAGCCACTAAAAATGATGATCAGAGAATCACTATTAATTTTTAAAGTTCAGCAAGACTTGCTACGACTGGATAATTTGCGTATGCAGCAGCAGCATCAGCAGTAGGCAGGCCTGCACTGATCAATGGTTGGTGGGGTCCTATGCCTCCACATTGATTCATTTTTTTCTCCCTCCTCCCTCCCTGCCCGCCTGCCTGGCGCTAGCAACCTCTGGTGCTTTGTTACCTTCTTGACTCATAGCACGGCCAGCGTTCCTGGCACGATGCAGATTGGAAGGTTCAACACCAGCGCCTTAATTAGCACGAGCCTATTGGCTGCATTCCCTCCCATAAACACGCTAAATCAACCCACTTGATGGGAAACACAGCAACGACTGTGTTAGCTGGCACCCAACATCATTCACCCAGCCTAGCACATAGGCTATGATGGAAACACAGCAACGACTGTGTTAGCTGGCACCGAACATCATTCATCTAGCCTAGCACATAGGCTATAGAACATTAGGGAAACACAGCAAGGACTGTGTTAGCTGGCACCGCACATCACTCACCCAGCCTAGCACATAGGCTATGATGGAAACACAGCAACGACTGTGTTAGCAGGCACCCAACATCATTCACCCATCCTAGCACATAGGCTATAGAACATTAGGGAAACACAGCAAGGACTGTGTTAGCTGGCACCCAACATCATTCACCCAGCCTAGCACATAGGCTATGATGGAAACACAGCGACGACTGTGTTAGCTGGCACCGAACATCATTCACCCAGCCTAGCACATAGGCTATGATGGAAACACAGCGACGACTGTGTTAGCTGGCACCGAACATCATTTATCTAGCCTAGCACATAGGCTATAGAACATTAGGGAAACACAGCAAGGACTGTGTTAGCTGGCACCGAACATCACTCACCCAGCCTAGCACATAGGCTATGATGGAAACACAGCGACGACTGTGTTAGCTGGCACCGAACATCATTCACCCAGCCTAGCACATAGGCTATGATGGAAACACAGCGACGACTGTGTTAGCTGGCACCGAACATCATTTATCTAGCCTAGCACATAGGCTATAGAACATTAGGGAAACACAGCAAGGACTGTGTTAGCTGGCACCGAACATCACTCACCCAGCCTAGCACATAGGCTATAGACAGTCTACACTAGAAATACCATACATTAATAAGTGCCACAATACCTGCACCAGAAATGCCATAATTATACACATGGAAAGACTGTTGGCTGGCCCCAATTACCTTGTACCTTGTTACCTAGCCTAGCACATAGGCTGTGGATAGTCTCTACAGTAAATAAGTGCCACCATAACTGAACCATGCTATCATGAACAGCCATCTATTAGGTAAATTCCAGCTCTGCACAACGCCTAGTGTTCCGGCTATGAAGATTTATAGATGCATTGCTGTTATTTGTGAGCTTAGGCCAACATATCCACAGCAAGAACATATATTGATAATAATGATTCTCTGTGGGAACATACCCTATATATAATATATATAGAGAGAGCCAGTATGTAATTTGATTGCCTTGGTAGCAGTGGCGACCCTATCCTAACATAAGGCTAATGCTTATGCTATGTATCATTTATACATTGGAGGCCGTGTAATGAATTACATGTGATAGCCCTCCATAATGACCTGTAGTGACTGGTAGCTTGTACTGGGCCACTGTACAGAGACCCTTATCACCAACCCTACTGCTCAGTACTTACAATTTCTCTGAATCAGACACTAAAGCATGGTATTGCATGGAATAATATATTCAATCATAACTTTTCGGCCATTTTTCTGCCATTCTTGACTGTAGTAAATGAATTATATACAAGACTACTGCAATGTGCAGTATGCTTTCAGAGGTGCCTGATCCCAACATGACAAAGAAATGGAAAAGAATGGGTTCCAAAAGAAAAAAATTACAATTTAGTCCTGTTGATTACGAAACAACCCTAAATCAAATAATGTTAGGGAAACTTGGATTTTTGTGGATGATGCAAGGAAAATGCCACGATTCCCTTAGAAGTCTCAGACACATTAACCCTTCCAGTGCTGTGGCTACTTTTGCCCAAAACACAAGGATGCAAAGATTTTTTAAAACCATCAAAACCCTGTCATGTTGGTACTCATTGGAAAGCTCTTGCTGAGCACTCTCAGATGAGTACCCATTTGCCAAGGGTTTCAATGTTTTTTCAGGATTTTTGCATAATTTTGTATTGGCCAATTTAGCCATCAGCAGCATAAGGGTTAAGTCAATGGGTTACTGCTTGATCTAGAAAACTACACATAAGCATTTTGATTTTTCAAGCATTTTGATTTTTTTTTATCCTCACATAAGCCGTGTTGTTCTAGCTTCCAAAGTGTTAAATCATGGGCCTGTTTTTGGACAGCTGTAGTAGTAAGTCTGAAGCTTGCACTATTTCACCTCCATAGAGCCAGCAGGAAGGGCCCCAGAAGGTATCTCCACATAAGCTATGCAGGGCTCTACATGTTTATACAAGTATCCAATCTCTCTATCTATTTCAGTTAGGTGGCCAGCTTGTCTTGAGCTGCATGCAATATGCAGCAGTAGGCTGGATCGGTTGGGCCGTGATCATGTGTTTATTGATATGTTGTATAGATCAGTATGTATAAGCTGGGTCCTAGCACTGATTCATGCTGACAGCTGGGGCCAACCATTAAATAAGCGCCAGCTTTCTGATAGGTCCCATCGTCGTCCTGCAGGCAGCAGACTCAGGACGGCACAAGAATACATAGCAATGGAGACCTCAATCAGAGACAAAGGAAACGTATTCCATAGACTTGGAGTGAGGAAAGATTAGTTTTCAATTTAATGTGTTTTATTCACATATCAAGATGTAAAGACAAAGGGGAGTTATTCAAGACAGGAAGATAAATTTATCAACCATTTTGTTATGCTTCTTTACTAAAAATTGCAATCATGGTTATAAGCTTTACTGTTTCCTATCTTCGGTCCAAACCTTATATTTATGGCATGCTCAAAAGCAATCCTATGGCACTGTACTGGCGGTATGACACCATATAATTGATGAAAATGTGAATTAATCATCGAATGAAGTAGAATTCACATTTTCCTAACGTTTTACATTTTTTTCTAATGTAAGTAATTTATTCTAAGAATGTAATCATGGTTAGACAAATATAAACATTAACAAAGAAGTAAAATAAAAGGGAATATTTGATGGAAAATACATTGACAAATTAAGTTGCTCATATTTCATTCGAATATTTTGAGTGAAATGGTGTAACATCCAAAATATCTGCCTCTGTCAAACTAGTCAGGGCACTGAGCAATGTCTGTTGATATGAAACCTAATTAAGAGAAATAGTACAGTCATCCCATTCGGACACATTTCTCCATGATACCCTCACATCATTTCTTGAGGAAGATGTCCTCCTGGCTGATTCTGGCCATTGAGATGACAGTGTCTCCACCGATCTGCGATGTGCATGCGTAAAACAGCGCAAAACACTGCCTGCTGATTCTGGCCATTGAGATGACAGTGTCTCCACCGATCTGCGATATGTGCATGCGTAAAACAGCGCTAAAACACTGCCTGCTGATTGGAGAGAGGCTGATGCCGCAGCCGCAGATATTTCATTTTCCATCCTATTAATCCCGACAAAGCTGACTCCCAGGTTCACTTCTAGCATATTTATACTTCAACATGACACAAAACCCGGATAAATCATCCACAAAGGCGCTTGCTATTGATCGCCTGCTCGCTGGCTCGCTGTGAGCTATCCGGGCCGGCGCTGGGAGCTGGGCCCCTCTTGAGCATCAGCAGGCCATCCACCTCTAAGAGTCTCTCCCTCTACTTCTGTGCCACAGCTAGCAGAATCCCGGCCCAGTGCTCTCTTGACAAGCCAGTGTCACTAACCCACAATCGTGTTAGCAATGAGCCTATCCAATAGCTAATAGATACTATAAAGACATTCTATTGGTAGTGATCATTCACAGCTATCTGTAATGATTCTATAAACAAATATCATAGAATCTTCAATTTGGTATACAAACATCTTTCATAAGACCATATCATACAATGATTCTAAATTAAAACTTAAGGTTGTGTTCATTCAACAGTTACCTGCAATGATTCCTTAAACCAATATCAGAGGATCTTCAATTTGGTATACAAACATCTTTCATAAGACCATATCATACAATGATTCTAAATAAAAACTTTTGGTTGTGTTCATTCTACAGTGCAATAATTCCTTAGACCAATATTAGAGGATCTTCAATTTGGTATACTAACATCATTCATATGCCCATACCATACAATGAAATATATCATCCCACTTTACTGATTATAAATTCATATTTCTCTCAGACCACCTTGGTACTACTACCGTTCTGACCCTAACTAGCCACTGACAGATGACTTCATGTCCGATCCAACCACTACCGACCGCCCCAGTGACCTAAAACACAGTCTCATGCCAGAACTGTTAGCAGCCATTCCTTACAGCCACCAAAAGTAATCCATCATCCCTTATCTCAGGAATGACAGGCTTTTACCACCCCTACTAGCAGTGTACAACCAACGACCGGATGCCTGCGATATTCAACCAAAAAATAATAATCATAAGAACCCATTCATCCCCACTATGGCTTTAATAGAATGATTATTAATTCAATTCTAAATCTCAGGGAGAAATGTTAAACAGCATACAAACAACTTCCCTTCCAATATAAATCATATTTTAACTTTTTTCCCCCTGTATATTCTCCTAAGTAGCAAGAACTCTGAAGCAGCAAATAGCATGAATGAAATTTTTTTCCAAGACTGCATCTTTGTTGATTTGAACCCTGCCAACATGAACCCACCAATGCCTAGGGTACTTCAAAAAGACATTACTTTTAATGTATATATCCTAACGGAGACCTTTACATATTTTATGATTTTGCCACTGGTTCTGTGTCCAGACTACTTACTGTAGAATAAAAAAATAATCTGAGAGGTTTAAATGTTGATTAGAACTCAATCGACAACAACTCTTCAAATATCAAGTGAACATAGACTCTATTCTTAAGATAATTTCATAAGTACATCCGCTTTACTGCCACTCGATGCATGAATGGCGGTATTTATATTTCATAATTGAATGATCCTAATGTAGCTTTATTCAGGACTCGGTCATTTTCAGAGGTACACAACATCCAAGTCACCCCTGAAAGTCACTCTAGGCAAGAATGGGTTAACAAGAATAAAATCAGCAAAATATTTCCATCTGTGTAAATTCCTACATACGCCAACTGGTATTCTTGACCGATGACTGACCATAGGCCAGCACCTCAGGAGGCCTAGCAACAGAGCAAGGTTGTGTGGCTTGGCCAAGGTTTCTTTGGCATTGGGACTAGACTACCTTCATTACCAGCAGACAGACCTCCTTATGTACCGAGACCCCTTTATAACGCAATGCCAGGAAGTCTGGCATTGGGGCTAGACTAGGAAACAGACCTGTGCGCCAAGACCCCTTTATAACACAATGCCAGGAAGTGTGGCATTGGGGCTAGACTACCTTCATAACAGACAGACCTCCTGTGCACCAAAACCCCTTTATAGAGCAATGCCAAGAAGTCTGGCATTGGGGCTAGACTACCTTCAGACAGACCTTCTTCATGCCAAAGCTCTCCCCTGGTAGTCTCCATAGATCGTGGCTATATTAGCCCGTGTTTGGGTAACCCTGTCATTATATAACCTGCTGCTTCCTCTCTCTCAGACGTGCTGGTGCTATAGGGAGCTCTTCAGGCCGGCAATAATGCTGCTCTACAGCCCACATGTTTGTTTACACGGCAGAGGCTAAATACACACAGTGTGCTCCTCCGCAGTCACCCAGCCCCCACTACTAGCCCATCACATCTACCATGTTTATGCCACTGATCTTTACAATTCAGGATTTACAGGGAGCGGGTCACGCTGGCACGGCTACTGTTTGTCACAGAGTCGCGGACGGGACATCGGGAACCCGAGACGTATCCGATTGCCAAACACCACGAATGTCTGTAGCCGGCGGTGCTTCACAAAGTAGAGGAGGGATAGACTGCGCACCCGCCGAGAACCCTTGTGCTAGTAACAGCAGCTACTGTAAACAGCAACACTGGAGACAATGGCTTTAACATCGCTTAAGAGGGTGATCTTCGTGACATTCTACATATAAAGCAAAAAAGCCTATGCAGCCAAAGCATTGAAAACCGTGTCCAGAAATTGCTTAACATCTTATGAATATCAACATGTAAACTCACTCATTTATGGGAATTGTATAAATATTCCATCCTAGAAGTCTTAAAATATTCTTACTCAAGCTTTCTTTACTTGATTAATTCTAAATATGAGATATCAATGGGAGATAATCCAGTACATGTGTACAAGCATTTCTTCGGGCAAATCCTATTTCAATTTTTCAACATCCATAGCGCCACCTATTGGCATTTCATAAGCACCTCTTTAATTCAGGAAATCCCATTTTATGTGTGTGTGTGTGTGTGTGTGTTAACCCCAGCGGGCATACTAGTAGCTATTGTTGGTCACAACAGTCACCTTTCTTGTAGACAGACTAACCAATCCCCCAAAGCTATCCTATTACCGCACACCCAGGACCTCTACTCTAGGCGATCACACTTCATAAACTGGTGCTGTATATATAAAGCAGATCGCGAAACCCTTGTGTAGTAACAGGGCTGACAGGATAATCTCTTGAGTGTGTAACACCATTAGCAGCAAAACACTTGAATGGGGGGATTACCTTACACTAGAACAGCCAAAATGGCAGTCCCTACATGCCCATACACAAGAGTCTGTATATTGAACATTTATTATCCAATTGAACTATGCAATCAACAATCATAGAAAATAAAGAATTCATGAGCTACCAATGGTATAATAGGAAGAATCTAAACCCCATTGATACCCAGATCTCCAAGGTGATCAGACACAAATGTAGATTCATTGAACATATACAAGATAAATATATATATATATATATATATATATATATATATATATATATATATATATATATATATATATATATATATATACATATATACATATATATATATATATATATATATATATATATATATATATATATATATATATATATATATATATATATATATATTTACATATATACACACATATATCAGTAACCCAGCAATAGAATTGCCTGTGAGCCTGAGTTGTGTTCCTCAAAGAGAATAGAGTGTAAGCCTATGTGACTATTGGCCCATGGTTCTAGGTTGAGAAGAAGTGAAGATGAAATGGTTACAAGACACCATTCCAATTAGGCCACTGGACAAAGCTTAATTGATCCTAATTGCTGACTCACACAAGTCCTAATCCAATTGCCTACAGTTTCAGCTTATCTAATCAGATAGTCGGGACAGGCCCTTAGTTTCCTCTGCTGCCAATAGCATCAGGACTCCCCAGCCAAGTCGGAGCAGAGTAAGCTTGAAAATAAGGGTTACCCTTGAAAAAGGACATCTTGATGATAAACATAATTGAAATTAACTAATCATTTAAGTTGCACAAGGAATTTTGAGTTAGGTTCTTGAAATAACATCTGACAATAATATTTCATCAGGTGTATATCAGGAAATCAGGCGTCTATACAACACTAGAAGAAAGTACATGACAAATACCATCATAATGGCTCAAGTACACATGAAAGCAATAATTAGTGGATATTATACAAATGATAAGTTAACAAAATTTCAATCTCCATAAGAGTGGTGAAAACAACCTTTCCCTCACTGCTAGCTCCAGTAGAAGTTGAAAGATGGTATCTCCAATAAACCTACTGCCCAGACTCAATCCGGCTTTGTTGTGACAGCATTTTTTTTCCTTTTCTACAAGCCAAGCGGAACTGCAATGGTTTACAATTAACACTTTCATGCCTGTAACAAAGGCAATATATGAAACAAAATATTTTTATTCCAAAATATCACAGATACTGAGGACACTTTTCACATTGATCTTTTTTGCATATTTAGCCTTGTAGCCAGACATTCCGAATTTTGTAATATTATTCGTCTGGGCTAGTTGGATGTACCACATCACCCCACACGACTGGCGATGCTCCTTGCTCTATCCAAGATGTCTGCCAGTGTCACAACCACTCACATCCCATGGTCCAACTAGAGCAGATCCTTTGATCTCTCTCTGTCTAGGCCCTGCTTGAGTATTCCTGCTGAAGCGAGCCAAAATGGCTCTCTCCTTCCTCCACAGAGGCGCTCTACACAACCGCTCTATAATCGCTGTGTATGCATCTTTGGCCAGTGTGCAAAATGAATTTGGTTATTCTGAAACATATGTTACATACCAATTATATTTCTGAAGATTTCCCATCCATAAAACAATCACTTTTTTGTGAAACAAGTAGAGAAATCTACATACCACCATTTGAAGTGTGAGCCCTTAAATTACTAGCATGACAGCATCAAAAACTACCCTTTAACCCTTATGCTGCTGATAGCTTTTTTTGGTCAATACAAAATGATGCAAAAATCCTGAAAAATACCGGAAAAACCCTGTCAAATGGGTACTCATCTAAGAGCACTCAGCGAGAGCTATCTAATGAATCCCAACATGACAGTGTTTAGAAGGTTTTTAAAAATCTTTGCGTCCTTGTGCTTTGGACTTAAGTGGCCTTGGCGTTGGAAAGGTTGAGCACTGACTGCATTCTCTTACAGCCTCAAGCGTGATGGGAACCCCAGGACTTCTGCCTTAGTCGGAGAGGGTTGGCGCCAGTCTCCAGGAGCTGCTTTTTCGAGACCCACTCAAACTTACTATAGCTACTACTACTACTCCTCGGCGGTTAGCAGATAGAGGGTATGGTGCCCGCGGCTAGTGGCATTCCAGTGAAGCACGATTCAAGAACAGAAGCCAAGCCTACTGTAGGTCAGAAAGTCATTAAGAACAAGGCCATTTCTTACCCATTTGTCTTCCTATTTGAGCTCTCTAACTGTACTTAATCACAGAGAATTAAATGGGAATTATTAGAAAGATAACTCATCACATGATGGAAAATTTTCAGAAAAATTTGTATATGCAGATGTTTAGTAGATCAAGAAATCTAATTGAACCCAGTTTCTTTGAACATTATTTGCTCATAATGAGAATGACTCTTTGACTTCTGGGGTTGTTGTTATTCTTGTAACAGCTGTGACTTGGGTAAGGGTCGGAGGTATTCAGGGTTCTATCCCTGAATGGCCTAGGAAATTCCAAAATACCCAGTTACTTACTATGCAACAATAAGCAAGAATTCTCATTTGACTTTTGTAACTTAACCCATTCACATCTTGAAAATACACAGAGTCTGATAATATCAGATAATCTTGATTACTAAGCAATATAGAGAGAAGCAACTGAATGAAAGTTGTGGTTCCTGATGGATTAAACAAGTTCTCTACATTTTTTCCAAAAAATTCTCTACTTAAAAATTTATGTTTTAAGTTGAACGAACATGTGTGCACTCCAATTGCAAATAGGTTAACCACAGCCTGGTGCAAGCGAACATATTCCTCATCTGAGTCAGAGTGCCAAGTTAGTCCCATAAATATGCAAATATCTTTTTCAAAAAGGCAATTTTAACCCTTCCAATGCTGAGGCTACTTTCATCCAAGGCACAGAAATGCAAAGATTTTCGAAAACCATCTTAACCCTGTCAAGTTGGTATTCATTTGAAAGCTCTTGCTGAGTACCCTCAGATGAGTACCCATTCATTTACCAGGGTTTCGGTCATTTTTCTGGTTTTTTGCATCATTTTGTATTGGCCAAATTAGCCACCAGCAGCATAAGGGTTATAGGAATGCTGCATCTCTTGATTGTGAGAATTTCAAAACTGCTAGAAAATAAGGAGCAGAAACAGTTTATGAATATGTTCACAAGTCGAAAATCATGAAGGTCAAACCTAAGTGTTTTCTGGGTGTATGGTTTTTACAAGCAGCTGTTTTGAGCTTCAGGATATAGTCTCCTAGGTTTAACTGAAATGCCATTCATGATGGGGAAATTCTTACCCAGAATGTGTTTGAAGTTGTGTGCGTGGAAGTGAATAGCGAATACCACTGTGAGGGGAAACTTCCCAGTGCAGAATCTTCCCAGGTCTACAGGCAAACCAGGTTTTGGGACCATATATTTCTGGTATTAACCTATTCATGTTTAGACCTCCCCAACATTTTTTGCCAGCTTTATCTTTGTGATTTCCTGGGTAAAACTAACATCAAGTTGGAAGCACGGTCTTCGCCATGATTTCAAAATTGCCTGTCCAAAATTTCTGCATTAAAAATTTAGCTATCAATCTACTTTATAACCTTCTATCAACTACATCTTATTGTGTCAAAAAGGGTAAATTACGCTGTTTCAGGTATGTCATAGAAGATGGATTGCTAGGAAAATATTTGGTTATCAGCCTAAAAAAGTCAAATTTGAAAATTCTGCAGGACGGGTCCTGGCTAAGTCCCTGAATGAAGGAGGCTGGTTCCAAAATACCAGTTTTAAAGCAAGAGAGACTAATGTAACAGCAAGGCAAAGAGAGCGAGCGCGAGCGAGGCTGGAGAAAGATGATCTTGCCACCGTGATCGCTGACTGTCCCAGGCCATGAATAATCAATGTGTGAATTCCTATCTAATTTGGCAGTTTACACAGACATGTGCTGGGCTAGGCCCTAATCAGCATCAGACCTCCGCTCTATGTTTGTCAGATGGAATTAAGGCTATCATCTCTCGAGCACTGACTGACACAGCTCTAATAAACCCACCACAGCTAAGTTAACAACGCATAAATAGCCTGAGCAGGGCATAGAGACAGTCCTAATAGTTTTAATAAACCCAACTTATCTCCAAAATTATGTTACCCATAAATAGCCTAAACGGGGCATAGATACAGTCATAACCCTTATGCTAATGGTGGCTGATTTAGCCGCTACTAAAAACCTGAAAAATGTCTCAATCCTGGCACAGCGAGAGCTATCTAATGAATACCAACATGACAGGGTTTCTAGAGATGGTATTCAAAAATCTATGCGTCTTTGTGTTTGAGACGAAAGTAGCCTCTGGATCGGAAGGGTTAATAAACCTACCACATCTCCAGAGCTGAATTAATCCTTTAATAACCTGAACACATTGTTAATCCTGTCATGACTGAAATTTCTATGGTATCTATCTGGCCAGAGCACAATTTCAGAAATATCTGATGGCAAAATGTTGATCAGAGTCCAACCAACCACCTCCCACCCACATCTAGAGCGCTATGTTAACTTATTTATAGCACAGTCTCAATGATCCACTACATCTGTAATACCATTCACAACCATGAAACAGGCTTCATAAACTCTTGAGCAGGAATATATGCAAAGCTTAATTAATGATCGGTCCATATTTTATCTAACTGATGCACCTAAAGACAGGGCTCAAAATAAAGTTGTTGTTTTTTCCAGGGAGCCCAATTGCATCTCCAAAAGCTACCTAAAGATGTTGTGTATAGAAACCAATACATTGGCGGGCTCCCTTCAGAAATTTGAGGGAGTCGCAGTAGAATTCAAGGGGGCCCTGGGCTCCAGGCACTTCTTAATTTCGAGCCCTGAAAGAGTATAAACGCAAGTGTTGAATTAACATCATATCCTACTGACCCCCTACTGACCACTGCTGACCACACAACTAGGCAGGTTCAACAATCCCACATGCTTCCTCATCTAATCCTTGTACATTCCTCACCCACCACCATGACTGTGTTGATCCTGTGTAAATCTACATCACAGCAGTAGGACCATGTGAATATACACCATACCAGGCACAGGAGCCGCACATTACATAAGGAACTACAGGAATTATACACAGACCTCATCACTTAATGACATGCTCTAATCAGCTGGTATAAGGAACACCACATGCGGTAATGGGAACCTCAGCAATGTCAACACCAAGAAATACCCATCTGGTACTACAACCAACTGAAGCTTCAGATGGTGAAGAAAACACTGAACCCTCGGTATAAACCGTAACTGTTCAAGACTCATTGTTCAAGGCAGTGAATGAACACAAACTTGGATATGTTTAGTTGTTAATTCCTACCACCCCAAAGTTGACAATATTAGGGAAAGATAAATCATGTTCTCCTCAACCATGAAAGCTTAGAAGACCAACACATTTTCTTAATCCAAGATGAAAGTATGAAAACTTCTTCCATTATCCCATTGTTGGATATAAGGGATGCAGCCTATAGGTTAAATTAATGTGATTGGCTAAAAAATTAAAAAATAAATTCTGCGAAAAAAATCTTGAATCAAATATTCTTCTTGAACTCATGCAATTTAGTTCTCAAATTCCAAGAACTATCAATTTTTCACTGTATAATCCCTGCTACCTAATCTAGGGAACTCGGTAGCTGTACGGATGGGAGCTCGGCAGTGGCAGCCTGTGCCTGTCAGCTAGAAACTGAGACGTATTACGCACAGCGAGCGCGGGGTCAGCGCCTCACCCTCCTGCCCCAAAAAACACCCTCAACGAGTTCAAAGGGAGAACCAGCAAAAAACTCTGCAGCAGCATGCAGAACTGGAAACACTTGATCCCTGGCCGTAGATTTAATCCACTCAAGCTCAGAATAAAAAACACCTGATCAGGGTGGCCTGACGACTTTTTAGGAAGTTTATGATTTGATTTCAACTTGTCACTCTTGCCTTTCCATAAGGAAAACTATTTATAACATTGGTGAATGTTTGAGGCAATTTTGGACATGAAAAAATGGAACCTGCAGAAAAAATGAATTAACGACTAACGTGATTTCGCAATGATCAGACAGTATTTGCTGGTATGATTGATAAGAGAATTTCTCAAGAAAGGATCAATATAAATTCAATATTTGCTCAAAATATGCCATTAATAAGTGTTTGGATTAAGTGTTGAGTGTAAATGACGAAGATTAACTTGACAATACAGGAAAAAGCTAGAGGGACATCCTCTATACGATGACAGACACCTTTATTGAATGTCCCGAAAGCTAGGCAGAATTCTATAAAAGAGTAAACATCTCATAGATGCAGTCAATGGTGGAGTGTGGAACTGATGAGGTTTCTCTCGCGGGGCTGCACAGAGCAGCGTTTGTGTCATTCAGCAATATCTTACCCTGCCAAATGGATGCATTGCCTAACAAAACTCACCACTGTACAGGGAAAAACCCACAAGATTAACATCTATTTGCCTTGAAACCATGCAGTAGCTGCCTAAGAACTGACTATGAAATACGACTCAATTACACTGCCAGTCCTAGCAGATTACAAGCCAATGAATCTAATTTGGTCCATCAATCTCAAGTGCTCAGTCTCCCAAATGCAATCTTACAGATTCTGCAGCATGCAAAACAATGTTTTTATCATGATATCAGTTCAAACGTATTTGAGTAATCCTCTCTCTTTCTCTCTCTCTCTCTCTCTCTCTCTCTCTCTCTCTCTCTCTCTCTCTCTCTCTCTCTCTCTCTCTCCCCCTCCCTCTCTTAGCCAGATAATTATAAGATATCGCACTAGAATCTAGCCCACTGACCATGTACTGTTATGCAACACCATTTCCTGAATCACCCAGCAATGATGAGTGACAATGGTAAAGGAATGTGCACTGATTTCTACTGATATTCAGCCCAATAGTGCTACCAGAGACCTACTCTTGAAGTAAAGTTGTGACACCATAGAGGTGAGCTCATCTCATATAACTCCATCTTGTATCAATCAGCTTTTCATACAAATGAGTTAAATATTTTTGGAAAAAAGTTCTCACTTATCTTCATAATATATAATGGATTTATTTATATAATATATATTTTTCATGATATTCTTGAGTTTTGCCATAAATCTTTCCAGAAATCCCAACCAAAAATAAAATGATTCAAACAGGAAGGCAGTGAATCAGGAATCCTAAGACTCTCAACTAGAGCTAAATGGAAACTGCCTAACTTCCTTGGAAAACTTTCCCCATATTTGTTGCTGGGGAGGAGGATGGTGAGCTAGTAAGTGTTCCATCGTAGTCCCGAGCTAGCAGGCCAGCAAGCCAGCGCGCCAGCATGGCAAAGCGTGTTTCCCTGGAGGCGTAAACAAATCTTTCCCTCCCAATAGCGCGACTCATAAACCCGATACCCGGCTCGCTGCCCCAGCGCGGTAACGGGAAGACTTAACCCAATCCTGCTCCCACACTCCGTATAATACGAAAACTCAGTGAAAATATCCAGTACGAAAACAAGTTAATAAAATCGTATCAAAATATCTCATGTGGGAGGAAAGCATTGCCCGAGTATGATTTAAAATTGATGATTAAATTGAAAAAATGTTCACAAAATTATATCAAAATTTATTTCACATATAGGAGGAAGCATCACCTGTGTTTAAGTTCTTCACAAAAGCAATGACAATCTCTAAGATGTTTGTATTGGAGTCATACATTATATGTAAGATGTTAGTATTGCAGTCAGTAAATGATGTGGGTGGCCATCAGGACACCTAAGGTTTTCACATATTCATTTCTGGAGCCATGTGGAGCAGATACATGGTCTGACAAAAATACAAATATTGTGATAACCAAAAAGAAAATTAAAAAATATTTGACTATAAGTTGCAGTTCCTGTTTTTCTGATTATAACTGATTATCACTTCTTTTCTCATCTACGCTTACCCCTGTAAGATTTCACTATAATTGTGTGATAGCGTTGCCTGCCGCAGCTAGCATGAGTGGGTTAATCCTGGGCATATAAACCTGATACCCTGCCTTAGCTTGGCAACAGAATGCCTACAACAGGAGGCACGGCCACGACAGCGACATTGACAGCGACATCGTCAACCAACGCGAGTGACCCAATAATCGTGTGACCCAGTATTCCTGTGACCGCGGCTACAGAGGGTTAATTAATAAGAATTCATGCAAAGCATGCCACTTACTGGGTACGCACACCACGACAACTTCATATTTGACAGTATTGAATTTCACTACCGAGTGACCCCGTTTAAAACCAAAGCCCATTGGATAAGGTCGAGCCCACTTTTAATTTCATAAATTCTAGTATCTCATTTGTATTAATGAAGAAAAGTAGTGGTTTCTAAGTATTATTAATACATTTGTTCTACTATTGTTCTATCAATATAATTGTGATATTCAAACTGCATTTGTAATTCAGGAAATTATTTTGAAATATGATAAGGTCAATTTTGTAGTTGTCATGTGTCATATGGTCATGCAAAAATGTGCAAGCCAAATGCATGACATTTCAACTCAATATCGTTATCTGCCATCAGTATTGGGTCAGGGACGGAGTAATTTGAATGGTGAAAAGCTGACAGTGGTTGAAGATCAAGATAATTGATCATACCTAAAGTTGGACTTTTGTAAACTTAATTACAATTTCATTCCATTGTTTGTAAGTGACTTTGATCTTGAGGATGGTTTCTCCCACACGCTGGGTAAGTGTGTTCTAGGTCAGCGCCAGGCCGACTTGGCAAGCGAAACACAAGACTGGCTGGGCCGCTTTAAATGATTCATGAAGAGAATATAACAGCGATCTGTCTTCATGCTAAACAGTGTCACAAGCCAGATTCACGCTCAAAGGCTGGGGATTTACCGCAATTGTAACGGATGTGTTCCTCCCTGCAGATATACTAGAATAAAGTGACTTAGTGTCTACCCCCCCGCCCCCCCCCCTCCAAAAAAGACAGTTCCATTATAAGGAATGGCATTTATTTCAAACATGATCCAAGATTCACGCTCAAGGGCTGGGGATTTACCGCAATTGTAACGGATGTGTTCCTCCCTGCAGATATACTAGAATAAAGTGACTTAGTGTCTCCCCCCCCCCCCCCCCCCCCTCCAAAAAAGACAGTGCCATTATAAGGAATAGCATTTATTTCCAACATGATCCAAGATACACGCTCAAGGGTTGGGGATTTACTGCAATTGTAACGGATGTGTTCCTCCCTGCAGATATACTAGAATAAAGTGACTAAGTGTCTACACCCCCCCCCCCCCCTCCAAAAAAGACAGTTCCATTATAAGGAATAGCATTTATTTCAAACATGATCCCAGATTCACGCTCAAGGGCTGGGGATGTACCTCAATTGTAAAGGATGTGTTCCTCCCTGCAAATATACTACAATACATGACGTAGTACCTATTCCCCCAAAAAAAAGACCACTTCTGTTATAAAGAATAGCATTTATTTCAACTATAATCCAAGCTTTCTTTACCTAAGAGTAACCTGAATACTGTAGAATAGGTAAAGTTCGCGAGTGCGATTATTTCGCGAATACGCGAACTAGCATCGCCCTCGCGATCTTATCGCACGCGATCAATTAGGTGCTTAGTTACGCTATTCACCACTGGAGGTGATGGCGCGTCGGTCGGTGAATTTCAGCCCTAGACGGTCGTGGCTGAAACGAAGAAAAATACGTCAAATAACTTCACAAAACTATTATAATATGATACATTGGTAACTTATGAATAAGTAACCAATGTATCATATTATTATTCGCAGTCTTACCAGTCGGACTTTGGGGATACCTGTGCCAAGTTATGATCTCTTACGAGAAGCAAGATGGCCGCCGTCATCGCACAATAGACGCTATCACGTAAGGGAGACGGCTGTTGCGATGGATTTAATTGATCAATTATCAACATATATATATAGGTATGTTGATAATGATCAGAATAAGATATATCTTTAAAAAATAATGAAATTTGTATTTGCCGTGAATTGAATGTTTGTCAATTTACGGCAAGGATGAATTTGCAGTTGGCGAGTATATACGGCTAGAGCGTGATATTCACCCCTAGCCGGTCCGAGGCTGAATCGAAGAGAAATGCATGCAATAACTTCACCAATTCAGTAAAGTATGATACATTGGTAACTTATGAATAAGTCACCAAGGTATCATACTATAATTCGCATATTCATTATGCCATTATTGGGGGAACTTGTGCCTTAAGATGTTATGGCCGTAAGATGGCCACTAAATCTTTCACATTTTTATTACTGTTTTGTGCAACAGATGGCGCTGTAGAACTCGCTCGCTCGCGAAATTAAGTACACGCGAAAAACCGAAAAATCGTCCTTTCGCGAAATTTTTGTAGCGCGATATATACCTATTCTACAGTATTTATTTCCAGAGGAAGTCTTAAGCATGAATGAGTTATGCATTAAGTCTAAAACCAATGGACAATCTGCTGTCAATGGATTAAGATGGGTCAATTTAATCTACTCTGTAGTGAACACATTGTCTGGCTTTTAGTATCTAAAATATATTCAGAAAAATAATTACTTGATATTGTTGTAGTTGGATTAGACTATTCCTTTTCAAACTGTTTATATGATAGCTTCAATTCAAATGTGTTATCTAGACTATGTGCACACTCCAGAATAAGTCCAGATACTAACAGGACATAAAGGAACAAAGGATGTATAAAGAAAAGGAAATGAAAGAGCGAAGTTGAGATTTAGAATGTGACAAAGCAACAACTTGTAGGTTCTCAACTCTAATGATCAATCCCCTTGAAAAGTCCAAAGAAATATGTTTCATTATATTTGTTTTAAGTATGCTTATCAGGTAAGGCAGAGAAATTCTCATTACCGTTTGCTTCAGTGGAGATGATCATGTACATTCGTTACCAAGTCTAATAAGAATGCAAGGGACATGGCTAGAAGGAGCTGCCGAGACTACAGAAGGAGACTACAGCAGAAGCTGAGATTGGACGCTGGAGCCAATTGCTTGGGACTCGGGAGCTGTGATGAGCACAAACCTAAATTACATTATGACAATTAATTAAGCCACTGATTTGTTTGGTGAAACAATAGGAGCAGTCACCGGGAGATCAATTTCTCCGCTTCGGGCGCAAGCAATCAACTGCAATCAGCTACGATTGGCCAACGCGCTTGCAAATTTCCCTACAGATTTCTGTGGCAGCAAGAAAGTAATTTTGCCGTACAATAAATACACGGTGCCAGTAAATATTGCACCCTGCTATCCGGAGTGAGTGGTTATCGCCCTGTGGTACCAAGGGAGACTGCAGTAATTCCCGGGCTCATCAATCATGGGCAAAAAGCTATAAAGGAAGCCGCATACTTGATGCCCAACTTTATTGCCTAATAAAACATACACAAAATAGTCTTCAGGTAAAGAAAAACCTAAGAAAACATTTATCACCAAAATGCTACCATTCTGGCTAAGATTAGTTATTCATTTTCAAATATTAATGATAAAGTGTGAATGATTTTTTTATAAATGTTATAATTTTATTCATGAAGGGTGGATAGTAACAATTGTATTGAAATCACTATTTTATTAACAATTTTGTAATTTTGTATTATTCTCTGAGATATCTGTGGTTCTTATAACAATGGTAAACCCTTAATTGAAGGATGATTGAAAAGAAAATGAATGCACGCCAAGTCTAGCGGTGGCAGCACATGTTTTTTAGTAGAGCTGAAGCAGGCTGGTCATCTCATCAGAATACATGTACACACTCAAGACCGGTCACAGGGTCCAACAACTTACATCTTTTTACTGCACAAGCTGAATCAAAATCAAAGCAATATAGTGAACATCTCAGAGATTTGAGAACTAAAATATCTGAACAATTATTGTGGTTACTATGTCACAGTATCATTAGTTTCTAATACACCATGAGGAACGACTTCTGAGATGTAAACACCTAATATGAACACTTTAGCCCTGCTCTTAAGATGTTCAAATATAAGATATATATTGAACTCTATTTCAAAAACAATGTTTTGCCAAAAAAAGAGGATTTGCAACTTCCAAGTATTTTTCTCAAAATATGGAAATTAACAAAATATGTGCAGCTGTTTTAGACTATGTGGGAAATGAGGGCATAAAGGTGTTAAAGCAGTATATATTGTGTTAGAGCTCAGCAAGAGATCAATCAATAGTGTATTTTCCACAGGTATGGGCCTGAACAGTAAGGGGTAGATCAGTCAATTACCTAACGATCCAATGGGTAATTAAGAGTCTTGAGAAGCCGTGGGATGGGAAATCAATATCAGGAATCAGTGGGCCGCACTGGGAACAATACAACTTATAACAATACCCTGACCCAATCACACACTGCAGCTCCACTGCCACTGCAGCAGGGAGAATGCCACCTCCTCACATGGGAATTCCAAATATGGATCCTTCGCAGCTCCTGATATTAGACTAGGGGGGAAATACTAGGGTTCTGAATTGCCTATTGTGATCTCAAAACCTGACTGACAAACAGGGAATCGGTTGAGAGAAAAACGCAATTACTAGGTGCGTTAAATTCTTCAGAAATGGAGAGGGTTTTGAAAATATAACTTCATAGGTTTTACATGAAATACCTCATCTAACCTTACCTAAATTACAGGTTATACTGTACCACTATGTACCTGAAATTATGCTTTCACCATAAGTAACTCAAGGTAACCAGACTAGTATCTATAATGTGCCTTATGGGTAAGTTAATGCAATGGTTTGTTTAACACCCTTCAAGTACAGAGAAAGCACAATGAAACATGCAGATGTGTGTACAGCCCCAGGACTGTTTAGATACCTATGTAAACAGACTCACACCAGTAGTCAGGATTTAACTTGTCATGTGAGTAATTTGCTAAATGACCCTTGTAACTCACAATGAGCACACTGGTGCAAAAAACTAATCAACTGGAAGATATCTGTGCAGATACAAAAACAGGATGAACTTAATACCCCCATTCAGTTCGGGTAGATAGGTCTAGTTGAACAGTGGCCAGGTAGAGAGCCCCTTGAGAGGTGTTCAAGTATGGGCTCATTATTTAAAGGGCTTATCCAAACCCTGTGAGGTGGATATCCAGGTAGACTAAGGTTTGCAATAAGGGTACAAAGAGAGCACCCTGCTGACAGGGTCCTGGGAGAGGGGTGTTCAGTGAAATACCCTAATCCAATCAAGATCACATTACTAAGGCACTGTAGATTACAAGACAGAGTATAAGTACTGTAAGGTAGATCTACCATGAGGTCATGAATTACCTTTTGCTGAACATTACCAACACACTGAACTTAAAGCAGCCTCATCTAGGGATTTAAAGACACCACATCTCTGCTCTGAACAACTAAATGAAATGTGCGCATCATAGGTAAAGGGCAGGTGTCTCAACTTAGGATGAGGAAATAGCCCTGTTGCTCAATCCTTGGAATGAAGAAAGCCAAGAAGCAAATCTTTGATTGTTATCTATCTTTATCCAAGCGATATAATAAATAATAAATTATTCAAATATCACATCACAAAATCGCAACTTAATATCATTTAGAGATGGTTGTTATGGTCTCAACTTCTTAATTGTGTCCATACCTGGAATAAGCCTCAAATATCACATCTAAAATCTTAAATTTATCTTATCAAGAGATCCAGTCGTTATGGTCTCAACCCCTTAATTGTGTCCATACCTGTAAATAAACCTCATCTTTGCATTGTTTCCTTCTTGTAGTAGAGCATCTTAACAAGGTGTCTTGGGCTGTGTGCTTGGTGCCAGGTAAACAGGGCCTGGGGAGCCGTGCCTGTGAGTAATTAGCATCCATTCTCAGGCAATTCTTATTTACGACTCCGCCGCCAAAGCTTCTTGCCGGGGAGGAAAAAATCTCCAAGAGTTGCTGCTGGAGAACCCATAAATAAGACAAGAGCTACTGCGCCGCCGCCGCCGCAGCCAGAAACAGATCAAAGCGAGAGGCTCAGTGGTTGCGACATGCACTAAAACATTATGATTCCTCAGGAATCATAGCCTGATTAAAAATGTATTGTCTGTATGGCTGAGAAACAAATCAAAGCAAGGAGTCAGGCGGTAAGAGCTGGCCCTGGGGCGGGGTGTGGTAGCCGACACTTGGGTTGATTACCAGCATAGGCTGGCTAAGATTTAGGGGTATGATTCTCTCTGCCTGAGAGTGTGGTCCACATCCAGAGCAACTCAATCACAGGGTGCCTCAGGTGCACTGACAACACACCAGAGATATATGGCCTATGAAACCAGCATCAGGGAATAACCTTCACGGGGAAAGATGTGAAACTAAACATTCCCTTACTGAATGGAGCAGGAAATACCAAGGAAATGGAATATATACATCTACCGTAAATTCTCGGAAATTTAGACCACCCATAGAATTTAGGCCACTATAATAATTGTGCAAACTAATTTAAGGGAAATATAAGGAAAATATGTGCCACTATTATTCTGCGTTGCCTGTATTTTCAGATAACATGGGTAATGGGCCACCCTGAACCCACAAAAATTGTAATTATTTAAAAGTGTCCCAAATAACTGAGAATTTATGGTAGCACTTTTATCAGCTAGTTATACGATAAAAGCATATATCAGTCCACTGAGCATGAATGAGTTAAGGATAGTATTCCTAAATGGTGACAATATTTCCTCGTTAAAACAACCCAGCTGATTTATGAAAATATAAAATTCCCTCTCTATCCCATGGAGTTGATACTGAGATGTTCACATTTTATGAAGGTTTCAGATAGACTGTCGAGTGAAATGAGGGACAGGGTTGTAGCATGGGCAACCAGAACGATCTCCTAGCATCAGATTTCTTTAAAAAGAGCAAACCTGAGCATAATTGGAATGTGAAACTAGCAACATAATGGAAAGATTTATCCACCTCTGCCTCAACACATGATACCATCTGCACTGCAGACACATATACACATGCCAGGGCCATAGATCAACACCACAGTCGGAAAGAATGGATTTTTACAGTGAAATTGAAAATTCAAATTCCTCAAAACTAAGGTTTCCCCCTACGCAGAGCTGTTTTGAGCTATTTGACATTTTGAACTATAAATATTGACACAGATAGGCGTGTTGTCTTCCTGTCGAGATCTCACATGCAATGTCAATAGAGAATATTTCCCCATTTTGTTATTAAAGCTCCTGTTGGTATCTGGGCTGTGACAGACAGGGTGGAAAGTTAGCCACCTGTGGAACAGGTGAAACAATTGCAAACTCAGCTGCTGGAATACTAAACACCTAAACACTCAAGAAAGCGTGTTTGTAGAGCCAATAGCAAAAACATATCTGATAAAATTCATGAGAAAATAGCACTTGGCAAGGAGTCTGAATCTAAGAACATCATGTAAGAATCCAGAAAGCCAGAAGTAAATAGGACAGGTATTATCAATGGGCGTTTTATCATCTTGATCTGTATCTTCAGAAATGTAAAAAATAAAAACATCTCAAAAAGATCCTAGATGAATAGGGGGTTTACAGTTAGAATACCATGGCAAACATATAAACCCTGCACCTCACTGAAACACATCTTAATAACAATAGGTGTAACCGTCTTGACTATACATGTTAGGGCACATAACCTGACCGAGGATGACAACCTTATTTTCTGTCCCTTGATTCAAATATGAACGGGTCAAATATTCAAATATTTTTGCTTTAGGATTTCTGTTGTTTTCCATAATAAGGGCATATAAAGAGGAGAAAGAGGAAGCCTTGGACCAGAAACAAATCTCCCTGCAGTTTGTTCAAAGGCCAATAAAGGGCCTCTATAAGGCAAAGTAGCCTTAGACTGCACCTCACATTGCTACACATTTATAAAGCAACCATGCCCACATTCGTATTGAGAAGGTGGGATTCGCATTTGATAAAAAATTCAATCTCTAAATATCATATCAGAATTATGGGGCTACATGAAGATATATCAGCTTAAGAGTAAGCTAGTAAATTCATAAGCAATCAAATACAAGCAAAATTGTATTATTGAGTCTAATCCTGTTGATAAGTTATAATCCTATCTAAATGTCATCCCCCCACAACCCCCGAAACCCTAGTTGATTGTCTAGTTCCCCTCTGGAACCCTTTAAACCCAAGTTCTAGTCCAGATACGCCCTGACCTCTGTAAGGCACTTTAAAGCAGGCATGGCTATGAATGTCTCCCCAGAGAGGTGGAGCGCTAGGACATGGCTCCCTTGTGCCTCAGAACAAATTGAGCTGTCTGGATTTGGGGTGGACTGGTGGTCTCTCCCAGCACCACAAACAACGCTGGCTCTGATAAAGGATTTTCCAATGACCTGATTTCCTCCCAACCTGCCTGTCATGTACTCATCCTCCTCCTCCTCATCCTTAGAGGCAGTAGTAGTAGGAGTTGGAGGAGATGTGTAGTTGGAGACTGCTGTGTTGTGGGAAGGTAAGAAGGCAGGATAGCCTGGTGCTCAGGCTGACTTAGGTATATAATGGCACCATAACTGGATGTTTGGTACATCGCAATTCACTGAATGAACACCTGGCAACAATGAATCGCCACAACCCCTATTCAAAGAACAGAGTTTAAAACAATCTGTCCACTTGCAAAATGAAGAATATCTAATCAAGTCAAGTTCCTGACACACTCAACAAATGTCTTGGTGTAATGGCTTAATTGAACTATAGATGGCAGCACAGTTATTAGAAATTGGAGTTGAAATCAAAGACAGCTCTAGTGGCTCCTCCTTGAGAAGAATTTATCCAGAAATAAACCTGAACTGAAATCAATTGATAGTTCTCTTGGAGTCAGAAAAGCTGTTATAGGAGAGACTTGTAGTAAGTCTATGAAGGCGGACAGGCTCTGAGGCAGGCAGGCTGTGTGATGGTGGAGCAGGGAATACATTATGGCTGCTCCCACCTGTAGTGCTAGGGGAGTGTCGGCTTTCCAGCACTATCAATTCAATCTCAGACTAATCCTATCTCTGTGGGCTCACTCTCAGCACCGATCGGACTGAGCACTGCCACTGCCCGCCAGCCCGACCGCCTAGCATAGCTCTAACCTCAACAAATAATGCCATTATTGTACCAAAGATGACAACACAGTCATCAGGGGTGCCAGAACAGTACCTTTTAATATGTTATATAAATACATACTATATAAAGAAGCTCTCTTGGCACTACCTTGAGGATTAACCCTTGCAATGCTGAGGCTACTCCTGTCCATAACACAAGGAAGTAAATATTTTTGAAAACCATCCAAACCCTGTCATGTTGGTATTCATTACAAAGCTCTCACTGATTACTCTCAGATGAGCACCCATGTGTGAGGGTTTCAGACATTTCTCAGGTTTTTTGCATCATTTTGTAATGGCCATGTTAGCCACCAGCAGCATAATGGCTAATACATCAGGCTGAAGTCATCTCAGTGAGGATTATCATGGCGATGGGCATTCAACACTGTAGACATGTGGTCTACCTGCTTCTGATGGTACCGCCCAGCATCTAATGGTATTACTAACCCATCTTCATCCAGTTTGATCACAGCTGTGAGGAAACATATACCTGCAGGAAAATATCACAAATGCTTGCCATGCACAAATAGATGCCGGCCTTGCCAAATAGGATACAAACCTGACTTCCTGAATACACTACTGTGAGCCACATATCAAGATGAAATTCACCGAGGATCAGTCTCAGTATAAAATGCATGCATGAGCAGCCCAGTATTGAATTGCATACAAGGATTTTTTCTGCCTGCGCACATTGCTGGTGACTTAATTGATCAGAAACCCCACAGGCACAGCGTCATAATTGAGATGTCAAAATCGTTTCACTCTCCTTCAGCTGAGAAACGGTGCCCCAGTTAAACCCTTTCATCTTCAAAAGTTCCCTTGAGAAGTTTCAATTGTATCTAGGATACGTTTGAAATTGATAGAGGAATAAAGAATCATGCACAAGATAGTTCAGGGAGAATTGTTGGCTACTGATAGTGTGCAAAACTTCAAGACACCGCTAAAAACATTGCTATTTTGAAACAAGTAAATTTGAAGTTTATTTGACTATATGGACATTTAACATCTGTCCACTGACTATTCTTTAAAGAGCTTTTGAACATTAGAGGTGGAAAGATTGCTGTATCCAATACCAATTATTACTTTTAAAGAACAAATCACCTTCAAAGATTTTCCAAAAAATACTTTTCTTAGAGATATCACCCAAATACAATGAAATCTAACGTGGACACACCTGAGCAGTGAACACCGTTTTATAGTACAATGTCTGAGTCCCATAAGTTCTTAATACATCGAACATTTTCACCCTTTTCGTATGGTATTCGCATCTTACTGTAGTCTGACCTTTTTGGGGCACTGTAGAATTAAATGGTTAATGCGTGTCTTTTTGCAATTCAGCATAACCCACTGTGCACAACACCCCTACTACAATCTCTCACAGTATCACATTGATCTAGAATTATCAAACCATACCAAGGACTCAGGTGATTAATCAAAAACTAATGATTATCTTTCTGGGCCAGGAAAAACTAGCATTTAAAACCTGGCAGGTTGCACAAAGATGATTCATTCACTTAACTTTTCAATATCATTAACCTTTCATAATGAGGATGAGTAATTTGGTATGCAAATACTTTCTTTGTCTTTCAGATGAGAAAACTAAGCAAATCATCAATGCTAATATCCCAATAACCCATTAATCATGACTAGCATCAACCCAGACCTTACCTATTTTTGAGACATCATTCGAGTGAAAGAATATTTTCTCCATTCTTCTCATTCAGAAGTGATATGGCATTATGCTGGAAATGACTCCCGCTCTTAAATTGTTTCTCCAAGGATCCAGTCAAGCTATTCAAAAATGCAATGCCCAAAAAGAACTTCACCATTTGATAATATCTTAGCAACTAAACCCTCTTTGACAATTGATGAAGAAATGCTCATCCAAACCAAAGTAACAACTCATCAAATATCCGTCAAATATCAACCGATTTACAGGTTATTTTTCAGATATCTCATAGATCACCAAAACGCTTTCTAAAGGGAGATTTGAGCATAAATAGGTGAAGACCTCATGTAAAACGTTAAGAGAGATCCCGTGGAGGGAATGTGGGCCACATGAGGGCATGAACAAGTAGCGGCTTTGACCAGGATGGTATGAATGCTCATTCATTCCAGTTCTCAACAGAGCACTCAGTGTTGAAGGCTGACTTATCTCTAAATGTATTTACCTTCGATGCTGTCTAATGCTGATAAGATAATAATGACTAATATCCACAATGTGTGTACAGTGCAAATAATCAAACACACGACCCAGATCGAATTGCCACAAAAAGCAGAGAAATATTTCCCAGGGAATAACAGGGCTCAGATGCTGTAACCTATAGTCAAGGTCAGGTATATAGTGCATACATTAAAACACTTATTGCATATAAAAATTGAACATTGTAATCCAACTCATGTACAAGGGTTGTAATCAATAGTGATGGTGCATAAAGTGATTCTCAAAAGCATTTTGGACAGAAGTACTAGTCATCAATGCTGTTGCATTTCAGACGCGTCAATTTTCATTTTTCACATACCGGACACATCCAAATATTAATATCTCCCAAAGAGGACACTTTCTACTTTTAGCATTCTTTCAGGTTTCAATCTTTTCAGAATTATGAATTGAGGAAGGCCTCTTGAGATGTGGACAGGTTTTCTCTACTCCCTGCAGAGTTCTTGTCTCAGACATCTACTGTATGATCACTCTCGATCATTCCCTGTAGTACCCTATCCCTCCCATGTTTTAGGTACAGGCCAGTGTTATAAAGACTCAATTAATGTATTTTCACTCCATAAATTGTGTGGAAATAAGGATAAAATAAAACACAATACAAGAATTGCTTTCATGTTCCTATTGTCTTTGATCTAGGAGTCCCGTGAGCCTACCGGGGACCAGGTATGAGTCCCATTCTGTCCGCCATGGAGGACTAAAGCACCCTGGTGCTCAAATTGATGTAATATTCACCACCACCTTCCTTCCAGGCCCCACATCCCTCGCAGCGCCCCGTGGCTTGCCTAACAGCTCACGCTTAATCAGGCCAATAAAGATTAATTAAAATATCAATTATTCATACCAGATACTGGTTAACACAGCTTTTTTAGACTGTGAATGTTGCGATAGCATGTTAAGTGTAAGATCGTTTATTCTTAAGTATACCAGATAGGAGCGAACTAAACAGCATGTTAGGAGTACAAGGTTTATCATACTTTGTAAAGTGCACTTCATTGATTAAAGTTCAACCATGAAGTGTAGTCCTAGGTGATTTAGAAAATGAGTTCCATACTAAATGCTGATCTCTCCTATGAAATGTAAAGGGATACAAAATCGTGAATGAAACTTAATTTGCAAATAACAAATACCTGATTTTGAGTTATAACAATATGCATTTACATGCATCGGTTGATGTGTGAATTATGAATCATCAAGAGATATAATTATAGGTCTTACCCATATATCAACATGAAGCATGAACTAATATTGGCTCTCAAATATTGCCAGCTGTCCTCTTTCCCCCCAAGCTTGAAATTCAAGTCAGTTTATACAGGAATAAAACAATTCTTTCCAGTGCAAAATATGAATAATTCCCAACAACCAATACCTAGAAAATCCTTAAATATGATCATAATCTTATCAAACTGTAGTGACAGTACAATTTCATGACCGAACATCAAAATATAATCAAAGATGAAGACATTTAACATACTACATGATCAAAACAAAATAATTACATGTATAAGAAAATAATCATTAAAGCTGTTCCAATATAGTATTAGTGGCACTTATGAATAACTAAATTTTAATCTCTCTTTTTGAAATATTACGTTACATAAAAAGCTAGATGACAGGACAATTATTTATGCCAAACTGTGTCTCCCAAAAGAACATTCAAAATGAATTATACATTCGAGAGCTATTGCTTAATGCTATGAACCTGTCTCATAACACTGAAATAACAACCAAGAGTTACATTCATATAAATCATGAGTTTAGGAGTTCTGAATAAGTAATCTCTGTGGGCCAATAATGAGAGTTAAACCCATGCAAACAGACTTTTCAGTAACCTGATCAGGGATCACTCAGATTCCACACTCAAAACAAGACCAACACTAGCTTTTTATAGTCAGCCACACAGGTTCCTGGTTCCCCTGCCGCCAGGGTGGTGCCAGGAACATAAAACCCTCCAACCACCCTCGAACATTTGTAAGATAAACGGTACTACTAACTGTAGCAATCCCTGGTTCCTCTACAGCCAGGGTAGTGCCAGGATCAGAAGACCCTCCAACCACCCTAGAACATTTGTAAGATATAGGGTACTACCAAAGGCTTATAAGCCTTTGGTACTACTAACTGTAGCAATCCCTGGTTCCTCTACAGCCAGGGAAGTGCCAGGATCAGTACACCCTCCAACCACCCTAGAACATTTGTATGATAAAGGGTAAGTACTACTAACTGTACATAGCAATCCCTGGTTCCTCTACAGCCAGGGTAGTGCCAAAATCGGCCTAGTTACTGCCTGAACCAAACAGCAGACCCTACAACCAACCTAAACAGAACTATATAAAACCGATGAATTATCTTGAACTAAAATGTCAGAATTGGCCTACAGACCTACAAACACTGCTCGTCCCATCTGACAGGATAATGTCAAGGATGGCATCGCCAACGTGCTTCTGTGTGATGTAGGGTCTACTAACTGGAGGATTCACCCAGGGGAACACCAGATTAGGGTCTACATGCTACCGGGTAGTGGTCTTAGCCAGCAGGGCGTCTGGTGTCTTTTTGGACAACCAAACCCTTAAAAAGCACCCCTCAGGACACCCCAAATTATTTTGTGACAAATTTCTTAAAATGTCAATCTCAAGCATTTTTTGAATTTTTTCTTCTCTATATAATTCCTATGATATTGTATAAGGATATCATGCCTTATTTTGATAAATTTATACATGTTTATGGTTAAAATCTGAGTATATTGTGATCCCCCTTAAATATTTGGACGCCCAAAAATTTTACAATGGCCAATTTTAGGCACCCAGTTTCTAAATCCTGGCAGAGACCTGTGCTACCCTAAACTATTTTGAGAACCTGGCACCCCTTAATATTGTGTACTGAGACAAAGGTAGTTCTCCAAGACTTGTGTCCATGCTTCTGGTGTGTACACTAACAACTACTCTCTGCATCGGTGCTTCATATGATATCATATCAAATCCAGGACATAACGAATTATCCAATTTTGACAGTCCATCACCAAGCTTTGGGACCCTGGATTTGGAGCTATTATTATAATCCCCTAAAAGAGTGGTCCCTTTTTGCCCTTACAAATTTATTTAAATCTATGGGCCATTGCAAATCTGAAGTCCTGCTGCATCATTGCAGATGCCCAATACGGATGTAGAAACAGCAGAGTTGAGAGGAATGAGAGCTCAATCATCCCCCAAACCTTAGGCCTAAAAAAAGAAATCGTTTGTTTCCTGTAACCCTACCCTAACAAGTTTTTTATTCAAAAAAATCCCTAACCCAAAGTTTTTTATCTCCCATCCAACTCCCAATCAACGTAAAACATGCATAAAACACATCTTTTTGACCAAAAAAATAAGAAAAAAAATATATTTTTACCGACCTACCTACCCTATTTTTTTTCGGACCGTTACAGGAAACAAACAATTTATTTCTTTAGGCCTTATATTCCAAGCCTATGATTTGTACTGCTACTGTTTAAGTCTGCGCTCTACCCTGCAGGGCTCGCAGCAGCAGCAGTAGTAGTACAGGAAACCAGGTCGCTCTGACCTAATAGTGGGGAAGGAATCAGATTTCTTAGAATGCTGTTCTCATCAATTCTGCCGGCTCTCCAAGAGGGAAAAGCCATCCATTAGAACTAGGGACTAGTATGTTCCTCTGAAGTATATGGGTCACACGGCACAAACTGGGACTACTAACACACTGCCATGTGCAGGCCACTGCAGGACCAACTCATAAAACACACTAGAATATGCTCATTATCATTATCATGATTATATTTTAAATCAAATCATTCTTTAAGTATTCTTCTTATTATATCATTCTTCTTGTTATTATCATTCTAATTCTTATTATGAATCTTATTATCTTCATTATTTCTATTATTATTATATTATTGATCATCAATATTATTATTATTACCAATATATTTTTTTCTACTTTAACTTCTCAATATTTTCGTCATCATTTTTTCCCATTTTCTTATTGTCAGATCATTGTAATTCATACCAGTATCATATAATGAACAGTACTTCCTCATGACAGTGAAACAAGTCTCATATGTACATTTCATTCAATACATAATTATTATACAAAATTCATTCAACACATTTTAGAATTCAGGGCAATGGAATGCGTTTCAGCCTGGAAGAGACTACATATTTCAGTATGCACCGGACAGTGAGAGGTAGGGGAGCCTGCCCTGCTTCCCACACAGTCCCAATCAGACAGCGCAGGAGGCTGCTGCCGGACCCCATACATTATCCATCATCCATCCCAAACATGGCAGCCTCCATACCACAGCAGTATAACCATGATGGGACCAGGTCAGCCACCCTGGCCTCCCTTCATCTCCAAAACATGTAGCCGCATAGAGCCCTGCAAAAACAGGCTTACGGACAACCTTAGAGCACACAAAGGCAGTGTTTGCTGAGGAAAGAGGCAGAGATTCTGCACTTGTCACATCGTGCCTGATGACCCTCCACACCTTCATGGGAGGATGAGAGAGATTACGGGAGTGGCTGTAGCAGTGCATGCCGGCATAGAACTGCCTACACACTTCGCAGCCACCGCCATGCAAAGCTGCCTGTCACATCAAACCTGTAATATGAGCATGTTCTAAGACAGGAGGCCTAAGCAGCAAAATCACACACGGGCAAGATATTCATGGATCCTATTATAGCATTACAGCCAGACGGCCAGCCCTGTGAATAACAGGTAGGTTACGGCTATGGGTCCATAGGGAGGGTATCGTCAGTGGGGGACTGTAGAAAAAGCCATATCAAATATGAAGCCTTATTGTAGGTCAAATATGAATAAACAACCACCAAACAGGATATAAAATATGACTTTTTAATTTGTGTTGCCTAGTCAAATGAGTGATGAATGACAGACAAAAGGAAAGAAATTTAAAATACCTAATTAAACGGAATTGACCAACAGGCAAATAAGAAAGATTAATGTCTTTTAGTTTCTCTTAAAAATAATAATAAATTCCAGCAAAGGCCATCATCCATGGGCAGCTCTTTGAATAAAAAAATTGAACAGAAATGCTACCGGGAATGTACAAGATTTCAAGAATATCTGGTTTAAATACTTGTCTCTCAGAAAGTCATTTTTTCCAAAAGAGGTTATGTTAGATTCAAATTTTAATGAATGTCACTTTTTTCCATTTAAGACTTTATCTTACCTTGGTTTTAGTTCCAAGTGAAGGGGGAGACTGATGTACCTCAACTACAGACAAACCCCAAGTCTCTTACACTCAAGTCGAGTCTCACATCTAATCAGTTGGACTACATTGTAGATATGCAACAAGCATGGATATGTCAAAGCTCACTAACCAATCAATTCAGTAAAATAGATTTTTTTAGAAAACCCTGAGCCTGAAGCTGATTTTCACAGCAGTCAATGTACGCCTGGACAGCCGTCGCCATAAGAGATAGGAGTTCTATTATCCAGCCCCTCCAACCAACACACATCAATTTCCTTTCACAGGCAGATCTCGCCCGGCGCACATTGACGTTTATTTCTATCCGCTGATGCGGTTAGAGATTTTAGCCACAAGCTAATCACCATCAACCAATAAGTGAAAATCCAGCCAACCAAAGCCACAGTGCCGACAGATACTTTATATAGAGATGTGGCACTACACATTTTCAAGCAGTTTGAAATATCAAAGAATAGTGCTGGCACAAGGTCTACATGAAAGGGGCTCCCCCAAGGTTGGGAACCATACGGATGTATTGATTACAAAATTCCCATGGAGTCTAGATTTTCATTAATTAACATGCATGTAGAGATATTTAAACCTTTCCACATATGGGGCCTATCAGGTCAAGATTACAAAATGCACCATCATTTCACATGAGCATGGTTCTCTATTCATGGATAAACATGCCAAATTATTTGCTAACCAATTACTAACAGCAGAAGCTTTTAAGTCAAGAACACAAATTGCATCATCCATTGATATACTAGAGGAGCAGTGCTTGGTTTCTCTATTCATAGGCCATCATGTTAAAATATCAACTAACCAATTATGAACATCAAGATCCCATATAACTGATCTTTTCATATGGACCTATGAATAATAGGCTCAAGGGCAATGACAGACTGAAGCAGCCATCAGCTAACATAGTTTAACCCTTATCCTGCTGGTGGCTAATTTGGCCAATACAAAATGCTGCAAAAACCTGAGAAAATGAGTGAAACCCTGGCAAATGGGTACTCATCTGAGAGTACTCAGCGAGAGCTTTCCAATGTATACCAACATGACATGGTTTAAATGATTTTCAAGAAATCTTTGCATCTTTGTGCTTTGGACGAAAATAGCCTCAGCATTGAAAGGGTTAATATCTGCAGCATATTGCACTGGACAGCATCACCTAAAACCTGAATCAGGGGAGTAGCAGCACTATTAATCTATTTGCTGCTGCCACCATCCAATAATGCATGGCTTATGGCAGTTTAATGGTTGTCTATGGCTTTTACAGTCACTCTCATCTTACCTGGCAACACCACAACACCTACACAGAATGGACAATTTTCTAAAAATTGTATATAGCTGATAATTTGACAAGTATTGCCATGGTAACAGAGTGCCTTACAGGTAATAAGAATCCCCATACGTTCTGGGATTTTCTAATTGCATTTCTACCAAGTACGCCAGACACTGGCATTGATGAATTATAATAAACAACAGTACAGAAAAGCAACTTAATTGAAAACAATTACTTAGCTCTATGCTAGGGAATAAAACAAGTTATGGAGTTAAATATATACTTGGTTGGCCTTGCTGTAAAACTTACATGTTTATGATTTAGTTGCATGTCACCCTTCTTGATTACCTACTATATAAAGGGTGCTCAAATCTTAACTACATGTACTCCCAACCTACCTCATGCAAAATGTGTTTCAAAATGCCTACAGGGGATTTCTCACATTATGACTACACTGGCAACATATCTATAATACTCCACATCATGCACAAGTTTGTATGTCACCTAAATGCTGCAGCATAAACTGCACCATTGTGCTGACAGCTCCTTTTCCCTAAACTAAGGTCAGCTGCTTATCAATGGCAGGCCCTGATATCAAACCTACCTTTCTCTGCCTGGAGGAAAAAAATGGTTTGCAAACTGTTATGAACTGAATGAATAACCAACATTACTGAATGCAATATAAAATGTGCTCATTTGTAAAATCATCACACAAATTATTCACACAAATGATGTACTAAATCTAGAGTTGGAGAGACTGTATCGGAGTCTATATGCTTCGAAGCGATTTGTAAAACATTATAATTGGAAATGCAAGCATAAATCAGATTGTAGACATATTGATATTGATTTTGCCTAACATACAGCTAAGCTGGTTGATGTTTATCAAATATTCCATGTGGATACATCATGCTGTCAACAAACACAGCATCTATTGATCAACCCAGTTGTGATTCCGATCAAACTCCTGATTCAATAATCAATATCACAACTAGCATCATCCACAGTATTCAGACGAGATCTATTTTGAATTTCTCAATATGAACAGAAAATTATGACAAAATATAAGGTGTGTATTTCTCAAGGATTGGAGTGTCAAAATCGTCCCGGGCGTGCATGCCTCAGTGACCAACATTGTGGTCTTGATGTAGGGAGATTTTTTTCTCGAAAAAAGTCATTAATAAGCTAATAATTACAAGTCCTAAGTTCTCACTTCCAATGGACTGCTCACAAAGGAACGCTTCTTTGATACCATAGAGCTATGAGCATATGTACAAACTGTTTCTATTCACAGGTCAAAATGTACATAAGAATTATGCTGAGAGCTCAATAGTAGGTTGATCAACATTCCAGCTTTAAACTCCAGCTTATTTCTGGGCTGGCATGACTTTCTTACATGTGATCTCTGACAATCATAGACAGAGACAGACCCCATCTGATCTGAAAACACACAAACATAGTTTTACCTCATGATCTGAGGGGTAAATGAGAACCAATACCCTCATCTCCATTGATGGCCTAGGCAAACTCCTGGAGGTAGTATTACATAAGATAACATACCTCTCTACATAACACTGACCTTAAATCCCCCTCAAAGCAGGGCCTTACATTAACTTTTAAGTCAATTATCCGTTCAATGCTCAATCTGACCAACCATAGGCTCCTTTGTTTTCTTTACTATGAGCCAAGCTAGCTACATTGTTAGTAAACAATACAGACCTGTATCGTACTCTATATATTCTTAAACTTAAAACATTTTCCTACCCTTTTTGTTGGACTCCTACTCCGAAGTATTTCGTTCAAGTGAAGATTGTGGGCTACGGATATACCTACTTACCTTACCTAGAATCAATATAAACTCAAAACATCATTACATCACAAAATGAAATGCGCTGTTAGAAGTATAACCTTCAACACTTGAACACTATCCCGGGAGGTGTTGAAATACCAATGAGAACCTACTACACTTAGAACACTTCTCTAAAGTACAGCCTGCTTATGTTACTTCACCATCGATTGTATATTTCATAACTGATAGCGCATTCCCGGCAGTATCTATGAAGCAAGTATGAATAATTCACATCAGTCCCCATGCCTGTCCATGATCCACACGGAGATATGTTAATCACATTCATTCAATCAAACCAATTCACTACTCCAGCAAAGTGTCAGCATAAAAAACTCCAGAATTCAGGGGAGCATGAGGGATAGCGGATCATTTACCATAAAGTCTCAATTGACTAGCGGCGGTGTTTATAACGCTAGAGTTGCTACATTGATGGTGAATACAATGCTGCGGTGAACCTGGGCTGACTGACTCCACTCCCCACAAGCACAGCTGATCAATAATACATACGACTACATCCAGCCACGATTTCTGTGGGAATGTTGAGCTGCCACGCTGGAAAACCTACACAACAGTTCTTAACAGAAAAAGTATAATAATATCATTTTTTGAGATTTCTCCAGGTTTTTAAGCTCTACAGGAAAAATTATTTGCATGTCAGCATCAACTAGAGAGCTCTATCAAAAACTTTTTAATTTTCTGCTATATATAATACAGACTTGTACAACCAGATAATTTTTGACACAATCGTTCACTAGAATGAAAAACAAGACCTCCCCTATTTAATATTAAACAATCTTTCAGTTAAAAAAATGGCTGTGGTTTCAATGCAACGCTATCAATTAGTTTGACACTGAATCCTTATGTACAGCATACCGTGAAAAACATGTTTATAAGCACTTCTAAGGTTTCAGGTTTTTTGTCATGAGCAGTGACGACCTCCCAATGCTTGACTATAAATATAATTTCTCAGTGGTTATTGTTGGACCCTCACCACATAGAAAATCCACCCTGAAGATGCCAAAAAAGCCCCAACAAAAACGGAAGTCAAAAAGGCACCTTAATGAATTAAATAAATCCATTTGCTTTAAATATATGTTAAGTAGGGATGATGTAAAGTTTTCCTTTTTAAACCATAGGAATATGATAGGATATCGGATGTTTCAGTTTCCATAAACTGATACATGACAAACGTTCATCACCCCCTTGAAAATTCCTTGCTAAAAGACAACTTGAGGAAAATAATGTGCAGAACAACTTGAACTTAAACCTAAATCCCAATTCAATCCCTAATGTCAGTGCAAGTATATAGAATGTTACTGTTATATATTTCCATGGAGCAAGTATACATTTACCCAGCTCCCACTTAGCCCATTAAGAGTAGTCCCATGATGGGCTTTCCAAGTTATATGACCAATAAGACTACCAAGGGGAAATCTAGCCAAGGAAAACTGCTCGTTAGTATGCCAACAAGAATCTCAAACAAATAGGGATGTTCCCTGCTTCTACTTATCAATGCGTTCTGCTAACTACACACAACGCAACTGCAGTGCTCAGCCAAGCATGAGCTTTTGCCGTTAGGCACACGCCTCGTGCCAACTTGCGCTCAATTTATGCACCAGCGGACCTGTTCTGCACAACACAATAGAGATATTGTTATTCAATTTCGTGAATACATTGAACTTTGATAAACATACTTACACTTCTTTGGTTTTAATGAAATGATTTTTTGAGAGAGTTATGTAGAAGTCAGCATTGATTTTACCCACTGCTGTGTCACGCTTGAAATGAATGCCATTATATTCAGAATCGATATTCTGCACAGCCGGAAAAGAGAACAACCCTGATTTCTTGCACAGGCACATTATTCATAACTCATCACGCTGACTCATTCTTCATAAGACAATATGATATTTAAAGTCTTCCAATCTCAAAATCGTTCACTGGTATTGAGCTGTATCGTGTGCAGGGAAAGTGGATACTATAATGAAGTATAATCAGCTGGTAGATGTACAAATCACATCCAAGGCTCACTAGACATCTTGTGAATATTCTTCGTGCTGACTCTGGCTCTTTCAAGTGCGATGCGTCTGCCAGCCTTGAAAGATATCCATGGGTAACCCATTCCACAAGCTTCCTGTGTGTATATGCAGCTGTTCGGGCTATGTTGGATGCTAATCTGAGACAGCTACCACCAGCAGCCAACTGGAGGGCTGGGGGGAGGGCCTCAAATTGTGTGTGAGATTTTTCTTGAGCGCATCTCAAGCGATGGGTTAAAGCACAATTCCATCAGCACAGCGGGGGAATGGCAAGCCTTCCTCTCCCTTACAATGGTCATTTGAAGTAATAATATATCCGTATGCAGTTGTTTAGATTATGGTGAGCGTGGTGAGGATTTACATCAGGGTAAATCCAATCCGATAGTGGCAGTACTGAAAATACCTCACGTGGAGGAACAACTCCTGAGAAACCCGTTTTGATCCTGTGCATTCCGCATAAATCCAAGGTAAAAGTGGCTGAAAGGCAAGAAAAATCTACATCCTGCAAGCCGAGACACTGTGCACTGCGGGTACCGGGTAGGGATGGCAGCTACAAGAGAAATCTGATTAGTGCGATGGGGAAAATAAACCAGCAGGCACTGATTATGGAAAATGGCGGAGTAGTGTGGTACGGTTGAAAATAAAACTGAAAATCAAACACCACTGGGTAAGTTAGGTATAGAGGATGAAAAGTAAAGGTAACATACCTTGGTGAATTGCAGAAAGGGTCTGGACAAGGTTTAGCGGGGTTCGGTCTCTGGGGGTGCTGGTACACAAGGATCGTAGAGGGCAGGTAGCGAGGTGTGTGGATGGGGAGCGGAAATCATGCAGAGCTTGAGTAACGCGCCCCGTTTTCTCAGTAACCTTACGCTAATAGGAAGAAAATATAGTGCCAGTGTAAAAATGGATTATGAAGTCCTTTCTTCAGCGTACAACAATAAATCAATCATATATGTAAAATAGGGTAATTATGGAGCTATTCAATTGACTATATGCACGACGAAACGCAATTATGTATTTACGCATTGATATATTTCAATCACTTTGCAGTAATCCGTCCCCGCACGTCATACATGTAAATCATCTAGGTCAAGGTCGTTTCAGATAGGTCAAAACATGGCGACTTCCGTTCATGACAAGATGTTTTGGTTGCAAAATGAAGCTAATTTTGCCTATGATTTAAGACTCGAGAAAATAAGACAGTTGGAGTTTGATCGACTTAAAGGTAAAGACTAAGCAGACGGCCAAATTAATATGATTTCTTCTCATCTATGCTTATTGACAAGTCTTTCGCAACGCCCCTTTCCATCCACCATGTATTTGCAGGATAGGAGAATCCGAGACGTGTGGCTTATGCTAGTTTTTCAAGTTGTGCCTTATCCTAGTCACTCGTGCTCTGATTTAAAGACTATCAGGGGTATGATCCGGTTGAGAAAATCCTAGAATCTCACGATTATACCTTAAAATCCTAGCCCCTCAGAATCAGGGATTCCCCCTCGCACCTGTCAACACCTGGGCTAAGCCTGTGGTCTATTTTTAGAAACAGGTTCACCTGTGTTGCTGTTTCTAATTGTCATTAGCCGGCCTCTGGTCCAGAGGGACCGTGACAGGTACCGGAAACATTCCGGTAGCTGATGTGCACAGCAAACACCACTGGTCCCTAATGGGACACCTCTGTTGTTCTTGCTAATTGGTGAATACCAGTGGCAGTGATGTAATACCTGCAATGGGGGAGGGGTTGAGATTTAAGGTACCATATCATATGTCATGCCCCACTGAATTATGGGCATTAATGTTCTGAGGAGGACCAGAGTCAGGGTTTGGTGACTGTTGCAGGGTTGAGACGATGAGGTGTTTCGCTCAACATGGGGTCATTCTGATGGTGTTAGTCCCACTTTATAGTTGCAAACAATACATCCTTTAATTTCTGTTTATTGTTTGATATCTATGAAAATACATGTAGTCCATGCATAGGCCTACATGCTCAGTGATCTAGAAGATTGAATGCTACTGATCAAGTTATGTCTATTGAGTAAAATCTTGTGCATATATTTACAATTATAAAAGTGCGCAATTTTACAAAACCCCACACTTTTTGTACCTTATTTTTACATCAATCAAACACTGTTATGAAGGTGTTACCCGATGGTCATGGGTAAGAGTGTTCAATTAAACCTACTGGTATCTCGGCTTGTAATTGGTGAGAAACAGCCCCTGTGATACAAGATACACAGAGCCTTTAAAGGCTTTAAGGTTGTTGGGAGTCTCCCGGCAACACCTTGGGTATTTCAAACACTGATGTCAAGTGAGGTGTATCTATCATTTGTATCCACTATGACATAAATATAGAAATGAATTTTATGGAACCATTTTGAGATAAAATAGAACCTCAGAATTTAAATGGCATGTCAGCTAAATTTACATTTCAACAAAATATGCCCCCCCCCCTCCCCCCATCCCTTAGTTTAATTGTCAGACCTTAGTCTATTTTAGGTTTGAATTACCCTATTCTATTTGAGCATCACCTGGTGCTGAGGGGCCAAAACAGGTACAAAAATAAGCCTAACCTTTCTGACTCACAATCAAGGGGTTGCATTTAGAAAATAGTTCTAGCTGCAGACAATTTAGAAAGATAATCATTTTTAGAATTGATCTTTAATCTTGACCACTTTTAAAATGGGAAATAGTGAATAACATCATTTTAGTATTTAGAATATAATCATTATACAAGTGAAGGGCTTGTAAAATGCATCCCCTCATAGCCCTATCAAATTAGTATAAGAATAATCATGCATTATAACCACAACTAAATCCAGATATAAATCATTTTGTCAAATCATGATTATTTTGATACTTTATCTGTAACATACAGGTATCCTTGCTCACCTCAGACTCAACAAGGGCTTTGGCCTATATTTACATCAATTTAAATTCGCAGCAATTTCTAACATTTTTCCTGAAGACTGAGTCTTAGACACCTCATCACTCACGCCATACTGACACCCCCTCCCCCTTTTATCGTTTTATTTAAAAAGTGCTCCTCATACTCAGATCAGAAGCATGCACATCATACTCTTCTAAGGAAAGTTGTGGTTAGGGTAGGAACTAAATGACCTGGGCATGCTTTAATGTAGGTGTGAGCAGTGACTTGAATTTGCCAGATTAAAGCACTTTTTGGGCTATTTGCTTGACAATGTGGACAAGAGTGATCTGAAGAAAACATGCCTATCCATGTCAATAATATGCATACATCAGAATCCACCTAACTCAGGTAGATTTATCTGGTCCTTATTTGTCCAAAGGGAGCGAAGTTACCTCTATGTCACTAAGTTCACTCGGATATTTGATTTTGGATATTTTTATACACAATCTAGGGCTTGAAGATATTGCAATAGGTCAGTAGGGCTGGTAGAATCTAGGGCTACTAGCCTTAATATCATGCCACTGTAATGATTTGTCAGACACGAGTGTAACCTTTTTTAGTCTATATTGAATTAGTTTCAAATCGGATCATAGATTGCACCTCACAATACTACACATTTCTATAGCAACCTGGCTATCTAGCTTCTAGAGTGTTAGTAGGGTTCTAACCTGTCTAACTCATATTCTGCTTACAAATACCAGAAGACCATCATGGCTATGTCACCCCTCACACCTGGCTACCATACCAATAATTAATATGGTAATTGTCACAAAGCCTGCATGTGTATTTTATTGCTCAAGCAGGAATATAATTATTTTTCAGCTGTTTTTAAGTAGATCATATTGGTCTGTATTGGCTCTATTTTGAGTTTCAAGACTCATAGGACAAATATATGTTCATATATATAAGGCCAGGATAGAAAAATATAGCCATTTGTTTTTGAATTGAGGTTTGAAAAGTCTACTTACAAAAAGAACAGTTTAATTGCATTAATGCTGTACACATTTGTAACTTAGAACATAACTCACAGTGTTTGAAAAATGTTTAAAGAGGCATTTAAAATCAAGTCCACTAATTTGTAATTAAACCTAAACAGGGAAAACAACTTTCATACAAATGTTATCTAATTATCACTTAATTAGAAATTTCCATATGTTTCAGATAAGGTTGTTGATGTTTAAGATCCATGCTCTACTATAATCATATAATGGGTCTTTTTCTATGGGGTTTCATTTTGAAATCCTTGATATAATATTTCTTTCTCTCATTTATCTTTTTATTAGAAATGACTGATTGATTAAAAAAAATGGTAATTATGGTAACTTGGATGGTAAAGGAAATTTATTGGGATATGAATAGAACCATAACTCGACACTTCTACATGATCCATAGGTAACCATGTGGTCTGCCTCCCAGGACAGAATGACCTCACTTCCAGAAAACTGGCACTTTGGTATGCTTTAGTCATCAGGGGTGCCTCTAAATGTCTCAACGTCTCCCTCATGTGGTTAGGGTAGGAACTAAATGACCTGGGCATGCTTTAATGTAGGTGTGAGCAGTGACTTGAATTTGCCAGATTAAAGCACTTTTTGGGCTATTTGCTTGAGTGACCCCCACGCTGACCAGCCAGGCATCTGTGGTGACACTGCCATCATTTCTCCATTAAGTGGAATCACGCTAGACATACCATAACTGCTTTATCACAGCAAGGTCATTCTTTATTAAACATAATAATGTGAGTAAGCACCGCAGGGCAACTGGGCCATTGATTTATTTCCAAACGATTTCAATGGTTACCAGGTAATGATGGCTTTGATGAATAGAGTATCAGGGTCCGCTCTTAACTGGAGCCCACATTCTGTGATTCCTAGCTACATGAGCACGAAACAATATTTTGTTTACTTGCATTTTGACCTATATTCTTGATTTATAGCTGTAGAATACATGACATGGCTATTGATAATTCCTTAGCTAGCGTGTAATTATCCAGCATTAATATTTAACTTGTGCGCCAGGTGAATCAAGTCATGCATTTTCCAGATACCAAGAACACGTTTTGTTTAACCTGGTTTAGACCATCATAAAAGTATTTGCACCTTGCAAATGTCTTATTGTCATGCACAAATTAACAAAAAAAATAATGCATAAATTTAGCCTTGCAAGGAGGGCAGATTTGAATGCATAGATTTTAATTAATTATGGTGTAATTATGCTGTTGTTCTGGAGTGGTAATATGTGTGTGAGACAGAGGGCAGGACTAATGTTGTGTAGTATGTGAGTCATGAAACATGATGTGCCTGATGCTGCATTTTGCTCCCAGGAGCACAATAAAGCAGCCCCCGCTTAATCACAGGATCTCTTTTATGTATAATGCACCAATCAGGGTGAATCAAGCATACCAATGCTCTGCCTTAAGTCGGCTTGTTTGTTGAAAGGCATTAAGGTGGCTCTCTAATGCAGGACACACACAAGCATACCAATGCTCTGCCTTAAGTCGGCTTTTTTGTTGAAAGGCATTAAGGTGGCTCTCTAATGCAGGACACACACAAGCATACCAATGCTCTGCCTTAAGTCGGCTTGTTTGTTGAAAGGCATTAAGGTGGCTCTCTAATGCAGGACATACACAAGCATACCAATGCTCTGCCTTAAGTCGGCTTGTTTGTGGAAAGGCATTTAGGTGGCTCTCTAATGCAGGACACACACAAGCATACCAATGCTCTGCCTTAAGTCGGCTTGTTTGTTGAAAGGCATTAAGGTGGCTCTCTAATGCAGGACATACACAAGCATACCAATGCTCTGCCTTAAGTCGGCTTGTTTGTGGAAAGGCATTAAGTTGGCCATCTAATGCAGGACATACACAAGCATACCAATGCTCTGCCTTTATTAGGCTGGTTTGTTGAAAGCAGGCGTCTAGTTAGACACTAGCCCGATAGCCCGAGGCTACAGAAAATTGTTTCGGGCTATAAGAATATTTGCCTTTGTAGCCCGGCTGGCTATAAGAAAAGATTGACATTTTTTAGGCTAAATTGTGACTAGTTAACTTGTCAACAAGATATCTCAAAAGCCCTTCAATGAAATCCTTTTAAATTTTCAGGAATCCTTTTTTATGCCATTCCCAAGAAATGATTAGATTTCAGTAACTTTTGATTTTATTGCTAAGGTCATTTTTGACACCTTTTTTGGACCTAAGTCCCCATGCTGGTCCTGACTAGCTTGTCTGCAAGATATCTCAAAAACTATTAAAAGAAATCTTTTAATGTTCAGGTATTCTTTCTTAAATGGCACTCCTTTTAACTGATTAGATTAGAATATTCTTATGCTTCAGGACCTAAGATTGTAACATAACTGCAATTGAATACATACATTGTATCTATAGATGAATAAACTTTTGCTACAATTGTATCATTTCAGTTGAATTATTGAATCAACTATTTTGCAACAAAATGTTCAATGCAGTATATAGTATGTATCATCTATGTTTCCAGGCACTCAATATTATTCTGTGATCATAAACTGCACACTTCACACCAGATGGCATATAAGAAACATGTCAGGAGTTCGTTTTTTAGAATTTCATTCTTTCAGTTCCTTACTTTTCATTATTACAGTAGAGAAGACCTTCATATCTGCGGGTTAATACTGACATTCTAGTTTAAAGAACATCATCCCATCCTTGGTACAGGTCTATCTGCATTGGGATATGACAATCCTTGGTGTTCCAATTATTAGCCAGTTCATGCGAATGGGCTGAATGTGTTACTATCCCTTCAGTCACTGTTTTACTATATTGCAAGTCTGGGGTGGGCTAGTGCTATTGTGGGGGTTGGTGCTACTGTGGGTGCTCTTGCTATTGTGTGCACTAGACCCCGCAATAGCAATAGCACTAAGTTCCATTGTGGGAGCTAGTGCTATTGCGGGGTTAGCTGTTGTTGTTGATAAAGTTTATTGTCCAATTCAGATAATCACTTTCATTACATGCAATGCACAAATGTTAAAAATCCAACCAGCCACAAAGGCTAATAATGGACCAAATACAATCATAAATATACTTATAAATATTATAAGATAGACATTCATCATATACAATGTACAATATATTATCTATTGCTACTGAGGGTGCTATTACTATTGTTTGCTCTAAACCCCAGTATAGTACTAGCACTAAGTGCTATTGTGGTGCCTAGTGGCAAATGTTGGGGCTAGTGCTATTGTGGGGTCTAGTGGCAAGTGTTGGGGCTAGTGCTATTGTGGGGTCTAGTGGCAAGTGCTATATTAGGGGCTAGTGATATTGTGGATACCTGGCAAGTGCCTCCTTGATTTGCAGATGACGTAATTGTATGAGAAAAGCTGTTTTCTGACTTGCTTTGAAAACACCTCCTCATTTGGTCTTGCTCATGCATTATGCACTATGTGGATGAATCAAGCATACCAATGCACTGCCCACAGTGTGGCTTAATTGTAGAATAAGGAGAGGAGTTTTTCAGCAGAAAATACAGGTGTTTTTGAGAGAGCAGTTGGTTTCAAGGAGTCACACTTTCAGACATGATACTGCTGATGGAATACTGTATATAGAATTTGCATCCATATGGCTTTAATTGTAAGGGAAAAATTACAGATGTGCTCTTCTTAAGCTCAGGTCTATTGAGATACCATTTATAAATTATTGAAGTGATCTTTCTGACCAGGTGGTGTCTTCAACAGGTGTGAGTGTGAGCGTTAAATTAAAGACATCCCCAAGCATCTGAAATAAAAAGGGTACTTAGTGTTGTGAAATCCTATAGTATAATGTATTGATTATAATAGATCTATTGATGGTATAGAATAGCTTAGCATCATATTGCGACAGGTTGACCATGTTTCCAAGGGATTTGACTAGTTGACTTCTCCAGCTCTTAGGCTAAGTGGCTTAACCCTTATGCTGCTGGGGGCTAATTTGACCAATACAAAATGATGCAAAAAACCTGAAAAATGATTGAAACCCTGACTTATGGGTACTCATCTGAGAGTACTCAGTAAGAGCTTTCCAATGAATACCAACATGACAGGGTTAAGATGGTTTTCTCAACTTTTTGCATTGTTCTGCCATGGATGAAAATAGCCTCAGCATGGAAAGGGTTAAGTCAGTTAAGTGCCAGATATTTAACCCTTTGATGCCCTGAGATCTCATTAACAAGAGCTGTCTGGACCTAAGATACTTAAACAATATCTTTGAAATTAATCAGAAATTCACAGAATATTTGAGGGAGAGTTGTGAATTTGATTTTGATCTGCATTTCTTTTTCTGAAAATTCCTATTGTTAGAGAAATATCTCAAAATAGTCAGGTGATTTTGGGTGCTACAGGTATGAATGGGTTAACAAAGCCATGGCCAGAATAGTGTCTTTTCCTTATTTGGAGAGACGCCCAGTTCAGGACACCTAAATATTATGATCTGGAATTTCCACAATTGAAGTTTTCTGAATTTCATTTCCTTATGTGTCAGGATACTCATCATGTCTCTGATAGCATTTAGATGTCACATTTCACATGGAATGAACAGATTAAGGTTGTCCAGAATCTGGCTTCTATACCCAGGCAAGCTGACACAGCATCTAGGATAATGATGTAACTGAGAAATGGTGCTCAAGTCTGCGACAGGTACTGCAGTCAATGAAATTCTGTGTGAGATTGCCTTGTCAAAATGAATCACTGTCCGAGAGTCCCTAGGGCTGGGGAGATGGCCCAGAATCATCATAAGGCAGGCAGTCTCCTACATACTGGCACTTGGTTATTAGGGGTTGGATCTAGAGGGAGCAGGGATAGCTTACGGGGGTTCTTGGTTGGAATTGTTGAAATGAGTGAAATGTAGTTAAAAGTCATGGAACACATAGATGATTATAACACTGCATATTGATTATTCAGATGATCAATCTATTAACCTCATTCAATTATTGTTATCAATGCAAGGATATACATATGTATATATATATATATATATATATATATATATATATATATATATATATATATATATATATACATATATATATATATATATATATATATATATATATATATATATAACAAATATATATATATATATATATATATATATATATATATATATATATATATATATATATATATATATATATATTTAACGGTATGCTTATCGGTATTTTGCAAAACACAAACCCATATCAAACATTCGTACCTTCAAGCAAGAATGAGCAGAATGTTGATCTATTCAAGTTAACAAGGTTTGGCTGCCGTAAGTAAGACTGTTCAGTTTATACATCTAATCAAATGATGTAATTAAAATACCTGAGAGACAACAAATACGTTTTAGATTTATGTCAGGAACTACGCTAATTGTGTACTTAGCGTAGTTCAAGATACCGATAGCAGTACCGATAAAATACCATATCGTTTCGACGATACCGTTTATGGTACCGTACCGCTTCACCCTTAGCGGTATGCAGCCCTATATATACATATATATTCAAATCGTAACATTGACAATTAAGGTGGCCAAGCAAAAACCAACCATGATCTCCTTATACTCATGTTCTGCCAAGTGTTAGCATTAGCTTTAGGCCTAAAAAAAAGTTATTTGTTTCCTGTAACCCTACCCAAAAAGTATTTATTCAAAAAAATCCCTGCCTTAAAGTTTTTTCCGCCCTCCCATTTCCCAATCAACGTAAAACATGCATAAAACACATTTTTGACCAAAAAAATAATCCCAAAATTTATTACAAACCTACCTACCTTATTTTTTTTCGGACCATTACAGGAAACAAACAATTTATTTTTCTAGGCCTTAGCAGAATGTTTAGTGGTATTGCTGATCAGCACATGGTATCACTGCGGTGCATTTAAGGTTGGTGGTCATCCTTGTCAGGTGACATCTATTGAGGATGTGAGAAACTACCAGAAAAGATTATATCAGTATTTCCTTTGCAAGACCATTAATTTCCAAAATATTTGAAATTGAGTTGTTTATTGGATTCTGATTGTTTCTCCCTTATATATTCTACAAAAGTTGCTTTCATTGTATCAATATCACCTTAATAGTCCAGCATAGTGGTAGCTAGATGGATTAATGGGTCCATTGTGGTACTAGATGAGAAGCAGATGAAGCCTGAAGCGATATCTATTACACCCAACACTCCGCTTGGCACCTGGGCTGACGGTAAAAAATGCATCCTTCCTACGGCCGCGTTTGTGGGCAAGGAAAACACATTTATCTTTATGATACATGTATTCTTGGCTGGGAAAGGAGCCTTGTATGCATATGATAAAGTTAATAGTCTTGATCTTTGAACATCTTTTAATGTATCATGTTTTGATTCTGTTTGATAAAAAAAAAGTTTCTGTTTTTTCACCATTAAGTAGCTGGGTGATTGTATTTCAATATATATTTATGTATCTATTTATTTTTTAAAAAACTAGAAAACCTTCAGAGTGACATCTGTTTGATGTACCAAGAATGGTTAAAAGGGAAGAGCAAGTAAGAAACATCGGGTCAATGAATCTCCATCACATTTTTCATCCAAAATGCCACTCATCTTTACAAACAACACACTCCCCAGACATCCCTTCATCTAGAATCAAGATTATATGACAATGGTTTAGTTTGATGATTTAAGGCATTGGTTCAATATAACTAATCTGTTTTCTGATTGGCTGATCACAGACAAGTTTGCTTGAAAATTGACATCTGATTGGCTAAAATGGAACTGGACTGAGCTCTGATTGGCTGAAATTGATTTAGATTGGCTTCTGATTGGCTGGCTTCTGATTGGCTGAAATGGAATTAGACTGGGATCTGATTGGTTAACAACAGTCATGATGGGTTAGCCAACCCACCATGGCTATTCAACATTTAAAAAAGAACTCTACTTGTAGTCATGTCCTAATTCAGGACGTCAACTCCAGGTGATAAATCAAGTGTATAATTCAGGCCAATAATTCCTACTTTTTCCTCCTGCCTAGATGTGCTGCCTTGGCTGGCTGTATAAATCCCTGCCACACCTGCGGTAAGAGGAAATTAACTGGGTATTGCTAGAAGTTGCTAATTATCCCCAGGCATTTAATTCAGCCTTGTCCAGCATCCAGTCGTTGGCTGACCTTCCTCATGTAATATAAATCTGTGTAACAGACGCTGGGGTCAAGGTGAACAATGGATGTCACCTGCCGCGAATCACCACCAGGTGAACAATGGAAAAGTGCCCACATTCCCCTCATCACGCCTGAATAAAACATGGCTGAAACCTACGCAGCTCCATGATGTCCAAGAATGGCCTGGTCAACTCTCTGACAAAGAACATTTTAGTGAATATTTTAAATAAAAATTCAATAGAGTTGCTACCTTCTAGCAAATGATTTGTGGAATTGTGTTTCATTTCTAGCTATTTTGTAAGTATCATATTTCCACACAGTACCTCTGCAGAAAAACTCATTGTACATATGTGTTAAAACCTATCAATACATGTAGCCCTCCAACTTTAAAGGTCTGACTATTTTGATGTAACACATATCATTCTTTTCAGAGCTTTTTGGTAAGTTCTTGTAAAAGAAATGTTAATTTCTGTCCAGCCTATAACTTCCCTTTAATTTTTTTTTTCACTTAATGCCTATGTCCCTAGTTATTATCATAATTCAGACATAAGAGGAACTTTTAAGCAAGGATGTGGGACTACACCAATATCAACCCTTTAACACTCACAAAAGGCAGGTGAATCATTTCTTTATTCTTTGCAGATAGTACTTAGCTTGTCCTCTTTGGGGCAACCCTGCATGCCAAAAGCTAGATGAATTATTACAGTGGAACCTGTCTACGTTAAACACTCATAGGAAATGAAAAAGTGTTCAATGTACGCAGGTATTCAATGTAGACAGATTCTAAGTAATCTGATGTGGGGTGAAATATAAGCAAAATCAAGGGTAATTAGAGAAACATGATCATTTCATTGCAACTCTACTATGTCTTTACCTCACTTTCTTCATATAGTTAAAAACTTCACATGTTCAGCATTTGAAAAATATCAGTTAAGAAAACAGTTAATCTTATGTATCTCATTTGTCCTCATTTTCAGTGAAAAGTTTCAAATCAGTGCAGAATGTTCAAAGTAGACAGATTGAATGTGGCCTACGGGAATAAATTTGGTGTTCAATGTTCAAGGTAGACAGGTGTTCAATGTATCCAGGTAGCCTTCCATTGATTTTCCATGGAAGTGTGCCGGGACATGAAAAATTGTTCAATGTACGCAGGAGTTCAATGTACACAGGTGATCAATTTGACAGGTTCCACAGTATCTTTATTTTTGCAGAGAGTACATATGGTGCCTTGACCACATAGGTAGGGCTATGTATGCCAAAAGCCAGATGAATCGTTATTTCATTCTTTGCAGATAGTACATATCTTGACCACGTTGGGACGACCCTGTATGCCAAAAGCCAGATAGAAAGCTACCACAAGGACCTCCTGAGTAACGTGTACGGCAACCCTCACAGCGGCAACTACAGCAGCAAGCTCACTGCGGACACCATCGACCAGATCAGATACAGGTCAGTCGCAGAAATTAACCCATGCATTCCTTGAGGTCTTGTAGAAAATTTTCATAATGACTGTAGATACTTTTGCAAATAACTTAAGCATTAAGCATTATTGAAACATATTTGGAGAAGCTTCAAAAATTGAACCCATTCATTCCTTCAGGTCTCATTGAAAATCTGTGTAAGGACCATAGATACTTTTGTAAATAACTTTTGTATTATCATAGATACTTTTTGTAAATAACTTTTGTATTATTGCACATAAAAGCAAGTGTAACGAATATGCACAATTATGAAAAAATTCAGTTTTCAAATGAAAGATAAGGAAAATATACAGGGCTCGACGCTAAGGGTGAACCTATGGCCCCAGGCCAGTAAAAATTCCCCAAAACAGCTTCGGGCCAGTAAAAAAAGACCTCAACTAGTCCTACAGGGCCAGTTAACAATTGGAGACATTCTTGTTAAAAAGTTTCCCCCTGAGAATGTCCCCAATTGTTTTTGAAATAAATGAAGATAAAATTTATATAGATAAATGTTGTGGTGAATCTTATGCAATGTTCTTTCTTGTTATGTTAAAGAAAAAATGTATGACCAGTAAACATTTCGCAGGACCAGTAGATGCTAGGTGTTACTGGTCCTACAGGGCCAGTATCATTTTGAGTTAGCGTCGAGGCCTGATATATTCACTCAAAGGTGGGGTATATATACAGACAACATAGATAATTGATCTTTAAAAAAAAAAAAAAGGAAGTATCTGTTTATTATGTATAATATACAAAAACACCTCTATCATGTCCTCACAATTATTTATTTCACTACAAATACTACATTGTAACCTGATATCACTTTTTATATACAATCATGTAACACTGTTATGATATGGGCCAGATTTTACCTGGCGTCAAGGAAAATAAAAAAAGTTTTAAAAACAAAAACTTTTGTATTAAGTTTTATTTAAAAACATTTGAAGGAGAGTTGTTGGGCGCTACAAGCATGAACGGAAGTAAAAGCTTTAAGTTCTGACTACCAATTTGCATTTAGTGCAGGGAATCCCAAGATAACCAGATAAAGATTAAAAGGAGGAACTTAAGGCACTGGCAACTTTCACACATGTGTGAAGCGGTATTGTCTCCTTGGACCCTGTGCAATGGTGAGACAGCAGTTAATAGGATGGCCATGTGCCAGACCGCTTTGTCCTGAGGAACCAGGGCCGAGGGCCGGTATTTGCGCAGAACCCTATCAGAAACCTTGTGATCAGGTCAGTAGTCAGTAGGATGGCAATGTGGCAGGCTGCCTGGCACTAGGGAACCACCCCGGGGCCAGTATTGGCTCAGAACCCTATCAGAAACCTTGTGCAGTGGTGAGACACAGCGGTTAGTAGGACGACAATGTGCCAGACGACTTGGCCCTGGGGAACTACCCCAAGGGCCAGTATTGAAGCAGAACCGTATGTAACTCTGTCAGGGAGATCCTGTATAATTCTAGCTCATCAGAGAATTATCCAAAAACAATCCAGGCAGATGTCATCTGGCATGGGCAAAAGTAGCCCTAGCATTGTAAGGGTTAAGGGAGAATAAAATGAGAATGACCCTTTCATACTATGACTGTTTAGGGAGTAAGATAATTTAAAAAATTACCACAAAATTGAATGTGAAAGTATAGAAATATTTTATGTATGATTTTTCCTTAGGCCAGAATGATTCACTTTTACTCATCTTTTTTTTAAATATTGCATCAAGTTGCATGGGTCAGATTACAGAAAATAAAATTCTGAAAGAATTGCTTAAGATTGTAAAATGTTTAAACCACAATCCTAAATAGTTTTCATAAGGTGAGCTGAAAGCAGAGTGAGCATGAAAATGGTTAAGGAAATAGCATTGATGGGTTAAGGGCTCTAGAAATGCACATAGTTACGTTGTCAAAACATCTTGTTTATGAGATAAAAATATCTGACAGCTGGTACAAATGGATGTAATTGTTTAAAGATTGTGACGGGTGAAACATGCCACACCCAGCCAATTAAAGAGGAGATTTGCTCCTCTGACCCTGTGCAAGGCTGACAACATGGTACATGTTTATCATGTGTCAGGAAACAAATTAAATCCCGATTACTATGAATAAATTTGACACGCAATTTGTGTGGAAAATGCTAGTAAATAGGATCCATCTGAAACTTGATAATATCAAAGGGAAGTTTTTGACTCTTTAAAGTTTAATCGGTCCTGTAGTACGAGAGAAGACCTAATTGGTATTGTCAGTTACACAATACTGTGCATGAAAAACGACTCCTGTCAGCCTTGATGAATAAAAGATAATCTTTGCAAAGTCAAGTCATAAAGTCAAAACTGTTTACTCAACTTCCTGGTGGAAGAGACACCTGCCTACATAAACCATTCCTTCCTTTACCTAAACTGGGGAATTTGGAATTCAGAATTTCGATTGTCGACACTTTTTTCCCATATTTAGGCTGACTCATGACTGGCCAGTTGTATTACATTTGGAGGAAACGTATGGGTCATACGAACCCGTTAAATCTACCCTAAATCAGCCCTTGCATTTTGAATAATCATTTATCTTGTAGATGATTGAATATAAGAATATCATTGTGCATCCTCAGTTTAATGGTATCAGACTCCCTATCGCCAGATGATTCTTTAAATTATTTCCAGAAATATAATTTTTAATAATTTTTGCCCAATATAATCTAGTTCGCAGAATTTCTTTTTTAATTCATGAAAAACTTGTTTGAAATTATTTGTTTGAATTTGTCTTTTTAAAACATACTGAGTAGTAGGTATCTAGTAACCACTTTGTTTAAATGAGGGCAAAAGAAATAGTGTGAATATTTTTGTAAGATTTTGTTTTGTTTAGCAGTAACATATTGCTTGCGTGAGCATTAGTTTGCATGTTCACATGTTGTGGCATTTATGATGTACTAGCCCTCTAGTGGTAAACTATGGAACTAAACTTCATTCTGTCATCTTCTATGTCTTTTTATAGATCCTTCTGTGTTACTCATCTCTATATTTTCAATAGAGGAGGATTATAATTTATAAATTAGTTTTTTTGCATACATAAGGGGGTATTTGATTGACATCAAAAATTTTTGAATAGATCTCATACAGTGAGTCTTTACCAACAATCTAAAATTCATCTTTAATTTCACCATCAGAATGTACATGTACATGATTCCTGAGGTCTACTGCTTAGTGTCCTGAGGCTTATAATATACGCATGTTTGATAAAAGAAAACTCATTTCAATGTACGTAGTGTTTCCACTTGTAAAGGTGATTTTGATTTTTCTATTTTAATCTTTTTTTTTACTTGGAAAGTGTTCTTTACCCTTTTATGCCCAAAGATACTGTAGACATGTGTCATCTGAATTTTTTGAAAATAGATTTAAAAGTGTATAGCATTCTTTCACAAATCATTTGAAGAGTTCTAATCTGCTTATCTCCTTCAAATGACTTTTGCAAAATGATTGGGTGACCACGTTTGAGATTCTGATCATTTGTGGTTATAGATATACAGTGTATAACTTTCAAACCTTGCACTTTCATACTTGGAGAACGTAACACAACAGTCTTCCTTCTTGGGTCTGACTCTCTGACTTCTAAACAAATAACCACTCTCCAAAGGACCAAAGATATGTGTGACTTATCCCTACTGCAAGCATTACTTGCAAAGAAATGGGAGTAGAAATGTCAATCAGAATGAAAACAAACCTTTTCTTCCAATGTTTTTTTTTTCCAATTTTTGCATATTCTCAACTTATACTAATAGGTATTACAGCACCTACAAAATATATTCAATATGGGATGTGGAGCATAAATGGGTTATTGGAAAATATTAGATTATTATTCTTGGAGGGATTTAGCATGCACTTTAAGATTGTAATACAGAGAGATCTGTCATCAATCAATGTCTACATTTTAGACATTCACATAATTGTAGCACAAAATCAGCTTTTTTTATCACCAATGTAAACTGTCAGATTTGCAAATAATCTAGAGTGGAGTTGATATGAAAAATGTCTGGATTATAGTTTTGATGAAAAAATGCACATACTGTACTTATGTAGTGATCTTTTCAATGCTATGATATCATTTATATTATAAAACCTTTTGGAGCATCTTGATCCAAATGCATTAAGACCCATGAGACTTAGATCTTAGGTGATATAGGGGAATTTCTTTTTACTTACTTTTTCAAAGATGCAGATTGTACATATACGTAAATACATATACATATATATATATATATATATATATATATATATATATATATATATATATATATATATATATATGTATATATATTATTGGACCCTTCGTGTATCACTTCAATGATTACATACAGTCAAAGACTTAATTCATTCCGATTTTTTATCAAATAGATTATTACTGCTCTTTCATTTCATATTGCAAATTGCAATCCTTTTTCTTGGCAACTTCAATCATTCCTGCGCAAAACGCATGTCTGATCTCGGCCAAACTAAATTTGGGCAATTAAAAACGACACCTCATTAGTCAGAATGCCGTGTGTGGCATTTGTCTAACATTTCCAGCTCTAACTGATTACTATAGGATGCTAATTAGCTGGCAGCGAGGAGGACGCCGACGACGTGCCAGTCACATTGATGTGAAATCATGCGAGGCCTGATCAAAGGCACTGATTACCCAGCATTCCCCTTCAGCTACCTGCAGGAACGATCCTATACCTTTGAGAGCGCGCGCCTGGGAAATGACTAGACGGAGGTTCATCATCAGTTCATTACTCAATTATTCATTTCATGGGTTTTTGCTTTTTGTTAATGTCGTTGCTGTTGTTTGTGTTATTGGTGTGGTGGTGTTGGTTTTTGGTATTGTTTAGTGTTTTTTGTTATTATGCTTTTGCCATTGTTGTTGTTGTTGATGTTGTTGTTGTTGTTGTTGTTGTTGTTATCTCTTGCTGTGGTTGATCCTGCTGTTGTTGGGTTTTTGCAATGTTTTTTGTTTGCTTCTCATTAGTTTAAACAGCTGTAAAACTTATGTGCTTCAAAATATTGACTTATTACTTTTGCTGATATTTTACTATTACTCTGTTGATACTGTTGTTTTGATTTTTTTGTTCATATCTACTTACCTTTGTCATTATCAATATTGGCTTTTGATCTTCGCAGTTCTTTTCTTAGTATGATATTTGGATGTCATTAGCATCATCATCATCATCATCATCATTGGTGTCATTGTCATCATCATTGTCATCATCATTGTCAACATCATCGTCATCATCACTGTTGCAGTTATTGCTGGTTTTGTTTTAGGGTTTGGTTAGTTTTAATGTACCGTAATAGGGTAACCAATTTTGAGGTTTTATATGTCTTTTTAAAAGAAAAACCTGCTTACCCTAATGCACTGTGATAAAACCTTGTGGATAGAAGTTACATAATGTCTGGAGTTTGGTGCCTATGTCTTTGTACATTATTAACAGGGGTAGATATGTAATGTATTATCTTGTGCACCTCATCTTAATATCTCCTTTATTTTATCCTCCTATGCTGTTATTGCTAAACAGTTTAAATGAGAATCAGTCTCTCAATGTTAATTCAGGGCAAATTGTTTTCAAAACTTTCAATCCAGACAACAATTTTATCACAAAGTGGATTGATTTTCAAGGTCCTTTGTTAATGTTTTCAACTTCAAGAGTTAGCACAAAGGGCTGAAGCTTGTCTGTAAGATATCTCAAAAGCTGTGCAGTATTTTTCACATTTTCAGGGATGCTTCTAATGATATTGTCATGAATTGATCAGATTATGGTGACCTTATATTGATCTTCAAGGTCATCAGGGAAAGTCTCTTTACCATGTGAGTTCATACTTAGGGTTGTTGCTTGTCTGCAGGATATTAAAAGCACCTTTCAATGAAAACTTTCAATTTTTCATTGATGCTTTCCTATGATATTTCCATGTACTAATGATGTTATGGTGACTTTAGATTTTTTTCAAGGTCATTTGGAGATATATTTTAAACTTTGGTTGTTTAAGCATAGTGTTGCAGCTTGTCTGCATGGTATCTCCAAAGCTTTTATTATCATTATTATCATTATTATTATTATTATTATTATTATTATTATTATTATTATTATTATTATTATTATTATTATTATTATTATTATTGTTTTATTATTATTATTATTTCTATTATTATTATTATTATCATTATTATTATTATTATCATTATTATTATTATTATTATTATTATTATTATTATCATTATCATTATTATTATTATCCTTATTATTATTATCATTATTATTATTTTTTATCATCATCACCATCATCATCATCATCAATATTACAATTTCCTTGGCCATTAATATCAACATTGTTACAAATAAAAGTTGATTCTACTAGCCATTGAATTCCATTTGAAAATTTTTTCTCAACTGCGGTGAACTCGATAATGCTTTGATATCATTACAATCATAAGGTAGATTTATGATTATGAGGTGTATGTATGATTATTATGGTAAAGCTGATGGTGATCATTATAACGCAGTACATTAATTAAGAATAGATTAATTGTGCCAAAATAACCCAATTTATCTTAAGAGTAGGTTAACTGCTATAAAATGATGATGTCTTCGCTACTCTTGGTATTAATATTTCCTATTTATAGTAAAGATACCGTTTTATGATGGTAGTGATTAGGGCATTAATCCATTAGCATATGCTGCTATGCAGTTACTACCTAATTAATTTATCTACTGAGTATATATTAAGCACCTGCACTCATGATGCTAATATAATACAAAGAGTAGAAAACAGCAACTTTTTACCACAAACTCGCTGAAGTTACCTTCTAGTGTATATATAGTGCTGAAGACACATTATATACTCAATCATCGCCCTGCCTTTGAAGTCGGTATGATAAATTGATTGCTTAGGCAATCTATTT
>OZ012689.1:24946967-24978692 GCA_963942565.1 Maea johnstoni | reverse complement strand
ATTATAACGGTATTCATGAACAAACATTCCTTCCACGTGTCAGATAATAGTTCATGAAGTAAGAGAAATGATGGTTTTTATGAAAAACAGGCTTCAAAGCAAAAAAGATGATTGATGAGTAATACGGGGGCATTTCATTATTGATCTCAAAAAACAATAGGATACATGGCTTCCTTAATGACTTGCTTTGTTTCTTTCCTGCGGCTTTGTTCTGTGAAATATCTCATGGGACAGATATAGCATGAGAAGACTGATTAGCAAAGATTGTTATTCAAAACCTGCATGTTTTACTTCATTGTCAAATCCTGGTGGGCTGCCCGGCACAGAAAAAATAACAATGCGAAAAAGGGCTTTTAAAAATGCAAAGCTAATTTTGTTGGTAGGCTTAAGGTTAGTGTAGAAGACAGTATTCTCGCATGTTAGGCTACGAACCGGGTTCCGCATGCAACACTACATGCGAATCTACACCAACACACCACAACACATGATCCCGGGCCACTCACTTTAGGCAACACTTCGGGAACATGGATAATGCACGCAATGCGTTAGAGAGATGTGCTGGTAAAGGTGTGTTTTGATGTTACAAGGTATCCTCTATAGTTGTTAAAAGTGTGAGTCAAGTGGTTTTTCATGTTTCTCTCATCTTTACGCCGTAATCTCGCTGGGCGTTAGTGAACTGAATCAGGCGAGAGGGATTCAGGTCGGTGTTAGATGTTGTTTACCTGTAAAGTCTGCCCTCTTGGCCTGGGTGCCACATGTACACAGGTAAAAGTTCACGGGCCCCGCACTGGCCTGTTACTGGCCCGTTTTTGATCACACATATATCTACATTTCGAAGAAAAAAAAATGTTCCAAACGTCTTCCACAGGATTTATACCATGTGACCAGTCAATACATACCCATAAGATCTCAACTCATAATGCCTTACTAAGTTATTAGATCACACACTGACAAGAGTTCAATGCTTTTCATATACTAAGTACTGATCTCTGACCTCTTATATAGATACCATTTGCATGCATCCCAATCCCATGCTTTGTCAGTATCAGTGCAAAAAGAATATTGCTTATTACAATAAGAAGATTCCACTGTATTGATCATTTTGGAGATATTGAATGCATAAAACATTTTTTTAACATTTTCAAAGTTATATTTTAGAAGAAAAATTATTTGATTTGAAAATATGTGGTTTTTTATGATAAATATATAGCCACCAGATGTCTCTGTTAACCTGTAACAGGCTGTGAGCCCGTAACGGGCCCGTATCGGCCCCGTCAATTTTCACATATGTAGTGGGAAGGGGGTTCAGTGTCTCAGAAATCACAGATTTGCTAGGACGCTAGGGGGGGGGGGGGGGGGGGGGGGGGGGGGGGGAGGGGGGGTACAACTTGAACCCACTTGTATCTGGAGTGCACACATGGCCAGACACCTGACGAAGCTCTTTGAATGGAATGCCATTAGAAAAACAATAAGAAAATGCATTGTTTAACTCACTAAGAACATCATTCTCCAGTCAAATAGTGCTCAAAATATTGCTTGGTTAATACAATATTTCCATTTATATCAGACCATGTTGGGCCTGCCCCGGTGGCTGTATGGTCTAAGGCATTGCCACTGACTGCTATCTGTCTCTCACCACCGTCCGGGTTCGAATCCCATCATGTGAGAAAGTTGCCAGTGACTTGGGGTACGGCAGTGGTTTTTGCCACTGTGGTATCTCCAGTTCCCTCCATCATTTACAACTGGCTAGTCACAACTAAGCCACAATATGGCAGAAAAAGTGACAAAAAATGAAATTACAAAGTCAGACCATGCTCCAGATGCAAATTGGTCAACCAAAATATTATTTGCGTTCGCTTTCATTGAGTCACAATCTTCCTCTATCTATCTGTGTATGTAGTCTTCATTTTATAATCATTCTAGTTTTTTTTATATTCAAGCATAGACATGTTAAATAGAGCAGGTAGAGAACTAAGTTGTTATTTCGGGTCTTTCTGTTGCTTTCTGTGTGGGAGTAGCTGAGCTAGGAGATGGCTAGCTGTCAAAGGAAAGTCTGTTCTCTCGTCAACCTAGTCTTGCCTGTCATGCTGCAAAAAAAGGCCTCTATTATGTTGGTATCCCTCAAATAAAACTAGAGCAACTTCTGGACAGAAGAAGAAACTATCTAATATCCTCTAAAAATATTTTGCCAATTTTTGCTGAATTTTTAAATTGCTATCAAAAGCATTATCACAACCAGGTAACATATCCTTGGGCCGGGGAAATTGACATAGCCTATCAGCCAATAGCCTGAATACTGGACACAGGGTAGATTGAATATGCTATGACCAACTTGCCAGGGCGGACATGCTGATGATTTAGGTAGCTGCGAGCCCTGGAAATCCAAGCATCAATATTGTAAACATAACACGCTTAGAAGTACACAGGGAAAAAACTTAAGGGCTCATACAAGCCCAAGATATTCTACATGCCCGTATGAGCCCAGGCCTGCACTGATCTAGCCAGCTTTGGGCCTGGCTAAACTCTGGGCCACAGTTCTAGCCTCATACATCACTTTAATTTTCTGGGATTTTTCCACGTATGTTTAAAGTTATGGTCATACTCGTCATCAGCTGATGCAGGGGTTGAAATTTCTACACTCGCAAAGACTGATAAAATGGTCCAAATTTTCGAGCCCTTACAATTACGGGTGCAAAGTTGACAGTATAGGGCTCGGTATGCCAAGCCTGTACGAGCCAGGCCAGGTTTTTTACAAGCCTGTAAACTTTTTCCTGTGTACCTTTTTGAATATTCTGCAACTTTTTGAATATGCCTTGGAATAATGAAAGCAGCACCAAGTCACAAAAAAGAACTTGCACTCTGGGAGGAGACTTGGACTCTTGATGTTGAAACCTAAATGACTTTCATTTCATTACTCTTTCTTCAGTTTTTGCATTACTTAAAGATCAGTGTCAATGCTCAACCAATCAGTGTCAATACTCAACAAGTCAGTAGCAATGCTCAACCAATCAGTGGCAATGTTTAACCAATCATGGGCAATGCTCAATCAATTAATCAGTGGCAATGCTCAACCGATCAGTGGCAATACTCAACCAATCAGTGACAATGCTCAACCAAGTAATTAGTGGCAATGCTCAACCAATCAGTGGCAATGCTTAACCAATCAGGGGAGATGCTCAACCAATCAGTGGTAACGTTTAACCAATCATTGGCAATGCTCAACCAATTAATTAGTGACAATGCTTAACCAACCAGTGGAGATGCCCAACCAATTAGTGGCAGTGTTTAACCAATCATTGGCAATGCTCAACCAATTAATTAGTGGAAATGCTCAACCAATCAGTGGCAATGCTTAACCAATCAGTGGAGATGCCCAACCAATTTGTGGCAATGCCCATCAGTTGCAATGCTCAACCAATCAGTGGCAATGCTTAACCAATCCGTAGCAATGCTCAACCAATCAGTAGCAATACCCAACCAATCAGAGGCAATGCCCAACCAATCAGTGGCAATGCTCAACCAATCAGTTGCAATGCTCATGTGATATAAGTCATGCTGTCCTTGTGCTCGCTAATGAGCCAAGTGCCTGATGTATCTGGTCTTTTAGTTGGAACCTGAGGAACCTTCCTATCTCGCGTTACCAGTCGTGTCTCTGTCAGTGCAGAGGGCGGTTCCGTTCAGTATGATCATTTGTAATACTGTCTCATTTGGCTGTATTCTGCGAGGCCCGGAGGTCGTTAGTCGTCGTGTGGCGTGGCGCATGTTTATTGGTGGCGGGGCAGCACCTCGGTAATGCCGCGGGATGATAACTGAGGGTTTATGCCTGATTGGGGCGCTGTCGGCCAGATAGAGAGTATTGATTAGAGAAGACACTGGGACAGGGTGGACATGGTGCAATATTGTCAGCGTAGAATAGCTACAAGGGGAGGGATCTTGGGGGACGCCTTATTGAATAGCAAGGGGGATATTACCCCCCCCCCCCTCTCCCTTGTGTGAGGATAACTCATGTTTACTGTTAAAGAAAGAGTGGAGGACAATGTTCACATGCTACTCTTTTGTTGGAGACATTCAGGTATTATACATAAGGTGTCTGCATAATTGAGGCTAGAAGTTGCAGCATAGGTTGCAAAACATTATTTGCTGAGCGGGGCAAGATGCCTCTAAAGTTGACTTGCCCCGCCTGCACTTCCTCTTGCCGTGCCACTCTGTTAAACAATGGTGAGATAAGACTTTGCCCAAAACATTCCTTGCTGAGCGGGGCAAGTCAGGGTCTTGTTCAGCTTGCCTCATTGCTGTTTTTTGCCAAATTCACTTGCAACTTGCAACGGGGCAAGTTGTTGTGTTGCACGCTGGGCTGATTCTCATGGTGAGTGACTACAGCATTGACTGGATGATAATGCAATATTTTCTTCTGGACTGAAACCAGAAATTTCATAATGGCCTACAGACTCACATCATGATGTTTTCATTTGTTATGCTAGAACAACTGATAAAGCTGTGAAACCAACTGAAAAATATTATTGAATACCGCAGGGATAAATTCAATTTTCAAACCTATTGACCCTGTTAGAAACTTTGTCTGCAGCTTTCAGTTACTATCTTGATTTCACCGCATTTTACTTGCAGCTAGTTAGGATGAATTCATCTGCAATGTGACAAACTTTGGATCTCTCTTTCTCAAAAAATCCAAATTAAGTATTGGCAGAAACACTAAATACAATTACAATTCCTATTATGCATTTTATCATGTATTTTCATGATATTTTATCAATATGTATTTAAAAAAAATATATTTTCAATTTCTTTGGTTACCTTACATTTGGTGGTCCCTGCTGCCTTTGAATTCATTTTAGCAATTAGGATAAGAGGCTAGCTGAGTTGTAGCCATGTAAGTTTTAATAAAATAGGTCGTTTGTTCTAATGCCTGTTAATATAGGGCAAAGTTGATGATTACACAACCAGAATTTAATGAAGTACCTCTTTGATGATGAAATTTCAAGTAATACATTAATCATAAAACAATCTAACATATTATGTGGTAAAAAAGAAGATTGATCACTTATCAACCATTTACAGTATACAATAATTAGAATTGTCTAGAACCAAACTAATGGTGTAGGTAAAGATATTAATTTGATAATAAATCAAAAACTAGAACCAGTAATGAAAGAATCTGAGGCTCATCTAAGTAGTATTTTATTCCGTAAGATCAGCAACATCATAAATACAGCTCCTCTGCAAATTGCAAACACAGCATACATGCATGTACCTGCATCCCATTGGCTGAATGCTGACTTTGGTCCTCTTCATTGCACAGCAACATGCAGGCTCTCTGATGAGGTTCTCTGCATGCTGGGTTAACCCTTATGCTGCTAGTGGCTAATTTGACCAATACAAAAATATTTTTAAAAAAACTTTAGAATGACTGAAACCATGGCAAATGGGTACTCATCTGATAGTTATCGACGAGGGCTTTCATATGAATACCCAGATGACTTGGTTGGGATGATTATCATAATTTTTTGCATTCTTGTGCATTTGATGAAAGTAGCCTCACCATTGGAAGGGTTAAACATAATGATAAGAAATTTTCCATTTAATCCCTGGTACTGTTGTATCCTCAACTCATTAGTGCTCACAGCAGCCAGAGCCGGACACTTATGCTGAGATCTTTCAGCCAAATGAATATTTGGGAAAATATTTAAAGGATACGTGTTCATCAGATCACTACTGATAACTCATTTTTAAATATTTTGTAAAATCATTTTTAATTTCCGAATTATTGTCAAAAGTATCAAGGATCCAGACGACACTTTAAAGAGTAACTCCTAAGGATTGTAATATTTACCCATCAAGCATACCTTGATACCGTAATTAGTAATTTTTATGGACTTTCTGATGCAATGACTACATGATTTATACGCAGAACAAGAAAACTCACACTTTGGGGTGTGTTTTCCCTCTAGAATTGAACCCATATCAAGTTGTGTTTTATCTACTGCTCTCCACTTGTTTGTTAATCTGTTTCTCACTTTGGGGTGTGTTTTCCCTCTAGAATTGAACCCATATCAAGTTGTGTTTTATCTACTGCTCTCCACTTGTTTGTTAACCCTTATGCTGCTAGTGGCTAATTTTGCCAATACAAAATAATGCAAAAAACCTGAAAAATCACCGAAACCCTTGCAAATGGGTACTCATATATTAGTACTCAATGAGAGCTTTCCAATGAATACCAAGATGACAGGGTTTCGATGATTTTCAAATATTTTTGAGTTTTTGTGCATTATACGAAAATAGTCTCAGCATAAAAAGGGTTAATCTGTTTCTCACCTCTACCTCCTCGCAGGAGCTGTTTGGGCTACAGCACTGCTTGTCTAGTGTCTAGTTATTTTAGATGCTTTATGGAATATACGCCATTGCCAGCTAATAAACTCTTGTTGTATTATTATTTTTTACAGAGTTCTGGGACATTTTAACGCCACCCCTGATGATTACCACGTCATCTTCACCTCGGGCTGTACTGGCGCTTTGAAATTACTGGCTGAGACATTTGACCTTGGTAGTGGGGATGACCTTGAGGATGTTTCTGGCCGTGACAGAGGAGGTCTGGAGCGCGCTGGGAGTGGGGCGAGTGATAGGTGTGCAGTTAGGGACATATCGCTCGCGCCATCAGCCGTCCCGTCTGAGGCGGCCATAATTACCGGCCCACACCTCGCTAAACTTCCTCGCGCTGCCTGTGAACAAGCGATAAATCCCAATGACGTGCGACAACTCCCGCGAGAGATCGGCCAGCGCAGCCGATCGCTCTCGCCTAATAACAATGGAGTCCGGCTGCAGGAGAATCCCATTGAACAGTCTGCTGCAGCCGCTGAAAAGTTCCAAACTCAATTCATCTTACCTTCTAGCACCAGCAATGAAATTAATGGGAACTTACAAAGTGAAAATTACAAATTACCTCAATACAATTATTGTAAACAAAATGGCTGCCATGGCAACAAAGAAGGCCACAACAATCAGAGCGCCCCCTTTGTTGGCGGTGAAAAAGACAACAGAAAGGTTGGAATGTTCTGTTTTCTTGAATCTAATCACACCTCTGTAGTCGGCATGAGAGAAATTGTAGCTGAGAGGGGAGGGTCAATTATATGCCTGAATGAAAACGAAATTCTACAGCAATTGGATGGAAATCCAATGGAAGAAACAATGGCTTTTAAAGATAATGCTCTTTTCGCCTACCCTGCTCAGTGTAACTTTTCTGGGAGGAAATACCCTTTAGAGTGGATCTCAGCTGTGCAGCAAGGCATGCTGGGAAGGAATGAGGAGGGTTCACGTCGGCGATGGTATGTCCTTCTTGATGCTGCGTCCTACGTAACCACAAGCCCGCTCGACCTGAAAAAACACACCCCTGACTTCCTCACCATCTCCTTCTACAAGATGTTTGGCTTCCCGACGGGATTAGGTAAGTTAATCAACCCATCCATCCCTTAAGCATCCTGCTAGTCACACACTCGTGGAAAGAGCCGGGAAATAAGGATGTACAATAGATGCTGATTTTTGTGAATTGACCAATTCTTGATTATAGCGCCCAAAACCATTCTCACTGTTATAATGTTTTTTTGACCTGAGTATTTTTAGAAAAATATTTCAAAGGGAAATTATGATCAAAGCCTACAAAACGAATATTTTGTTATAGTCGTCTTATGAGTCTGATTTGTCCAAATGATACATAGGTGGGTTACAGTTGAATACTACTGAATTGTTAAATGATATTGTTTGTTATGAAAAAGGTACCAATATTGCTTCTACTTATTTATTTCTGGTATATTCAAAGATTGGCTAGATTCCCAGATGATTGGAAAGAAAGCATGGATGAAGGGAAACTTAAATCATAATTTTTTGTTTAGGTGAAAATATTCAATATTCGATATAGATAAAATTCAATTTTGAAAAGATGAAATATTTTTGTATTGGTCCAGGTACAGGATAATCCCTCACATTCTTTTCTGTTCAGATATAGTAGTAAAACCTCTAAATGTGAACAGGGCTATATAGATTGTGAACACTGTTAATTGTGGCACATTCCTTCCTTATACTATGTGGGTAACCCTCTGAAATGTGAATACCTAAGATGAACACCTTAGGCCTAAAAAAAAGTTGTTTGTTTCCTGTAACCCTATCCTAACAAGTTTTTATTCAAAAAAGTCCATACCCTTAAGTTTTTTCCACCCTCTAAACTCCCAATCAAAGTAAAACATGCATAAAACTCACATTTTTGACCAAAAAATAATGCAAAAGAAATAATTTTACCGACCTTCCTACCCTATTTTTTTTTCAGACCGTTACAGGAAACAAACAATATTTTTTCTTGGCCTTATATGAACACATAACATGACCACCTCTGCCAACCCAGTCCCAAGGTGCTCACATCTCAGACACCTCCAAATCTGAACACCTCTGAGATGTTTGCATCCAATAATTTCAATAATATCCTTCACTTCTAATATAACTTGGAAAAACTCTGATATATAATATCTCCTACTGTGGATACTTAGCGCTTATGGACTTGTTTATTTAGATAACTTGACAATGTGTACTCAGTAGAGAGGTAATTTATTCATCATAAGCTATACTTAATATTAGACCTATAGAATAGTGGCGGAAGTACGGTATGTGAATTTGATTTGATATTTAGCAGGGCCTTGTTATTACAGCATTATACTGACAAGCAGGATTTGATGATGGCATCACATCTTTTAGTAGTAATTTAGTAGGATGATTACGTCCAGAAAAATAAACATGTCGCAGTGCATGAGCTGATGCAAGCAGTTTGATAGGAGCTGCAGATTCTTTCCATTAAAGAATGAGGAAAAAATCTCGGCAGCCAGCTGTAAAGGGATCGCCTGGCAGGAAATAGGTCCCGACTTTATTGGCCACTCGGGGATCCGAATCATAAATAAGTAATCATGTATCATTTTCAAGGGATATTACTTCATTCGATGCTAATCTATCTCTAACAAGATATGATCAACCCCAGCGTGCCATGCGGCCATTGCTGAAAACTACACACGCTCTCTTCCGCCCCGAGAGGGAATGTGGAATCTACGTCCCCTCATCTATTTTATTGGTCGCAAACTTAATGGCCGCCAGTGACATGCAAAATGTCCATTCTGTGCGCTATATTGGTTAACCTTCTAGATTATAATCATATTCCTGTACGCATGGTGCCTTTCAGATTTCCTTCATTGGGTATTATTTCATTCTCAGAAAGCTTGGTCCAAACACTTTTGCGATAACTCAAAAAATTAAATTGCTATTCCTTGAACATTTCAAGTTAGATTTTCTCATAGAATACAAGAAAGTTTGTTGAAGTACATATTTTTACATATTCTTATTATGATTCAAAATGTGACTTTGTTGCAGCCCAATATATATGGCAGCAAGTATAAAATGCTACTGGTACTGAATATGGTACCAAATATCAATATTGGATAGGAAAATAATGTGTCTGGCTTTTAAAGGTCTGTCATACCGATACTGCTTAACTTCATCAAAGTTGACTTAAATGCTACCTGAACACATCCACACGAAGGAAGTCCGCTATTTATTAGCGAAATTTCCGAAGTTGATTGCGCTAAATTCAATTGTATAAATTCAAATGGCAAATAAACAAATCTCCTTCAAATATTTAGCAAATTCATGCTGATTTCTAAAGATATTCGCCAAAGTTTGCTAGCTCCAGAAGACACTTTTCACGGATAACTTTAAACGAAATGTGGGTTATCGTTGTGAATTGGCTGTGGCCAACATAATCAATTGCGAATCGTATGGCTCGTGACTTGGCATTAGCTGGAGGTCGTATCAATTGGTGGAGCATGTCAAAATGCTGATTACGACGACCAATAGAGACTGCGGTCTGCGTGAATGGTGCCTTCCTCCACATGACACGGCGCGTGGCCATCGATCTTCAGAGAGAGATTTCTATCCGTGTAGCTTAGAGGGGAGATCCGTCTGTCTGTGCCAGAAATTGTCTGACTTAAATGGTCTCTTGATCTGGGGTTTCAAACACGCTCGCTAACACTGACTTTTGCTTTGTTTTTGTTTTACTCTACAATCGAACGTTTGTACCAAGTTATATGTGAGACTCATACAGTAAGTGGAGACTAGAAACTCGTTATGCATTTTAGACATTACCAGGTTTGAGTGGGATATCAAATGATGATAATGATAATGATGATATTACAACAATAATTACAATGATAATAAAAATGATAATAATAATAATAATGATAATAATAATAATAATAATGATAATAATAATAATAATGATAAAAATAATAATAATAATAATGATAATAATGATAGTAATAATAATAATAATGATAATGATAATAATAAAAATATTAATAACGATAATGATAATAGTAATAATAATAATAATGATAATAATAATAATAATAATGATAATAATAATAATAATAATAATAATGATAATAATAATAATAGTAATGATAATTATAATTATGATAATAATAATAATTATAATTATGATAATGATAATTGTAATATTGATAATGATCATAATAATAATTATAGTAATAATAATTTTTATAATAATAATGATATCATCATCATCATCAATATAATTACTATTATTATTATAATTATCATTATTATCATTATCATCATTATTATCATTATTGATATTTTCCAAATTGCTCAAGATTTTTGGGACTTCACAGGATGAAAAATGCTAAGGAATGTCTGCACAAAAGATGTTTTAACAAGACAGTATCTTTTATCTTTTTTCTGAGTATTGCCCTTGAGAATTTAGCTAATGGAGCTGACCATCTTGGCACTCCAAGTACTGAATGTATGTCAAACTGATGGTAGCGCCATCTTTAACCGTGTGAGGAACTTGTTTTGACTTTCATGCGGCGCAGGGTGGTCCATAGGTGAATGGTTAAATACCACCAGGTATGTATTACACCGCAATAATGCCAAACTGACTGTGGTGCCATCTTTAACCGTGTGAGGAACTTGTCTTGACTTTCCTGAAGCCCAGGGTGGTCCATAGGTGAATGGTTAAATACCACAAGGTATGTATTACACCGCAATAATGTCAAACTTAACTAGAGGTTAATATATTGTCATGCATGCAGCCTGCACAGGATTTAGAAGAATAACATGGCCGATTAATTACGTGCTATGAATCATAATGAAACGGTAGCATGCAATGTCGCTATATAATATTACTTTACCTTCCATGCTTTTTTCTCATTTGAGGTAAATGTCAGATGGTATGCAAATAAGGATACTTCCACATGGTTGAAGGTATGCAGCCCTGAAAAGGTTTTCATAGAATTTTTTTTAATATCCTACCACATTTAATAGGTAATCGCCTTTTTGGTGACTATATACACTACAATACAGTACAGTGCTGGCTAATTAGGGGATTGGCTACAGGTGTTTGTATGAATTACCTTACTTGTGTGAAAACATGAGTCAGTGGTTAGAACACTAATTTCTTTTGACTGTGGCTAAAATTTACTCCTCACTTTATTTACCCGTTTACCTCCTCACTTTATTTACCACTTAACCCCTCATCATAATCTTAGCCAGCAGGGCATCTGGGCATCATTTGGAAACCCAGACTCTCAGAAATCACCCCTCAGGATATCCAATATCTTTTGTGAGGAATTTCTTAAAATGTCTATTTGTGCCATTTTCTATATAAACATGTTTTAGTATTCAGAAAATCAGCTTGCCCATTATGGCAAGTGAGAACTAAAATGTACTTGCTCGAAAGCCCTTTTTTCAAAAATTCACTTGTGAGGGCTTGGGGGCAAATACTTATGTTGGTGCCTTCCCATTTACCCCTCACTTTATTTAACCCATTACCCCTCACTTTATTTAACCCTTTACCCCTCACTTTATTTAACCCTTTACCCCTCACTTTATTTAACCCTTTACCCCTCACTTTATTTAACCCATTACCCCTCACTTTATTTAACCCTTTACCCCTCACTTTATTTAACCCATTACCCCTCACTTTGTTTAACCCTTTACCCCTCACTTTATTTAACCCTTTACCCCTCACTTTATTTAACCCTTTACCCCTCACTTTGTTTACCCCTCACTTTATTCAACCCTTTACCCCTCACTTTGTTTACCCCTCACTTTATTTAACCCTTTACCCCCAACTTTGTTTACCCCTCACTTTATTCAACCCTTTACCCCTCACTTTATTGAACCCATTACCCCTCACTTTATTTAACCCTTTACCCCTCACTTTGTTTACCCCTCACTTTATTTAACCCTTTACCCCTCACTTTATTTAACCCTTTACCCCTCACTTTATTTAACCCTTTACCCCTCACTTTGTTTACCCCTCACTTTACTCAACCCTTTACCCCCACTTTGTTTACCCCTCACTTTATTCAACCCTTTACCCCCCACTTTGTTTACCCCTCACTTTATTCAACCCTTTACCCCCCCCCCACTTTATTTAACCCTTTACCCCTCACTTTATTTAACCCTTTACCCCTCACTTTGTTTACCCCTCACTTTATTTACCCCTCTACCCCTCACTTTGTTTACCCCTCACTTTATTTAACCCTTTACCCCTCACTTTATTTAACCCTTTCTCCCTCACCAATTTAGGTTTGCAGTTTTCTAAGAAAGAGAGAGCTGTTTTTGGTCATCACAGGTACTTATCACTATTAACCCTTATGCTGCTGGTGCCTAATTTGGCCAATACAAAATGATGCAAAAATTAAAATAAATACCGGAAACCATTTCAAATGGGTATTCATCTGAGAGTACTCAGTGAGAGCTATCCAATGAATACCAACATGACAGGGTTTAGATGTTTTTCCAAATTCTTTGCATACTTGTGCTTTGGACAAAAGAAGCCTCAGCGTTGAAAGGGTTAAGTACTAGGTAGCACATTAAACCACTCTGTTCTAAAGTCTAATCTTATCAGATTTTTGGTTTCTAGACATACCAAATGTTTTTTTTCTGGAACAAATGATAAAACAAGCCTACCATATTGTAGACCCCTTGCACATATTTACAGCCTGGTTTTATTTCAGTCTGGTGCTATAAACATCTTGCTTATTAAATGAGTTGCCATTTAATTTTCCAGCCCATACACATTATCACCATATATAATGTGTGCAGAATGAAATCAGCGCCACATTAGAAGGGTTTAGGCTTTTAATGTATGTGCTTACCTCAGCGCTGATCTAATTGTTGTTGAGTTTTATCTCGCTGTCCATTACCTGTACAGTGTGTGTTATTACACTGTTTATGGGATGCTGGGATGTCCCCTTCAGTTTATGTCTTAATGCATCAATATTGAGCTCATCCCTTGGGAGGCTAAATGCATTACCAGCAACAGCTTCAGAATAACCCTCTCTGCCACACTTCATAATGCTGCTTTACATGGACACTCAGTTGTGCATTCAGAAAGGGTGTTCAAGGTTTTACACGAACCCCCTAGTATAATTCAAAATGTTTGTTTTTGCAAAGAATTGTCTCATTTATATATATATATATATATATATATATATATATATATATATATATATATATATATATATATATATATATATATATATACAAATTTAATTTGTTTAAATATATATATATATATATATATATATATATATATATATATATATATATATATATATATATATATATATATATATATATATATATATATATATATATATATATATATATATATATATTTGCAATCATGGCATGAAAGATGTGCCAGGTTTTGCTCATTTATTCATACATTGCAATGTCATTGCTATTCTCTTGGTATTTTTACAACTCAAAAACAAGTGTAGACAAGGTTATAGCATCAGCCCTGTTCTGCTGGTTGACCTCAAATTACCAAATAATGCACTGTCTATACCAATAAGAACTTTATATTAGATATTGTAACTCTTATTAGTGGAGCAGCAAAGGACCAGATTTTGGGATGGACCCCAACCGGCGGTAGACTAAGCGGCATCATACATCAAATGAAAGCTAAGAATCTCAGGATTCAGAAACTGCCTGATGCCGGAACCAAAAAGTTGTACAAGCAGAGATATCACACCGTTTCCATGGCAACCTTTTTGAAATAGTGAAAACACTGACAAATTACTCTTCAATTAAATCTTTATTTGGTGGCCTTCTTACCAATATTCCTTATTCAAATTACTCATGGTAATTAGTGAAGTCCTTGTCTAGTGAAAATAAGTGAAACGAAATGTCTAAGTAGTGTTTGCACTGAGTGACCTCACATTTAGGGTACATATGTAGAAACGGGTAAAAAGATAGTATTTTTGGACTTTAAAGTTTTTATAAAAGGCTTATATGAGCTTGTTCAGGCACACAATATACGTTTTCAGAAAGTAGACACTGTAAGCTTTCATTTGATGTATTATAAGACTCCTCGCACATTTTGGTACTTAAGGTTTGGCTTCATAGATAGTAGCTGTAGTCGGGACTATATACACCAATTTGGTGAGAACTCACCCAATGACTATCTCACTCTAGTTTTCTGGCTTCATAGCATTATTCTTCATTCAAATTACTCTTAACAGTTAACATGGTCCTTGTCTAGTGAAATTAATGAAGACAAATGTTAAAGATGTGTTTGTACTGGGTGACCCCACGTTTAGGGTAAATATGCAGAAATGGCCAAAAACATTGTATTTTTGGAACTTTTTTGTTTTAATGAAAGGCATATATGAGATTGTGCAGGCAAACAATAGATATCTTCATAAAGTAGACACTATGAGCGTGTATGGGATAATTATTAGACACTTTTCACAATTTTGGATTGTACATATGGGCAAAATACACAGCAATTTGGTGAAGTCACCTAATGCTCATCTCATTCTAGTTTTGTGGCTTTTTAGCATTATTCTTCATTCAAATTACTCTTGACAATTAATGAGGTAGTTGTCAAGTGAAATTATCTAAGACAAATGGTAAAGATATGTTAGTACTGAGTGACCCCACGTTTAGGGTAAATATGATGAAACGGGGGGAAAATGGTGTATTTTTGGAGATTTTGTTTTAATGAAAGGCATATATGAGACTGTGCAGGTGAACAATAGCTATCTATAGAAGAAAAACAATATGAGCATTCATTTGGTGTGTTATTCTACCCCTTTGAGCACTTTTGTTTTAGAAATATGGCTTCATTCAGTATAGCTCTAGTAAGAAGTATGTACGACAACTTGGTAAAAACTTACTCAAAACCTCTTTTCCACTCATGTTACTTTGAACAACATTTACCACTGCTACCTGATACTGCAGTATACAATAAAACTAATATGGATATCCATTTGAACTGAGTTTTGTAGATAATGCCCTACGGCCTAATACCTGATATCTTATTTTATGTGATGTTTTTGAAGGTAATAAGGGATCATCGACCAACCTAAAAGCTATTTTGTACTAACGTAGGTTGTTGTTGCACATAGTCTTTTAGTCTTGGGGCTGCAACCTCCAACCATAGCTAGTCTCCCTCCCCTCACAACCTATAAGACAAGCTGACAAATAAACTTGGAATTTTGATTATTGTCGCCTTTTCTGTAATATTGCAGCTAAGTCATGTTTTGCCAGCTGGTGCGGAAACCACTGTCTAACCCCAAGTCACTAACAACTTTCTTACATGCCCTGGCCAGGATTTGAGAGATACCTAGCAGTCTTTGGCAATGCCTTAGACCACAAGGCCATCAGGGTAGGCCATCTGACAAATTCATCATGGAGACATCTCAGCAAAGGTCATCCCCAAATATAGCTTAACCTCCCTCCAACCCATAATGCAAGCTAAAAACTAATCCTTGAGAGATTGCATCACAGGTCTCCCACAACCAGGACTACTCCAACCTTACCCTCACCCCAGTGGAGGCAGAGAAACAGACAACAACATAGGCCACCTTCAACCATGCTTACCCATCACACCACAGGTCACACCCAACCACACCTACCCAAGCACCCCATATTTATACAAGTGAATCATTTAGTTTAGTTATTGCACAAAGGTCATCCAAACCACTCCTCTAATCCTCTAAGCAACCTCACACATCCAACCTAAAACCCACCCCTCACTTTTGCCCCTCCCACCCCTCAGTACAAGCTGATCGATGGATCATTGGGAGATTGCTACCTGAGTCAACCAAACAATCCCACTACAACCTGCCTCACTCTCCAACCTAGCCCTCTCAGTAGAAGCTGAATAGTGAAATATTGAGAAAACTATGATCCATAGCCGAGGTAATCCGAACATCTTGTCTCTTTTCTCCATATCAAATTGCACCATAAGAATTGGTGCTTGAAACAAGTATGTTGGGCAATAAGCGTTTTGGATTCTCTTGATATAAATAGCCTTCATCGAATAGGAGAAACATCTTTCTTCTATTTTGACGTTGTTCTTAAGTTAAGCAATCTAGAATTTCAAAAACCCTTTTTTCTCATGTAGCTGAATCCATTTTTCTAATTGATATTTTCTACATATTTATGATGTCTGATGGTCCATGGTCCATTACTATTGATAGGAGCTCCATTTGATTATACCATACATGTTTCTTCAATTTTTCACCCAAAAACTTTTACTTCGCTGGGAGGGCATATTTGTGATGCCTAAATATATATTTCATATAGGCTAACTAGTCCAATAGAAGCAGCGTAGAGGAAGAACCGAGTCCGAAAAAAGCTACCTGAACCTATCCACAATTGAATTTCTAATCGGAGAGAATTGTCTAGATCTAAGATATCCTTGAACATAATTTATGAATGAAATAAAGCATCAAAAAATATCTTAAGGAGAGTGATGAACTATGCTACAGTTAACAGTGCTCCTCCAAATATGCTTTTAGTAGGAAAACATCAAAACAACCCTTTTGAGGTGCTGCAGGCCTTGATTAGTTGAACACCTCACCAGCAAGTTGGAAACTACTAACAGAGCAGTGTCCAGGGTGTTCTTTCAATCAATTTGAATGAACTTCTTTGGACCCCAAAACCAATATCAAAAGCAATTAATATTGCTCCTCATAATCTGAAATACAATTAAATAGACATAAAGTGACACCCTATAGATATATCATTAAACTAGACACAAGTTCTCTGTACTACCTATCTAGTTGACAGCATACCTCAGGATAGAGTTGTAGACACCTCTGGCATTATGATCCTACCTTTCATAACTGACAAACTCTAGGGAAATCAAGGGTTTTACCGGGATTATTCAAACATCTCCTGAAGCTATGGGTCAATGAGGGCAAATGTGCTGGCCAACTTTTGGTTGTTCTTTTTATCAAACAAAGGCACCAGTCAGTTTAGACTATCACAGAATTAGATAACATTAGTACAAGAAATGAATAAAGCAATCCGGTAATTTTTGTAAAAAGGCCTATTATGACAAGTTCTGAAACTATTATAGGGAGCTTTATTTACACTACGGAGTATGATATGGTGAATGATACAAACAATGGGATTGGAGGGTCTACTTTCTTGATTGCAGCCATTGGTTGCCTTATTAAAACTAGTATGTCTTTCATTAGGGTCCAAAATATAAAATTAACACCCTTTTCGCATATATACTCTAAACATGGGGTCATTTTGTGCAAACACAACTGAACAGTTTTCTTTCACTAAAGATGGATCTATTTATTTGCCAAGAGTAATTTAAATGAGAATTAATGCTGGGAAGCCCCATAAGTAGAGTGAGGTGGCAATTAGGTACCTTTATGACCAAGTTTTTTGTACAAAGCCCTCACTACAGCTATGTACTGAGGTCATATTTACAATCCAAAATTGTGCAAAGGGTCTAATAATAATCAAATGCAAGCTCATAGTATCTACTTTATGAAGATATCTATTTTTTGCCTGCACAATCTCATATATGCCTTTCATTAAAACAAAAAAATCCAAAAATACAATGTTTTTGGCCATTTCTGCATATTTACCATAAACATGGGGTCACTCAGTATAAACACATTTTTAACATGTCTTCACAAACTTCACTAGACAAGGACCTTATGAACTGTCAAGAGTAATTTGAATGTAGAAGAATGCTATGAAGCCAGAAAACTACAGTGAGATAGCAATTGAGTTTTCACCAAATTGTAACATAGTCCCCACCACAGCTACTATGTATGAAGCCAAATGTTCAGTATAAAAATGTGCAAGGAGTCTAATAATACATTAAATCAAAGCTTACAATGTCTACATTCCGAAAATATATGTTGCATGCCTAAACAACTATATATATATGCCTTCTATTAAAACATTAAAGTTTAAGAATACTAAACTTTTAACCGTTTCTACATATGTACCCTAAATGTGAGGTCACTCAGTGCAAACAATACTTAAACTTTTTATTCCACTTTTCCCACTTGACAAGGACGTTACTAATTATCAAGAGTAATTTGAATGAGGAATATTGGTAAGAAGGCCACCAAATAAGAATTTAATTGAAGAGTAATTTTTTAGGGTTTTCACTACTTCAAGAGGTTGCCATGGAAATGGTGCAATATCACCGTTTGTACAACTTTTCAGTTCCGGCATCACACAGTTTCTGAATCCTGAGACTTTTATCTTTCATTTGATGTATGATGCCTTTTATTCAAACAAAAAAGTTCCAAAAATACAATATCTTTGGCCATTTCTGCATATTTACCCTAAACGTGGCCAGGTCACTCAGTACAAGCACATTTTTAACAGTTAACTTCACTAACTTTACTAGACAATGACCTTATTAACTTTCAAGAGTAATCTGAATGAAGAATAATGCTATGTAGCCACTAAACTAGAGTTAGATAGTCATTTGGTGAGTTTTCACCAAATTGGTGTATAAAATCCCCACTACAGCTACTATCTATGAAGCCAAATCGTCAGTAACAAAATGTGCCAGGAGTCTAATAATACATCAAATGAAAGCTTACAGTGTCTACTTTCTGAAAATATATACTGCATGCCTGAACAATTTCATATAAGCCTTTTATGAAAACTTTAAAGTCCAAAAATACTAATTTTTAACCCGTTTCTACATATGTACCCTAACTGTGAGGTCACTCAGTACAAACACTACTTAGACATTTTCTTTGACTTTTTTTCACTAGACAAGGACCTTATTAATTATCAGGAGTAATTTGAATGAGGAATATTGGTAAGAAGGCCACCAAATAAGGATTTAATTGAAGAGTAATTTGTCAGTGTTTTCACTACTTCAAAAAGGTTGCCATGGAAACGGTGCGATATCTCTGCTTATACAACTTTTTGGTTCCGGCATCACGCAGTTCCTGAATCCTGAGATTCTTAGCTTTCATTTGATGTATGATGCTGCTTAGTCTACCGCCAGTTGGGGTTACTCCTAAAATAAGCCACTTTTTGGGTCTGTGCTGCTACACTATATGATAAGGTAAAGGTAAAAGGTATTCGGTTTATAGTCTTGTATCCACTGAACAGTTCACACGACCTTTCTCTAGCAGACCTGTACACACGGATACCATTTCAATCCCCCGAGGGATATTTCAGAGCAGCTGGCAGCATATAGCACGCAAGCTCTAAGCACTGCCTTAGTAATGCTAGGTACCCATTTTTCAGCTGGGTAGACTGAGGCAAGATGGAATAAACTGTCTTGCCCAAGGACAGACCAAATTGCCCCGGCCAGGAATTGAACCAGCAACCTATTGATTACTAGTCCAAAACCTAACCAACTGAGCTACTTTGCCCCCATAAATAAGCTGTCTTAGGGTACACAGGTGAATATGTGACTATTGTCAGCTTACCACTCACACCAATGCTGTCTTCTCAGTCAGTGTTAGTAAGGATTGTGATGCTGTGGCTATTCAGGCAACCTTCATCATGAACTGGGCCCACATATCTCTCCACAGTGATGCCTATCTCACCAACTGCAGGTCAGGATCCCTTTATACAATAGATTACAGGTAAAGCTCAGGGGAATATATGCTTTTATCAAATTTGACTATGCAGCTCGCCTGTTGGCTGCAAGCAGAGTATATCGGTTGATCCACTGCTGTGACCCATAACCCAGGTCACCTGCGAGATCAGCTGGCTTTGAGTCCACCCACATCTCCGTCTAAGCATTAACCTATTGGGAAAGATATTTGTATCTTGGTTATTGCAAGCAAACAAAGGGCTCTTCTTTAACAATAGACTGGAATGTATTATTCCTTTTCTATCCTGAGATTTCTCTCTGTTCCAAATGGTTTCTTGATATTCCAACTAACATTTCTCTTTGAAATATTTCAAAAAACAAACAACAGATAACACCAATATAGTTTGACCCTTTTGGTTTGCTGTATGAATAGTTCTCTGTACCACAAACAAATCAGAAATTCTCATGACCCTTTTATATCCTTCAATGATGACCAAGAACAGAGGTTTCTGCAGTATTTTCAATACAAATCATAATGTCACAGGTCTTTCCCATATCTTCTGAGTTATTTATGGCACTTGGCCGGGCTCCTACCCTGTCTCTATATGAAAAGTTCCCATAAGACCCCCTGTGGAAATATTTAAAAACATCCCTTGTATCAAGCTTTCAATGAGATGCAAGATGACATTGAGGGCATTGGCATTGCAAGATGTTTAGTTTTGTTGCATGACTGTTTCATGTGTGCATTTTGTAATTTGTGTTAGAAAAATCTGATGGATGGAAGACGGTTATGTTTCTTTGTTTGTCATATTTGGAAATAAGAACAATGGCAGATTCCAAGGATTATGTGCTACATGAAGTGTATCACTTGTCATGGGAAAACATTTGAAGTGTTTTTGCTTGGTTTCTGTTTTGTATATTTGCATTTCCTGTTGGTTCCTAGTTAGATTAAGCTCTATTCAATAAGGAGTTATAGCTGAAGCAACCTGATGTGCACAATCTCTAATTTCCTTCAAGTCTCGATACCTTAAATCTTGAGTCGATAAGGAGTTATACCTTACATTTAGATCTCAGTCTTCTCAGTCTTGCAGGGTGATATATGACTTTATGATTGAGTCTATATAACACTGCATAGTGGTACCTTTTAAGGACCCTACCTTGAAAGCCAAGAAATCAAAGATGTTGCCACATATTGCTTGCTGTCCCTCACCAATTCATATTTCACTTGAGACAACTCAGAAAGTGGCCAGAGATTTAGGGAGTAATGTGGTTGTTATCACCAGTTTCTTCCACCAATTACAAGTGGCTAATCATGACATAGCCTTAATATGATATAGAAGTGACAATAATACCAAACTCCAATGTCCAAATGGTTTCTAATTAATCTGGTATGAGTCAGGAATTATAGCTTACTTTAAGACATCATATCTCGCTAAGGATAATGTATCTGTATGGTTATAAACTGAGCATGTATATTTGTGTATATTGGTTCCTATTTCAGCTGGCGTAATTCTGGATTTATAGCTTTCCTGGAGTCCCCCAGTATAACATAATAAATCATCAGACACACGAGTGAAGCCCTTTAAATGTCGCTACCACAGGGAATTAATAGAGCAATAAACGCAGATTTTATTAAAAGATATCGCGGCAGTAATTACAAGTCTAACCCCATTAGTTGGCTTTGGGGGAAGTCAGTAAACAAGCACTTTGCCAGATTGGTAATATCCCCGAGGATATGCTGACAAATAAAGGCAGCGTAATGTTGTGGAGGTGAAGCTTTTGGAGGAAGTTGGTGCTGCAGGCTCTCAATCAGTTCATAGGTAAGCCTTTGTAGTCGGTTTACTTCCTTCCACCTGTAATAAATCCCACCTGTTAACCCTCTTACGCTCACAGCAACTGAGTTATCTGGAAATATGCTTTCACCATTTTCAACACTCAGCAGGTTCTTTGTTTGTTCTTAACCCTTATGCTGCTGGTGGCTAATTTGGTCAATACAAAATGATGCAAAAAACCTGAAAATTGACAGAAACCCTGGCAAATGGGTACTCATCTGAGAGTACTCAGCGAGAGCTATCCAATGAGTGCCCACAAGATAGGGTTTAGATGGTTTTCATAAATCTTTGCGCTATTGTACTTCCGACGAAAGTAGCCTCAGCATTGGAAGGGTTAAGACAAACTTCCTTCCAACTGCAATAAATCCTAGCTGTTAACCCTCTTAGGCTCACAGCAACTAAGTTAGCTGGAAGATATGCTTCCCTGATTGTCATTATTCAGCAGGTTCTTTGTTTGTTTTTAGGACTTTTAGGATTTTTATCTCTTTCAACAGCCTAAGACATTAGTTGATGCTATTGATGAAATAAAGTGAAACACTTACAGATGAAATATAATACATTTTACATAGGGGGTATTTCCTTGCACTGGTCCTCAATTGCAATTATGTTCAAAATAGTTGCAGATAATAGCATGAGTGAATTTATATGGTTTCTATTATTGAAGTTAGCAAATGGCAATCTGTGTTTTTAGATTTGATCCAAATTGTTCCCTTATAACATTTTCCTAGTAGGACTCACAGTCTTTTTTATGTTGATTATTTTCTTTATTTTGTTGTTTTATTCCTTTCTTTTTGTGTATAATAAGCAATGTTTTCTGGCCATGTATTTTTGATTCGAATTACTAAAAAAGTTAGCTTAATGGACCTGTTTTGACTGTTTCGAGCCCTGCTACAGTGTAAGAATGTCAACTGTTTCTAAATTAACCATGTCAGGAAGCATGAGTTTACACTCCATTTACCCTGCGTGTCGGCTCATTCAAGTTTAAATGGTTTCTTAATGGAGTAGAAAATGCACCCAGTGGAAAACAATGAGGGCGCCAGCTACGCGCTGATCCTCCCAGCTCTATGCGGTTAACGAGAACTAAGCCATACAAGTCCGAACATCATTCAGGATGCTTTATTAAGCAATAAATATGCCATGAAAGATTTATGAAATCTGGATATCTCTCACCTCAAAGTGAAGGAAGTCTGAGCGATATATGTCCTTGTTCTCCTCCAAGAGGATTTATGGGGTGCAGTTCATAGTTGCCATGGCTGCAAGAACTTCATTGGCTGGCGAGGATTATCGCGACGTGGTCATGAGGAAGTTGGAATGATCCAATAGGGGGATTTCATTGCCCCCAGTTTTTCAAAGTCTCCGGTTTATATCTTGCAGAGGTTTATTTGACCATAAAGGCTCGTGTAAAGAGCTACCTTATCAGTGGGAGCTTACTTGGGCTAATCTTAGGATTTTACGTTTCTCTGGCAATATGTCATTGCCATTCAGATCAGTTGCTTTTCCTGGTTGTTTTTCGCTGATGTTTTGTTTTGTTCTCCATTAGAGATTATAGGTCATTAGGCAGGTGTGCTTGTTTCACTTCTAACTATATAAGGTATATTGCCAATTTATTTTTGTAAGCAACACCATATTGCCTTGGGTGACTTTTAAAGGCTTCTAACCAATATCCTGCAACTTGGTGATTTGCAAGTGAAACAAAATGCCTTCTTATAAACAAATTTATCCCATTCTGAATTTTTTCTTCCCCTGTACCTATCTGAATGGCAATTTTAACTGGATATATGCAAATATGATAAAGAAGAAATCAGTTTTCTGACATAAAATGAACAAGAAAAAAATGGTAAGCCAGGAAAAGTAACAAGTAATTCAATTGTATTTGAGTATCATCTTAGAAAAAATGTCTTTAAAACCATTCTTTTTATAAACTTCTGTGTGATTTGGATTTTGAATTTGTTTATGGAATTTTCTTCTGCATTATTAATGATAAATCATGGCTACCCAGCTACTATTAGTAGAGATAACTGGAGAAAACCATCACCCAGCTCAGAGTCACTGGCAACTTCCTCTCAAGCCTGGGAATGGATACGATTCCGGTGATAGTGTTAAGTGAAAGTGATGGTCAGAGATATTATGCCTTAGAACACCCAGCTATTGGGGAAGTCCCCCAAACTGGTAGTGGATGTGTGTACCTACTAACATAGGTCTGGATGCTTTTATAATGGCATATATAGCCATTGAAAATAGGTTGATTGAGGGTATGTATTTGTCCTCCATGGTCAACCACACACCAGTCATAACTTACCACCAAAATGCAGAGATAAAGGATGAATACAACATTTCAATGTTTGTGCATATATTAGCTGCTAAATCATGCACTCCACTTCTTGCTATGTTTTGTTGTAACTTATCATTTAGATGATATAAATACTTAGCCCAACTAATGCTGAGACTACTTTCATCCAAAGCACAAGGATGCTAAAATTTATAAAAATCATCCAAACCTTGTCATGTTGGTATTCATTGGATAGGTCTTGCTGAGAACTCTCAGATGAGTACCTATGTGCCAGGGTTTCAGGAATTTTTCAGGTTTTTTGCATCATTTTGCAATTTGGCCTATTTGGCCACCAGCAGCATAAGTGTTAATATCAATACCTTCTAAGTTCTCTAGGCAGACATTTTCCACCTCTTTTACCATTCGCTGTTTGAGGAATCGATAGATGAGGTTGGGTGTGCTGTCAGTGTCAGAACATACATCACAGTGCGAGATGACCCTGAGTGACTTGTCACTCGAACCCCATTCCGTATCACTTTTAACCCTTTCCTGCCTGGAGATTGCCTGGAGAAATGTCCCCCTCTCGCTCTGCCATACTTTTTAACCATTATGCTGCTGGTGGCTAATTTTGCCAATACAAAATAATGCAAAAAACCTGAAAAATAGCAGAAACCCTGGCACATGGGTACTCATCTGAGAGTGCTTAGCGAGAGTTACAACATGACATGGTTTAGATTGTTTTAGAAGATCTTTGTGCTTTGGACGAAAGAAGCCCAAGCATTGGAAGGGTTAAAAGTAACTTAGGAAGTCAGTATTAACTTATGCCTTAACTTCTTTGAAGGAAAACTGGTGGTTGTGTTGCAATCAACAATTCTTCTGAAATACAAACTGTAAAATACACTGGTCACAAAGATGTCATTGGAATAGTGCGGACATTTTTTGGCAGCTTCCTGCATGAATTGATTAAATAATTGCACTTATTTGGGGTCTGTGCACTTAATCAGAAGAATGCGATACTCGGTAATATCTTTGAACATCAATGCCATTTGGCATCAAAATAATTAAAGAAAAATCAATCCCCAGAAATTGGAAACACATTTTGCTACTTAGTATTATTTTCATACTTTTTCTAAATTCACAGCGTTCTTTTAATACCTCCTGCACTGGAGGGGTTTAATTGATTTCTGTGATAAGTGTTCAGCTGGACATGGCTCTTCAATATAAAGACATGCTGCTGCTGCTGATAGATTGCCAGTGTGGCGGGGTATTACATTATTGGTAATCCAGGGGAGGAGGCCCGGCCCCGCAGGCAGGTGTTGCTGGCAGTGCGAGGGACAGGTGGAAGATTTGTCAGGCTGTTTTGACAACTACTCTGATTGCCTGATGTACTCGCACAGTAAATATACAGCAATCCTAGACTATGCCACAGTCGTCCACCATGCCACCAACGAGAGTTCTTTAGGCAGTTATGACAATGTGATGTTTATATCTGTCTCTGGGCAGTTATGAGGGAGCTGCCATGCAGGGGTGCAGTGAAGCAGGGTGCAACATAGGTTGCAAAACATAATTTTCTGAGCCGGCCAAGCTGCCCCTAAAGTTGACTTGCCCTGCCGGCACTTCCCTTAAATGCCCCCCGCCCACTCTGTTAAACAAAGGTGAGATTGGACTTTGCCCAAAACATTACTTGCGGAGCGGGGCAAGTCAGGGTCTTGGTCAGCTTGCCCCATTGCTGTTTTTTGCCAAATTCACTTGGAACGGGGCAAGTGGTTATGTTGCACGCTGTGAAGAGTTTCACAACCACCAGCAGTGAGGGGTGCTGAATAATTATCACACAGATAGAACTGCTACAATGTGAGGAGATAGCAATGGTGGTAGTGGTGATGGAGCTAATGATGATGATTAAGATGATGATTGGAATACCGTATTCGCCCAATTAAGCGCACGGTGCAGGTGCAAGTTGGGAAATTTTTCTGAAGTAGGGATGTTGGCGATCTTCCATTTTACCGCACCCCTCAATGATTGCCGGTCGGAGCGTAATGGCCATTATTGCACCTTTGCGCTCTCGCTGTTCGATTTGCTTTGACGTTCGCAGCTTGTCAAATAATCATTAATTGGTCAAAAGTACGATCATGCGGCGAATATGAACAGTGAGAGCGCAAAGGAACTGCTGAAATGGCGGAATTCAGCGCTGGTTTGCACACTCGGCAAGAGGAAAGGTATGTGACTTTGCGTTTCTTACTTCCTCTGGGGGGAATTTTTACGAGTTTTTTTATGACAATTGCGCTAGCCATTCCCCCTCTAACCGTGAAAAATAAGGGGGATGCGTTTATTCAGGACCGTGCGCTTAATCGGGCGAATACGGTAAGAATGAAGGTGGTGGTAGTCATGATGATGGTGATGCTAATGATGATAGTGGTCGGGGATGATTATGATGGTGATGGTCATCATAATAAAGGTGATAATTGTTAGGAGGATAATGATTATTCTAGTTAGGACAAGTCTAATTAGGGAGAAGAAGATGATAATGAATTATATGTTGATGATGAGGATGATGAAGATATGATTTAGATGATGAGAATGGTGAAGATGATGGTAGTGATTAAATCGACTAATAATTATGTCGGTAGTGACAGTGTTGGGAATATTGGTAGTGGATATAAACATGATGATGAAGATAAATAGCGACGGTCTTGATGAAAACAATGATTTATGTATTGTATAATTAATTTAGTTTGATGATGATTATGTTTGTGGTAACAGTGATTGCAATAATGCTGGTGGTCGATTTATCATGTCACCTTAAAATTCATCTTGATTTTTATTTCATTTTTTATAATATTTTTGTTTTTATGCCTCCAGTTCTCCTGCTGAAGAGAAGGTGTAATCATGAGGAAGAAATAAAAGGATACTTAACCCTTCCAATGCTGAGGCTACTTTTTTCAAAGTACAGGGAGGCAAAGATGTGTGAAAACCATATCAACCCTGTCATGTTGGTATTCATTGGATACCCCTCGCTGAGTACTCTCAGATGAGTACCCATGTGCCAGGTTTTTGATCATTTTTCAGGTTTTTTGCATCATTTTTGTATTGGCCAATTAGCCACCAGCAGCATAAGGGTTGATATTCAGGGACTGGCAGGACTATGCACTTCCTGTCTGTTAACACCAGAGAAGGATTTTTATGTCAAAGGAAACAACTTCATTATCTGAAATGAGGTTTCTCTAACTTTAAGAGGTGCCATAACCTTGGTGTTGCGTGCCGTCTCTGATTGGCCTCAGATGTTAAGGGAGGGCGTAATTTAGCGTGTGGCTCGCACCTTGGTTCTCTGTCTCTCAGATTCCCATGCTATGCAGGCTTTTCATCAGACTCCCTCCTTGACTCATTTCCCCTCCGGGACGCGTGATACGACGCGACTCGCCTAAGACGCCACATACGCACTGTGAGCCAAACCAATGTAATTTACATGAAAATTGCTTCGGCGAATTTCTTATTTGGCGCGGATATTGCATATGACATGATGAATAAGGCCACCAAATGTCTCTCCCTAACGCAGAGTTTCATTAAAAGCTGGCGGAGTGCATGTGTTTGTAGGGCTTGCGTAATGGAGGATGTTAGAGGAATGCTGTGTATTCTGTGCATGTAATAAAGGAAGATTTAGACCCCATTGTCCTGAGGGTCCAGTAGGGAAGCAGGTAGAACTGCCCTTTTTCCCAGCAGTAGGCATTATGTAGAAGACAATGGAGAAGGGTTTGTAGCCCTTTACCTGGTAGCCTAGAGAATGAAAATATAGACAATGGCAAGTCTTTTTTTCAAATATGCTTTCTCCAAAACACATTGTGCAGTTACCGCCATTTAATAAATTGAAAGAATAGCAAAAAGTTTAACCCTTATGCTGCTTTTGGCTAATTTGGCCATTACAAAATGATGCAAAACCCTGAAAAATCACAGGAACCTTGGCACATGGGTACTCATCCGAGAGTACTCAGCAAGAGCAATCCAATGAATACCAACATGACAAGGGTTAGATGTTTTTCAAATATTGTTGCATCTTTGTGCTTTGGACAAATGTAACCTGAGCATTGGAAGGGTTAAGATAGTAACCATCAACAATACTGATTTCATCATCATGGCCCTCCCCATCATCACCACAGGCATAATAGTGGGTGGGATAGCTGCAGGGAACTAAGTAGGTTTCCCAGGTTCTCCAATTTCCTGCTTCCATACCTAATGGCTAGCCATGATTTAGCCATGAAATGAAAAAGTGACAGTGATTTTTCCACCGTCATCATCATCATTATGATATTGGAGACGGTCACCATGATGAATGCAATTATTGTAAAGATGGCACCATCACCATCATCATCTTTTTTATTACCATTATAACTGATTAATCTCTGCATCAGTCCAAAACGGTTTTTTGTGCAATCATTGCTTTCTAGAACATGGCCAGAAAATCCCTTTTGAGGTATCTTGAATTCAAAATTTCAAGAATAGACTACCACATCTTTAATTTTTGTCTGAAAACAAACTTACAAACTGAACTAGATGTTGTTGTTTTTAAATTTTGAATGGAACTATATTTCAAAATCCTTATATCTGCTGCGATATTCTGTTTGTGCTCTAGGTGTTTTTTTCATGTTCTTTCGGTGTTTTTTATGTGTTCTGTTTTTGCAGTTTCCATCTTTGTAGTGCTTGATTTTTATCTATTGTCCTGCTGGCTGTCATGGCGGGTCATGATGAGATATGCTGAAGAATAAACAAATGCCACATATAATCACATCCCTCATGCTGACACAATCTCTCTCCTACTCATATCTTATATCACGTAATAAGCACTTATATTGGCTGCATTATCTGTGTGATGAGTAGGCCTGATCTACGCTCCACGACCCCTTCCTTCCAGCTCTCCATTCCCATCAGCCGGCTAGTTAGACATTCCCGCAGTCTTACTACTAATGGCATTTCATCTCACAAATCCAAATCCTGCACCAAGAAGGATTTAAAACCTAAAAGGAATTTTTATGAGATGCGTTTCAACCTTTTTGATTCACTAACAGATCCAGTACCTAAAAAGAAATTATGATTCAGAGAATTATCATTTTACAAGATTTTCTTGAAAAATGTGTGTTAACTCTTAAGAAATTTAATTACTCATGGAATTCTAGTTTCACAAAACCCAATTTAATGTGTTAACTAAGTTGAAATTCAGTTGAATTATTAACCCATTAATGCTTAAGAGTTCCTTAACAAATTGTCGTCTGGATCTAAGATAATTTGACAAATATAACTTATGAATTGAGATTTTACAAAATATTTGAAGGAGAGTTGTTCTTTTGTTCTAATTAACATTTCTCCATAAGATATTTTCCTAACTATGCTTTTGGGTGTAAGATTTCATCAAAATTTTCTGGCCCCTTTTGGCCGCTGAGAGAATTAATGGGTTAAAGGAACTTCATTTTGTATAATTTCAAAAGTTTTGTTTGTTTTGTTTTGGGTACTCCAGCCATGAATTGGTTACAGAAACATGGTTACATGGTTACTTAATATTTTTGACTTATGAAGCATGAATTAGTTAACCCATTCATGCCTGGAGATCTACTTGACAAATGTTGTCTGGACATGACATACTTTTGAAAATAACTTTGGAATGAAGCAGTAATTCCTAAACTATTTGAAGATGACTTGTAGACAGAGATTTATTGAATAGCTCTCCTTCAAATATGTTTCAAATATTGCTTTTGGTAGAAAGATATTACCAGGATAGTCAGGCAATTTTGAATGCTGCAGGCATGAATGGGTTAACTCATTCATACCTGTAGCAGCCAAATGTAGACTGACAATTTTGATGAAGGCATAGTTTGGAAATATTTGACAGAAACTTGTTCATTGAGACATCACAAATAACTCACTTATTTTGCAATTTTTCTTAAATATCATTACCAATAACTATCCTTCAGTTATTTTGTAAATTTCTTAATTTCTTAGTTATTATCGAAAATGTAATAGATCCATATGATATATTTAGAGGAACTATTGAGAAAGCATGGGTTAAAGGGGCTGTGTGATGGTTACAAATGAACACAAGTACACTTTAGCCTTAATGTATATCCCGGCTAGCTGAGTATTCATGGTCTGTGCCAGTGAGTGGGAGTTTACTGTGAAAACACCTCAAGAAACTATAAATATTTAAAGGCAGATTTGCCTTTTGTATGTTAGGGACTGGCGGGGAAGGTCATGTAGTTTAGTTATGGCAGTAATTTAACAAGTGTAGCAGTCAAAACAATCCCCGCCCTGCCATTGGCTGAGATTGTGCAGGGTATATACAGATTGATGATAATAACAATGACAATAATAATAATAGAATAATGATAATAATAATAATAATAATAATAATAATAATAATAATAATAATAATAATAATAACAATAGTGATAATAATGATAATAATAATAATAATAATAATAATAATAAAAATAATAATAACAATAAAAATGATGATAATAATAATAGTAATAATAATAATATTGATAATAATATTGATAATAATAAAAATGATAATAATAATAATAATGATAATAATAATATAATAATAATAATAACAACAATAATGATAGTAGTAATAAAGATAATAAGTGATAATAATGATGATGATAATAATAACAAAATTAATAAAAAAAATAATAATAATAGTAATAATAATAATAATAGAAATTATAATAATAATTGTGTTGATGATGATATTGATAATGATAATAATAATGATAATGATTATGACGATGATAATGGTATTAATAATGATTATGACTACAATGATGATGATAGTGATAGTAATAATGATAATAATAATAATAATAACAATAACAAAAATAATATTGATAACAATAGTGATAATAATAAAATGAAATGATAAAGGCATAACTGTTTTAATAGGCAGGATGCCCAAAGTAGGCAGGATGCCCTCGGCCCTTCAGACTCTCTGATTTTGATTGGCTGATTTAGGGACTTTTACCCTTGAAATTTACCCTTAAATCTTTAATGTTACGGGCCCTCAAAGCCACCAGATATGGGCTTTATGTTCATCTTTCTTCAGCCTTTCATTCCTTTTGGTCCACATCAAAAATGAAATCCTGAGTCCTGTGATATTCCTTTTTTGCCCTAATTTAGGAAAAAATCGTTACAGTCAAGTCCTGAGACAGGAATGAGTTTTAAACCCATTTATCCCAATGCACCCCAAAAACGCCAGAGCAACTTTTTCGATATTTTTGAGACAAAAAGATCATATGTGAACTGATTTGGGAAGAGGTGATAGTTAGAATAGAAACATCAACTTTCCTTTATGAATACTCTAAAAATTGTCGCTTTATCCAAATAAGACTCACAGTGATGAACTCTGAGTCTGAGTGTGTAGGGCATGGTCTTAGCCAGCAGGGCACCTGGGTGCCTTTTTGGACACCCAAACCCTTAAAAACAACCCCTAAGGACACCCAAATTTTTTTGTGTGGAATTTCTAAAAATCACAATTGCAAGCTTATAATTGAATTTTTTCATCTCCTTATAATTCCCATGACATTGTTTAATGATATCATGCCTTATTTTGATGAATTTATACATGTTTATGGTTGAAATATGAGTATATTGTGATCCCCCTTTAAAATTTGGACGCCCAAAAATTTTACAACTACCAATTTTAGGCACCCAGTTTCTAAATCCTGGCT
>OZ012689.1:24614467-24941967 GCA_963942565.1 Maea johnstoni | reverse complement strand
GCGTCAGAGCCGCGTATATTTTGTGGATTGTAAGGGGATATTCACCCCCCATACTTCGTACCTGGGGACAAAAAAGTACCCTTCTTTTACAAAATTTCGGACATGCGGAGGTCTTAAAAAAGACCCCTTCTTCCGCAAAATACGTAACGCGGGTGCGGCCCCCCTTTGTACCTGAGTGCCACCCCCCCCCCCCCCCCCCCCCCCCCCCCCCCCCCCCGGTGGGATATCTGATATCCATTGCAGCTGTTTGATACTCATACTGTTCGCGCTCTGATGGGTGCGCGTGAACCCACATTTTCATGAACAAAATAGGAGAGCGAGTTCACTCTTTCTATCATGTGAGGCATGCGAAAATACTTAGCTGTGCCAATAATATTTGAAATGGACGGTGCGCGAAAGTTTATATGAGCAGATATCTACACCATACGTAGAAACGCTCTCAGATTCACAGCAAGAGACATATGATTTTATCAGCGAGCACCTCTCGACAACTTGTTTAAGGAGGTGTTTTCAAAATTGACACTTAGTGAGGTGTACAACTAGATATATGATTATTACAAATAAACAGTCAGGCATTAGTTGTATGGCTGGTTTGGGGCAAATGAGGTTCATCTTTTGCCAAGTACATACACCCTTAAGGATAGGTACAGTACAGACATTTCATTCCTGCACCAGTCGACCGGTCGTCTGCGAGTGCCTGGTTGCACAAACTCCCACGGATAGCATGTCAAAAGATAAGCCAAATATAGCAATTACCCACGTAGCTTGCGAATCATAGGTACGTTCAGTTGTAAGGTCATCCATGCACAGGCAACTGGGTGGCAATCGGGCGTTCGCTCATGCACTATGGCCGGGCTGTCCACATATTTAGTGCAGGAATTAAATGTTGGCACTGTAAAGCTTGGGCAAGCCATTTTGCAATAAATATTAAGAGAAGGTTATTAGTAAAATATTTTTTTTGCATATTATGTCATTTTGATTGTTGTCATTTCTATGGCAACAGAAGCTCCACTTTCTTGTCTAAGCAAATGCCAATGTTCTTATAATAGATCTGACGTTTAAGTCAACTGTATACCGTTGAATGTATTGAATGTGACAATACTAAATGAAGGCCATAATGGCATAGCACACGTAGCAAATGAAAAGTTTGTTTGTTTAACAATTTAAGACCGATATACCTCCATAGTAATTATCGTCCTATAGACTGAGATGAAGAAACAACTATGATATCGCCTAGGATGCGTTCAAACCTCATTGAGAAGTCAGATTACAATGACTTCCATAAAAGCATAGAACGTCTTTTTGTTAATTTAGCAAACCTTAAATAACTACGAATTGGCAGCAACAGTCATATTGGGCTCAGCTAGGCAATGGAAGCTACACAAGCTCTGATATCCAGTAGAGGGACATCTTTGTACCTGAGTCCCCCCCCCCCCCACCCCGGGCTTGATATCACTAATATACGATGGACCAAGTGTGAACGAGTAAAGAAAGAAAACTTTATTTTCACGACCGTTTTTTGAGGTGAGAAAATAAAAAAAACTCGAGCTGGCAACAGTCTATTGTGGTTACCTTGAGAGCACAAAAGGCAGGGCCCTTGGGGTTTTCCTCTTTACATTGCTCCCGAACGACATGGCTGTCTGCTTTAAGGTGATGGGTACCATTGCAAGCCAGTTAAAAGCCCTGTCCCAAAACACACCTCAAAGCAGCATAATCATATAACTAGGTGTATCTCCAGGTTCCTGAGTGTTATCAGGTAGAGAATATCATCGCCACCTGTCATTATTCAATCCATATTCTGTTTTATTTCAAAATTTACAACTTTTTTTCAAATGACATATTCTCATTAATTACGCAGGTGATGGTTACTGCAGGTTTAGAGTTACTTTAGGGATATCATTGACTATGCCCAATAAAAAGTATTTTTTTCATTTTTTACCCCTGAAGATTTTTACAGGCCATAACATTGAAAATTCTAGTGAGAAATCTCGTGTGTGGAGGCATGGGAACCCCTTTGATAGTAATGGACATACCTCTCTGATCACTCCTGAGCACTCGAAACAAAAGAGAGTTGCGCAAAGATACACATCGACGATCTCAAGACAATGGGTTGTGGTCAGGATGCTATAAATAGGTGCTAGCTATGAGTACGTGAGGTCACCAAGTGAAGTTGGTGTGGAGATTTCTAACTAAAATTTTCAACGTTATGGTCTGTAAAAATCTTCAGGGGTAAAAAATCAAAAAAATACTTTTTATTGGGCATAGTCAATGATATCCCTAAAGTAACTTTGAACCTGTAGTAACCATCACCTGCGTAATTAATGAGAATATGTCATTTGAAAAAAAAGTTGTAAATTTTGAAATAAAACAGAATATGGATTGAATAATGACAGGTGGCGATGATATTCTCTACCTGATAACACTCAGGAACCTGGAGATACACCTAGTTATAGGATTATGCTGCTTTGAGGTGTGTTTTGGGACAGGGCTTTTAACTGGCTTGCAATGGTACCCATCACCTTAACCATGCAGATTCCTTCGAGATAGACCATTTTGACCAAAATTTTCATCTCATTTTTTGGCTGAAAGTGAATAAAGATACAGTCTTCGAAGCCTGTATTTTAGAATATGACAGATATGAACCCCATCTAGGTGCAAAGTCATGTCACAGGTACCTTGAATTCTGACAGGACCTGAAAATCAGCATTTACTATGTAAACCACGTGCTGTTAGTAATTTTGAGGCTTATGGGAACATTCAAAAATGTTTTTAAGATACTCATCGTGCAAATCCCATGTTGAAGTAGGACCTTGCACCTCACCAAAGACATGAATAATCATATGGTAGACTCTCATTTTCAAGTAAAGGGTAAGTCTTGTTTCGGGATTCTTTAAATTTCATAAATGTGGAGGAAAGAGCAATGCAGAGGGACGGGTACCACACTTTTTTCCAATATTCACTTTGTAATATGACTACAAAGCAACGCTTTAAATGTTTGCACAGCTGGATAATAATTCTGCATTTTCCTTCAAATGCAGTCATAAAGTTGCGACTTTGTGATAGGGATTATGATCAACCGCTGAGCATTGGTTCAGATTTATAGCCGAGACGTAGGTGCTCAATGCCAAAGCTGAGGCCGCCAAGTCCAAAGCTTTACAACAAACACCCTCAGCGAGGCTATAAAAATCCACCAATGCTCAGTGGCAGATCTTAATGGCTATTTAAATAGCGGGTTTGAGTAATAAGTATCACAAATATCATGTTTTCTTATGGCTGCTGAGCAGGGATTTGGTCCCGGCTCAGTTGGTTGCTATGGCACCTTACCGGGACCACCTTAAAGTCACAGAAACAGCTCCTCACTGGACATAGTGCATAATCCTATCCCTGTTATTGCCATAGCAACGTACTTCGCGGAAACATATTGGAAACTTGATCTCAGCTTATTATTTGTGCAATAACCACACAGTATAAGTACCGATTGACTGATGGCATAAACATTAGTTCGATCTGTCACAAAATCGTCAATTCGCAACATATAGTAACAAATATAATGAATTGTAGCGGTTCTAGCGATCTAAACCGCATTAGAATTGACCCATGGAAAGGCGTGTAATATTCAGCAGTCACAAAGTTTGACTTTGTAATCCATGACGGGATGCCGTTTCATCATGACGTCATTCTTTGCCATATTCTTGTAATGAACATGTCATAGAATAGTTCAACCCTGTTCGTTCTTTTGTCTCTATCTAATCTATTCCTTTGTCAATATGTATGAAAATTTGAGGAAATTATCTAGTGATACCAATTATCATAAAACATCATATAAAAAACGAATCGGAGCGCATATGCATGTTGCCATGGCAACCGTTTTTGTCAAATTCTTGTTGCCATGGCAACCGTTTCAAAACATTTTACTTTTATTCGTGGCGAAAATATAAAATTTCAATACCTTCATTTACGATCCTTAAAGTTTCAGAAATATAGTGAGAAGTTTACACTATGAAATAACAGTTTACTTTGGCATCAATTACTCGTCACACATCTCTAGTATTATAATTGTCAGCAATTTTGTAAGAAAAATGAGAGCAGGATTGAGAGAGTTATATTTATTGCCTAAACCATATTGCATTTCTATGTAGATGTAAAAGTAAAGGTATTCGGTTTCTAGTCTCGTATCCACCGAAGTGCTCACACAACCTTCCTCCCCTAGCAGGCCTGTACACACGGAAACCATTTCAATCCCCCAGGGGTATTCCAGAGCAGCTGGCAGCATATCGTGCACAAGCTCTAAGCACTGCCTTATTAATGCTAGGTACCCATTTTACAGCTGGGTAGACTGAAGCAATATGGAATAAACAGACCAAAATGCTTCATCCGGGAATTGAACAAGCGACCTACTGATCACTAGACCGACACCTAACCAACTGAGCCACATAGACCCCATATATATACTTGTTTGTTTGTTAGGTGCCCTACTGGTGAGAGCAGATTCAGCCCGTGTGCTGAAGAAGAGATATTTTGGTGGTGGCACTGTCCAGGCATTGTTATATAGATGTTCCATTGTTTTCTTTGTTAGGTGCCCTACTGGTGAGAGCAGATTCAGCCCATGTGCTGAAGAAGAGATATTTTGGTGGTGGCACTGTCCAGGCATTGTTATATAGATGTTCCATTGTTTTCTTTGTTAGGTGCCCTACTGGTGAGAGCAGATTCAGCCCATGTGCTGAAGAAGAGATATTTTGGTGGTGGCACTGTCCAGGCATTGTTATATAGATGTTCCATTGTTTTCTTTGTAAGGTGCCCTACTGGTGAGAGCAGATTCTGCCCATGTGCTGAAGAAGAGATATTTTGGTGGTGGCACTGTCCAGGCATTGTTATATAGATGTTCCATTGTTTTCTTTGTTAGGTGCCCTACTGGTGAGAGCAGATTCAGCCCATGTGCTGAAGAAGAGATATTTTGGTGGTGGCACTGTCCAGGCATTGTTATATAGATGTTCCATTGTTTTCTTTGTTAGGTGCCCTACTGGTGAGAGCGGATTCAGCCCGTGTGCTGAAGAAGAGATATTTTGGTGGTGGCACTGTCCAGGTGTCTGTCTCCAAGGAGAGGTTCCATATCGATAAGGATAACGTGAGTGACAGGTAAGATTACTATCAGCTTAGAAAACATCAGGCACTTCTTCCACTCTACTTAAACCATTAATGCTTAACCCTTATGCTGCTGGTGGCCAAAACAAAATGATGCAAAAAACCTGACAAATGACTGAAACCCTGGCATATGGGTACTCATCTGAAAGTACTCAGTAAGAGCTATTTCATGAATACCAACATGACAGGGTTTAGATGTTTTCCAAAGATCTTTGTATCCTTGTGTTTTGGATGAAAGTATTAGCATTGGAAGGTTTATACCCATTAATGCTTAAGAGCTCCTCTGGAAATGGTTGTCTGAATCTTTAATACATTTGACAATAACTTATGGATCAATTATGATTTTACAAAGTATATAAGGGAGAGTTGGTGGTAGTGTTTTTTTATTAAGGAATCTATTTCCAATATATATTCCCAACTTTCATTTTGCTTAAGAGATTTTTCAAAAGAGTGAGGCACCCTTTGCCCACTGTGGGTATCAATGGGTTAAAGTGACATGTTGTAAAATTTGTTTGATTTTTAGCCCAATCCTATCACTTTGTATCCGACACTGATACGATTTCTCATTGCTTTAGTCTACTTTACTTTTGCTTATGGTATATTCAGTTTTTAACCCTCACATTAAACTTAACTAGTATGTCTAAGGAATTTCATTCATCTAATAAAATATTGGCAATGGTAAGTTTTCCCCAAATTTACCACAGTCTTATTTAACCAATAAACCTTTTGATTATCTGGGTTTAACCCAGTGGTCAAAAGCCACCTGACACTTTTGATGAAATGGAGATGAAATCTTTTAAGAAAAAACCTACTTGGAAAAATAGTTGATGGCTAAATTTTACCTAGAATGCTACCAACAACTCTCCTTCAAATATTTTGTTATTATATTCTCAATACCTCAGTTATGGTCAAAAGAGATCCAGACGACAATTTTTAAAGGAACTCTTAAGCATCAATGGGTTAACCCAGTCTGCCCTGCAGCATCCAAACATGTTCTATTTCAGTGATATCTTTTTGACCAGAACATGTTTTTGCTTACTATTTGGTGGAGAAATGTTAATCAGAAGTCAACTAACAACTCTCCTTCCAGTGTTTCGTGTGCTAATGGTTAATTCAAAATTTATGTTCAAAATCATCCTCTAACAAGATGACATTTGTGATGGAGATCTCAAGGCATGAATGTCTGAAATAAGCTTTACATAGCAGCAAGGTTAGTAATATCTATGATCATGTTGTTAGGCTGAAATCTGAAAACAAGCCCACCTTGGGTCCACGCGTCAACCATTGAATAATATGAATATGAATAATGTATCTTCTAGGTTTGAGGATGGGACACTGCCTTTTTTGGACATCATTGCCCTGCGCCATGGATTTGATACACTAGAGAGGCTGGCAGGTAAGTTACAGTGTTTTAACCCATTTACACTCAGGGGCGCCAAAAGAGGCCTGATGATTTTGGAAATATTTTTCTTACAAAAGCATTTTGCGGAAAACATTTGAAGGAGAAATGTTGTTCATAAGCCAAACAGTAACTCCCCTTCAAATATTTTGTGAACTTTTGCTTAGTTTCCAAGTTATTTTCAAAAGTATGAGAGTAGCAGACGACACTTTTCAGAGGAACTCTGAGTGTGAAAGGGTTAACTCAATAATGCTTAAGAGTTCCTCCAGATATTGTCGTCTGGATAAAATACTTTTGACAATAACTTCAGAATTGGGAACGAATTAACAAAATATTTAAAGGAGAGTTGAAGGTAATGTTCCGATTGACATTTCTCCTTCAAATACTTTCCTAACTTTGATTTTGCCTTCTAGATTTTATCAGAAATGTAAGGCTGCTTTTGGCCACTGTGAGCATTAATGGGTTAACCTTATACCCTGCTCACTCACCCTTGTAGTCCAACTACGTGACCCTTTCACACCAGAAGCGCTCAAATTGGTCTATCCTGATAGCAAAGCAATAGTACGAGAAACATTTGAAGAAAAATTGTTGTTCCTGTTGGGATCAACAATCCCTCTTGAAATACCTTTCAAATATTGCTCTTATTATGTTCAGAATTGTCAGATGATTTATCCACTGTAAATGGCTTAGTCTTTGTGATGCCACACTCAGTGTGTATTAACCCTTATGCTGCTGGCGCCTAATCTTGCCAGTACAAAATACTGCAAAAAATCCTGAAACATGACCGAAACTCTGGCATATGGGTACTCATCTGAGAGTACGCAGTGAGAGCTTTCCAATGAATACCAACATGACAGTGTTTAGAGGGTTTTCAAAAATCTTTGAGTTCTTGTCCTTTGGATAAATGGAGCCGCAGCATTGGAAGGGTTAACTAATGTCTTTAGCATCCAAGACCTCCTTACTATTTTGGTGACATCTTTTTGACCAAATAATTTGTTGAAAGATGGTTGAATAGTTTCGAGAGACAGATAGGGACAGTGGAAATCTCCATAATCTATCCATGCCCATCACTAATCAGATGACGAGGCATTTTGCTGCCTTCTTATTCTTGATTTATTATGTACCTTGGTTTTGTCTTCAGCATTGCATTGGTATTCAAGATATGCTTTTCCATAGGAATCAATTCCACAACTCATCTTGAAATCCAAATTTTCTGGAATGTTTTCAATGAACGAATTGCATTTTGGTTGTTCTTGAGTTCAAAGACAGACATAATACAGGCAAACTTGCATATGACCGACTCATTAGGACCAGCAAAATTGGTCCGTCATTTGCAAAGTCTGTCATATACTTATGACACATACTTAATATGCAATGGACTGGGACCAAGCATATTGTCCATCATAGCCAAAAGTCCCGCGTACAGTGGTCTGTCATATCCAAGTTCGCCTGTATAACCTGCATGACTCCCTGCAAACACATACATGCCCGGAGGAAGTCTTCCTAGCTAGCGGTGTGCAACCTAATACATTTTTGAAACTAACCTCAAACAAAAACTCAAAAAAGGAATGCGATGGAGTGTGGTTTGGCCTCTCAATCACATTTCTCGGTAAAATGTTTTCCGGGGGATGTCAGAATGATAGTATGATAATTGTCGGGTCGTTTCGGGGTGCTACAGTCTTGAATGGGTTAATAAAATACACTGTCCTGCTTTGAAACCCTATGTCTACATAAACTAGTGAAGAACTGGGAAGCTTGAGTTATAGAGAATCATTGATGAGTGATGTGTGTTGGCTTTTCATTTACATTTATACTCAAAATGTTTTTCTGAAGATGTTTAATCAAAATGATATCATTATCACCAAATAATCTGGCCATTTTATAGGGAGTCACAGTCATGAATATGTTAACCCTTATGCTGCTGTTGGCTAATTTGGCCAATACAAAATGATGCAAATAACCTGAAAAATGACTGAAACCTTGACAAATGGGTACTCATCTGAGAGTACTCAGTGAGAGCTATCTAATGAATACCAACAAGACAGGGTTTAGATAGTTTTCAAAAGTTTGTGCATCCTTGTGATTGGGACGAATGAAGCCTCAGCATTTGAAGGGTTAAAAAAATGTCCTTCTCTGAGACCCTATGTCTACCCATGAAATACTGGTGCAGCTTGACTTGTCAGTTGTATTTTCAGTCTTCAGTAGAGAATCATTCCTCTTGTCTCCACGATGTTCCATAGACCAGAAAGTCTATGAATACAGACAGCTTTTTGTTCACTGTATCTATGATATTGACATTTGAATCACTTCTGTCAAAAACTTCTGACTTGCTATTCAGGATTTAAGGCTTACATCATCACGTTTCTGTGGTTAATCATTCTTTCTATTGCTCAGAAATGTATAAAAAAAACTAATTGGTGTTGCACTTTGAACCTGTTTTACATTTATTTTATTCCCTTGCTTGAAAATACCTCTCATATCAAGTACTAGAAGTTGTGAAGCTGGTATGGTCCAACTCACCTAACGGCACCATGTCACTTTTTGTCTTCATCCCATAAGCCAAGAATGCATTTATTCATTTCTTTATTTATCATTTATTCATATAGAAATTGACACTGAAAATGCATTTTTTGACAACTTCTGTATTATTATAAATAAAAGTGTAGTATTTCTAAAAATATATGAGAAAGGAGAATTTTCTAGAGTTCATATATATATATATATATATATATATATATATATATATATATATATATATATATATATATATATATATATGTATATATATATATATATATATATGTGTGTGTGTATATATATATTCAATAATCAACTTAATTTTTTGAAAAATCAGTGAGAGTACTATTCTGTTCTTTTTCTCAAGTTTTCAAGGTATTTCGTCTGAGGTCAGCAACTACCTTTTAGATTGATGGGTTTACACAGCAATGCGTCACTGGGTCTTAATATAGCAGAAAATGGAGAGACACATTTCATTATACCTAATATCATAATGGACCCTCTCTTGTCAAGTGGATTGCTGTGGGGCTGCCACGTACGGCAGGGAAAACATACACGACTCACCTCCTTTGTCTTAACAAAGGCTGACATATCAAGCTGAAACTTGATTTAAGAGTATAAGGTTATTTTCTGCCAAAATCAGTAATACAGGGAGTTCTTAAAGAATGTCACAGGATGCTATAATACTTATGAAAAAATATTGGTCACCATGAACAAACTCAAAGTCAATGGAAAATTCTCTAAATGCCTCAGACAGGAATTGTTTCCCAGACCCTGTTCAGAGATGAGACATGACAAGTATATGTAGTGCATTCGTTAGATGGCTTGGCCGTTGGGGAAGGAATCTATGAGAAGAGCGAGACAAAAAGCATATAGTGGTCAAATGGATAAATTGCTTGGCTGTTGGGGAAGCATCTATGAGTAGAACGAGGCAAAAAGCATATGGTGGTCAAATGGGTAGACTGCTTGGCTGTTGGGGAGGCATCTATGAGTAGCACGAGACAAAAAGCATATGGTGGTCAAATGGATAAATTGCTTGGCTGTTGGGGAAGCATCTATGAGTAGAACGAGGCAAAAAGCATATGGTGGTCAAATGGGTAGACTGCTTGGCTGTTGAGTTAGGCATCTATGAGTAGGACGAGACAAAAAGCATATGGTGGTCAAATGGGTAGACTGCTTGGCTGTTTGGGAGGCATCTATGAGTAGGACGAGACAAAAAGCATATGGTGGTCAAATGGGTAGACTGCTTGGCTGTTAGGGAAGCATCTATGAGTAGAACGAGACAAAAAGCATATGGTGGTCAAATGGGTAGACTGCTTGGCTGTTGAGTTAGGCATCTATGAGTAGGACGAGACAAAAAGCATATGGTGGTCAAATGGGTAGACTGCTTGGCTGATTGGGAGGCATCTGTGAGTAGGACGAGACAAAAAGCATATGGTGGTTAAATGGGTAGACTGCTTGGCTGTTGGGGAGGCATCTATGAGTAGAACGAGACAAAAAGCATATGGTGGTCAAATGGGTAGACTGCTTGGCTGTTGAGATAGGCATCTATGAGTAGGACGAGACAAAAAGCATATGGTGGTCAAGTGGGTAGACTGCTTGGCTGTTGGGGAAGCATCTATGAGTAGAACGAGACAAAAAGCATATGGTGGTCAAATGGGTAGACTGCTTGGCTGTTGAGTTAGGCATCTATGAGTAGGACGAGACAAAAAGCATATGGTGGTCAAATGGGTAGACTGCTTGGCTGTTGGGGAAGGAATCTATGAGTAGAACGAGACAAAAAGCATATGGTGGTCAAATGGGTAGACTGCTTGGCTGTTGGGGAAGCCTCTATGAGTAGGACGAGACAAAAAGCATATGGTGGTCAAATGGGTAGACTGCTTGGCTATTGGGGAGGCATCTATGAGAAGAACGAGACAAAAAGCATATGGTGGTCAAATGGGTAGACTGCTTGGCTGTTGGGGAGGCAGCTTAATTTGTTGTTCACTTACAAGTTATTGACACTTTGATGGGCCTGACAAATTTCATGCAGATTTGGTTCAGGAAAATATGGATGACCTTTATCATTAATGCGGTTATTCCAAGCAGTTCTCTCAGTAATGAGAAGGTAATTTTGGCGACACATTTATTTCAATGTATGCACTTTTTATGATTGGAGAAAGAATACAAATGAGCACTTATTTTCTCCTCTGTCCTCCCAATCCTATGCAGATTGTTGCTTGCGGGTTATGAGCCGGCATTTATTCTCTCCTCCGTTTTCCAGGACCCATGAAGTTGGTGGCAGAACATACATTTTTACTGGCCAGATTTGTTCATCATCAACTGCTGTCACTTCGCCATGGCAACGGAGCACCAGTTGCTAAGATATACAGTGAGATGGATTATGAGGACCGGGAGCTCCAGGGGGCTATTGTCAACTTTAATCTGTTGAGGGCAGGAGGTGAATTTGTGGGCTACGCCGAGGTGAATATATTGGTGATACATTAGTGTTCACAGACAACTAAAAGCTGCTGGGCTTGCCAGGCCTTGTTTTCAATTAATACAAACCTCTTGAGGTGTTTTCTGGGGTATTTTTTTATCTCGAAGACTATCTATAAAGATCTTGATGTAGTACCTTAATGGATAGGTTCTGCTCTTGCAATATACGGAAAACCTCTATGGAATCATATTTTTTTCTCATCAGAAAATGCGCTATTGTAATCAATAAGACTGCTTTTTAGTATTTCTTGGGAGAATTGTGCATTTTCTTTTAGAAGAATGTATTTTTTTATTGCTATGGAAAGTTTCTATTTTCTATTGTCATCTTGGCTTTTCACTAACAGTTCTCTTATTCCAATAACTATATCCTTTTATATAGCATACCCTATGAAAAAAATATAAAAAAGAAACTTCAAGTTCCATTTGGACAGTTTTGCATGGATCTGTGATACTCTGAAAGAGATTTAAAATAAAGAATGCATCCATAAAATGTGTATAGAGGATGGGTCGTTGGATGAGTTCTGAGTGATATATGTTTCCTCAAATTTGGATCAAAAGATATTTTAATAGAAAGGTATCATCAGAATAAAGGGGCTTTTCCATGGAAGGGAAGTATCGTAAACTATTAATGCTCGCAGTGACCAAAGGTAGCTTGACAATTCGGGTGAAATCCCTAAGAAAAATGCATAATTTGGGAAATATTTGAAGGAGAAATGTTCATCAGAATACTACATACAACTTTCCCTCAAATATTTTGTAAAACAATTCTTAATTTCCAAGTAATTTTCAATAGTGTCAAAGTTCCAGACGACAATTTCAAAGGTAACGCTTAAGTATTAATGGGTTAAGGAAATCTCCTACAAAATTTTGGTGCACTTATCCTTCACTCCAAAGTTATATTCAAAAGTAGCACAAGTCATTAAAACATACATGAAGGAAATATTTGTCTTTGATTTGTGTCTCCTGTGCAATTTTCAGATGGACAAGTTGGCACAGCTTCATGGTATTCACCTGAGGACAGGGTGCTTCTGTAACATGGGTGCCTGCCAGAAATACATGAACATGACAACAGAACAGATCAAGAAAAACTTCCAGGTAGGTTGATACACAGTGGGGGGGAAAGAGGTTGTAACATACCTGGGGGGTCAACTAGACCAAGACCTGTCAGGAAAATCTATGGCTCAGAAAATCATCCATAAAGCTAATAGCCAGTCTCAAATTCCTTTACAGAAAGAAAATGTTCCTAAATCAGTACTGCCACAAAACTGTCTGCATGGCAATCATTCAGTCAAGAATAGACTATGCCAGCAATTTCTATTACCACGGTCTACCAAAATTCTTACAGAGTCGCCTTCAGGTTGTACAAAATAAAATGATTAGATATGTTTTAAACTACTCAAACAGAACACACTTGGTAGCCAACAACTTTAATGAGGTTAAGTTGATGAGCATTGAAAACAGAATAAAATATCTGGCCGCAAGCCATGTATTTAACTGCATTGATGAACAGGCTCCAGAGTACCTTCAGGTTTTTAAAAGATTAAATGAATCCCACCACTATAACACCAGACACAGTGTTAATGCTTTGATTTTACCAAAGGTTGGTTCATATCGCATAAAGTCCTTCAACTACATAGGTGCCAAAATCTGGAACTCTTTGCCAGACAAGATCCAGACTAAGTTCAGTAAATCTCTTTTTAAAGTGAAATGCAAAAAATGCAAAATTTATGTCAGTCCTCTCTGAGTCATAAAAAAAAGAAAATCATCAATTCTAGTCCGAACGTTTGTATTATACTATATGATATTGTTGTTATGTCAATCTTGAGCAGTGGAGTTGATCATTACATGTGATGCCATTGGACTCTGGGCAGACTGAGACCACTATGGAAATAAGTTTCTTAACTTTTTAGTGTATATATCCTGTGTCTGGTTAGAATTCTATTGCATAGCAGTTAATGACTCCAACTAGTCACCTTTATATATGATTTGTCTGTGTGCCAAATGCTATGTAATATACATCATACTAGACCGAATCAAATCAATTAAATCAAATCATACACTTTGATATCTGCATCTAGAATACACACATATTCTGCCAACAGTTCTGAGAACAGTTCTCTTGTGACTAAGAAAAAAATTCCAGCTTTATTTTACTTTATTTATGGGACAACATGGATTTTGGATGCAAGAGGTCTTTATCTAATACAATGTATCTGAAATATGATATTTTCTTTATTTTCTTGGATATTAGGGATGTTTTTTTTTATCTTGTGTAATGGGTGGTTTCTTTGCCTGCTTTGATCATTCATTGATGGAATAAACTATTTACTTATTTACAATATTCCCATTTTACTCCACGTCTGAGTTCATGGAAACAACATAGCAAAATGTAACACACATGCAGCAAATGATAATGAGTTGATGAGATAATGTAGCTGGCCAGAGCTTTGTTGTCTGGGACCAACATCTTAGCAATAAGTCCAATATTATCCTGACTATGATAAATGTTGTATATGAGGGATGTATTAGTATGTATGTATGTGAAGTCGTAATACAACCCTAAACCCCCTCCATCCCTCGTTTTCGCTTACTTTAACTGCTGTTGATTATTTATTGTTTTGCTGGAAATTTTGGATACCATGTTGCTGCTACATAATGATTCGTATGATAATTCATGTTAACCCTTATGCTGCTGGTGGCAAATTTGGCCAATACAAAATGATGCAAACAATCCTGAAAAATGAATGAAATCCTGTAACATGGGTACTCATTTACGAGTACTCAGCGAGAGCTATCCTATGAATACCAACATGACAGGGTTTAGACGGTTTTCAAAATTGTTTGCATCCTTGTGTGTTGGACAATAGCCCCAGCATTGAATAGCTCTTGCTGAGTACTGTCAGATGAGTATCCATTTACCAGGGTTTCATTCATTTGTCCGTTTTTTTGCATCATTTTGTATTGGCTAAATTAGCCAGCAGCAGCATAAGGGTTAGCTTAAATGTGTGATTCACCTACAAATTTCACGCCTGCCAATCTCCTAGACAGGTCTCATCTCATCCTTAGATTGTTTTGAAAGTAACTTTAAACTTGAATTCACAAAACCTTTGAAAGAGGGTTGTGAGGTTCTCATCAATTTTGTTATTTCAAAAAGACCTGAATAATCATTAAGTAATAGAGATATTACCTAGACAATTATTAGAGTGTTACAGTTATTAACCTTTATGCTGCTGGTGGATGATTTGGCCAATACAAAATGATACGAAAAACCTAAAATGGCCGAACCTCTGGCATATAGATACTCATCTGTGAGTACCCAGCGAAAGCTATTCGATGAATACCAATATGACAGGGTTGAGATGATTTTCAAAAATCTTTGCATCCTTGTGTTTGGATGAAAATAGCCTCAGCATTGGAACGGTTAACGTGTTAAGTGAACTGCATGTCCCAAACCTCATGATGACAGGGCTATTCTTCTCTTTTTTTTTCCTGTTTGGTCGTGTTTGATATGAGCCAGAGTGGAGTGGAGAGATGAGGGAGTCATTGCTCTCTTATGCTCATGATTTATAGTGGGATCGCTGGGTCAGGGATCCCAGGGGCCTTTTCAGCCAGAACCATTCAGCGATCTCCTTTTCCACGAACCCAGGCCTCCTCACTCTGTATGGAAGTACACAGGACAAGTCTGCCCTCTATCATCCTGCCCCACACATCACCGCCTACCTCACATGCATACATAGGATCTGGGATTTAGAATTTCATTTATCATCGCTTTTTCTTCCACATAAGACTATATTAGACCAGCCGCTGTTAACCCTTATGCTGCTGGTGGCTAATTTGGCTATTACAAAATGATGCAAAAAAACTCAAAAATGACTGAAACACTGGCATGTGGGTACTCATTTGAGAATACTCAGCGAGAGCTATCCAATGAATACCACCATGACAGGATTTAGATGGTTCTCAAAAATCTTTGTGAACAGGGTAGGCTCAGCATTGGAAGTAAATTATTCACAGTCACTGGCACCTTATTTCCTTCCCTTGGGACCATTGGCAGTGTATGGAGATAGTGAGCAATCCATAAGAAAACTTCTTCATTAAGCTTCTTTATAAAGTGTTTTTTGGTTTGTTTTCTGTAAACTCAAGACTCATTGTGCAGACAGTTAGACAGTGGTTTTCACCGGGTATACTGTAACTGGCTAGACATGACTTAAACGCAATACGGCGAAAAAGTGACAATAATTGAAATTTCAAATGTGTTGTACAGACAGACACTGCAGTGTTATGAAGAAACATTTTCTACCACTATGGGGCTGAAATACCCATTGAAGGAATTCCATTCCCAATGGCCATTCGCAACGGTCATTTGGAATCATTTTATGACCATATTTGGTAAAGATTGTCATATATGGAACACTGTAGTGTTATGAAGAAACATTTTCCAGTTTATCAGGTCCTTCCTACATGCACCTCTCTTTTCATATCATTAGCCATGCTTTTAGTTTTGTGAGAGCAATTTAGGAATAGCCCAGGTCAACTCCTGATGTCTACAGTTGGTCCTATCATCATGAAGCTTTGATATCCTGGGCAATCTTGGCATTTCCCTAAGGCCACCCAGAAATCCTAGAACCATCTATTGTGAGTTAGTAGTTAGTCCATGTCCTATTTGAAATATTTTTAAAAATTCCTGATGCTAAAAAATCCTGTGAAATTTCCAATCATTCTGTGCTGATGACCTGATACCTTGTGGTAATGTACATAACAAAGCATTTTTAAGGTGATGAGTACCATTGCAAGCTAGTTAAAAGCCTCATCCCAAAACACACCTCACAGCAGCATAACCATCTAATAAGGTGTATCTCCAGGTTCCTGAGTGTTATCAGGTAGAGAATATCATCGCCAAATATCATTATTCAATTCATATTCTGTCTTATTTCAAAATTTACAACTTTTCTTTCAAATGACATAATCTCATTACTTACGCAGGTGATGGTTACTGCAGGTTCAGAGTTACTTTAGGGATATCATTGACTATGCCCAATAAGAAGTATTTTTAAAAATTTTTACTGCTGAAGTCTTTTACAGGTCATACGGGTAGAAAGCTTTTCAACTATTTATAGCATGCCGGACACCCAACATTGTCTTGACTGTGACGGCAACCATTGAGGTGTGTCATTGCACAACTGTCTTTTGTTTCAAGCCCACATGGGATCAACGAGGCCTGTCCTTGCTCAACCAGCACTGGGTTATAGGCTCCGCACACAAGATATCTCACTAAAATCTTCAAATGTTTTGGTTCGTAAAAATCTTTTGCAGTAAAGAATCAAAAAATTACTTTTTATTGGGCATAGTCAATGACATCGCTGAGGCATCTGTGAACTTGTAGTGACCATCACTTGCGTAAGTAATGAGATTATCTCATTTGAGTGAAAAGTTGTAAATATTGAAATGAAATAGAATATGGGTTGAATAAGGACTGTTGGCTATGATATTATCTACCTGATAACACTCAGGAACCTGGAGGTACACCTTGTTCTTTGATAATGCTACTACGAGGTGTGTTTTTGGACGGGTCTTTTATCTAGCTTGCAATGGTATTCATCACCTTAAAATCCTGGCTAAAAGCCAGCCCCTATACCTTATTGGTTTTACTAGAATTGAGGCCTCTCGAGGGATTATGACAGAAAACCTAAGTGGTTACTCATGTACTATATAGCAATATTCTATGACCTAAGATAAAATCATCATATTAGTGAGATTCACAAAGCATGTTTACGGTGTAGCTCTAACCCTGTAATTGGGCATTATTATGATATGATTCTCAATTTTGTGGTAATTTGGTGTCATCCCCAAGGAGAGATGAGTATTCCCAGTGGTACAAGAATATAGTGTAGAGATATCAAATAAAGAATGTTCATCACATCTCACTCAAAGTCAGTGATGGCAAAGAATCATCATGAGCCTATGATACTTCTGAAGATAACTAGGTAACTGCATGAACATCCTATAGTGTTCTCAAAGTAGAGGAGAGAGAGAGTTAGAGAGACAGACAGAGAGAGACACAGACAGACAGAGACAGAGAGCGAGAGACAGACAGACAGACAGAGAGAGAGAGTGAGTGAATGAGTGAGTGAGTGAGAGAGAGTGAGAGAGTGAGAGGGTAAGAGAGAGAGTGAACGAGTGAGTGAGTGAGTAAGATAGAGAGAGAGAGAGAGAGAGAGTGAGTGAGAGAGAGAGAGAGAGAGAGTAAGTGGAGAGAGTAGAGGAGAGAGAGAAAGAGTGAGTGAGTGTGAGAGAGAGGGGGTGAGTGAGTGAGAGAGACAGAGAGTGAGTGAGAGAGAGAGAGTGAGTGAGTGAGTGAGTGTGAAAGAGAGAGAGTGAGTGGGTGTGAAAGAGAGAGAGAGTGAGTGGGTGAGAGAGAGAAAGAGTGAGTGAGTGAGTGAGAGAGAAAGTGAGTGAGAGAGAGAGTGAATGAGTGAGTGAGTGTGAGAGAAAGAGTGAGTGAGAGAGGGTGAGTGAGAGAGAGAGAGTGAATGAGTGGGTGTCAGTGAGTGAGAGAGAGAGTGGGTGGGTGAGTGAGAGAGTGAGTGAGTGAGAGAGAGAATGAGAGAGAGGGAGTGAGTGAGTGAAAGAGTGAAAGAGAGAGGGTGAGAAAGAGAGAGAGAGAGAGAAAGAGAGAGAGAGAGAGGGAGGATGGCAGAGAGAGAGAGAGTTAAAGCCAATTTCTCTCTATCCCCTTCCCCCACCCTTACAGAGGTGTCCACTTTATAGAGTGAATTTCTCACACACTGAATGTGGCCTGAACTTGTACTGCCTTATTTCTGTATTGGCTGGTCGAGCTGATGATGTTGTTGTGCTGTGTCTCTGGGGCAGACCCCTGTGCCCCTCTCACATCATTCCTTTGATTAATCAGGCTTAGGGGGTCTTATTTACTGCCCACATTAAAGCCACTTCTCTCCTCCATGCTGCGAGAGGAATAGATAAAAGTGCTCGGAGAATTCTCACGTGTCATATTGACTAATATGGTGTGCATGGAAGTTTGAGGTGTAACATAACCCATTCACGCTTGGAGATCTCTCTCAGAAGTGTCGTCTGGGACCATGGTGTTTTTGAATACATACTGTAAAGTTTGAAATATAAACGTGGAAGTAGTATTAGCGACTATTAACGAGTGGGTCCGATTCGTTGATATTACGATCCGTTCAAATTGCGTATCTAGTCACAATTACACATGGTCATTTGATAACCATACGTATATACATAGACACACTTAAGTGTGCTGTGATGTATAAATGTCTCACAGTGTACAACCAAATTTGAATGATGCGTGTAATCACGGTGGATCTGAGTTCCCTAATTGCAATATACCAGTCAGGACGGGCATTCATTGACATGTGAGTTCGATAAACAGCTGCGTGGCGATACACACAAAAAATGTGACAAGTTTTTTCTTGTCAAAACCTTGTCATATTGACAAGTTAAGGCTCGTCAAGTACGCTGACGAGTTTTTGACAACTCTGCAAAGTGGGTTGTCAAAAAAGGTCGTCAAGTACGCATCCCATAATGCACTGCTCAACTGAGAACGAGGCTCTAATGGAGGACAAAGGAGCTGAATCAAAGTAATTACTGTATTTCATATCCATTCAATATCTACTTAAATATGATCCATCTTGCATTATTTTTCCAATAACATATTAAACAAACTGACTATTTTGGACATGCAGGTATTTTAGGAATGTTTTGAGTGCAATGTGAAGCACATTTTTAAATGTGGAATTATTGTTTTCTTTTATGTCAAAATTAGTTTATAAATGTGCATATATCTCCAATTTGCCACTGCAAGATCCAGTATTGAACTTTTGGGTCAGTAATTTTTATTGTGTCCTTTTTGGCGTTTTTTTGGGGAAAGAAATAAAAATAATTTGAAACTGACATATATTGCTTTGTTCTACTTGACGACCTTTTGACAAGTTTTGCCACAGTAACTCGTCTTGACAAACGTAAACTTGTCGTTTTGGGCACCATCGAAATGACGACCCAAAACTTGTCAATATGACAAACTTTTGACAAGTTTTTGAGCCCCATATTTTTTGTGTGTACTATATTAGCGCATAAAATCTGCGTGGTTCTAAGAAAGTATGATTGCAATTGACCTATTTTGACGATCATTCGCACCGTTCATAGCTCGATCTGATAATCTTGAACCCTTAATTTCACTTGTTAGGTGGTTGCGCCGTAATGAAACAAGGTCTAGTCAGTATCGTCGGGCATGAGTGGTAGATTAGTACATGAATTAGAATACCACTACTCAGATGGCGCTTTTGGTGACGTACCAGACGCTTATATTACGATCCGCTATTATCGAAAAATGGATTGATTCGTTAAATATAAACTCGCTAATAATTCGAAATTTACAGTATTTAGAATTATTCACAAAATATTTGAAGGAGAGTTGTGAGTTGGGTTCTGGTTAACATTGTTCATTCAACCATTTTTTGAAAACTGCTCCGATGACTAAGATATCACTTTATTAGTCAGGACGTTTTGAGGTTTTAAAATAAGTGCTGAAAATAAGTACATTTCAGCATGTCAAAATAGAAACACACATTTCATGTATATTTCTGTTTGGCATACTTGAGGGTTTTTTCACAAGAAAACTACTGTATTCGCCCGATTAAGTGAACGGTGCAGGTGCAAGTTGGGAAATTTTTCTGAAGTAGGGGTGTTTGCGATCTTCCGTTTTACCGCACCCCTCAATGATTGCCGGTCGGAGCGTAATGGCCGTTATTGCACCTTTGCGGTCTCGCTGTTCAATTTGCTTAGACGTTCGCAGCTTGTCAAAAGATCGTTAATTGGTCAAAAGTAGGATCATGCGGCGAATATGAACAGTGAGAGCGCGAAGGAACTGCTGAAATGGCGGAATTCAGCACTGGTTTGCACACTCAGCAAGAGGAAAGGTATGTGACTTTGCGTTTCTTACTTCTTCTGGGTCGAAGTTTTACGAGTTTTTTATGACAATTGCGCTAGCCATTCCCCCTCTAACCGTGAAAAATAGGGGGGTTGCGCTTATTCAGGACCGTGCGCTTAATCGGGCGAATACGGTACAATGCTGCAGTCACACAATCCAACCTACCTGCAACTTTACCAGTATCACTCACATTTGTACTTTTTTTTATTTCACATTTGTACTTGATGCGCAAAACATTTGATTATGAAGCACCCTTTCTCCACCTCTTCATAGAGTCCCCCCATGTTGATGGTTATTACCTCTAATATGGTTATCTAGCAAGAATGGAGCCTTAGTTTTATATGTTCTGCTCTGTGATAGCTGCTGAGTAGGGATAAATTATATTAGTAGAGAAAAGGCTTTTAACATAAAGAACTAAAGTATCTGGCAACAATTTCTCTGTATTGTCTTACATGGAATTGTATTTTATCATATTGCATTTTATTGTGTGTTTTTTCTGCCTTGTCTTGTATTACATATTTATTAAGATGTATAGTGTGCAAAACCGCTCCAAAATAATTAATCCATTAACATCATGAACATACACATAGGCAGAAGGTAATGAACACAACACAGCACCCTGAGAAATCTTTGACTGAAAATTGTTGTTCCTATTAAAATAGTTTTTACATAGCACTCTATTTGATAAGTTCTGTTAAAAGATGTCAGCACTGAACTGTTTTGTATGGGGCACAGACCTCTGTAAGGATTCACTTATTCTATAGTAGATATGTGAGGCATTTTGTGAATTAGTTGGCAGAGAATTTAGTGTTGTATTGAAAGTATTGTTTGGATTTATAAACCCTTCCAATGCTGAGGCTACCTTTGTCCAAAGCACAAGAACACAGATATTTTTGAAAACCATCTAAACCCTGTTATGTTGGTATTCATTGGATAGCTCTCACTGAGTATTCTCAGATAAGTACCCAAGTGCCAGGGTTTCAGTAATTTTTCCAGGTTTTTTGCATCTTTTTGTAATGGCCAAATTAGCCGGCAGCAGCATAAAGGTTTAACCCTTTCAATGCTAAGGCTACTTTTGTCCAAAGCACAAGGCCGCAAAGATTTTCGCAAACCATCTTAACCCTTTTCATGTTGGTATTAATTAAATAGCTCTTGCTGAGTACTTTCAGGTAAGTACCCATGTGCCAGGGTTTCAGTGATTTTTGCATGTTTTTTACATCATTTTATTATGGCCAAATTAGCCACCAGGAGCATGAGGGTTTGAGTGGAGATTCAGGATACTGCTGTATGTGATGTTCATAATTGTGTGGGACTTGGTCTTTCCCAACCAGTGCAGTGTAACATCTATTATGGCACCAGGCTGGCAATAATTAATTAGAATCTTTTCTAGCTACAATTCAAAGTCATGACAGACCATTTAATCAACTCTTGTAACAACATAAACATCCACACTAGTTTGCCGGTATATTTTCTACCAAAGCATATCTTGATAAATACTTGATTGGGAAATGCTGATGAGCATCCCAACAACTCTGTTTCAGATACTATGCCAGATCATTCTTATTTCATTAAAAGTGTCTTCCATCCAAACGATATGACAGGAATATCAAGAGGAAGTCTCAAGCAAGGACTGCTTAAGCACAGAATACTGAGTAGAATCGACAGAATCACTGAGAAATGATCAGTCTTTGACGCCTGGGTCTTATTTACTTTCATTTTAACGAGCCGTATGAAAAAGGCACCGTAGAAATGCCATTGCCGATAATCAGTGTGTCGCCGTCCCGCGCCGCCGCAATGAGGTTCATCACATGTTTTATAGCCACGCCTTTATGCCGGCAGCATTTAACGGCCCTGATTGGTGGGCGCGGGCAGGGCAGCGCTAGAAATCAACCAGATACTACATGGATGGGCGAACAGGAATTGTTTTTATGAGTGATAACTAAGGGGATCTCTTTTACGACGCAAACAGCTTGCCTCGTAAAACTCGCCTATCTCTTGATTTCTCCTGCAGAAGGGGATCATGGTAGTTTTCGTGTGCGGCTAAATGAGACGTTTTATTAATGTTTATATTCGCCAAGTGCAGAATTGACCTTTTCCAGGAGTTTATAACTACTGGATAATGTAATCCATTGGACATTTTGAGCAATGCACACATCATATTATTTATGATGTTTGTGGCAGGCTCCAATTAACCCCCGTTAACGCTTTCCTGACCAAAGCCTACAAAATCGAACGCAGCAAGCTTTTGTGGATTTGTTTTAACTCTTGTTTATCACATTATTTATTGTGCATTTGGCAGGCTGTTATTACGGTGGCTTATGGGGTTAATTTGTGAATATTTGGTCATTTCGTACTTTTTTTCATATTTTAAAGACTATGCCCGTTTCCTCATAGTCAGATTAACTGTTTATGTCTAGGCCATCACAGAACAGAGTTCGTGACAAACTATTACAGAATCTTCCACAGTCTTGCACACAAGCAGGAAACATTTTTGGCCCTCATGTCAAATTTCACCAAACTTTGGTAGCTTAAATCATGCATTTTAGGTATCAAAATGTCAACAAATATACTTATTTTTAGAATATTTGGTCAATGCCTCATCTGACTGTGTTTTAATAGACATATCCAAAATTCCTCAATTTAAAATGCTTTCTATTGAGTTTTTTAACTAGAAAAATGTATGCAATAAGGTCCCCTTAACCCCTATGCTGCTGGTGGCTAATTTGGCCAATGCAAAATGATGCAAAACACCTGAAAAATGTCTGAAACCCTAGCACATGGGTACTCATCTGAAGGTACTCAGCAAGAGCTATCCAATGAATACCAACATGACATTGTTAAGATGGTCTTCACAAATCTTTGCATTCTTAATTGTGCTTTGGATGAAAGTAGCCTTAGCATTGGAAGGGTTAAGAATCTCTGGTAAGAATGAGTTAACCCTTCCAATGCTAAGGCTACTTTCTGCCAAAGCACAAGAATGCAAAGATTTTTGAAAACCCTATCACGTTGGTATTCAGTGGATAGCTTTCGCTGAGTACTCTCAGATGAGTACCCATGTGCCAGGGTTTCAGTAATATTTCAGGTTTTTTGCATCATTTTGTATTGGCCAAATTAGCTACCAGCAGTATATGGGTTAATCTGCATTTCTTTTTAGTGAAGTGCCTTTGATAATCATATTGTTACAGATTTGTCTTGTTGATTGCAGGCGGGCCATGTGTGTGGAGATAACGTGGATGTGATAGACGGGCAGCCCACGGGATCTGTTAGGGTCTCCTTCGGCTACATGTCCACCATGCTGGACGCACAGTTCCTGCTCGCCTTCGTCACAGACTGCTTCCTCGAGGGCTGCCCCAAGACGCAGCGATTCCTTACAAGATCCTCCATCCAACAACCTCTTCTCACGGACACCCCAACGCTGGAGGTCAGCTCTCATCCAAACGACCTTATGAAGGTCAAGGTCGCGGGACAGTCACCAGTCACCTCTGAGCTTGTGAGGAGTCAGGGTGGCATAGATTTGACTACTAGCAGCGATGGGAGGGTGTCTGGGAGGCCAAGGCTGGGGGTCGATTCTGATCCAAGGGACCTCATGGAGGTCAAGGTCACAGAACATTCGCTGTTACCAAGGGCACCATTGACCTTTGACCTGGCTGGTCATGGTGACATGGTATTGACCAATATCATGCTCTATCCAGTTAAATCATGCGGCGCCTTTGAAGTAAGTTGTTTTTGATTTCATTTGCGTATGTTATGCTTCTTAGTTTTAAAATACCTCATATGAAATTTAAGAAATATTTTTAAAATTTAGATTTTCTGTGAAAATAGTGAATAGCATTCTTCATCTGACATTGAATAAAGCTATTCAATTATCCCATTGATTTTAATTACCAAGGGAATACTTCGGTGTAGCACCCGTTCACTGTGGAGGGGGAAGTGTGTTGTATTCTTTACTAAGCGGTGCCACCTAGTGGATGTATCAGACACTAATATGTTAGTATAGTTCAACGGACAGATCACTAGAGAATTCAGAGAAAAGAATCTCATTACAAAAGCCTCACTTATCTTTCACATTGATATGACATTTTCATCAAAATCATTATAACATTTTGCATATTGAATTAACTGAATTACTTTGGTACTCAACCAAAGTGTATATGTCCATTGAAGGTCATTTTTGAATTGTGTGAAAAACCTTTTTTGTGTGTAATTAGAACTTTTTACTCAATTTCTCAGTGTCACTTTGAGTCAATATCATCTTTCTGTCATAGTTTGCATTTTCTGAATATGCTTTCAGAACTCCACTTCCAATAATTCAAGATGTTCTTGTGAAGTATTTTCAAAACAAATGCTTTAACACTAGGAATGAATTAGCGGTCTAACAATACCAACTTTTAATACTCCTCATTTTCATTACATTAACACGTTTGTCAAGTCTCTTTGTCCCTCTCATGACTCTGATGCATGAACTGAACCATGGTTATAAGTTTTTTAAGCCTTATGCTGCTGGTGACTTATTTGGCCAATACAAAATGTTGCATAAAACCTGGAAAATGACTGAAACCCTGGTACATGGGCACTCATCTGAGAGTACTCAGCGAGAGCTATCCAATGAATACCAACATGATAGATGTTTTTTTTAAATCTTTGTATCCTTTTGCTTTGGTCGTAACTAGCCTTAGCATTAGAAGGGTTAATATGTCTCCATTTTTGTAGTATTTTCACATTTATCTCATCTCTGCATCGCAGGAGAGAAGATTGAATATGTATGGGTTAGGCTTTCTGTGACCATGGCTGCAATCAGCTTTAAAAGGCCTGCATAATGTATCGAGGTTTTTCTGGCCGTGCCTTTGTGAGGGATCCTTTTAAATGGCATCGGCCTCGGAGACCACATCTTGACAAGTTGCCTCTCCGACTAACTCCCCATTTGGCTGCTGACAGGGCCATTCAAACTCCATGCCAAGGCGGAGACCTCGCCAAAACCCAATAGACGTGATCAAAAGCTGCGAGCAAACTATAATTAAATGCCCAGATTTAATTACAGCGGTCTCCTTATTGAATTATCCCAGTCATATTGGAATGCTGGGCAGCATATTCGGGTTTTCCGCGTGCTAAGAAATGCTGACCTGTGCCGGGCTGTCGGGTGAAAGGTGCGTTGATTAGTTGTATATCAGTCGGCCGTTTACTGATTTATTGTGCTGGGAGGGTACGGGTGGCTATTCCACCATGCCGCCACTTTTCCACCGCTTTCTGACCTAGCCCACTGCCTGATGCATGTATGCAGGGCCAACCAATCAGGCCCCTGATGCAGGCCTCAACGCTACCTCAAAATGGTACTGGCCCTGTAGGACCAGTAACACCGAGGATCTACTGGTCTCGCAAAATTTTTACTGGTCTAATCTTTCTTTAACATTAAAAGAAAAAAAAACATTGCTTAAAATTGACAGAAAACATTTATTTTTGTTCATTTTCTCTTCATTTATTTCAAATATATTTGGGATATTCTTGAGGGGAAACTTGTTAATAAAATGCCCGCAAATGTTTACTGGCCCTGTAGGACCAGTTGAAGTCTTATTTTACTGGCCCAAAGCCATTTTTTGGGAATTTTTACTGGCCTGGGGCCATAGAACCACTGCCCTGATGTACAGAATGGACCTTTATGCTGTCATGCAATATAGTTGCCAAACAAGTAAGTTGGTGAAATGTGAACCATTGAACCCTACAGGAGAAACAACTAAATTGTTGCCAAAGTCAACCAGGAAATACATGTAATACCTTAGAATCCAAAACTTGTAAGACCTAAGCTGCCAGACTTGCACAGTGTCTAGCTGGCCTGAGACCATTGTAATCATCCTTATCATCATCATCATCATCACCATCATCACCATCATCATCATCACCATCATTATCATCATCACCATCATCATCATCATCACCATCATCACCATCATTATCATCATTATCATCATCATCATCATCACCACCATCATCAACATCATCACCATTCTCACCATCATCATCATCATGATCATCATCATCACCACTATCACCATCGTCCTCATTATCATCATCACCATCTTTGTCAATATCACCATCATTATCATTGCTGGCATGACCGCCATCAGCATCAAATTGCTGAAAGTAAATTGCCAAATTAGAGCTGAGATGAAATGGTTTTAACACTTTAAAAGCATATCTTGGCCCACAAGTAACCAGTCTTAGTTTGGAAATAGAATCAGTGCCACTCTTTAGATACTTATATTTGGTGCTCATCTTCATCATAATTGATATTACCATTATCATCACCATTGCCAATACCATTATTATCATCATCACCATCATAATCATCATCATAATCATCATATTCATCACTATCATCATCATCATCATATTCATCACTATCATCATCATCGTCGTATTTATCACTATCATCATCATCATCACCATCATCATCATCATCATCATCATCATCATCATCATCATCATCATCATCATCATCATGGCCATCATTGATAGTAACACTTATACTAACTACACAGGTGCAAGTCCTTTGATAAATGTCTAGTTCTTACAATATATTTGCGTCTTAAGCCAAAGAAGCATCTGTCATAAATTCCCTTTCCTCTCCCACAGTGAGTTGCTGTCACCTGCAATCAACTCTCTCACCTGTATTCGTTAACACCTGTAATATCATCCCATCATTAAAACTCATTGTAGCAGCAGCTTGGATTAATCCACAGTCTCTAACGACCAGTGGGGCTAGCGGGAGCCCTCTCCTCAGCACGCTATTACTTTACCTCTAATCATGAAATATAGTTGGATCACATACACACCAACACTGCAGTTTTTTCCCATTTGCGAAAGACAATTGACTTTGTTGCTGGAGCTCAGGGTTGATCCTCATGGCGGCCATTTTGCTGAGGAGGATTTGTAAATGGGTGGCGATTGGCTCGGCATTTAATGTATGGAATGGCCGAGGGATCCCAGCTGAATGCCAGATCGGCCTTGATTGAAGGGCTGTGGAGTCACGGTGATTAAACCCTTGATGAGACCATTTGTAAGCCACGCTAATCATACTGTGCTGCTGCTGCCGCCCGCTTGATGATGATGATGATGATGGTGATGATGATGATGATGATGATGATGATGATGATGGTGATGGCATTGGTTTGATGATGATGATGATAATGATGATTATGATGATGGCATTGGTTTGGTGAGAATGATTGTGATGGTATTGGTTGGGTGGTGATGGTGATGGCATTGGTTTGGTGGTGATGATGATGATGATGAGGAGGAGGAGGAGGAGGAGGAGAGCATTGTTTTTTAGAGGATGATGAAAATGGCATTGGTTTGCTGGTGATGATGAAGATGAGGATGATAATGATGATGATGATGATGATGGTGATGATGATGGCATTGGTTTGGTGGTGATGATGATGATGATGAGGAGGAGGAGGAGGAGGGCATTGTTTTTTAGAGGATGATGAAAATGGCATTGGTTTGCTGGTGATGATGAAGATGAGGATGATGATGATGATGATGATGATGGTGATGATGATGGCATTGGTTTGGTGGTGATGATGATGATGATGATGATGATGATGATGATGATGAGGGCATTGTTTTTTAGAGGATGATGAAAATGCCATTGTTTTGCTGGTGATGATGAAAATGAGGATGAGGATGATGATCATGATGACAATTGATGTTGTCATTGATTTGTTGGGGACGATGATGGGGCTGATGATGATGAAAGTGGTAGAGGTAGTAGTTGCTATGGCTGGGAGGATTAATCAAAAGCTCAACCAAACGCTAGGTTTGGCAAAAAGAATTACGCGCTGCTCGAATCAAATTTTGAAAAATAGATTAATTCGGATTAACGATCACATTGCTAAATTTGTTTTCCCCCAGGAAACCCTTATTGTTCACTTACCTGACTAGTCCTTCCGGTGTGATACATACCAATAAAGAAATTTGCCTACCTTATCTACCAGCATGTTTTGGAGGGTTATATGGACACTTCAAGTAAATATTTATCTTTGATTAATTGCTCGGAATTCTTTGGCGATTAAATGAGTCGAAATTTCTGAGCGATTCCTAGCCCGAGTAGTTGCTGTGGTGGTAATGTTTACGATTATGATGATGGTCATTTAGATGGGAATGGGGATAGTAATGGGAATGTTAGTAGAGTGAAACCTCAGAGATTAGGAACTGGGCAGAAGCTTTTACATTGTGTGCTCATAAGGGGAGATTTCACTGTTGTAGAAATGGCATTAAAGGTGATAGTGATGAGGATCAAGAGAAGGTGGTTACGATGATGATGTAAACGATGATGATAATGGTAATGATGATGTTGAGGATGATGATGATGACGACATTGGTAATGATGATGATGATGACCCTGCCTATAGTTAGCGTGGTGTTTTGTTTTTCCAGGTTTTAGAGTGGGAGCTTGGCAGCAAAGGGTTGTTATATGACAGAGAATGGATGATTGTGATGATGAGGATGAGGATGAGGATGATGACGACAATGATAATGATGATGATGATGATGATGATGATGATGATGATGATGACCCTGCCTATAGTTAGCGTGGTGTTTTGTTTTTCCAGGTTCTAGAGTGGAAACTCAGCAGCAAGGGGTTGTTATATGACAGAGAATGGATGATTGTGATGATGAGGATGATGATGATGATGATGATGATGATGATGATGATGATGACCCTGCCTATAGTTAGCGTGGTGTTTTGTTTTTCCAGGTTCTAGAGTGGGAGCTCAGCAGCAAGGGGTTGTTATATGACAGAGAATGGATGATTGTGATGATGATGATGATGATGATGATGATGATGATGATGATGATGATGATAAGCCTGCCTATAGTTAGCGTGGTGTTTTGTTTTTCCAGGTTTTAGAGTGGGAGCTTGGCAGCAAGGGGTTGTTATATGACAGGGAATGGATGATTGTGATGATAATGATGATGATGATGATGATGATGATGCCTATAGTTAGCGTGGTGTTTTGTTATTCCAGGTTTTAGAGTGGGAGCTTGGCAGCAAGGGGTTGTTATATGACAGGGAATGGATGATTGTGAATGAGAGTGGTGCTTGTCTAAGCCAGAAACGCGTGCCCAGTCTCTGCCTGATCAAACCTTACATCAACCTCAACAATCAACAGCTAACGCTAACCTACCCAGGTAAGTCCCTCTTTCAAACAGCAATTGTTAACCCTTTCAATGCTGAGGCTACTTTCTTCCAAAGCACAAGAGGCAATAACTTTTGAAATCCATCTAAACCCTGTCATGTTGGTTTTCATTGGATAGCTCTCGCTGAGTACTCTCAGATGAGTAGCAATTTAAGTCATTTTTCTGTTTTTTTGCACCATTTTGTATTAGCAAATTTAGCCACCAGCAGCATGAGGGTTAATTAATGTGTCATCACCTGCCAGTTCAGTCCTTCTGATAGACTACTAGCTCATAGTTGATAGAAGGGTTGGGAACTGGCCCTTAGCAATGAGAGTAAGGGCTGGGCATCATCTAGACACCAAAACCACTGTAAGCCTCACTTTAGGATGCCCAATTAAGTTGGTCAGTAATATATAAGGCCAAGTAAAATTAATATCAAGATTCCGGGGACCCGACCGACCCTGTCAATTACCGGCCGAGCTTGAAAATTTTATTACGTCCAGCATGGCTGACACCATTAGTCTCGCTGGCACTTCACAGGGAGTTGATAACAAAAGGAGATAGTGGCCTGGGAAAGATTCTATACTCCCCATGGGGTTCCTATCATTACTGCTGACCCACTGATGCTGCATGCTTATTTACGGCATGCTTATTCACGGCATGCTTATATTCACGCCAAACAGGAAATACAGCAGTTAATGTGACCTCTCTTAATTGAAGAGCGTGATTACCTCACCGCTAGGTGCCGCTAGTTGAGCTGATAAGCAATCATTGTTTGGGTGTTGCGGGTTGCGTCACAGCTGGATTACTAAGTGGGGGATGACTTTAAGAACTTGATGAACAAGTATAAACATTCAAGCATCAGATTTCTGGGAAATCATGAACACTACCATAATAGTTCTAGTAGGTAGTATTGTAACATTAGTGGTAGATTATACTGGTAGCCAATTGCTCTTACCAGTTTTGGATGGAGTGTAATTATGATTAACCAGGTTTACTTATATGCACCATTCAATTGAATCCTCAGGAGGGGGCGGATAATGTACTGACCTTCTGCCCTATTAACTAGCCAAGTGGGCATCTAAAAATATTGAAAATGGACTTGAAAACAAACTTTAATTGTGTTGATTTGCAGAATGACAAGATCTAAGTTCATTTGTTTGATCAATGTTTGACAGCTGATAGGGCTTAACCAGGCTTATCAAAAACAAGTAAATAGGATTACTGTAACCTGTTAATATCTTGTTTTTGTTAATCTGTGCATCATATTTTAACACTATCTTCCTGTATCTCCTTTTTGAATATATTTCTTTACTGTATTTCTTTATGCATCCTGTTTTTTTCTCTCTTATAGTCTCTCTCTCTCTGATTTTGTATGTATATTTCTTTCATTGTATTTCTTGATGCATACAAATAAATTCTATCCCTGCTGTTTGTTATTTGTATACATGAATAAACACAACCATGCGTTGTCTTATACCCTTTGAACACTATTAATACATAAAATGGGTTGCCTGTATTGATCTTCTGTAGTTTCCTTCAATGATCTGTTCAAAAGATAAAAAATTCAAATGTTTTATCATTAGATGTACTGCGAAAAACATCAAATGACCTTCCTAAATTGCCTATTTTGCTTGCAGGATAGCCCTTAGAATGCACCTCAGAGCATGTAGACCCTTTGGCTTCTGGGGGCCTTGAGGTGTGGCACCCAGAGGAATTTTGCTGATGATTTTGCATGGGGTATATATAAAGTTGAATTTAATAAGACATTTTACAGAAGCTTATTTTATAGAATTTTCTAGTCATCCTAATCATTGTACTGTTATTTTGGAAATGCTTACTATTGAAATAGAATATACTAATTGATGTGCTAGCTGCTTACAATACTGGTCAATAATACAAAAAGTGATACAGGTGCTGTGTTTTCAAAAAAAAAGTGATACAGGTGCTGTGTTTTCAAAAAAAAAAAAGAATTGCCTACCTACCTACCCTCTTTTTTCTGGCCATGTCCCCTGAAGCGTACTTTTATTTTTATTTGGCCTAAGAGAAAATTACTATCAAAGCTGGTGGTGGCTACTTTGGCCAATACAAAATGATGTAAAAAAGCTGAATTTTTTTCAAAACCCTGGCATGTCGGTACTCATATGAGAGTTCTCAGTGAGAGCAATGTAATGAATACCAACATCACAGGGTTTAGATTGTTTTCAAAAATCTATGCATCCTTGTGCTCTGGACAAAAGTAGTCTTAGTATTGGAAGGATTAAGATGACAAATGATGAAAAATCTACACCCTGAGTATTGCGAGCCAATATAGGCCAAAATTGAGGTTTGTCACAGAAGTGCCACTCAAGTCGTGTGACTAGGGGATTAAGAATAGGGTGTCTCATTACCAAGCCAGAACAATGGGATTAGTGCTAATCCCATTGTTACCACAATTTAGGGAGACAAATAGCGCTGGTGTTAAGTTGTTGCCGCAGGGAGCTGTGAGGCAGGATAGGATTTAAGCCAAGGTTAATTGCGAGGCCAGCGCTGGAATATCCCGGGCATCAAGGAATGACTAGTAGATCAGCGTAAGTAGCTATACTGCACGCATGACTAACCAAGCACTGAAAATGCTCTCTACTGGGAGCCAGTTTCAGTTCCGTTAGAATGATACTCTCAGATTACAGGGAAGCTCTCAGGTTCATTTAGTTCTCTCCTGACCTTTGAATATTGATCATTTACTCACATCTGGAGTGTACACATTATCTGTCATATGTGGAAATGAAGAAGCACATTTGAAATATTTCTACTAAAATTACTGTCGGGTTAGGAAACAATCCATTTATGTGTTCGAAGGTGAACTTGGATATGACGGACTCAATGGGACCAGGAAAATTGGTCTGTCATATGCAAAATCTGTCGTATACATATGACGAATACTTGATATGCATCGGACTGGGACCAAGCATATTGTCCGTCATATGCAAAAATCTGTCATACGGTGGTCCGTCATATCCAAGTTCACCTGTATAAGAATGGATATGTAGCGAGAGACCAATTACCATATGTGCTATAGTGAAGGCCTGGCTGTGCTAGGGGTCTTGAATCTGGCCTAAGAGTGACGTCACTAGGAGAGAAAGACCAATGAGGGCTCTCGTATCATTTTCATTACTGAGAAACTTGCGTGATAGCATGCGCAGAATGCGCACTTTTGGGCTATTCACCACAGCCAGCCTGTTTAGGTTGACTGGCTGGTTTTTTTTGTTTTTGTTTTTATCTATCTAAGGTTTTCACCAAAGCATGATATTATAATAAAGGACCAAAATCATTTGACCTGCTCTGATATTTTAGGTATCATACTTAAGTTTGTTTTACAGTTGAAACTGGTAAGCAAGGGCATGTGTACCAAAAGAAAAAGGTGTGAGCTGACAGGTAAGTCTGCTATGAGGTGTATATCAATGCAGGGTATTGTGTATTTCAGGTATCAGCTCCCTGGATGTGCCCCTCATTCCCAAAGCTTGTTGTACAGGTGAGGAGGAACAGGTGTACCAGTCAAAGGTGTGCGGGGACAGGTAAGTCTGCCTAAAGGTGTAAATTGATACAGGGTATGTTCCCCTCATGCCCACAGCTCTATGTACAGGTGAGGAGGAACAGGTGTACCAATCAAAGGTGTGCGGCGACAGGTAAGTCTTTATGGAAGGGTCTACAGTATAGTAACCTGGAATAGATAGTAGCTTGTAGAATCTACTTGCCAAACTCATGTCTCTACTAGCCTTACATCTTTTGACAAATTTATAAATAATCAAATAACAAATTGAAATATGCAAAAACGTGAATCTCCAAATAAAATCTAAATCTCTAAGTTAAAGACATCTGATGGACAAGCATATACCAATAACAGGAAAGTGTTACCTCCTGGTGGGGAATCAATGAACTAAGATGTGAATAGTGATAGGAATGCCCCCTGGTGGGTATAGAGTAAATCGGAATCTTCATACTCTCTCACAAAAACTTATTTAAGGTTGAGCTAATAAGTCTGACTTTTCACTCATCTTTATATCTACCCAGAACCCTGTTAACATACATTTCACAAAAATGACAGATTTATCTCCAAAATCAAATCGTTATATTATCACAATTTCACATTTCTAGGGTTGAGGCGAAGGACTGTGGTCGTACTGTCACCTCCTGGCTGTCTCAGGCTCTGGGCATCAGCGGCTGCCGACTCCTCAGGCAGACCGGCAACAGCACTCGCAGGATGAAGCTGACAACACAGGTGGCGACACCTGGTGGCAAAGACAAGAAACAAGACAATGGAGGCCTGCGACATGAAGAAAGCTTGCCATCTCATAATACATCTGACGGACCATCATATACCAATAATAGGAAAGTGCTGCCTCCTGGTGGGGAAACAATGAACCAGAATGTGAATGGTGATAGGAATGATATTCTTACTACGCCCCCTGGTGGCAATAGAGTGAATCACGCCATGGAGGAAAAAGTGCCACCTGGTGGGCAGATTAGGAACCAAGCCAGCCTGTCTCTAGCCAATGAGTCTCAGTTTCTGCTGTTGAACAGGGCAAGCTGTGTGGACCTCTATAGGAGGATCACCAAGGCAATAGTAACCAAGGAAACAGATGAAGAATGCAGGAAGGGTAACTATTTCTGTAGAAAAGCTAGACCTCTGACAGATTTGACAAATATTTCCTATTGAAAAAGATCTGCAAATTTCAATGTGTGAAATTTTAACCAAATACACCTTAACTATCATAACCTTCTTGTGAGAATTCTAAATGTTAAAATGATAGTGGGAACTCAGTTTTGCTAATCTTGTTTATTATTCAAGTGATTTTCAAAAGTATATATTCTATGTATTAATGTTTCTTTAAAGATCATGATATGATTTCAGTATGTGATATCCCTTTAACCCTAATGTTGCTGGTGGCTAATTTGGCCAATACAACATGATGCAAAAAACCTGAAAAATGATTGAAACCCTAGATCATGGGTACTCATCTGAGAGTACTCAGCAAGAACCCTCCAATGAATACCAAAATGACAGGGTTTAAATGGTTTTCAAACAATCTTTGCGTCCTTGTGCATTGGACAAAAGAAACCGCAGCATTGGAAGAGTTAAGGAATGATGCTAAAGAAAATAGGAGATATTTAAGTGACCCTATCACCATTCAATAAAATGTATTAATAATCTACTTTTTGTTTGACTCAATTAGTCATGGTGGCAGTGAGAAGCCAATGCTAACATCTATAACTTGATTGCAGGTGTAGATGACTTTATTAGTCGTTTCCGTGGCAACTTTGTGGTGAGTGGTACAGAGCCATATATGGAAGACCACTGGTCAGCAGTTGCTATTGGCAACCAACACTTCATGGTAAGTTCTAAAGACTTTACAGAAAATCAACGCATTTTAAATTGTGAGCTAGAAATAAAAGCCAAAGATATGTCCACTGTGGTTATTTGGATATTACAACATGACATGTATTTATTTCATTTTAAGGGGTTATTTCATATTCAAATCTATCAGGCCAATAAAGCCATCCACTAGCTGTTACTGAGATAACAATTATGACTCGTCTTGGATAAAAGGATTTTGACTTTTAAAAGCCAAGAAGATGCATGGCTCACAAGTATGATATTTTAGGGTCAGATCATCTGGCACTTCATGCCCTTTAGAATTAAAGAAATAAAGGTAGTGTATAGATTCTTAGGATTTCTAATTTCTTTTTTTTAATTTATCCATGAATGAAGCAGTTTAGGAAAATTCTTTCTGTGTATGGGGGGGGGGGGGGGGTTAGTTGGATAATTGTGAAACATACCTCTTATAATGGTCATTTTCTTTTCAAATTTCGAATTTTCCGTCTTTTTTCATCTCATCAGAGCCAGGGTCCATGTACCCGTTGTCAGATGGTCTGTGTGAACCAAGGCACCGGAGAGCGCAGCAAGGAACCATTCATGACATTGGCAACTTATAGGGGTAAAAAGGTGCGTAGTTTTATAGTTCATATTATAGATGTAACGCTACCTCATTGTGTCGTCTGTGCAAGAAGATGCGCAATACCTTCCGTGTTTAGTATTAGTATTTTTTCTGGAAATTATCGAACAAGAAATTGAACTATCCTGAGAGTAATGCAATGTTTGTTTTTATCTTTGATTGAGGGTTACATATACAAGACATACTGAGATATAGAATAGATGCTTTAAAGTGGATAAAATGATTGGTGTAAATCAAACGTACCATTTATGATACATGAAATATTGTTGTTGTTGATTCATTGTTTTAAGGTAGCATATACTTTTGCTTATTATTGGAATGAAATTTTAAGTATGCTTAATCCATTAATGTTTAACAGATACTATTGAATTTTCACAATAATTTGGAGATGAAGGATGTTTTTACAATATTTGAAGGAAAGTAGTGTTCGGTAGTGTTCCTATTACAATTTCTCCCCCTGACAAACATGTTTTGGATAATATTTTTGAGAGAAATATTAACCTGAACCCAGCCAATAATACTCATTCCATAATGTTCCTATACCATGGTAAATTTCTTGAAAGTATTTATTATTGGTTTATTTCAGGTTTCTTTTGGAATCCACTTGAGCCAGCGAGAGAGGTTAGCGGTTTCAGGGACAGTAGTGAGAGTTGGAGACAGAGTCATTCACCACTCCTAGCACACCAGTCTAACTTGCATCCCCTGGACCTAGAACCAGCTACATGAATTTGGAGTTGGAATTTTTATACTCATTTTTCTGTCACAGCTTAGTCTCATCACCAGGCAGCTAATCATAGTAGAGGAAATGTAGTACCCGGGCAAAACCACCGACTTACCACAAGTCTCTGGCAACTCTCTCACATGCCTCAAGCCATATTTGAACTCTTGACATTTTCCGAGTTGAGAGCCAGTGAGCAGTCGAGAGTGATTCTTATACCTGGTTTTAAGTTAAGCATTTTATTTACGGTTCAATTTTTAGTTTTAGACTAAATCATTTTTATATAAAAAACTAATTGATATTAAAACTGCTTTTTTGTGAACACGGTTTGATGTTAATTTGTTAATACCTTTGATAATCAGTGTTAATGATATTGTTATGATGTGATTTTTCATAAATGTGAAAAATTGTATATTTAAGTTTGTATATTCTGTGACATTTAGCAAAACGACTGTGATGGTAATTTCAAATTTATTATAATGATTAGCAAGATTTATTGTTATTTTGAAAGAAATCTCGCATATGCAGAGATATGTATATCAGGAAGACCCAATGGCAGTTAATATATGGCAATCTGTGATGAATAGTTTTTTTATTTGGTATAGTAAATACAATTAAATATCCTAGGCAAATGATTAATTGATAGACTTATTAAGGATTAGCATTTTGTAGCATATATATATTTCAACTCTTTTGAGTGTTTGAATAAGAGCATATAGTGCAGTAACACCATTGTTAGGGAAGATCTTACCTGTGCATTTCATGACGATTGCAATGTTCATTGCATTCTAATGAGATAGGTTGAAGACTATATCTCAGGACCACTGCCAGGCAGACTATCTTTAACCCCTCTAATGATGAGGCTACTTTCGTCCAAAGGAAAAAGATGCAAATATTTTTGATTACCAACCAAACTCTGTCATGTTGGCATAAAAGCTCTCATCGAGTACTCTAAGATGAGTACCCACGTGCCAGGCTTTCAGTCATTTTTCAGGGTTTTTGCATACTTTTGTATTGGCCAAATTAGCACCCAGCAGCATAAGGGTTAAACATACACAAATTGGGAGTAGCGGCTGAAACTACTCCACAGTGCCATTTATCAACATGAGCTTCTAGCTTTCTTAAATGTTCCATTGAACTTATAAATATATGAACTCAGGGCCACTGACAGAATAACTATTTTCATGGTCAAGAGAGTGTGCATGCTAAACCAAATACCATATGTTTTTCATTCTGTCAATACCTTGGATGTTATATCATGTTGAATTATGCAATATATACACCTCAAGCATTAATAGAATATTTTCTATCAATGAGACATCTTTTATGAAGTTTGTGCACTGGTTGATATAGAGAAACTTACTAATATATTTTGTTAAAGCGCTTCAATGACAACAACTTGAATAGTAAAGCTGTCACAGCGTGATTTGTGTAGAAATGTTCATAACACATAAGTGCCTTACATAAGTAAGATTGAGGAAGAGTATGCAATGTGAAATTCTCCCTGCTCATTAATAATTTATATAGTTTTATATAAACTATGTCTAGTATTATTTTTTCAAGATTTGTTATGAAACGGTTCCTCAGAATTGATCATTGTACAAACAGAGTAATCCTTGTGGGTTGTTCACGATCAATAATCTGGTGAGAGGTTGACATATAAAATGAGTGAAAATATGTGTCATTATGTATTGGATTATTAAAATGGTGAAATGATAAGTATATGCATTTTTAAAATGTGAAATGACTGATTATTTGTTCCATAATTTACTGCAAGAAGTTGAAAACCTGTGCCGCTATCTATCTTACCACGTTGAGTTATAAAATAGGCGAAAAAATCTGTAACATTGAATCAATAAGTGAATGGAAATTACATTATTCATTGCAATATGTATTACACAAAATTGAAAATCTGTTATTTTTTGCATCATGTTGAATCATAAAATGAGTGAAAATATATAGCATTATATAGTGCAGTATGAGAATCATGATATCTACTGCGTCAAGTTGACTGAGTGAAAATCTATGCAGTGTAGAATTATGAAATGAATGAAATTCTATGCCATATTGCAGCTTGAACTTTACATTTTTGTATACAAATTTTATCCTATTGATTATAAAATTCTAGAATGAAGGTGGTCTTTTGTTATTACTTGTGTATGAAAAAAATAAAAGATAAGATAATTTGCTTCCCCTTGAGCCAGCAAGTATGCGTAGCTAAGATTGGTAGATGTTGGAAGAATGGTCCAAGGGTAGTCTAATCAATGCCCATAAACAATTACGACTAGGGGTAAAACGGTCACCTCACATTTCTTAGGTACACAGTTAAATCGAACTTGTGGTATTCAATGAACTGTGAGCATTTTTATGGTCAATTTCTTTACCCCCCATCCCATTATTCCTCAATATATGTGTGCTTCAGGTGTCCGATTCCCTGATTTGTGGGTGGTCAGGATGACCAGGCCTAACGCAAATCTGACCATGTCCCAAAGTGGGGGCACGGCATTTTGGTAGGCCCCATATACTCCCCTATCCATCTAAGGTAAAAAATTCCATTTACATGGGGGGTAATTAAAATCCATAATTTGGGTCCCTGGCCGATAGCCTAAGTGTTGGCAGATTCCTCATGTGGCTGGCTGGGTGGTATGTTCCCCTTAATGGACTTTAAATAGTTCAACGAATGAATAGTCTTGGCAAGGAATAGATATAATGCACCTTGGCAAAAAGATCAGGTCACAATATAAACATCATTTAACCCTTCCAGTGCTGAGGCTACTTTTGTCCAAAGCACAACGATGCAAAGATCTTTGAAAATCATTGAAACCCTATCATGTTGGTATTCATTAGAAAGCTCTCGTTGAGCACTCTCAGATGAGTACCCATATGCCAGCGTTTCAGTCAATATTCAGCTTTTTTGCATGATTTTGTGTTGGCCAAATTAGCCATCAGAGATAATAGATCCAGGTATTTTTTTTGTAATTCAGAAAACTGTCAATAGGGAGCTTCCACAATCCAATTAGTGGTAGCTCAAGAAGCAATACAATAGTTTCAATTTTATCCAATAGGGGGAAGCACCATGCAGCAAAGACCTTTCAGTCTCAAAGAAAAAAAAGCAGCAATCTCCAAAATCATTCTGGCCCATCTACTACGAGTTATTCTAGGAAGGCATTTATGCCAACGAGAGATAATGCATGGAAGATGTTATCATTCAACTCACTAAATTCAGCAAGTAAGAGAGGGCTCTTGAAAGTGCTACAAACTCTTCAAGCTTAATGCTCTCTGTATGAATATTTTTTACAAAATGATTTCAGATTGGGCGATTGGATCAGACATGATTTGCAATATCTGGATATAAATAAGTACTGGGTGCATGCAGAGATGTTGATTTACTGGGATACGAAAGAATAAGCTACTGCCTGACTCTAAAAAATGTATATAAAATATTTCTAAACTAAATTCCCTCACCAAAATACTTATAATGAAATCTCTCAAATGTCTTCTGATCACATGGTAAGTTTGGAGTTTGTAGATTGAATAGTTTGGGTAGAATCTTCCATAACTTATAAACATATTCCTTTGGAAATTATGTGTCATAAGTTACAAATAGGAAGTTCCCAGAAAACGCAGTGCATAAACGTCCCTGGTGCATGCAATTTATTAACAGAAATGACAGGGAATGATCCATACAAAACCAGGAAATGGGACAAATAATACAAAATCAACAAAACATATTCATATTACATTTTAATTTCAGACATTTTTCTGCAAATACAATGCATTAATTCATACATTAATTTCAGTCATGCTGTACTGCAAATACAATGCATCAATTCACATAGTAATTTCTGACATGCACTGCAAATGCAGTGCTTTAATCCACACATTAATTTCAGTCTTTGTTCTGCAAATACAACGCATCAATTTACATATTAATCTCTGTTGTGCTTGTGTTCTGTCACAGTACATCCGTATTGAATTAAGAAATATTGGAGTGGATTAAGATTGTGTACAACATAGGGAACCAGTTGTTTCTCAGTTCACCCCAGGCATGGTGAGCTCTTGTTAACCCTTCCAATGCTGAGGCTACTTGAGTCCAAATCACAAGAATGCTAAGATTTCTGAAAATCATCCAAACCTTGTCTTGTTGGTACTCATATGAAAGCTCACCCTGAGCACTCTCGGATGAGTACCCATTTGCCAGGGTTTTCATCATTTTCAGGATTTTTTTTATCATTTTGCATTGGCCAAATTAGCCACCAGCAGCATAAGGGTTAAGTAGTCCTGCTTTTTCAGCTCTGCAATGGTCTCTTCCCACTTTCAAACTCATAATTCTCTTTGTTAACCAGCGTCTATATTCAGTGGGCAAGTGCTACAGAGGGAATGAGTGCAACACTTTAGTGGAACAGCCTGATCATATGTCTTGAACTGGACATGTGTTATCTATTCTGTCAGATGGAATCCATACACCTGGGACAACAACATTATGGAGCTGTATATCCATAGAAAATGACAGCCAGTTGAAATATTCATTACTTGATAGGTTTCAACTGCTCTGTCAGATGATATTCCTATGTTCATTTTGTTATTATCAACGCTGCACGGGGTGTGTGTCCATAGAAAATAACAGCCTGTTGAGATGATTCTCACTTAACATGCGTCAAACGCTATATCAGATGATATTCCATTGTTCAATTTTAAAGGAATCAATGCTGCACAGGGGGGTGGGTCCATAGAATGTAAAAGCCTGTTCAAGTCTTGTGCAACACCATACACACACGCATGTCTCCTGATGTCCACTTATTTCATCAACCCATGTTCTGTCTGTTTCCCCATCCCCGACGATGCACTGAAAAAAGAAAATGAAATCATAGTGAAACATCAAGCATAACATTTTAAACGAGGGACCAGCCAGACCCCTATCTCAAGAAAATTGGGGGCCAAAAATATTTAGGGCTTAGGTATAGTTCTTTTTCAATTTCCTTCAAATATTAGTGAAAACATGGTTGTATTTCGTTGTACAATATGAATAGAATAGAATATAAACCAGAGGTTAAAAGTTGAAAAACATATCCAGTGACTGAACAATGCAAGTTTAGGTGCCCATAGCATATTTTAATGCAAAGATCCCCTAGAATAGCACAATTGAAGAACCCAGCAAGTAATAATGTTGAAAACACCACTGATGATTTGAGTGTTCTTTACACAACTTAAAAATCAATATTTCAATAGGGAATTTGGGTCAATGCTTATAGACAAATGGTCTATTAACAACCCTTTATAGCAACATATACTAAGGGTTTTTAACAAAATGTTATGAGCACTGGCTGTATCTTGGAAAGCCTAACCTACCGTCTTTATACTCGTCCCATTCCTGTGTTTTCTGTCGTTCCTCAGGATCATCCCTGTCCTGTCTCTCCTCTTTCGCAATTGCCTCCTTCTCCTCCTCAGCAGCCTTCTCTGCCGGGTCGTTAGAGCTGCCCTGCATCGACATAGCGTCACTGAAAACAACACAGAAATATACAAACTATTACGCTAAAACTAGACCTAACCTTCCATCTTCTCCTGTGGGTCGTTACAGCTGCCCTGCATCGACATAGTGTCACTGAAAACAACACAGAACTATACAAACTATTGCACTAAAACTAGACCTAACCTTCCATCTTCTCCTGTGGGTCGTTAGAGCTGCCCTGCATGGACATAGTGTCACTGAAAACAACACAGAAATATACAAATTATTACGCTAAAACTAGACCTAACCTTCCATCTTCTCCTGTGGGTCGTTAGAGCTGCCCTGCATTGACATAGCATCACTGAAAACTACACAGAAATATATTAACTATTACGCTAAAACTAGACCTAATCTTCCATCTTCTCCTGTGGGTCGTTAGAGCTGCCCTGCATCGACATAGCGTCACTGAAAACAACACAGAAATATACAAACTATTACGCTAAAACTAGACCTAATCTTCCATCTTCTCCTGTGGGTCGTTAACCTAACCAAAAACAAAAGTCAATGACTGACTGATATAACATAACTAAAACTAAGGAAGGCAATTTCAAATGATATTGACTTCAAATGAAACTTGTGAAGTTGACCTCAAATGAAACAAAGCTGACACATCAAATTCAATGGAAAGCATTCAGTGCAGAACCACCTGGTGGAAATGTTACTGTCTGCTATAAGAGCCTACCACTTTCTTTTTGAGCTCCATACCTCTTTCACTGGCTTAGTCATGTCAGAGATATATACACAACCCTAGGTTACAGACGTCTCTCGTTGTGTTCACTTACCCCCTATCAGGAAGTTTTCCTTGTGCTATCTGCATATCACACCATTCCTCTATAGTAAAGGTGGGTAAGCTGGGATAGCCAGCTCCTACGACCTGTTTCTGTAGAGCGTTTCTCGTTATGATGAATGGTCGACTCAACTGCAATCAAGATCATAGCAAGAATTCAAAAGAAAATCTAATAATGCTTTATTTCAATTCTTTAGCTTTAAAAACAGAAAAAGTAAATTCAGAACATCAGAGTGAGGCTAGAGAGATCAATTTATTGGAGAGAGAATTTACGGAAGGCTATTTCATCTATTTTGTTATTGGATGCATGTGCCGCATACATATGCTCAAAAGTGTAGTATAATTATTGAAATAAGCTATTTAGACCATTCAATTTTACTTTTACTAGATATGCAGAACCAACTCTCAGAATATCAAAAATTGAAATGACTTTTCAATACAAAACATATTTACCACTATTTCTATTTTCAACAATACTTACTAAACCCTTTGGCTGTGGTTTCTCGACTTTAGGTGGTTCTTGCTGTCTTCCATCTATTTTCATTCTTGCCATATGTTCTAAAATTGGTAATTCCACTGAAAAAGTAAGTCCAGAATACAATTCAACGATAACTTCAAGATGAATTGAGGGAGGTTAAATCAATAATAGAAGTAGAAATAAGTCACTGCTGAAACAGAAATGCAAACATAGCTGAAATAAGATATGAACATTTATTTTCCAATAGCTTTTTCTTAAACTAATGAATGTAAAAATACCCACTCAGTGCTTTACTTCTAAAACCAGTGAAAATCTTCAGTCCAAGAAATCAATTATAAAATGACATATCATTTGTAAACCAAAGTTTGCAAAAGTAAAATATCAGTAATATTTTTTAAAATATGCCATTTTTATTTTTTCACCAAGAATGAGATTTAATTGGCTTCCGCATAGCTAGTTTTTTTCTTTTTCTGCAATCAATAGTATGTCTTAAATGAACCAATATGTTTCCTACGTTTATGATATTTCAGATACACTTTTTGCTGAAATATACAGGTGAACTCGGCTACGCCAGACCACTGTAAGACAGACTTTTGGCTATGATGGACGATATGCTTGGTCCCAGTCAAAGGCATATCAAGTATGTGTATTGGACCATGCATAGGCCGGATTCTGTATGCCGGAACTCTTTCTACCACGGACCAATCTCACGGCACACACGATGCTACTTACAATGTAATTAGCATTGTGTATGCCGAACAAACCCGTGTTTAGCAGTCGGCTTATTCCCGCAGAGACTAACACATGTGCAGAGTTACGTTTGGCCAGACAGCACTCAGTTGCACTGTCTAGTATTTCTCAGCAGACATATACATGTATAATAAAAGTCCAGCCAGGCATATTTTTTAGCTGTTTTGACTTTTATATATATATCAAATGAGATCCCCAATGAAATAACATACACACTTGCATAGGACAGAGTGAGTCCGTCATTTGCATATGACGGATTTCGCATATGACAGACCAATTTTCCTAGTCCAACTGAGGTTGTCATATCCGAGTTCACCTGTATCACAGAAAAGTTTGGTCTTTTAAGGGAACTACAGGCATCATTGGGTAAACAGAATCACCCATTCAACAACCACTCACTTTCTATACTGTCTATAAAGACATGATTAGGTTAATAAAATCATCTCTTTAATTAACAATCACTCACTTTCTATACTGTCGAGTTCATCCATTGATATATCTGTCCACCTCGTTAATAAAGTCATGTAATAATCTCTCTGAAAGCAAACAAGAAGAAAATTAAAATTCATAGTGGGTGGGAATGTTTCTTTATTAATCAAATACTATACATAATCAAGCGTTCATCCTAAATGAAAATGGGATCATGATTTTAGGAGAACATTATTGAAGGTCAGATAAGAACAGGAATCGTTTCCAGCCAAATCAAAAGCTTCCTCTCCACTAGAGGAGGTGCTGCTTGAAAAAATGACAATTCATAACGAAGTATAGAAATTTTGTCTTGAATGATAAAACAGTAACATCTATCAAAGAGTACTATTTAATCTCTCCAATCGGTTAATTGCCTTTGAATAAACTTTAGGAAGACCTGAGCAATTTATTATATATACTTATCATAATTCCAATATTTCTTAATCACTGTCTCTTCACATTAAAATGCATTCTTTAGATAATTTCCTTTTAGCCCTATGTTCATATCAACTTCATTCTCATTATATCTTATGCAAGTCAGCTTTGTGTCTGGGTTGGTACCTTTGAAATTTTCGCAATACAATAATATATATATATATATTTCCTTAAAGATACAATACTTTAAAACAATATCTTTAACCATACTGCCTCACAGGGACCTAATGCGGTACCTATCCGTAAGTATGGTTGACACAAGGACATCTCTCGAACTTATTTGCTTACTTGTATATCATGAGATATTTACTGCCAAAATGTTTTGACCAGTGTTAGATCAATAAGGATGTTATTTACTTCTAAATAATCTCTTTAAGCAAATAGAAATAAAAAAATTATTTACTTTACTACAATATAAGAACAATACTGAAAAGATACATTACCATCACTTCATCATCAACATGATCTTTCTTTACATATTCAAATAATTCCTTTAATCTTTTCTCAGTTTCTTTTTGTTGTTTAAATCGTGCCATCTTTTGGTCTCTTTTACTCTGCATGGCTGAAATATCTGGTCGCCCAGGAGCACTGGAATAGTAAAATAGGAAAGATATTGTCAATACAGGTGAACTGGTTTAATCCGGTTGGATGTGGATCATAAATTTCTGTCCGGATTAGGCATAATCCGGATTATGCATGAAGGCATAAAATAGAAGAATTTAGCATGTATGCACGACAAGGCGTGCACATTTCAAAAATCAAGACGGAATCGTGACCCATCAATTATATATTTACAACGATTATATATTTCCCTGACCCTCCCAACACATCCCTCTGTCTATTTAATTGTCTGTCTTCTTCGTTTTTGTGGGAGAGCACAGCATGTAAATGTATTGGGAGGGACCGGGCCCTTGAAATCTGTTCGGTAAATCCAAATATCCAGATAAAACACGTCTGTATTAAGCCAGTTCACATGTATATGTAAACCTACATGGGGTCTTGTTTTTTGGGGGCCTAATAAAACCATGGACAGTAAGTACAGAATAGACTGATTTTGAGATTTATACTGATGCTCTTTTTAATTGTGTTACCTTTTTCAATTTGATCACTGTTCAGATAAGGTGTTCACCTCTCATTAAACTTAAATGTTTTAGAAAATAATTGAGACCAGGGAAAAGTATTCACTATTGGAGGTGTTTGATTCCACATACCTGTTCTTTGTGGCTGCCTTCTGAATATCACTTTTTTCTGAATAAATTTTTGGTATTTCCACCTGTGTTAAACCATAATCCTTCACAAGCTTCAGGAAATCTACATAAAACACCTGAAAGGTAATTAAAGTCATATGAAAAACATAAATAGTATTATTACATGTATGGCCTAAAAAAAAAGTTGTTTGTTTCCTGTAACCCTACCCTAACAAGTTTTTACCGACCTACCTGCCCAATTTTTTTTCGGACCGTTACAGGAAACAAACAATTTCTTTTTTTAGGCCTATCTACTCTTATGAATTAACTTTATAAGTAAACATGCATTAACCCTTACTAAAACTGGAACTTTTTGTGCTGCATGTTTGGTTATCACCAGGTTGTTCTCTAGAACCAGTGTGACCACCTGTGTCAATTAGGCACTTTATGAATGATCTTAGTAGGTAGACATTGCACAACTTTTGATCTATATTACAAATTATGCTTCTTTCAACGTTCTTATTTCTTCCATGAAATGATTTTATATGAAGATTAACACACACAGGTCCAAGGGTGTCGCATAATCCATGTATGAAAACTTAGGTACACAGGTAATCAAGACACCATTTTGGTGGCCTATGGGCTGCAGATGGCTCTAAAGATTTTACATGAGGCACTTACAAACTTGCCTTAATACGATGGAAAGGACCAGGATAAATCAATTTGATATATAATTGATGGTGTTCGCATTTTAAGTGAAAACTGTATAGTACATACAGAAATCAAAAATAGTACACACAGGAAATTTCTTAAATGCTATACTTGCCAAGCTCCCTGAAAATTTGCCGAGTTAATTGTGCTAAATGAGTTTGACCTGTCGCAGGTTCTAAAGCCCCTGTCGCACACTGCAGTGATAGTCGGACACCCCGAGGAAAGCCAGTAACTTACCTGAGACCTTTTCACTGTTTCAAAACGATCTTCCTTTGTATTTTTATTTGTTAGATATGCTAATAGAGCCGGTAATAGCATATACCTGGAAATACAACAACAAGAAACATGTCAGGTACAATAAAGACATGTTTATCAATGACTCAAAAACAAAAACACAATCTTGCAGGATTGCTTCATTACACATTCACTTATACATTCGTTGGAGCACCTGCTAAATATCTTGGATTAAGAAAAGAATGGATGTAGCGAGAGACCAATAACTATATGCCCTATAGTTAGGCCTAAAAAAAAAGTTGTTTGTTTCCTGTAATCCTACCCTAACAAGTTTTTATTCAAAAAAATCCCTACCCTAAAGTTTTTTCCGCCCTCTTAACTCCCAATCAACGTGAAACATGCATAAAACACCCATTTTTGACCAAAGAAAATAATGAATTTTTTTTTTTTTACCGACCTACCTACCCTATTTTTTTTCGGACCGTTACAGGAAACAAACAATTTCTTTTTTTAGGCCTGATGTGTTGGTCTTTTGATCCTGGGCTTTGTTGAGTGGGCTGTTTAATTCTCAACCAATGGAAGTGGCATTGTGGAGAGTGGTTAGGTTGCAGTTTTAACAATTTCGTATCATTACATGTGCTTTTATTTTTGATGTTAATTATCGTTTGCTATCGATAAACTCGCTGATTATCGATAGCGCTACTATCGTGGTGCAACAATCAATAATGTGATATTTCGATAAATCGTCCGAGCACTACAAGCCGCCTTTATAAAAACTACCAACACTTTGAAATATTGTACATGTACTTACTTGATTTCGTTACTTGATACCTCTTCTATATCTTCATTGCTGCTAAATAGGGAAAGCTGATTTGTCATCATCATCCCTAATTCACATTTCTTGGTTACATCAGCAACTTTTTTCTGAAAAAAACAACAAAAAGGATTATTTTCAGAATCACCCTAGGTAGTTTTGTCACAGGGATACAAACACTTTTCACGTCAAGGATTATGTTGACTGATATCTCTTGCCTTCTTCAGTCTCCAAAGGTTGGTAAAATCTGATAGCAATCCTTACAGTTATTGGCATGGATAAGTATCTCTATCCTTGCACTTGTAGGCATGAACATGACATCACAGGGTACACCTTAGGGACGCATTGTTTTTTATCAGTACCCTTTATTGTTCACATCTAAGATACCAGTGCAAAGATTGTCAAGAAGTCAGCTGAGCAATCATTACCATAACTTGTGTTCTTAGTGTTCCGCTAGAGGAAAAATGATTATTTTTGCCAATTTATGAAGGTGGGCCGTTCTTTACCGTAATTTGCCAGCACAGTCAATAAGTCCTGGAGCACGGCAATTTTTTGGTGACCGTAGTTCGATAATAGCTATGAATATCGTCACCTAGTGTTTTCTAATTACCATTTGAATGAAGTCAGTCTGAAATCTCACTTTTATCCCACTTGAAAGGTGCCGCAGCGCTCAATATGGCTGCCAGATTTTTGTAAACAAATGACTTTGAGGATTCTTTGGTCGGTACCCTTTGGACTACTGATCACTCCGTTATAAGTGAGTTTATCAAAAAAATAAACATAGCAGCACGCTCCGCTAGCTCACATTAATTATCCTAGTGCAGTCAGGTTTGAAGTAGTTTGGGAACTGAGGGAGTAATTTGGGAAGATTGATTTTTATCATTGGGAGGTATAGGGAGGTCCCCCTACTCTAATATCAAATAGCATCAATATATAAAATGAGTATTAGAGTCGGCATGGCTATCTTAGAGCAAAAGGTGATGTTCATGTCATGCGAGACTTTTGTCATATGAGACCAGATACAAACATACAGACAAAGGGACAAACAGACAGAGTTCCATGAAAAATCTAGATACTCGTCCACATACACATGTATACATTTTATCTAATTGAGTTAGTTCCTCTTAGTTTCACATATACACACGTTACTTGAAATGCTCGCTTGCTCTCACTGCACTACATGCGGCGCGCTAGTGGTCGCTATCACTTCTCATTCTGACATTCTGACAGTTGTGGTAGGTAGGTAGGTAAGGATCGGCAACCACTTTGGCTCGCGGGCTCACCCCACTATGTACAGGGGAGCTACCGAGTGGTCCCCTTCCCCAGGTCTCTAACTAACTGTTGTGTCCCCTGACCTAGGGGTGGCGCCCTACCCCCCCCCCCCCCCCCCCCCGTTTAGTGGTTAGGAAAGGCCTTCTCACTCCCTTGTTCCCTCTTCCATTATCCTCCTCTCAGCTTCACACTAAAAACTTTAGAGAGAAGGGTTGACACTTCCAGGAACAGCTTGTTTACAAAATAAATAAGCTATTTTGAATAATGAAAAAGATCACTCATCATTACCTGCACTGTATCTGAGCCAGTCGGCTCGGAACAATCTTCTAACCATTGGTATGTTTCGAAAACTTCTTGAAATATATCTGATAGCTTCATGACAGGATCTGCGCACACTAAACTAAAGGAAGTCAATAAATGCCACTTTCTGACTACTAAAGGGCCCTAGAACTCCTACATCAAGTTGCTAACTATTGTATCATATACTTCCCTAAATGAATATCCCACTTTTGTGCAGCCATTTCCAATAAAGCTGCTTTTATACTCATTTTCTTTTCTAATGTGTATATTTGCAGTGGCTGTTCAATACTGAAAAACCCCACCCTCTGAAACAACCAGCTGTATTTTCCCTGCTATTTTTTGATTGGTCAGTGTGGGTCACATGCTTTGCATCCTAGCTGTTGAGGATGTGTGCTATGATTGGTTGATCTTGTCACGTGATCCAAGCTGTAGTGGAGGAGGTATTTACAAACTGTTTTCAGCTGAGCACCCTTACTTCATGGATATATACATCTTCCTGGACTGAAGATCACATTTTTGTACTGGATATATTGGAGTATTTCTGAGTCAAACCAAGCATGGATAACAAGGTAATTTAGTAACTGATTTTATTTTATTGTTTAAGCTATTTACACTCATAGTGGCCGAAACAGGCCTGACAGTAGTGGACATGTGAAATGTTTTTACTTATAAAAGAATTTTCTGGATAACTTTTTGAAGGGGAAATATTGATCAGAAGCCATACAATATATCTTCTAAAAATCATAAACAGATTCAAATATATGATACTTCTTATCACAATTTTTGCAGCTTATGTAAAATAGTTTATCAGGTTCCTGGTTCCTCTCTATTTTTCTGATAAATTTTCTGATACACAATTTACTTCAATAGTCATATTCAACAGCTCCTAAATATAGAAGAGATTTGTTGTCAAATTAAAACCTTGTTGTCACCATGTAAATTAATAACCTAAGGAGCAAAGAGGGGTTCCTATTTCTTTCCAATAATCTTGAACTTTGAGCATTTCATCTTATACTTGAGCTCCTAGGCATAGAAGAGATCTCCAGTTGTCTATATGGAATACCAAAAGAAAAACCTAATTGTCACCATGTTAATTAGATAACCTAGTGAGCAAAGAGGTGTTCCTATTTGTTCCCAATAATCTTGAACCTTGAGCCATTGTTCTTGTGCTGGAGCTCCTAGGTATAAAAGAGATCTCCTGTTGTCTGTATGGTATTCCAAAAGGAAAACCCAATTGTTACCATGTTAACTAAATAACCTGGTGAGCAAAGACGTGTTCCTATTTATTTCCAAAAATCTTTTTTATAATCTCCTGTATAAGTCCTACAATTAAAGAAGAAAACATTATATTTTTGATAAATTATAATGTATACATTAGTGTGTGTTTCAGGGACAGGTAAGATGAGCAACACTTACACACTCTTCCTTAATTGCAAGTAAGAAAGAGTGGCATGTGTGAGTAGTATTCTGAAGCCATTTGGTTTAGTTTATATATAAACTTTCTGAACTGCTCAAGATATAGCTGTTATGAAGATGTGACCTGATCAGCTCTTAGCCTTTTCTTAGCTTAACACAGCCTAAGCAAGTAAGACGAGATATGAAAGCAATAAGCCTAATATGTATCTCTGTTATATGTTAGTAGCTCTAGTAGATTACAGTTCCCAGCAGGCAGGATATGTCTATCCCATGCATAATCAAGGTGAAATCACTAAATAAGCCTGTTTCTCAGTCTATACAAGTTTTCAGTCTAGTATAAAATACTAAAAATACTTGGGTTAAGACAAGATGCTGATCCAAAACTGATTACAATGATTTTTTTTCCCTTGTTTTGTCTTAACTTATTCACATCTTTACAACATACAACAGAATACACTTCCAAAGTGCATCCACCTTACAGTACCATGGCTTCATTATAATACATGATGCTTTCCTATCTTGTGATACTGTCTTAATAAAACAGAGCTCTGTAAGTCAGGGCTAATTTTGCTTGGTTACACAGGTCCATAGCTTTAGACAGGACGCAGTGACTAAACATGATAATTTCATGTGTTCTTTCATGGTCCTAATCTACTGCTATGAATTACCTTTTCTCTCAGGGGAAGTACAGGATATCTGTCTGATTGCAATTCCCAGATCTGGGTCCAGGGTGTCTGGCTTCTGACCATTGAGAACATCCCTGTCTGGCATCTGAGCTATTTGTACAGGATATCAGCCCAATAAACACATGCCACATTGAGTTTTTTCTCAATAATGATTTTAAGAAAGTGGGAAGATGTATAGGGGCTATAAGTAGACTTAAAATCCAGTTCCCCTCTCTCAATGTCACTCACTCAAGACTGAAAGAATTTCTCTGACCAAAGCCCTAAACCATTCAAAGAAAATGCTATTTGTATCATTGTTTCCTAATTGTGTTCTTTGCCGAGTATCAATGTTTAGTCAAACTTGCAATTTCAATGAGACATAAATTTAGCTATATGGCTTAAACCTGCAGCTTGATCAAGCCCCTTTGTATTGCAAAATGTATTTACTCTTAATTTGCCTCTCTGAAATGACAATCAATACAAGTCTGAATCTTCCTTTTTCCAGATATTGACTGCTGGTGCCAAAGTGGAAGCTCTTGATGACTGTGGCACTTGGACCAGAGCCACAGTGAGAGAAATCTCCCCTGAAAGTGCTGTAGTATCATTCGATGGTTGGGGACCAAGGTTCAACAGGAATGTTCCTTGTCAGGAGATCCGCCCTGTGACAGTGCGTACTTATTGTATCTATTTTTTCTACAGATTTTTTTTATTTATCACATGATGATTAAATCAAGTGACCATTATCATACTGTTTCTTAGTGATACTTGTGATGGATCATTCAAAATATGTTAAAATTGAGTAAAACTTCCTGGTGGACCACTAGAAAAACCTTAGGAGTGTGTAATTAAAAAATATATAGATAGACTGGCTCTTAAAAATAATTTAGTGATTTCAATGTAATGAAATAAATACATGGCCTTCAAAAGATGAATGTTGTGGAAAGGATAACCTGTTGTGGTATAGTAAACACAATAATCTGGAAAAAAGTATGGAATTGAAAAAAAAACTATCCTACAATAGCAACATCCCCATCCGCAGCGAGATTCTAATCTTCTGCCATTAAATTTAATCATCTCTGTCTGACACGTTACTGAAAATCACCTTGTAATTGTAAATACTGCATGGTATACAAATAACACACTGTAAAGATGCTGAACTGAAGTAACATTTTTTTCATAGGATATCAATCTTGGGGAGAGACGTGGTAAACGTACACCAATTACCAAGTTGCGACTAGAGATGGGAGACGAGATTACTGTGCTGGAGGAAGGCAGTCATATGAAGGTCAATATTGTAGAGGTAAGCATTTAACCAGACACAATTCATTTAACACCCTAGTTAAGCATTAGGACCAGGTCAACCTATTTTTTTCAAGACGAAATCATAATCATACCCATTAGTCAAACAAAAAATCACATATGTTGTATAGTTCTAGCAAATTTCATAGCCTGTACACTCTTCTCTGATGGATTTGTGGCCCATAAACAAACTAAATCATACTTTTCCAAGGAGGCAAATCTCAAAATATGTTTATTAAAAGGAAGCTAGAATAGTATGTATACCGGTTTTGAACATAAATAAAACATACATTTCACATAAACATTGCTTTGAAGGATAGTGGTATTTTGAAGGTCAATTAATATGATAATTTCTGAAATATCATAATATTTTTCTTTGCAGATTGATCCTATCCGAAATGAAGCAAAGGTCATGCCTTGTGGTGGACACAGCCAAGCCTTCATCACCATTCCTGAGCGGATCATCCTCCAGAGACAGAAACCTTCCCAATCAGATTATGCCACAGAGGTGAATATATATATCTCACTTAGCCCAAAACATGATATATGGGATACTTGAGTTGGGGGTATGCTCAATGGTTCTAATGTAGAGGTGAAAATTGATAGTATCTGTAGCTACAGGAAGTTACAATTGCAATTCAAATCACCTAGGGTTCCATTGATCTAGATCATTCATGGACATAATGATTCCTAAGTCATGATGTCTTAAGTGAAATGGGTACCACCATGCAGTCTATTGGTTGTAGCAAAGACTTAAATAATCACAGGTGATAGCAGGGTCTTAGCCAGGATTTCAAAAATGCCTGTCCAAAACAGCTATTCAAAATATCTGCCTGTCCAGAATTAGGTACTTATCTACTTCAGATCCTTATACCAGCTACATTTGATAGCTTAGTGTGTCAAAAAGGGCAATTTACACTTCAGCTATGTCCAAGAGATGGTTTGTTTTGAATATATTTGGTTATTACACCCCGAAAGTCAAAATTGAAAAATCATCATAGAAATTTTTGCCTGTCCAAAAGACAGGTAGGATGGGTCCTAGCTAAGTCCCTGGGTGGTAGCTAACATGCTACTTACTCTTCTTATTTCCTTGTGCATTGCATTTTTATCCCTCATATGGCTGGAATTGAGAATATTGATGGGCGGCTAATCTCATCTAGCCTTCTTGTTTACATTATATTAGCAGCTAAGGGGCCTCTCTTTACCAAATTGCAATTAATTCAACTTCCCTTGGCCTCTGCCAGATTGAAGTACTTAGACCTTGGCTGTAACAATGTTAGAGATTCAGTGATGAAATTCTACTCTTGTTAAGTGTACACCCGACATTTTGGTTATAAATGGGGAATGCAATAGAAAAGTAATAAAAATTACTTACCATGCCTCCTCAATAATCAAGAATTAATAATTGTAAGCAAATTCTGGCCCACTTTGTTTTTTCCTCAGAATAGCTCAAAGGTAAATATATATATATATATATATATATATATATATATATATATATATATATATATATATATATATATATATATATATAACTTAAAAGCTTTGTATCCTAATATGAACCCTTATGCTTACTGATCTCTCATTTTTATTTCAGAAACCAGCCCCTAGGCCTAAGAAGGCGCGCACAAATGTGGAGCCACCAAGGACCCAAAGTTTGTCTCCAAAGGTATACCTCCTTAACATTGGAAGAGGTGTGAATGGTCCTGTTGTGGTTGGTGAAACCTACACATTCTTTGACACTGTGGTCAGCCCAACAATCATTAACCTGCAAACCAAATTATCAGTTCAGTGTGTTGTACTGCAGGAAGTTGATGGCCAACACAGCATTGTAGATGATGCGACAGTGACCTGTTCAGTTGATCACCTTTTGCCTGCGCATGTGAGTCTTTCTGCTGCAGCTAAAAGACGCCTCGCTACTTTCCGGCAGCATGCACTTTCACTTACTAATGATTGTATGCTTACTAATCCCTCTGTGTTGCCTTATCATCATCTTGTCGAAGAAAGTCGTATGGCCCATATGTTTCATGCTCAGGTGAAGCAGCTATTTTCATCAAAGGCTCTTTGTACAACCTTTTTCTTGTTACAAACCACCCTCACCCTACATCTTTTTGGTCTAGAGAAGAGCAATTCCTATCAATCCCAATTCTTTATTGAAGAGAGCTATGACAAGCTTGACCATTTATTAGGAAAATTCTGGGATGTCAAATGCCTGAATCCCAAGGACAAAACATCTTTCTTTGTTTTTGTACGCTCTGTTAAAGTTAAAGCCCTGGATTCCAAAGTGCGTATTTCTTTGATTAAATCCACTTCTAACACTACTCTTGACTACATGACCTATCGTACACAAGTGGTAGATTTCATGTACAGGTGAACTTTGATATGACGGACCACTGTAAGACGGATTTTTGCATATGACGGACGATATACTTGGTCCAAGTGCGATGCATATCAAGTATTCGTCATATGTATACGACGGATATACGCACGATGCTTCAATCCAAAAACTTGCCCTATCACTTTAACTTTTGAGTCTACTATAGGCCACTTTTCTTGATAGTTTTGTTCCGAAAGACAATAATTCACTGTGAATAGGCCTTATATCAGAATCAGTGTCCTGTGACCATGTATTTTCTATTCAGTGCTATTGTCCCATACATGTCCACACTCCTTAATGAAGTGTTTCTATATTTTTTTTAGAACATTCTACTATTAGCTGATAGTCATGGGCGAGACATGTCCAGCATCCTTTCATCCTCTCTGCAATGTAATGTCTTCAGTGTTGTTACACCAGGTGGTAAAGTAGGAGACATTGCAAGATCAGCACGCCTTGCCGCCGAAGATTCCATTAATTATGAATTTATCATTGTTCATGTAGGGACTAATAATCTGCATAGCTATAATGTTGAACAATGCACCTACCCACACACTTTAGTAGATTTGCAGCAAAAAATGTCACATCTGGTTTCTTTTCTCTTTCCCCATAGTACTATAATAATAAACTCTATCCTGCCAAGAGTAGGTGTACCTTGGCACAATAACTCTATTCGCTATATAGCATCTAAGTGGCAGAGAGCCATTACGGGCATGCCTTCACAGATTGTGTTCAATAATTTGACACGTACCTTCCTTCGAAGGAACCAAGCTGTGCTCTCTCAATTCTATTCTGCTGATGGTCTCCACCTAAATAGAGCTGGCAAGAGAGAATTGGCCAAACACATTTCCACCACAGTAGCAAGGTATGGATCGGACACCGATCTCAGACACAGTTTATGAGAGCTAGGTATTTGCAAATGTGGTCCCATACATGTAGCTAATACCATTTACGTCAGCTTTACTCAGAGGTATCACCTGTAGGTTTCTATTTATGAGAGGTCTTTCTTTTTTAATATTTTCTAATTGATTTGATTTTATTCAGTCTAGTAAGATGTGTATTACATAGCATTTGGCAAAAAAATCACTATATAACGGTGACTAGATGGAGAGTCATTATCTGCTATGCAATATAATTCTAACCAGGCACAGGATAAATACACTAAAAGTTAAAAATTTATTTCCATAGTGGTCCCAGTCTGCCCATAGTCCAATGGCATCACATGTAATGATCAACTCCACTGCTCAAGATTGACATAACAACACTATCATATATAATACATATGTTAGGACTAGAGTTGAAGAATTTCCTCTTATGGCTCAGAGAGGACTGACATGAAATGTTTTTTGCATCTCACTTTAAAAAGGGATTTAGTGGACGTGGTCTGGATCTCGTCTCGCAAGGAGTTCCAGATTTTGGCACCTATGTAGTGGAAGGACTTTATACCATGTGAACCAACCTTTGGTAAAATCAGAGCATTAACACTGTGTCTGGTGTTATAGTGGTGGGATTCATTTACTCTTTTAAAAACTTGAAGGTACTCTGGAGCCTGTTCATCAATGCAGTTAAATACATGGCTTGCGGCTAGATATTTTATTCTATTTTCAATGCTCATCCACTTAACCTCATTAAAGTCATTGGCTACCAGGTGTGTTCTGTTTGAGTAGTTTATTTTCCTATAAGTCAAATATGACCATCATCTAATACATAAGTCTAATATATAATAGCATATTATTATGTTTGGCATAGTCAGTGAACTATGGTTACATTGACACTATAGAAGTGTATATATTTTGAAATGCAGATGGAGATATAAACATATTGTGTATTTCCAATGCTCCTCTCGGTCATGGTATGAATATCAGTAATACAAGTTAGTCGCCAAGATTGTGAAATATTTGAATCTATATTCTAAATACAACTCTGAATAGAAATAAGTAGATGTCTCGTTTTATCCAAACAGCATAACGTCTCATATTGTTTCATTTCATTTCATTATTTTTTCTTATGTATATATTTTCCTATATAACTTCCAACGTCTCATATTATCATGTTTGGCATAGAGTCAGTGAACAGATTACATTGCCACTGTAGAATTGTATATATTTTGAAATGCAGATGTAGATATAAACATATTGAGTATTTTTAAAGCTCCTCTCGATCATTGTATGGACATCAGTATTACAATGTTGTCAACACGTGAAATGATATGATTTTATTGTTTTCAAGATTACTGGCAATTGATTCCCATTGTTGACTGAAACGAACTTGTTTGCCTGTGATACTTGCTTTGTATCTTTCTGTGGAATAAAACTATGCTGATTTTACAATTGAAATTCTGCTTTTGTGCTATATTACCCTTCTTCATCGCATTATATGTTGCTTTCTTACAGATGAGTAAAATAATAGTAAAAGCAAAAGTATTGTCTTAAACGCCCTGTGTGATATGTTCTGTGCTAATGATATACCATTTCATAACACCTTCTGAAATGGACTCTATAGATGACTAGAAATCTCGCAGTATTGCAAAACTGAATAACATAGTCATTACTGTCAACTGATACCTTACAAAGTGGAATTGTTGAAGAAATAGTTATATCTATCTCTGCACATGACATATTATTTATTTTCTCTGACACTGACACTATTACCAGATACCCTATAACTGTTTTGGAAGTTTTGTCCCATGCTAGGCTGTCCCTTGATGGACATACCTTGTTTCTCAAAAGCTCAACTAACTTAGTAACTACAGGATATTTAACCATCTTAAATGTATCATGTATAAGCTAAGGGATCCAGACAACTTATACAACTGTAATTATTACAGGGTCTTAGCCAGCAGGGTGACTATTGGACTCTCTGGTTCATGAAAAATACCCTATTTTAGGTAAAAAGACACCCTAGATTTTAGTATGTGTTTTCTATGAATACTAATAAAGTTACATTTCTAAAAAAAAAGTTTAACTTCAAAATGATAAATAAGACATTTCTTGAAGAATTCAGCATATTATTACATTATTTGTTAATATACATAATCAAGGTAATGATTTTTACTTTTTCAATCAGGGATTTTGGACACCCTAAATTCTTAAAATCCCAATTTGGACACACTGTCATGAAAATCCTGGCTAAGTCCCTGCTGTAATATGACCCAGAATGCATACATTGATGGTGTTTGTGAAATGACAGTGTTCGTGAAAACATCCTGTCCAGCTAACCATAGATAATAGGCTTTTCACAGTTTTTTAGTAAACAATGATTAGACTGACAATTCTCCACTGAAGAAAAATGTGTAGGTTGCAATTACCTTAAAACTGATTCCAATGAATGTAACTGGAGTAATCACATTTTCAAAACAGCCTAATTAAGTACCCTTAAGTGAAATTGAAAAACCATAGTCAAACACTTGTGATGTAAATTAGCCACTAAAACAGCCAATGAAGTTTGACCTAAAGTTGTATTGCAGTTTGTATGCAACAGGAAGGAACACCTGGATAAGGCAGTTAGCAGTCACTTGCTGGCAGGCTGAGGCAGAAGGTATGTAGAATATATGTAGCTTAGGAAATGTGAAGAATTAGCTATTTTTGTGTGTAGTGAAAGTCCTCCCTCATTCAAAGGACAATTATGTGTCACTGAGGGTCACTTATGAATCATCTGAGAAGAATTGAGTAGTTAACATCATTCGTTTCCAGGCTGGTAGAAGAAGGTAGGAATGATTTCTGTTGAGTTTAGGGAATGGCAAATGTAGGCAGAATTACTTTTTGATATGTGTCAGGCACACTCATTCATAAGTCCAATTCATGTGACTTGGATCACTCTCTGCAAGTACTGCTTGTTAAATGCAGCAGAGGATATATTAGGCCACCCAACGTTGAGGTGTCTGTAGCTTGGATTATTGCTGTAGGTTTACACTGTACATCTATAAAGATGGAGGTAGAAGTTTCAGCAGTAGAAACTGGTCCTGCAGTTACTCTATCACATTTCTTCAATTACAGAAATTCCTGCTCAGTTGATTCCTTTCTTGAACTGGCTTACTATATTTTCTTTGATAGCCTTCAACAAATAGAGACTGGGGAATTTTTGACTTTAGTCAAGCAGGCATGTCTTTGTAGAAGAGAAGCTTTATCACGGGATAACAACATTAGGGTGGATCCCCAGATAAGAGAAACTGTTTGGGATTACTTGGTGGGTAATAAAGATTGCACCTCATTTAGCTCCAAAGGTACAAATGAAGCTTCTGTCACTGACATCTTTCAATGTATTACTACAAGTAGGGAAGAAAATAGTAACTTCTCAATACAAACGCAGGTTTTAGGAAAGTGCATTCATTGTGATGTAATGCACCAACCTGATATGAGAAGCGTATGCCCTATCATACTCACTGCAGAAAGTCTTAGGGCAAATAATATGGAGCTTGCCAAAACAATAAACAGGGAAATGTTAAGTGGGAAGTCCCTACTAGAGTGCTCTCGGTGCCAAATATGTAGTCAGAGAGCCTTAGAAGTTAGAACTGTACAGAATGTGCTACCTAAATTCACCATTTTTGAGCTACCAGTTGTTAGGAATACAAATTTAGGTCAATCTGAGCCGGTTTCCCAACTGCATGTTATCACAGGAGTGAAGATTGAAGAGGAAATAGAGCTAAATGATACTAAGTATCAGTTGGTTGGTGCAATCCAGGGACTAAGGCAGCACTTCACTGCAGTAGTGAAGAAAGACAATATGTTCTTTCATATAGATGACTGCAAGGTTGACACCCCAAGTGCAGCATCTTTAGCAGCTCTCTTTTCTTCAATGAAAAGTAGCTATGAAACAAATGCAAATGACGGCTTGTTTATGTTTGTTTATGAGAGGGTAGACTATGAACCAGTCCTTCTAGATCCTTCTGTGGTACTTACAAGTGACCCATCTTTAGTTGGATCAACTGGTGTAGATTTACAACAAACTGAGTTACATATTGATGTAAAACTACCAGTTACTTCATCAGAGCTAGAAAGATGTGATCAAGTGCAGGCTGGATGCACAAGCACTGTCCATGAAGGCAATATGCCTCATGCTGAAATGGATTTGAGTGGTGAGTGGGTACATGAAGACACATTAGTCAGTGAAATGCAGGAAGTGATCCATCCTGCAAAAATGCAATCAGACCAAACACCTGTTCAAAGTAGCAGTGGTCAATGCAATAAGGAACAGATAGACAATAGTGAGATACTGAAAGAAGGTACGACTACTGTGCCTGGGAACCTGATCCCAGTGCAAATATTCATCCAGAATGGCGCATTATTTTACCTCCAGAAAGATCTATATAGCTTAATTGGTGTCAAAAGGGAAAACAGAAGAAGTTCAGTATTTGACAAAGTACTGCAAGCATTAGATTATGACCCTAAAAAGGAATTTATTTACACGAATAATTCCAGGGTTTATATGGCAGCAGAAGCATTTTACATTTACCTCCTTGCCCGTCCATTGTTTTCCAACAATTCCAAGGATGTAAACCAAATTAGATCTAATATAATTTCTACAATGGTGAGGCAGTTTCATGAATACATTCAAGAGAAACTTGAAATAAAATGCACCAAGATCGATAACAGATGGTACCTGAGTGTCCTCCAATACAGGCAGCTCTTTAAGATGAAACAGGTCAGGTTTGTAGACATGGTAACATTCACAGAAAGGAGAGACCTGAAAGCAGATGATCACCTCATATGTGAAGAAACTAGTTCAGGCAGTAGGAGGTTTCTGATGGTATCACTAGAAGTAGTGTTATTAAACCTCTTTCTAACTGCAAAGCAAAATGCCTTTCCTGAAATTAGGCATGTGGCTAAGGCCCTAGTGCAGAAATTGATTGCTCCTGAAGCTGATCACAGCACAAACCACATAACTAGGACAGACGACCAAACGATTTGTGAAAAGCCGGCTATTGCCACACAAATTGATGGAAATGGTCAACCAGCCAAAAAGGATCAAATAGAGTCTAAATGGAGATTCTCCTCACTAGATATTGTTGATATTGTTGATAGCAATGATGGCTATCAAATAATATCTAAATTGAGGAAGAGAGTTGGAAAGGAGTGCTTGCCTACTGAGGAAGAGATTCAAGCACAAAAAAGAAAGCTCAGAAAAGAATTCCTGTATGTCATGCAGCCCAAAGCCATCCAGACAGGTTATAGAATAACACCAGGAAGGTTAATACAGGTGTTACGGTTCCTGTATTACTGGCTCCCAAAAGAAGAATGGTGGAAGTTATGGGGTGATGGAAGGTGTATTGGTGGTAAGAAAAGCTGTGCTATCTCGATAGCAAATGTTAATAATGAACAGGCTTTATATGACATCAAGTACCACAGTACAAAGGAGATTTTTCCAATAGCTCTCTTCTATGGGGATGACCACAGGTTATCTTTGGAGTGTAACTTGGGAACACCGGGTGGAAAACCAGGGTGGTTATCTGATTTTGTGACAACGCTGCAGAATGATAAAGGTCAGTGTACGGAGACTTCCAGGACAGCTCAAGTCTTTTTAACTGGTGATAGTATGTTCCTTGATGCCATGTCAGCTGAGGCTGGGGAGCTTGCGCCAAATTCAAAGTCAGGTTTCAACTTGTATTCAAGTAGGGGTATAGATTCTAAGGGGGATACTGATCCAAATACAGGTTTTCGTTCAGGACTGAAGATCCCTGTAGACCGGGAACTGCCAAATTCATTGGTTCCAACGATACCCTTAGAATTCATAATCTTTTGTATAGATCACTGCTTGGTTAGGATTGTTGACAAATTGCTTCGGCTACGTTTCCGTAGCATAGCCCAGTTAGCTAAAGACAGCAAATCAGCATCAACTGGCAAAGAGAAATTACTAGAGGCACTAAGTAGATTCAAGAACAACATGCTTTCTAGGGGCATAGACAATGCTGGAAGAATAGAGTTGAATGCTGATGGTTCTCTCAAGCAGGGAGTAACCCTAAATACTACAGCGGCTCGCACCCTCATGACACCACCAAACAAATTCATTAACAGTTACTGTGAACTGTTGGATGGTGTAGCATCCACTTCATGCACAGGAAACATGGCATGTGCTATTGATAGGCAGTTAGGACTAGAAATGAACTGGGAAGGAGACAGGGTGTCAGAGTTCACACTAGAAACGGCAATTTGGGGGGAGCTGTACGAATGTTATGAAATCCTCAGAAAGAGTGATCCAAAGTTGGTACTCAAGGAGGGTTGTATAGAGGGTTCCAAAAGGGTACAGGATTATCACTGGGGCTTGAATGAGGAGAGAATCAGTCACTTCAAAGTGCATGCTGATAGGTTGCATAAATTATATGTAACTAGATACTCTGGGTCTGAAGTAACACCATACCTGTTAAAACTTGTTGATGTTACACCGGTGCTTCTTTCAAAACTCCCAGTCAAAACCATGATTCGTTTCAACACTGAGGGTGGTGAACATTCGCACTATGATCAACAAAGGGATTACTACCACCACACCAATCAGGGTGGCGGCAAAAAGTCGAATGATCCTCTGGTACAACTGATGATCCTTAGTTACAGAAAATTAAGAAGTCGTCTTACAGCACTCAAAAACTCTGATAACCCCCTAGATGCAAATGCTGGCAAGCAGTTCCATGTTTGGATAGAGAGAGAGGTAGCTGCAACTATGATTCAGGCATGGGCCCGAGGTATAATGACTAGAGACCGTATTCGCCGGCAAGGGAAGTTCAATGTAACAGCAAAGTGCACTTTCCCACCCCAAAATGTTGATGTATTAGTTGTGGGCCCAATACCACCCCATATTACAAAACTAGGCGGAGGAGTGAAAGAAAAACTCTCTGATAACTTGAGAAAAAAGGGAGTGCGCCTCATAAATGATACTTCTGGACGTTTTCTCAATGCGGGATTGAAAATGCGCATTGTTGTTGTCACAAAACAGTCCAAGTGCAATGATGAAAAGCCTTCAAAAGTCTTGCTTGAAGCATGCAGGCAAAAATGGCCCACAGTTAGTTTTGAGTATTTGCAGAAAGCCTTGGAAGGAGACAAACTTCCACACCCACAGGAGTTTAAGCTGGAAATGGCTAATTTGATGAAGCATCCCCAGGCTCACAATCCTTCAAAGGTCCAGTCTCGATTCCAAAATGGAAAGCATGGGCGTGTGCGCCCATTTACCGAGGTAAAAAACAAAGAGAAAACTCTAAATGAGAGGCCAAGAAAACGCAGGAAGTTGTTAGCTCCAAAGAGGCCTTGTTCTTCCTACTTATGCTTTTACAATAAATCATTGGAAAGACTGAGTTATGATGAACGACGCAAGTCAAACAAAGAAAAACATAGAATCATCAAGCCAATGTGGGAACAGTTATCTGATGAGGAGAGAGAAAACTGGGGCAAGAAAGCTACAGAAGAATATAAGAAGCATTGTTTAGTGTTACCCTCAAGTGATACAAAATGCTTTAACTTTGCATTTGATGGAAATTGGTAGATGAGAAATGGGATAAATGCCCTGTTGGATTTATTCATGATGCTTGAACTTCAAGGACTTGGGACAGGGGCCCTAAAAGCCATGTCCTGTGTACATTTAAAGACGGCTTCCGTCTATCTAGAAACGGCACAATAAAAACTGACCAAGCGACAAATAATTCAGAGGCAATAAATGCGGTACAGAGGCGATAAATGCCCTGTCCACTTTAAAATGAAGGCCATGTAAACTCTGAATATCAAAGTTCTTAAGTCCTCATCTAGGGTATCAAGGCAGCTTCAGTCTACCTAGAAAGCAGGGGTCCAGTTAGACACTAGTCTGATAGCCCGAAGCTACAGAAAATTGTCTCTAGCTATAAGAATATTTGCCTTTGTAGCCCGGCTGGCTATAAGAAAAGATTGACATTTTTAGGTCATGCTCAGAGGAATAACAATTCTATAAGGAGTGTGTGTGTGTAATTCAGGATAACCGAGGCAGCTCGTTTTTGTTTTTTGATTGGACTATGAAATTTTCTATCGGGCTATGAAGTTTTGGGAACCTATAGCCTGTTGGTCTTCCTCAGTTTCTTGCCGTAGCCTGACCCCTGAGAAAGAGGAAAAAAATGTTCAACCAAAAAATAATTCAGAAAAAGATAGATGTGGGACAGAGGCGATAAATGCCCTGTCCACTTTAAAATGAAGGCCATGTATACTCAGAATATCAGAGTTTGTAAGTGCTCACCTAGGGTATCAACTATCAAGGCAGCTTCAGTCTACCTAGAAAGCAGGGGTGCAGTTAGACACTAGTCCGATAGCCCGAAGCTACAGAAAATTGTCTCTAGCTATAAGAATATTTGCCTTTGTAGCCCGGCTGGCTATAAGAAAAGATTGACATTTTTAGGTCATGCTCAGAGGAATAACAATTCTATAAGGAGTGTGTGTGTGTGTGTAATTCAGGATAACCGAGGCAGCTCGTTTTTGTTTTTTGATTGGACTATGAAATTTTCTATCGGGCTATGAAGTTTTGGGAACCTATAGCCTGTTGGTCTTCCTCAGTTTCTTGCCGTAGCCTGACCCCTGAGAAAGAGGAAAAAAATGTTCAACCAAAAAATAATTCAGAAAAAGATAGATGTGGGACAGAGGCGATAAATGCCCTGTCCACTTTAAAATGAAGGCCATGTATACTCAGAATATCAGAGTTTGTAAGTGCTCACCTAGGGTATCAACTATCAAGGCAGCTTCAGTCTACCTAGAAAGCAGGGGTGCAGTTAGACACTAGTCCGATAGCCCGAAGCTACAGAAAATTGTCTCTAGCTATAAGAATATTTGCCTTTGTAGCCCGGCTGGCTATAAGAAAAGATTGACATTTTTAGGTCATGCTCAGAGGAATAACAATTCTATAAGGAGTGTGTGCGTGTGTGTAATTCAGGATAACCGAGGCAGCTCGTTTTTGTTTTTTGATTGGACTATGAAATTTCTATCGGGCTATGAAGTTTTGGGAACCTATAGCCTGTTGGTCTTCCTCAGTTTCTTGCCGTAGCCTGACCCCTGAGAAAGAGGAAAAAAATGACCAACCAAAAAATAATTCAGAAAAAGATAGATGTGGGACAGAGGCGATAAATGCCCTGTCCACTTTAAAATGAAGGCCATGTATACTCAGAATATCAGAGTTTGTAAGTGCTCACCTAGGGTATCAACTATCGAGGCAGCCTCAGTCTGCCTAGAAAGGGTAAAAAACAACTGACCAATCAAATAATAATTCACAAGAGATAAAAGCGAGACAGAGATGATGAATGCCGTCTGATTAACAATTCGATGACAGGAGCTTAGAATTCGATGACAGGGTCATATCACAATAATTGCGTCAGAGAACTTTAAAAAATAATTTCATTTCATTGTGAAGATGTACTGAAAATAGGCATCCTAAAGTGTACAAAAATGAAACAAGTAATAACCTTAACCCCTCCACCTCACATACATTGACTTTTTAACTTCAAAATATTTATGAAGTGTTGCGAAACAGAAAAGTGATTAAAATCATTTTATTTTTGATAGGGTTGTCAGAAGTGCACTTTTTTGGGGGTCTTTTTGTAATTGTGAGGCTGAAGTACATAACCACTGAACATATTTGATCTGGTGATCATTGATCAATGAGGTATGGGACTGGTTTGATAGCCATTATCCCGTCCCAACAAAAGACTTTGAAAAGTTTAAATAAAAAAATAATTTTAAGTGATAATGTAACCATTTTTGGAATCCTCATACTTCATTATAATGCATATCTATTAATGTAAAAACATTGCAGAAAATAAACCAATTAATTGGTAAAAATGGAGTTTGAAAATTTACCTCCACAACATTTTCAGACGGGAAAGTGATTTGGACAGGAAGTATGGCTGGAAGGCAAAAGTCAGGTGATCAATGGCAGCTATGGATTTTCATCTCAATAAAAGATTCAAGGCACATCCATTCTTCTCTATGGGTTGGGGAATTTTCCAAAAAGGTCCCTGTTGTTTTAATGGTTTAATATACAGAAAAGAGGCTTACACTGAGGTAATGGGCCATGGGGGTATGAGCAAAATTTGAGTACCACTCTGTTTCTTACATACATACTCAGCATAATAGTTCCAACTGTTTAGCTATGATGCTTCCTTTAGATCATTAAACAGAGAAAGTTGTGAAAAGCATAATTTAGTGTTTTCTCAGAGGTAGATGATTTAGCTAACCACCTGGTCAGTTTTAATTGAACTTCCTGTACAAATCAACGTTGCTGGTATAGCCCAGACAATGTGGATTCTGTATTACCTCCACTTCCCCCTCTCATCAACACCTCTGGTTCTCCTGTCTGGGAAGAAGAATGGGGTAGGGGGGAAATTGCATTTACCTCTGATTCTCTAGTCTTCAGAGGGAGGAAAGAGTATGGGGGAAATTGCATTTACCCCGATTGACTGAATAGGTGGCTTCAGGATTAAGGATGTAGGGGTGGAGACTGATTGTATTTGCAGACAGGATGAAGGTTCTCGTCTAGACAGTGCTGAAAGTGTATACCTTTTACATTGGTTGGATCATTTATTATTAGACCTATGCTGAAACCAATGAGAACTTATTATGAAAATTGATTATCTAAATCAGCAAATTAGATGAGCAGGTAGAAAGCTAAATCATTTCTCCTCATTACATCATCAACATGGCATCAGGAACAGAGCGTTCCAGAAAAAGTTGAGAAAAACAGAAAGGACCCTGAGAAAGTTGCTTCAAATGATACCAAAGTATCTGTATTTTGAATGATTTATGAATATGTGTAGTTACTGAGTGTCCAGTTTGCTAGATAAGTACGTTAACTTACCTATGTGATATTTTTATTCACACATATTTGATCTTATTGGCAGTTGGCTATTGTTTGGGGCTCAGATCTAACGTCTATTGGGTGAACATAGAATGTATGTAGGCGTGCATTAATATTCAGTATTGGATATGAACTGAATTGGTATTCCTAACCACTATGAGTATTTATCCCTTATGCTGCTGGTGGCTAATTTTGCCTATGCAAAAAATAGTAAAATGACTGAAAACCTGGCACATTGGTATTCGTCTGAGGGTACTTATCTAGACCTTTCTAATGTATACCAACATGACAGGGTAAAGATAGAGTTCAAAAATCTTTGCATCCTTATGCATTGGATGAAATTGGCCTCAGCATTGTAAGGGTTAAAACTTGTCCTAGTATTCTCAGCCCATCATCAGCTTCCTCACATAACAAAGCTAATACCTTAGCAGTTCCGGCCAGACAGGATGGGGATGTAAACTAGAATACACATGCTTGGTGACACCAGGAACCAGTGGATAATCTTCTGGTACCTGGTGTCACTGTGGTGGGTTATTCAGTGTGTTTGGCAGGGGAGGGAAGATCCAAGAAAAGAAATGGAAATCTCACTTGTGGCTAGATTAGTATGCAACAACTTCAAGTGTATATATCTCTATTTATAAATTATGTGTTCTTCACCAAACACTTCAAGTGGGTGTGAATGACCCTTTCAGCTAATTCACTTAAATGGGACCTCGATCATATGTATTATTTTATGCAAGCACATTTTAGGATGAAATAACCATGTAAATGTTACCAAATCTCACCAATATTTCTTTCTTAATTGGTCTGAATAATGAATATTTATTCTAAAAACTACTTGTTCATGAGCTCAAAATGGTGGTGAGCTTATGAGTTGATCTCCCTTCGTGTGTGCAGCTCTCCCATCAATTTAAAATGGAATTGAGTGATTGAGCCTGTTTCATCCCCTTGTAATTGATCATGTATTTTATAAAACTTATCTCAACTACCCCTTGAAAAAAGGTTTATCATAGTTATCAATGGGTTGGGTATATTTAGAATTTTATTAGAGAATACATATGTATTACATGTGTACATTATACTTTAATTCTATGCATCCATGTCTCAATTATGACGGAATGACTGTGATACATGAACAATTTGCTGCTGCTTGTTATTTCTCTTGCAGGAAAATGGAGTGAGCTTGAATGTTGCCAAGGTTCAGCATGAGGATGATGCAGCAAACTCAATGATATCCCTTCAATGCATAACATTCGCCTCCACTGGGACCATCATATGACAAAGACTCATCCAGCAGAATTTCGACATCTTTTGAAGTGAACAGACATTTTAGAACTTCTTACTATTTTATTGTCTGCTGAGGACAACTGAGACTCCTCACAATAGAACTATGTTCAAGACAAACCTAACAATTTATAATTGAATGATATCAAAAACAAATATGCTTGTTTAATTTCAATGTTTCAAATATTTAATTTCCAGGTTATATATTCACAAATGTTTGTAGTTAAAAGGATAATGTGATAAGGCATAAACCTCAGATTGTGTATCCAAATATGACATATCAATAGGATATCAATCAGTTCTGTACATAAAATGTGCCCAAATGTATATATTGTGTTTTAATAGCAAGAAGATCGTATCAGTATTTTTGAAACAATATGTATATACTCAGTATGACTTGTATATTTGACTTGAATTTAAGATATTATATATAATTACACCATTAAGTGAAAGCATTTGTGTGTGCCTCTCAAAATAAAAGATATTGTGGCGGATTGACCAAAGGTCTAGAATTTGTGGTAGTAGTACACCACTGTAAGAAATTTTGGTGTAAGCAGGAAGGCATGCACGTTTGACCAGGTAGAGCAGACTCCTGTGTTTCTAGGGAACTTTTTAAATTCTGGAGTGACCTGTACAGGATGTATGACTTAAGCATGAGAGTATAACAGAGATGAAGTCAAGTGACTACAGACTGCATTATGTATCATCTCTAAGAATCATTAAAGCTCTGCGTTAAACATTTGTACTTCCTTGTCCCGTTCTGACTCTACACACCCACATCCTTCCCCTAGCTGACCCTAAATGCTATCAAGCAAGGCAGGAGAAACCAACTGAACTTCATTTCCTTTGTGTGATCAAGAACTGAGAAACCTTTTATTTATATAAAGTATTCTGTACGATTAGTCCAGGCACCGACATAAGTACTAGCCCACTTGCCCCGGCAAGTGAATTTTTGAAAAAGAGGCTTTCGGGCAAGTACATTTTAGTTTACACTTGCCCGAATAGGCAAGCTGATTTTCTGATGATAAATTTTTTTTTTTAAATAGTAAATGGCCCAAATACTCAGAAATATGCAATAAATGCAACAAAACTGAAAAGAAAATGGTTATCAAATCCTTGAGAAACAATACATGCCTATTCAAGTTCAGAAAAATGCAAATTACTGGATGTAATCTGACAAAAGGACAACAGTATTTATTCACTGGTCACATTCTAAGACAAAAATCTATGAAATTCATCAAGCTAATTGCCTAAACGAGTATGTGTCCCACGTAACATATTGTCCTGTGGAACTCAAAAGGGTCAAGGAGATTTTTTAGCTAAATCCTCATAAGTAAATCATAGGGCTAGGAAGCGTACTGAATTTCGGCTCGAATAATCGTCAAAGTTTCCGACTGATCAAACGATTAAAAACGATTATTTAGAGAGTGCTATATCCTTCAAAATAGGCTAGTATCGAACCCTGAAGTAAAGCGGAGTATAGCGTGGGAACTGCGATGGCACCATTTTGAAAATCAGACTTGTCAATACAATTATAAGTCGCTACGTAAAATGGATGCGGCGACGAGAACAGGCACAAAAACAACAGTTAAGGTAGGCAAATGTGTTTAGTAGCCACTGTAACAGTGGGATAAGTGGTCAATAAGGGTTTTGTGGAGGAAATTGCGTTGTTTTTTACGATGTTAGCGATAATCGGAAATAATCGCTTTTCCAAAACTTGACTCGACCCGGTCGGATTTCATGCCGATCCGACCGATTGATCAAGCTTACGATTGATCGTCCTAGCCTTAGTAATTCATTCTCAAAATGCTCCAAATGTAATGCTTAGGGTAAAGAATGTAATTCCAGATTACCTGAAATAATATGTGTTCCTACCTTGCTTGTCCTTCCTCCTGTATATTACGTAATCCTGCGCGAATAAAGCGCAAATAAATTATCCATCCATGCTTTCTTTACATCTGTCCTTCTTGCCTTGCATCGGGTTCAGCTGTTCCTGTGTAAAGTAGTAATTAATCCCAAAATGTTTTTTCTTGAAAATGCACCTGTTGAATAAAAAATCATACTAAATTGATAAATCATACTAAATTGATAAATCATACTAAATTGATAAATCATAATAAATAGATAAATCAAGGGACAGTCTGGAATCATTCAATGTAAACCATCACATTACAATCACCATCATAGGCATCCAAAAAAAAAAAAAAAAAAAAAAAAAAAAAATTGATCAAGGCTCGCTCAGGCTAGACCCCCCTATATATAGGGGGTATGTGTTTTTATGCTGGATTTGACCAGCTCTGGGCCAGCTAGGATGTCCTAGTGCTGAGCCGAGAAAGAGCACACTCAGATCCTCCCTGGATCACACCAGCTGACCTCCTGACCTGCAAAAAAGTCCTTAGATGACCAAACACAAGTGGATTTGAAACCAGCTGGTGAACCTGAACAAGCTAGCCTCAACCAGGGTCGCCTAATAGCCCCTCAACGGTTACCAATAACCCCTACTGGCCCAAAGATTATTTATTTCAAAGACTGTCCTGGTATAAATAGCTTAGATAATAATGTAGAATGGGCATGGTGGTAAAAATACTGTAAAGTTCGAAATATTGGCAAGATTATATTTAGCAATTAAATCCAGTTTTCCATAAAAACGAATTGTAATACAGGTGAACTTGGATATGACAGACCCAATTGGACCAGGAAAATTGGTCCGTCATATGCAAAATATGTTGTATACATATGACAAATACTTGATATGCATCGGACTGGGACCAAGTATATCGTCCGTCATATGCAAAAATCCGTCGTACAGTGGTCTGTCATATCAAAGTTCACCGATATTTGAGTTACTTACCCTATTTAATACCTTACCTCTTGGTCCACACCATCCACTGGACATCTTCAACATCAGGAGGATCGTCATCTGGAAAGAGAAAAAGGACCACAAAGTTTTCTGGAGTCTAACACATTTTTAATGATAATTGATAATTATTAATAGTGTTTGGAATCGGTCAGAATTTTCAAGATCGATCATCTGTCCATCTGAATTACCAATCATCAATCAATAATCGAAGTTGTATATGCGCAGTTTACATGTGGTAGTTTTGGCTTGTTCAAAGGTTCTTGGCTTCATTTTTGTAAAGGAGCTAATCTAACTATCTTTAAATACCCCTTGAAGGCTTGAACCCCTTAGTTTTACTTGTTACAGTACTGCTTGATATTATTCAAAAGCATGCAAGCATAAGTGGTGTCTTGCACTTGGACAAAACGCTGTTTCTAGATACAATTTAGTTTTCAAAAAAATTAAAATAATCGATCTTGTAAAAAGTCAGAGGTTGATTGAGCGATTAATCGGTAAGTTAGATTAATTGGATGATCCCTAACTATGTACACATAAGGTGACCTAAAATAGTTTTGAAAAGTATATAGGTGGATAAGAAAAGAATACTTATCGTAAAGGTATCCATTGGAGTCCATTTTCTCCTTGAGAAACCACCTAGGAAAGACAGAAAAATCATTGAACTCACAAGTGACACATTCAGTAGCCCATTTTTGCAAGTCAGGTATCAAGAACATAATCAGGGAAAAAATCTAACCACACTCTTTAATCACATTTTTTGTCTAGCAAACAAATCATTAAATCAAATATGGTCACTGGAACTTTTTCAGATTAGCACTCACATAAGAACATAATACGCTAAGTAAAACTTAAAGGAAATTTAAAACTGGTACAATTGTTTTACAATACAATTATTTCCAAGGCAAACTTTGTAATAAAACTGGATACAGAGTATGGTTTGGTAACAGGGTATTGAAGATTTGTCAGAAATCACATGGCAATATCAGGGATATCTGAGATTATAGATGTCTATTAAGACATCCTACATACCGCACGTTCTGTGATAGTGATTGTAGAGGGCGCCACTGCGACATTCACAAAGGTCCACTTCTCTAGGGGAACGCAAGCGTAAACTTTTTCCATTGCAGTGTTCAGCAAGTCCATGCCTAGACAAATGAAATGAAAACACAATAGTATCTCATAACAGAGAAATACAAGTGTAATTGGTATAAGGCCAAGCGTTGTATCTAGCATTTGTATTTAAAAAACACCATGTGCTCCTGCAATTTTCATCATTGAAAAACACATTTATTTTCTCTTCACATCTAAAACAGGGTGAAAATCATTTAAAACTTAAACAATATCACTGACCAGTTATGCCAAGATACCAATGAATGGTTTCCTGGCTTACCTCTATATCCTATTAACCTTTTGATACGCAGAATGTTATTGTGTAGGCCCCTACCTGTAGGCTTGGGCACTATAGCTGTCCCTAGGTAATGAATAGATACCAATTATTGGTTTACAGCCCTATCTCTGTATCCTATTAAAGCTTTTATTATGCATAATGTTCTTGTGTAGGCCCCTACCTGTAGGCTTGGGGACCATTACTACCATAGCTGTCCCTAGGTAATGACCCCTGAGGACATTCTTTGGCTCCTCCATGGGAGTTGGGAATGATAGAGTTAAATTTGAGCAAGTTTGAGTGAAAAACAATATAATAATGATAAATACAAGTTCCTGTATTATTTTTATTTCTTCTGGATAATTAAGAAATATATAACATGCAATATTTTGCTGAACTTCACCCCTAAAGATACTTGGGTACTATTCATGCATATCTATAATTCTATTTTATCCCATACAAATTGTTTTTCAAAAATCTAAAGCATGTAATTATCTGTTAAATTCCAATCCCCAAAATATTTTAGGTATTTCAGATGCATAGCTTTACTGTTATTTATCTCATCAAGGAAATGTTATTTATCTCATGCTTAAATCAATTAGAAAGTTATAATTAATAATCAAAAAGTATAATCTATCTAAAACAAGCAATTGTCTTCCATTCAATTAAACACACACGGGTTATTCATGCATATTTATAATATAATTGCATTATAATATAGTATCTCATACAAATTGCTTACTTTTATAGAAGTTCTGGAAAGTCAGTTTCTGTCCGTTCGTCTCTTCCGCCTTCTGCAGGTCGGGTAGGTTGGTGGGCTGGTGCACCTTGGTGGCCACCTGGGGTTTGGCCGACGAAGAGGGCTTGGCCAGACTCTGCTCCATCATGATCTTCTTGCAGATATCGCGTAGTGTGTTGGCAATTTGTCGGGCGGGCATGTCACAACGGAAGACATGGCCCATGTGTTTGCGGGTCATACGATCGCGGGCAACGTAGGGAAAATCCCTGGAGAGGTAAAGGAAAGGAAACGATATAGTAACTTACAGAGTTTGTGTTTTTGGATTTGGTATTTTTTGTGCATTTTGAGTATTTTTGAACATCACAGGTAGTCAGAAGATTACAAAGGTGACTGTTAGTTGTTATGAATTCTTGAATCTGTCACCCATCACAGATATATTCTCAATCTTAGTGTTTTTGCAGGTCCTACTATTGTGAAGTATTTTGTCTATTCATGAATAGGCATTTTCCCTGAAATTTCATTACACACATACTCATCAATTTAGTTTTACAAAGTAGAAGCCTTAACCCTTCTAATGCTCAGGCTACTTTTGCCCAAAGCACAAGGACGCAAAGATTTTTGAAAACATTTAAACCCTGTCATATTGATATTCATTGGATAGCTTTCGCTGAGTACCCATATGCTAGGGTTGCAATAATTTTTTCAGGTTTTTTGCAACATTTCTGTATTGGCTAGATATTTGCCGCCAGCAGCTTAAGGGTTAAAGAACACATTGAACAGTTATAAACTTTACTTCCATGTTAGTTATTTTGAAAAGATAGAGATACAAGTTTGAGATTTCAAATATCAAATTACCTTAACAAGACTGTTTAACACAGGAATAACACAAATGTTCACGTTTATAATGAATATTTCACTTAAATATGCAAACAACAGAGACTGTGTTTGAATGACATTGGAATGTTTTATTGTAAGGTGCTACCTTAAATGTGCAGGGGCCGGGACCCATAAAGAGAAAGTAGAATTCAAATGAATGACAAGGTATATTGAAGGTGAAAAGCGACAAATCAGTTCAAATCATAAAATCACCACTGTTGACAAGAACGCTATTTTGTTAGTAAATACACATACATTGTGCTGGATTTTGGCCGATAATTCTCATTACAATTTGGCAGCAGAAATTTGTGGGGAAAATTACAATTTAGACTCACAAGGGTTAAACTCAATAGGGGCATCAACTTTCAGTCAATCCCATGCCTGAGTGCCTCAGTCAGCCGGCGGCCATGCCAGGATTGCAATTAGCCGAGACAATTTTAATACTGTTACGTAAATTACATAACTGAATGCGGCTGCAGCTGAGACTCCAGTGACAGAACAGCACTAGGGGAGTCAGGTTACACAAAATCGACCTACAGAAGTTAGATAAAATTCAATGTAGAACGGAATTAAACAACTTACTTGCCAGTCGATTTGCCGCCGACACTCAACGTGATTCCCTCGTGGAACTCCGTTCATCCGGGTCGTTCTACCCGGAAATCGCCGAGCCCTAATCATATGCATGGGCTATTCTTAGAACGACCCGGATGAACGGAGCGAAGAGAGAGCATCGGAGGGGGTCGACTAGATAGGAAGCATGGCAGGATTTAGTGTGCGATCGTCCGGGAGACTCCACTAGTGTGGCGGCCAAGACGACTGGCACTGTGGCCACATCCTGTAATGTTAGGTGCTTGTTTTTCCGCCATGCTGACTATTAAGCTAACCGAACCGAATATTAAGGTATACGCCGGATATGTGCCGGTGAAGAATTCGGCAGAACCGGCGAATAAAAATCGATGCACCACTACAAATTTTCTGGACCCGTTTTGGATCAATTAACTTGTTAAAGTTCTTTCACAAATTTCGCTTTACTGATGTATTTACTCGTTTAAATTGATAAAGTAAGATAAGAAATAAAAACAATTATAATTGCACAGTCTCATCTGTCTATATACAATATTCATTTTGCTAAACCAAAATATGTTTTAATTGGAAAACGCGCTTTCTATGTGATCACATGTCTTTTCTCGCGTTATCTGTCATGGCGGTCAACGTTGGTAATTTGCGCATGTTGCGCTCACTTATTCGCGAATTACGACTTATAAACGTCCGTGTAAGTAAATGGAACAATCAGATGTAAGAAATAGATCATATGCTTCAAATATTTACCATTTTTGGATGTAATGGTGGTGTCACTTTACATTTGACTGCCGGTACATCCAAACCAAATCCGACCTTGGTTAGGGATGCCTGGGCCAAGTTTCGGCGGCGTCGGTTGTCGATTGTCACATGCTCTGGTTCCCCCCAAAGTCGTTTTCGCGAGCAGTTTCTGGCCTGGTTCTCACCTTGACCTTGCCGAGTGACGTAGTCTGGTTCAAAATCGACAACCGACGATTGACAGCGGTTGACTGTGGTTCGCGCTATGAACATCATCATCATCATCATCATCAAATACTGTCGCACTCAGGTTTGAGTATTGTGACAGGCGCATGTCTAAAAGGTGTTAATGGTTAATATAAAGGGTGGTTAGTTAGAGCGAAGCATGTAGAGAAGTGGAAAAGATATTTGGAGAGCTGGTCTGTTGGGAAGGATACCCTGGTATGCACCAGGTCAGAACAGTCAGTGTTTTTAGTCTTGTTAGGCTTGTTAAGTGGTTAAAATAGATTCTACCTTAATAGATTCTACTGACGTCCAGGGTCACCTGACTGAGAGCAGATCTGAACCCGTCAAGAGATTGGATACTGGTAATGTCTTGTGGAAGGGTATTCCAGGCTCGTATAGCAGTCGGGAAAAAGCTGTACTTGTAGGAGTCTGTTGATGCCTCTATCTGCCTATAGCCGCCTCTGGCCCTACTTCTGGTGTTGTATTGACCCATGATTAGTTGGGTAGCCGGGATGCAGACCAAGGCTTTGTTTATCTTGTAAAGCATGAGTACCTGAGCTCGGATGCGCCGTTGTATTAATTCCTCCCAGCATAGATTTTGCAGCATGGCTGTCACACTCTCCCTACCATACTTGTGTTCCACAAATCTGGCTGCACGTCTCTGGACCATTTCTAGACTATTAATCGTCTGTTGATGATGCGGGGCCCAGACGGTTGAGCAGTATTCTAGCTTTGGTCGCACAAGAGTCTGGTAGGCAAGGATCTTTGCTTTCTTACTGGCACCTTTCAAGTTTCTTTTGACGAAGCCTAAGGTCTTGTTGGCTTTCGCTGCAGTGGTCTTGATGTGATGGTTCCAGGTAAGATTGGAGCTGATGGTAACTCCGAGGTAGGGTGCTGATTCGACACATTTCAGGACCTCGCCTTTAAGTGTGTAGTCAGTGCGGGCAACTTTGGTTTTCCGGGCGATGTTCATGGTGTTGCATTTACTGGGGTTGAATGACATACCCCATGTTTCTTCCCATTCATGGAGGCTATCCAGGTCTTTTTGGAGAGCGATGGAATCAGCGACTGATGTTATTGTCCTGTAGACTATGCTGTCGTCTGCAAACAACCTGCATTTCGAGTTGATGCATTCAGGCATATCGTTTATGAAGACAAGGAAGAGGATCGGACCCAGAACTGAGCCCTGTGGGACTCCTGATGTTACCGGAGCCTCGTCTGAAGCCTTGTCATCAACTGCTACACGCTGCACTCTGTCATTCAGGAAAGATCGTATCCATTCTAATGGGAGCCCACGGATGCCATAGTAATCCAGCTTGTACAGGAGTTTGCTGTGTGGCACAACGTCGAACGCTTTGCTAAAATCCAGTATTGCCAGGTCGATTTGCATACCCTTAGCTAGGTGGCGCTGCAGCTCATCGATGAATGTGACAAGCTGTGTCTCACATGAACGCTTAGCTCTGAAGCCATGCTGACTGTCTGATAAGATGTTGTTGACGTCTAGATGCTCCATTACTGATTTTGCCACGATGTGTTCAAGGAGTTTGCAGCACACGGAGGTAAGGGACACTGGTCTGTAGTTAGCAGCATCATGCTTGTTACCCTTCTTGAAGATGGGGGTGACAAGTGCATTTTTCCATTGGTGTGGTACTTTGCCTTGTTCGAGTGAGGCTTGGAAAAGAGATGCTAGAGGTTGAGCTAGGTAGTCAGCCATGTTCTTTAGTAGTATCGGGGAGATCTTGTCCGGGCCACTGGCTTTGTTGGGGTTTAGCCCCTTTAACAGTTTGAGGACACCTTCGGTTGTGATCGATATATTATCCATCTGCTTAAAGGGACTTTCGCCTTTCGAGGGAGCTGCTTGGGGGTCGTCGCTGGCAAAGACGGATGAATATTGCTGATTCAGAATATCAGCTTTACCCTTCGCGTCTGATACCAGGGTACCATTCTTACGCAACGGTGCTACCCCACAGGAATCTTTTTTCTTTGATTTGACGAAGGACCAGAAGCGTTTAAGTACTGACGATTTGTCGCTTGGAGCCGTACTCGATGCGCTGTCCAGGTCAAATATAGAGTCGATGTAAGTCCTGTACGCTGCCCGTTCTTCTTTTTGAGCCTTGTGGCGAAGATCAAGGAATTTCTGTTTGTGTTTCTCTGAAGGAGTTTGTTTCTGTCGCTTGAAGGCCCGGTCACGTTTGTGGAAGAGGGTCTTCAACTCTGAGGTGACCCATGGTTTTTGATCGTTGGGTCGAGATTGGCGAGCAGGTACAAATTTCTTTACTAGAGATTGGAGGGTAGATTCTAGGAAATCCCATTTGTGCTGTATATCGCCGGCTGGTAGAGTCAAACCGTTGAGGTTCTTGGCCATTCCTTCCCAGTCTGCTTTGTGGTATAGGAGTCGGGTGGTGGGTGACTTCTTGGGTATCGTTGCCCTGGTGTTTAAATCCACAAAGACTATATCGTGGTCTGCCTCCCCTAGGGGGGGGATACAGCCACACTGGTTTACCAACGATGGTCTTGTTGTGAAGAATAGGTCGAGTAGGTTGGGAGATAGACATTTATTTTTTTATTCACTGAATAATTCAGTCCTCAGTAGGCCTCAGTAGGCCTTAACATATATAAACAATTACAGTAATGATAATGAAGTGTACTTAAGTAACTATAGAAAACACGTAAAACTTGAATTACAAAGGGGACACATGGCGTCCAATCACAGGCGAGAAATACGCATGCGACAACCACAGTCGTTTTGGCGAGCTGTTTGTGGGTAGAGGCGACGCTTGTGACGTCGAGAACCACAAACTCTCTCGCGGAATCACGCCCCAAGTGTTTGGCCATTGCCATTACCCATATCTGCCATGGAATGTATGTCGATGCGGTCCAGGTCAGTGTGGTCTAGGTTGATGCGGTCTAGGCTCCGAGCGGTCCCTGGTCAAAGTGGTCTGGTAGAATAGTAACCTGACCATTGATTTCACTTTAAAATCGGCTCGCTTCCTGGCCATACCACGCCGTGGCCGCTACTTTATCCAAGTTAAAACTGAATTTCTCGCCTGTCCGTGGGTCAATTTTAATGCGGTTTAGATCGATAGAACCGCCAGAATTCATTCTACTGGCCATTGAATTCTCAAAATCAGTTGCGAAATATAAATTTTAAGACAGTTTAAAATCGTAATGTAATGTTTTGTATGCCATTAATTTACAGTCAATCAATGCTGTATTTTGGTCAGAAGTAAAAAAAAAAATGAAATAATCCAAAGCTTCGCTCGCTTCCTGGCCATGTCAGCGTCATATTAAATATATCAAAATACATTCAAGTATTTGAGATATTTTCGTAAAACTATATGTTCTCCCAGAAATCCTTGTTCCCAGGCCGCCTTTCACTCGCACCGCTTGTTGCGCAGACCGCATCTAACCTGGACCGCACGAACCTGGACCGCATCGACCAGCCACCCTGCCATGGGCTAAACATACCAACTTTGCAGGGCTGGGATTTGAGATCTGTGTCATGATCATTTGTTTATTTCATGTACTACACTGTAAAAACTCTTCAATTTTCAGATAATAATTATGTTTTGAGGCGGAAATTATGTTTACATGCTAAAAATCTAACTTTAAGTAGAGCAAGGTTAGTGATTACAAGGACAGATGGCAGCACCTCACTTTGCTGCTGACCTGTCAGGTGACAAACAAAAATAGATTTTTGTTGACCACATGTGCCAAACCTTGTGGAAAGCTTACAGTGGAAAGAAGCATGACATACAAGAGAATTATGAGGTATGTTTTTTTCAGGTTTTGGGAGAATTTTATTCATAGTTTGACATGTGTTAAGTTTGCTAAATATTGTATCTTCAAATTACACTTATTAGAACTGTGTTGGCACAATTTGGCATAGTCACATTGGAAAGTCCAGGTAGTCAATGACCTAAAACAACTCAACTAACCTAGTCAACTGCTAGCGCTTTTTTGCGCAATTGATGTGAAAATTTGGCTGAAGCCTACAATTAACTAGGTCATGGCGGTCCAATTGACACTTGACCTGTTGACCAGACAGTCTCTCTCTCTCTCTCTCTCTCTCTCTCTCTCTCTCTCTCTCTCTCTCTCTCTCTCTCTCTCTCAAGTCAGATTTTACAAATAGTTTAGGACTGTTCCATTGGGCTGTGGATTGTGGATGAGTTATGGATTAATTAATAAGCAGATGTCCTCTAAATAAATCTATTCAGTATATGTCGGCTATCAGGATTACAGTTATGTCAATTACAGTTATTCTGAATCTGAACTATGGCTAAAAGGGGGGGTTGGTTGAGAAATTAAAATATTGGTTCCCCACGCTTAAAAATGGAACCGGTGCGGCTAGTATACTTACGTGAAGAATATGAAAAAAAATTAACGTTTTAAAATACCGATAACAACACTAGAAAATAATCATTTCATATCAAATTAGAGTTCAGAAAAATGTGACAAAATCATGCAGGTATGCTATTTTTGATATATTAACCCACTTTGAACAATAAATACCTCATTGTACTTTTCTCCCCTCTAACCAAATATATCACTAATTTTGCTATATGTATTGCAGTAACAACTCATCCTGTGACAGTGACTGTGCACACTTAAGTTAGTAAACACAACCTGTAAGGTGGAGAGGTTACATCAGAACTCATCCTTAGACTGTGACAGTGATTGTACTTTGGGTGGAGAACAAACCCCTATGGTGGAGAAGTTTTGTAGATGTGGAGGACCAGCCTATCTGACTGTTGGGCCCCTAGTAGCTTACTAGCTTGTGTGAATCACAGACTGATGATAGTAGCAATGCTCCTTTGTTAGTCTGATTGAGTTTGCATGTATATCGAAAATAAAATGTTAAATGCAAAGTTGATATGATGTATGTTATAGGCAGATATGGGGCATGTGTTTTTTGTTTGAGTTGATTTACAATCTGACTGTCCTTGTTAAATAATCTTAAAGACGGGACGGATCTTGTTGTCATCTTTCTGGACACGCACATCACATAAATATATACAGGTAACTTGGATATGATGGACTCAATGGGACCAGGAAAGTTAGTCTGTCATATGCAAAATCTGTCGTATACATATGACAAATACTTGATATGCATCGGACTGGGACCAAGCATATCGTCTGTCATATGCAAAAATCTGTCGTACAGTGGTCCGTCATATCCAAGTTCACCTGTAGTACATGTATATGGACATGATTTTTTGTGCATTCTTGAAGATTTTTAATAGAACATTTCAAAAGCAAAGACAGTCACACATCTTCATTTAGTGTTTCTTGTGATTACATTTGACATTCTGGTTTCTATAAGGGGTGTAACTATAAGGGGTGTGATTGAAAGTGGCGATGACCAGTATGATTTTCATCGCTTATACTTAAAGCCCATGATTCAGATTGTGCTTGGTGTGATGGGGTCTATAGAGCCACGTTATGACCCAAACTAGTTCTTTTTGTGATGAATGGCAGAAATATACTGGCATGGTTAAAACTACCATGTACATATGTTATCATTTTAGAATTATCAAGGGTGTTTATGCTATTTTTTGCCATGATATGGATTTTGGCAGACTGAAAATCTTGTTAAAATAAATGAAAAGTTAATTTTTGGCCAACATGTTGGATTTTTTTTCTTTTTCATGATGCCAATGCATTTCTTACAGTCTTAGCTTCAATATGATGTATCACATGATAATAAATTCCATTATTTAAAAAATAACTTGTTCTACCTACCTTGGTCGGTCTGTCTGCGACCCATCACTGCCACCGCCGGCGGTCACTGCCATCAGTCATCACTCAATCATTGGCCGAATTCGTATGTGTGAACAGAGTCTCAGAGATCTATGTCAACGTCGTTGACACACTTGATGAAGGGATGATCAAATGTCACACATCTATCCCATGTAACGTGTCAACACTAAGTTTAACAACAGAAACTTTATTTATTTTATGGGTGAACAATCATCACTGATCATTCTCATATAAATACAGTTTTTCATGCGGGTGGCCTCTTTAGATCTGGGAGTAGGGATCCATCTCTCTGTTTAGATATAACATTGCCAATGTTATGGTGGTCTCTTTTAATAATAGTATGACGAGAAAGCAAAGCTTTAAATGCTCGCGCAGCTAAATGATATTTCTTCATTCCCCTTCAAGTGCAGTTACAAATTCATTATCCGTAACGTTATTATTTTACTTGTACATCACTGAAACATTGGAAACCCCTTGATATGAGCTTTATATTTGTGCAATAACCACACAGTACTAGAAGCGTTTGACGGAAAGTATGGCAAAAAAATTACGATTTCAACCTGTTCCGAAATCGTTATTTCGCAACAGATTTCAACTAGAATTAAAATACAGAATTAATTGTAGCGGTTCTAATGATTTAAGGTGGCTGTAAATGTTTCCGGTGGAGAGCAGACTTTCCCTCAAACAATGGCTGATTTCTCATTATCTGTGTACAGTAAACCCCTAACAAACTATATATTTTTAGAAAGCTGAGATTCTAAGGAATACATAGGATATGGATAGGTTGTATGTGCTCCAAATATTTTGAAGAAATTGGGGTCAAAACTTTCGCTAGTCAATTTTCAGTACATATGCCACGGCTGACGCAAATCTAAGAGCAGGGTCTAAAATAATAACTTGATTTTTTAATATGTTGAAAAAAAACTTTGTCTCTTGAAAAGGAGACGAGGGTTTTGTAAAATATTGCCCCTAACGTTTTTATGGCCATTTATCTAACAACAATTTAGGAAAAAAAATACTTTTTTCATTTCTTGATTTTTGACTCACTATAAAAAATAAACTAGATAAGATATTGCAATATCCCCGTCTCAATCTGTAGAGAACATGTTTTAGAATCTATATGCAAAGTTTGAAGCTAATTGATTAAGATTTGTGTCTAAATTCACGTCAGCCGTGAGAGTAAAACTATAGAAATCTAAGCTGAGCAAATGGCAGTTTTGCATTTTACACAATTATTGTAACTGTGCAATAACTTGCTACTACTTTAATGTATTTATTTTAGTCCAAGTGGAAAGATAAAGTAACCTTCCATTGTATTTCACAACTGTCAACATCTTTTCTTCTGAATTACCTCAAAAATAAGTATAAATAAGTACATTTCTGCAACTGCCTGTAGCCTGTCAACATAGTTGGTATGCTAATTTGGAGTGCCTTCCATATATGGGCATCATGTGACCTCACCCTGGAATCTTGTTTGCATGCTAATGTAATCCATCATACTTCTAGATTTCTTAATCATTCAAAGAACTGTGCCATCAAAATCAATTTTCGGTTTATATCTAGTTTGTTATGCTAGCAGCCTATTTGACTTGGTACAGGGTCTGAGTAAATCAATCTATTTGTTTATGTGGGTGCTGCTATTGAGAATAACTTAATGCTATGGAGTCATGAAGAAAAATAATTTCACAAACCTATTTTGCTGTATCTGCTTCTACTCTAGAGACAATCCAGTGATCCAAGTTAAATAATCCTGAATCAGATAGCTGCATAGTTTCTTAGATGAGCAACTTATAATCCAAGATAGTTTACTGCAGAATGGGTACTTTCCTTAAGGTCACACACAATATATTCCTTTGTCTTTACTGCTTGAAGTGCTCAGGGCAAATGACCTTTTCTACCCAGACAGCAGTAAGCCCATGTTTGGCACTTCCTCTCAACTCCCAAAGTCCTTGAGGGGATTATGTGTGACACTACACACTGAGCGGAGACCTGAGGGGATTATGTCCAATTGACACAACACAGATACCTGTATCTATTTCCACAGAACTGAAGCCACAGTGCTAATCAATCACCTAACCCAATTGTTCACCTGTAATTCCAATCTTTTTTGTGTCTCTAACTGACTGACAACATTGTTGTGAAAAATACAATCCAGGCTTCAATTAGTTGATAGCTGAATTATATGGATGTAATTGTACTTATATGGGTGTGATTGTCCCATTTTAGTATTATTAATTACCCAAAGAGCATGGAGTGTCTGTTCAAGCTGGAGGTATGAGAAGGAATGACTCAACATGCAAAGCCCAAGTTTTCCCATCAAATACACACATTGTAACCCGTTGCCCAAAAACTGGTATGTTTCCTGTTTTTCTCAGACAGCCGCAGCCACATTTTGATTAAGACTAACCCTTAATACACTATTTTTGGATTGATCAAAACATCATTATCTGGGTGCTATTCCATTTCCTGCCTCATCTTCACTTGGCAGGTGGGAGGGGCTTATCAGCTAATTGGTCACATGACCAAAACATTGCAGCATGGCTTGAGCCTGCTTTCTGATCTTCAGCTGTCACACAAACAAATTTCACAATTTATGGAGTTAGGAGTCGGGTAGCGGTATGGAGTTTTTTTCATATGGAGGGTAAGACCCGGTTCATTAACATAATAGATATATCTCAAAACAGGCCTTCCCTGAGGACGAAACGTTTACGGCCACCTTAAACCGCATTGAAATTAATTCACGGAAAGACAACTAATCAATTTTTTTGGTGTAACTGCATTCAACACCTTCAATGGCACCGTAGATGGCCCCACCATTGTCTTTTGGCGGGATTCCGATGACGTCATTTTTGTGCCATATTTCGCCGACAGAGCGCGCCGTTGGTTGTCTGATTGGCTGTCTAAATGATATTTTGATGCAATTTAAAGGAATCAATCCACATTTATTATGTTATTAAGCAATATTTAAAACATGAAAAGATCTGGCAGCTGAATGTGCTCTTAAAGCAAAAAGTGATGTTCATTTCACGCAAAATTATCGTCAAGGAAGACAAGAGACAAACAGACGGAAATTGTGGACAGGATAAAATCGGCATCAGTGTGTAGGCTGCGAGCTACTAAGGTGACATCCTATACCGTAATCGCCGCTGTGCTCAACAGCCTTCGGCTGGCTCGCTGCGCGAGCTGTCAGTACAAACCAATAGTTTGTTGCAAAGTTTGGAAAATAGATGCTCTGAGATGAAAGTCCTTAATTTCTAAATCAATAACCAAATAGAAATCCTATTGAAAGAGAATAAATGAGCATTTTATTTTAAATGTGCTGCAACAAATAGAAATGTCATGTGAATGTATTTTAATTTTTCTAGTTCATAATTTCTCTTTTTTTTCTGGACTTTAGGGCTCTGTGAGAAATGCTCCTGCCTATCAGTTCATCCTAGACCAGTTCAGAACTCACCAGGTGACCAGCAAAAGGGTCTGTAAAGGGGACAACGACATGGAGCATCTGGGAAACACTTACCTGTGTTTCCTGAACAGTGGGCGCAAGGCTCAGGTGGGCATACTGCTTAAAATGGGCAATATATAGATTTGTCATAAGATATATATCAAATTTTGAAATCAAGCTAAATTTATGAATAGCCTTTTGAATAAGCTTTGACCAATGTTTGGTCATCAGGCACCGACATAAGTACTAGCCTGCTTGCCCCGGCAAGTGAATTTTTGAAAAAAAGGGCTCTCGGGCAAGTACATTTCAGTTTTCACTTGCCCGAATGGGAAAGCTGATTTTATCAACTCTTAATATTTTATTTCATAGGAAATGGCCCAGATAACCAGAACTATGCAAACAATGCAACAAAACTGAAAAGAAAATGGTTTTCAAATCTTTAAATCCTTGATGAACAATACATGCCTTTGCAGCATATATTATATCTTACTTCGGGCAAGTCAAAAATTATGTCGGGCAAGTTGGAAATCATTCACTACTTGCCCAGCATGGCAAGTTAGTTCTGAAATTTATGTTGGTGCCTGGTCATGGTTCCATCCTGAAATATTTCAACTGTATAATCTGGTACTCAAAAACATTGCAAGTGGGAATGGATATAAAGTTCTCCTCCGTAGTATCATAGTTCCAGAGGATTTTTAGAAGAACCCTCAAGCATTAATCGGTTAACACAAGTGGTCCTCACTCGCAATTAAGTTGTCTTCAAGTATAATATTGGTGTTGTATTTCCGTTCAAATGGTCTCTTTACTGGTGGTCTTTTTTGCAGGTTTCTCTCAACATTTGAACATATCTAGTTATGCTTCTAATATTTTCAAAGAGATATTTCAGTAAATAAACCTCAACTACAATCTGAACCTTCTGTTTTCAGGAGCTGTCTGAAATTTACCAACGCGGAGAACGTTCTATTGAAGAAAGTGCCAGACTTGTTGGTCTCTCATTACCAGAAACCTACAAAGACACGGATAAATGAACTATAGAATCTTTCGGAAGAAAGATGAATGTTATGCTTGATAACCAAGTCTTCAGCTGTGTACTCAATAAACTGTGTGTCTGAAGTAAAGTGAGGTGGCGCAAAAGCAAATTATAGGAATCATAGACATGTAGTTGCCTATTGGTTCAATATTTATAGCAGTATTGCAGTTAATTAGCGATCTCTCAAAACATGTTGAAGCTGTTTGATGACTGCTTTTTAAGGATATTTTGATCAAGATGCACTTCTATAATGGGTAAAGAAAAGGGGGCTATTACAAAACATGAAAATGAAACTTTCCTTCTGTATAAATGTACGTATGAATTGTAAATAGCATCAGGTTGAATTTCAATAAATTATCCTGTTAGTACTTTCTTCCTTGAGTTAATTTTCCTTGCCCATTGTCTTTATTTTTAACCCATACATCTAAACAGATGTGCCCTTAGCCAGCAGGGGCACCTTAACTCAAAAATCACCCTTTAGGACACCCTAAAGAATTTATGAGGAATTTCTAAAGATGTCATTTTCAAGCACATAATTGAATAATTTTCACCTCAATATAATTTCCATGGCATTGTATATGAACGGTATTGCTTCATTTCATTAGATAAATACATGTTTATGGTTGTAATCTGAGTACATTGATGTCTCCCTTGAAAACTTGGATGTCCCCCCAAAATTTTAATTGCCAATTTTGGACACCCATTTTCTAAATCCTGGTGAAGTCCCTGCTTGCATGTATTAAAATATTTACCAGAGACTGGCAGAGACGTGGCTAGGCCGAAAGTCGAGCCTCTCCTACTCAGACTTAGCCAGAGTTGCCTGTATTAGGGCCGTTCCATTTAAAAGTGTGGTGGGGGTGGAGGAACGGAAGGTAATTAAAAATTTGACACCCCCCCCCTCCGGCCGGAAATCATATATACTCTAATGGTATAAACTAATTCAGAATTCAGCCCCTCCCCCCCTTCAAAAAACCTTCCGTTCCTCCTCCCTCCCACACTTTTAAATGGAACAGCCCTTAGGTAAAACAAATGTCAAGTTTTTAGGACTGATAGAGCTAGTTACGTCTGACATCTCCTATCACTATTCAAACTTTCACTAGACCAACCATATATAAGAACATGACATTATAAAGCTTGGTCATTTTATGTTTAAATAATACATATGTTAATTTTTCCAATCAAATATTGACTAAGTTGTAAGTCCTTGGATAGTCAACTCTTAAAGATATAGATATTTTATTTGTCACTGATATATCTACTATCCTACTCAACTGATGCTGCAGGAAACCTACGTCATAAAATGTGACCTGCCAATTTAAATTGAGGGCATCCATGAAAGATACAAGAGCACTCCCCTGTGCCTGGCTGACATACTAGATCAGGGTAGGCTGCAGTACAGCTATACAAGGCAAGTCTGGCAGCGGAGTAGGCAACATTGGCTTGATGCTGGTCATGGCCCTGTAGGTTCCCAAGCGGATTCTATCCATACTAGATCAGAGTAGGCTGCAGTACAGCTATACAAGGTAAGTCTGGCAGCGGAGTAGGCAACATTGGCTTGATGCTGGCCATGGCCCTGTAGGTTCCCAAGCGGATTCTATCCATACTAGATCAGAGTAGGCTGCAGTACAGCTATACAAGGTAAGTAGCGGAGTAGGCAACATTGGCTTGATGCTGGTCATGGCCCTGTAGGTTCCCAAGCGGATTCTATCCATACTAGATTAGAGTAGGCTGCAGTACAGCTATACAAGGTAAGTAGCGGAGTAGGCAACATTGGCTTGATGCTGGTCATGGCCCTGTAGGTTCCCAAGCGGATTCTATCCATACTAGATCAGAGTAGGCTGCAGTACAGCTATACAAGGCAAGTCTGGCAGCGGAGTAGGCAACATTGGCTTGATGCTGGTCATGGCCCTGTAGGTTCCCAAGCGGATTCTATCCATACTAGACGCAAATGTTCATGCAGAGCTGCAAGCGCCCCCAAAAGTGAAACGGCAGCAGATGTAACTAATTGAACCTCAGAATAGCAAGTTCATAACACTAGGAAAATTGGATTGCGAAACTGGCGATGCCACAAAGTTAACGACATGTAAAGGCGTATTGATAAAGTTATTATTGTTTATTTATTTGAAAAGGCATTAGATTAAAAGATCAAATACAATTTTCCAGCTATTTTGGCGCTCCTTATTGGGTTCTAACGACATTCGGGTGATGGCAAACCGTCTGGCAGTAGTTAGACAACAGGCGCCATATTTGATTTGGTTATTTACCAAAGGTGACGAAGGTAGGTCATAATCAGTTTCGGGCCGTATGTAAATGTGTGGGGTCATTGATAAAAGTGGCTTAGTGGTACATGTACCTAACAAAGATCTACTACGGTTGTCAGTCACGTAAATGACAAGAATGACTCGGAATACTAGGAACGATCCCAAATAGAGTTACAGGATTTCATCAATATGGTTCTCTTTTCACTCCGTCTCACTCAACAGAAGGAATAGCCTGATTGATAGCCCAGTCGCCCTGGCCCAGTCGACTCCTGATCCTAGGGTCGCCGGTTCGATTCCGTCTCTCGATCGTGCAATTTTTTTTCCACCCGCCCAGTGCTTCGTGTGGTACTTAGATATATTTCATACTCAAAATAACGGTGGCTTTATTTCTATTATTTTTTTTACTTAACTTTGCTAAAAATGAATTGTTGGTCAAAACCGTTGATCCCAGACAAGACGTCTGCCTGAATTGCCGTTCGCTATAAGGGCCGATGACTTTATGTTGGGCTTAGACTAAAAACAATCTTTTATCTTTGATTTATTATAATAAACATTTCCACAGTTGTGAAGTTAGGAATTTCTTCGAGAAAATATATAGTTTAATGGATGCAAGTAATGCCTAGCCTTCATATAAAAATTGAGATCTGTGAAGTTTAATGGGTGTAAGTATTAATTTATATCTGTTGATGAAGGACACTTGCTGCACATGACTTTACCTTAGATCACCAAGCACAAGTGGATTCGAAACCAGCCGGTCAACATGAACATGCAAGCCTCAACTAATGTCAACTAATAGCCGCTAATAGGCCAGAAATTGGTGCTTTGGGCACCCCCAGCTGGTGGTGGAGATAAGGTGTCTCAGTAATGTAATCGATGCGAGAGCCCTGATTGGTCCTTGTTCCCACGTGAGCCCGCGCTGATGGCTTATGTGGTACTCCTGACATGAGTCCAGCACTTAACTATAAGGCATTACTTTATGCAACTCCCACCCATCTACCTTCTATCTGCCCTTTCAGACGTCCACACGTGATCATCAGTGCCCTATCCATGCACCTTCCACCTGTACTTTGGGCTTGGATCCGTGCGCCCGCCACTCACTTTTTGGGCGCACGGATCCTTACTACACTGCCACTTTCTATTCCTCCTGCGGCCTTTAGCGCCTTGCCGCAACACTTGCCTTCCCCCTTCTCTGTAATTATACTGTCCTCCCAGTACCTCTTTCAACGGGGCCCTATCTGGATCAGAGTAGGCTGCAGTACAGCTATACAAGGTAAGTAGCGGAGTAGGCAACATTGGCTTGATGCTGGTCATGGCCCTGTAGGTTCCCAAGCGGATTCTATCCATACTAGATCAGAGTAGGCTGCAGTACAGCTATACAAGGCAAGTCTGGCAGCGGAGTAGGCAACATTGGCTTGATGCTGGTCATGGCCCTGTAGGTTCCCAAGCAGATTCTATCCATACTAGATCAGAGTAGGCTGCAGTACAGCTATACAAGGCAAGTCTGGCAGCGGAGTAGGCAACTTTGGCTTGATGCTGGTCATGGCCCTGTAGGTACGCAAGCGGATTCTATCCATACTAGATCAGAGTAGGCTGCAGTACAGCTATACAAGGCAAGTCTGGCAGCGGAGTAGGCAACTTTGGCTTGATGCTGGTCATGGCCCTGTAGGTACGCAAGCGGATTCTATCCATACTAGATCAGAGTAGGCTGCAGTACAGCTATACAAGGCAAGTCTGGCAGCGGAGTAGGCAACATTGGCTTGATGCTGGCCATGGCCCTGTAGGTTCCCAAGCGGATTCTATCCATACTAGATCAGAGTAGGCTGCAGTACAGCTATACAAGGCAAGTCTGGCAGCGGAGTAGGCAACTTTGGCTTGATGCTGGTCATGGCCCTGTAGGTACGCAAGCGGATTCTATCCATACTAGATCAGAGTAGGCTGCAGTACAGCTATACAAGGCAAGTCTGGCAGCGGAGTAGGCAACTTTGGCTTGATGCTGGTCATGGCCCTGTAGGTACGCAAGCGGATTCTATCCATACTAGATCAGAGTAGGCTGCAGTACAGCTATACAAGGCAAGTCTGGCAGCGGAGTAGGCAACATGGGCTTGATGCTGGTCATGGCCCAGTGGGTTCCCAAGCCAGTTCTACCTGCTCTGTGGTAGTACTGTATACGGTTTGTGTCTTGCCTGATTCACCATTCATGGCCGTACCTCTTCAGTATCATACTAACAACTTTTCTGGCAGGAACCGCGGTTATCATTAGATACCATGTTTTACCTATGCAGGTCAAATTAACCCATTCACACTCAAGAGTTCCTCTCGAAATATCGTCTGCTACTTTCATACTTTTGAAAATAACTTCGGAATGAAGCGAAATTTCACAAAATATTTGAAGGAGATTTGTTGTTTGTCCTTTGATCAACATTTCACATTCAAATGCTTTCAAAAAAATGTATTTGTAAGGGAAATATTTCCAAAATCGCCAGGCCTCTTTTGGCCGCTCTGAGTGTAAACGTGTTAGAGGTTTTCATATTTAGACCATTTAACCCTCCCCATGCTGAGGCTACTTTCGACGCAGATTTTTGAAGACCATCTAAACCCTTTCATGTTTGTATTCATTGGATAGCTTTAAGTATTCATGTGCCAGGGTTTCAGTCATTTTTCAGGCTTTAGGATCATTTTTATTGGCTAAATTAGCCACCAGCAGATTGAATATAAATTGCGATTCATTCCAGAGCTGTAATGGCCTAATTACATTTTTGATAGCAAGGGGCTACCGAGATATGCTTAAATTTGTTTACACAAGCCGATTTTTCCCTTGGTACCATTTAAATAACAGTTGTCAAAGGTAAAAGCAAAACAATGCATTTTTTCATTTATGCTTTATTTCACAATACCTACAAAATTCAAACAATACAGAATGAGATCATTCCTTCACAGATCCTTTCATCTTAATTATATTACATTACAAACTTAATTTCAATAAGGTCTTTAGTCATGAAAAGGCATGAATGTAAAACTTTCTTCACCTATAAATAGATTTCTGGCATACTGATACACCACATGACCTAAACATTTAACATAAAACAATAAGATAAAGCTGATGGAAATCATGGAATACCTCTCATAGAATTGGAGAAAAACAATCATTTTGGTGTATATACGGATATCATTGTCACAACACACCCAATTCAGTTTGAAAAACCTTAGTCATAAATTATTCATCAAAATAAATATCATTCCGTATTAAGTGGAAGGTATAATTCGAGTTGTATACATAATTGGTCAGGTCCATGAATCTTGGTGTGATTGATTAAGTTATGATTTCATGGAACCTGTATCAGACCTGCTGTAATTGATATGTTCCAGATTTCTGCCCATATGATGGGGTGTCATTTACGTCATTTCAACTATTAAGTACAAAATAATATCATGAAATTTTTAAAGAAAGTTTAGATCTATATGGCAGTTCAAGCACCACAAGTATTCTTCACCCAATATTCCAGTACAATATCATTCATTCTGATGATGTCAACTTTCAATACACTATTAAGATATTCACAGCATATGACAGGTAACGGCGAGATCAATAGAACAAAATAACAAGCCATGTATCTCTATAGTGATGAAAAGAAAGTAGTTTTCTACAAGTATTTGCAACACTCCAGCAAATGGCAGTGTATACTCAGTTAAGATCTTTCACGGTATAGCCTTAATAAAGAATCTCATTGATGTACTCAAGAATGGCGTTTGCGAATAATATCAACTTTTATCATAAACAAATACGTTAGACTTGTTACTGATTGGTCGTCAGAAATTGAAAAGAATATATGTACATAAGTTACTCATGCCAAGATGAAGATCTTTCTGTCAGCAGATAGCACCACCTTACAAAATTGCAACACACTAATTTCTCCTGTTGCTTCACTTGCTTGTTGGTCCTGATCATGACATTTAAGAAATAAGAGATATGTATGTCAATTATTTATTACAAGGTACAGATCTTTGTTGGCAAATAAGACCACCTGTAACAAATTCATTACGCTTCGTAAATGATGCTTTTTTGGTCCCATTGAATAGTCACTGTCATGATGTGCAGATGTATATCACAGTGCATTTCCTATGCCTACAATATTTACAAGAGTTAAGAATCAGCCTTAACATTTTGCTGCTCTTACGCCTACAATATTTACAAACAAGAGAAGACAAAGCTGCCACCAGGTCTAGAGTATTTACATATGAGTAAAGAACATCCTAAATCTCTGGCCTTCATCATAAAGACGTGGTCTAGCATATTTACAAATGAGTAGAAAACATCCTAATTCTCTGGCCTTCATCATAAAGATGTGGCGTGATTCAGGAGAATGGATGCTGACCTGGAACTGTAAGGGCTGTCGTCTAACACGCTAGAGGAGGAGAAAGAGCTGCCACCTGGTGACGAACCCCGGGAATCGGGCTTCTTCTGCTTGCAGCACCACGGGCACACCCTTCTCACGCCCCTTCTGGCTCTCTTGATGGCGCCATCTAGGGGCTCAAGAGAGTGCATCCAGAGAGGCAGGAACTCCCAATCTTTGAGAACCTTCGGAAGAGCTGTGGGGCGCTTCACCTGCATAACATTGACAGTAATGACAAACGCCAGCATCAGCAGGATGGGTGACAGAACAGAGAAGAAGGGAATGGTACCAGTCATCGAGAGAGCAAAGATTGTACCAGGAACAACAAAGAATGCAACCACAAGGTAGAATATGGCAAACCAGCGGTATTCAGCGGTGGTGTTCCCCATCATCTTGGCGAGTTTGATGGGGAGCTTGCGCAGGGCGGGGATGGGGTAGAAGAGGGTGATACCAGAGATGTTGAAGAAGAGATGGCAGAGGGCGATCTGTAGAGCTGCCTCCAGTTTGTCTCCAGAGGCAGCCAATGCAGCGAGCAACCCTGTCACAGTGGTCCCGATATTAGATCCTAGCGTCAGCGGGTACATCCTCTCCAAGCTGATGACGCCCATACCCACCAGAGGTGTCATGGCCGACGTAAAGATGGAGCTGCTCTGAACTAACATGGTCATTCCAGCGCCGATGAGGATAGCGACGTAACCGGTGAGCCAGGACAGCTTGCCAGGGAAGTCTGAGTTGACAGTCTTGCGGATGATGGTGCAGATTCGTCCCTGTAGCATGGAGTGGAGGAGTTTGACCATGAGGACGAGGCAAGAGCAGAGGACGAAGAGAGACATGGCCAGCAGGATGAACCCTACGATAGCGTCACTCAGACCAGTGTCGTGGAACAGGAAATGACCTACAATGGAAGCATACAGAAACATAAGCTACGATAGCATCACTCAGACCAGTATCGTGGAACAGGAAATGACCTACAATGGAAGCATACAGAAACATAAGTCCCTGTGGTTGCTGCAGTATTTTACTGCACCGTAACTCTTAGTATTTTCATGCAAGTAGGCCCACAAGTTTTCATATGTTCATAAAATTCATTCAGAAATGCGAAAAACTGATTTCTTTTTCATTTGATCCGAAGTGCACCATGGAAAACCTATCCTAAAGTGGCTAGCTTTAAAACTCTAAAAAATTACTCCCTATCTATTGAATGACTCTTACATTTGAACTTCTTTACCCAAGATTTTTAAACATCTTACCTTGACTTACAAATAACTACCCCCCCCCCCCCCATTAAAAAAAAACCTGACATCATTCTCATCAAACTGTCGAATTTTATTCCTCTCATGGTGCAAATCCAGTGAAAGGCAAGAGCACTGTATCAAGATGAAACAGTAAAATTTAGTGATCAACTATTTAAGAAGCACATTCATAGTCTGGTAACTACAGAACATCACAATTTCAGATTTAAATAAACTTACATTTGTCCATGCCAATCTTTTTGGTCACATTGGCAACAGTGGTGTAGTTGGCAAGCAAGCCAGACTCATTCCTCAATGACGTAACATTGGTTGGCTCAGTAACCTCCTCATACCCACACCACTCCTAAAATAACAAAATCAAGAACTTTATCTCAACGAATAGAGGTTCAGCCTGCAACACATCTTTCCATTTCGTGGCTAGAATTACCTTTTTGGAGTGTTTATAGAAGCTAAGATGGTTAAAAATTACTGAAAACACATTTGCAAAGTACTAATAGTGGTGAGTTGCTTGGTGAGTTTGGAAAAGTATAGCCTTCTAAATAACGCTCAGGCCCAAAAGAAATATTGATCAACAAATGGGTATCCCAAATAGGCACACTCCAAAACGTTTTCTAGTATTTCCTGTATAGATGACAAGAAAGCTGAATGTACTGGGGTAATGCCATTTTAATTTTAACCAATTCATCCTTAAGAGTTCTTGGAAAATTGTCATCGGGAACTAAAGCATTTTTGGCAATAACTTGGGAATTCAGATTTAGTTAACAAAATATTCAAAGGAGAGCTGTTGGTAGTGTTCTAATTATCATTTTCCCTTCAAATATTTTCTCAAATATGGATCTCCTACAAGATTTTACCAACATTGTGTGGCAGATTATGGCTGCTGCGAGCACAAATAGGTTGATATGATTCAGGTAGAAAGAGATTTGACTTGGAAAAGAGATGTTGTGCTTACCTTGATGAGACTCTTGGAGGCGTACTCAGAGTGACCGGCGGCTATCTTCTCTATGATACTCTTGTCCAGCTGGATGACCAGTTTGGTCAGAGGTTTGGTGAGCACCTTCAGAAGCTCAGTCTTTTTGCTGGAAGATGACTGCAGTTGATAGGACTTGACAATGACACTTGTTAGGTGGTACAGGTAACCTGAAACAAACAAATTTTCACTTGTTAGATGTCTGATAGTAAAGGTACCCTAAAAACAAAAATGCAACATGTAAAAACATGTCTAGCACACTAAAGAACGAACAAATGCCACTTTGGTCGTAGATGTCTAGTGGTACAGGTTTCCTTTCAGCAAAAATTGCAAGAATATTTTTATCATGGCTAAGAGTGACCTTTTCAAAAACATTTGAAATATCTTTGTGAACAAGGTGAAGATAATACGTTCAGATAAAACTTATGACCTAGAAAGATTTTTTTATTTTTGTAACATTTTTATTCAGTTGCATGTAAAACGGAGGCACAAAAAAAACCTAGAAAGATGGAGTGATGTCTAAGATTTCATGAACAGCTATGTTTATGCCAAACCATAATCACCATGATCTTCTTAAAAATTACATTAGTGATCACATTTGGACTTTTTTTCACTCAATATAAATTAACCAAGATGTCTTACCTGTTGCGACCTCTAAAGGAAGAAGAATGAGTACGGCCAGCCAGTTAAACATATCGTGTACAGTTGCTCCACCGAAGGCCCTGCGGAACTCGTTCTTGTCCCCAGACTGGGCCATGGATACGATGGTATTTGTGACGGATGTTCCTATATTGGAGCCCATGATGATAGGAATGGCAGGTCTCACATCCATTACTGGAAATATATAGGTGTTCATTTAATACAAATTAATATTCTGTTATCCATTGCTAAACATATACATGTATAAACATATATATATATACAAACACATTACTGTAATATTACATATCAATTATATCATCACAGATGTTTAAATCAATTTCAAGTACAAGTAAGAATTTGCACTGTAGACTCAATGATGGAATACCTCACTAAGCCAAAAAGTAATGCTATCTATTGATTAAGTCACAGGAGGGTTGATACAAGTTTTAAACAAGACACTTCTTGAAAGATTACTTTCACCATCAATGCAGACTTAATACTATTAAATATCTCATAACAATAGATCCTTAACAATAAGGGGTTCAGTGGGAAAACATTAAATGAAATAATTGTTCAAGCCCTCCTTCTAATTCCTGCAATGAGTACCTAGGTATCCAGAGGTCTGCTTTCACATACTTATGTACAAACTGGCAGTTTCAGGCCTCAATATGATTAATAATAGAGAAATGCTGAATATTTCACTTTCTTTCTAACGCATCCATTGTTACAAACTGGCAGTTTCATGCCTCAGAATGATAAATAATGAGGAAATGCTGAATATTGCACTTACTTCCAGAGGCGACCATAGTTACTGTGATGGAGGTGGATGTGCTGGAACTCTGGACGAGCACGGTGGCCAGGATGCCGATCATCAGACCAGCAATCGGGTTACGGAGGAGCTCGCTGTCAGAAAACGCCTGCCCTGAAATACACAACAGAAACGGTAAAAATAAGGCATTACTGGGGCTTCTGCCATTCAATGTGGAGGAGTTCACTGTTTATGAAACTCCTGGTTTGAAAATACATACACAGGTAGAGGTTTCCTTTCAAACTTTTTCTTGCCAGTCTGATGGACAGGCTGCTTCCTGTGAGTACATAAGACTTGCTGTTTCCAGATCCTGCAGGACCTGCCACCTTTTGGCCAGTCCCACCACTTGATGGCCCCAAGAAGAGGATGTGAAGTACATGAATCCCTGCCAGTCCCTCAGAAGGGCTATTATTAAGGATGCGTCCTTCCAAAGGTTGAATTCACCAGTCTGTACCGGGCCACCTCCAGGACAAAATCTGGCCTTTCTGATCTTCAATGTCTTACCAAAACCAGTTACAAGGAGAAAAGATTAAAGATTTTTAAGCTTTTCTTTGAAAACAGCAGCTTGGTAGCAAGTATTTGGATAATTATTTGTACTGACATTAACTATAAGAACTATCTCATAATTATCAAATAAAGACCTGTGGTTATAAACAGCACATGGATTGCATAACATCACATGGTAATACCCTAACTAAACACCCTTTTAAAATCTGAATGATCAAAAAATTTGGCAGAAATCACTATTGTGAACTCTGATTCTCAAATTCATATTGACATTAAGTCATCGTTTCTAGAAGACAACAGCACAACTATCTTTTCTATAAATGACGAAACAAAGGGCTTAAAACATGATTATTTCATGGCACCAGGCTTCAAACAATGCTTCCAGTAATCAAAAGTTAACTTAATACATTTCCCAAAAAATGTTTTTGAAAAGGTATCAGCAAATTTACCGGTATTAGAAGGTTCATTTGGTGCAAGCAGCTGCCACTTGTCAGGAAATCATCAAGGCGCAGTCTGTGTTATATAACAGCAGGATGGTCTACATGTTCACACATGTCAGATCATGGTGCACTAAGGAGTCAGCCAGTCTATGTTACCGTAAATTCTCAGTGATTTGGGACACTTTTAAATAATTACGATTTTCAGGGCTTAAGGGTGGCCAATGTTTTGTGAAAATATTTTATTGGTGAATCAGCAAGATTTACAGCTAGGTCCATATTTTGTGAAATGGCGATATTATTATCAAGGTTGGCCAGGATTTCCCATTAATCAGTCATTTTGCAAAATAGATAGTAGCCCAAATTCCTATGGTGGTCTAAATTTCCGGAGAATTTACAGTATACAACAGCAGGATGGTCTAATGATTCACACATAATAACAGTAAACAACTTTGACCAGACTTATAGCTTGCATTGCAACTAGCCCAGGACCAGAATATAGGGCCCAGAATTTAGAAACAGGGTGTCCAAATTTGCCAATTGTTAAGTTTTGGGGTTTTCTTTTCAAGGGAGACCTGGATTGTCCTGAAGTTTTCCTAACAAGCACTAAGTTAAGTGGCTATGTTTGGTTAAATTCATCTCATCTCCGAGTTAGATTCTAGTAAAGCAGACCATTTTATAGCATCACAAGTAAAAGTTGATAAAAGGATTTGAATTAGCCAACTAGCTAAATCATGGCTGATATTTCATGATCGCTGTTTTACACATATTTAACCATTCAAATGCTGAGACTACTTTCCTCCAAAGCACAAGGATGCAAAGATTTTTGAAAACCATCTAAACCCTGTCATGTTGGTATTCATTAGATAGCTCTCCTGGAGTATTCTCAGATGAGTACCCATGTGCCAGAGTTTATTTTAAGTTTTTTTTGCATAATTTTGTATTGGCCAAAATAGTCAAAAGCAGCATAAGGGTTAAACCCTATTTTTAAGACCCTGGGATGTGCGTCCCTGGGCCAGGTAATAAGATTTTCCACGTACCAGCAGCTTTTCCTCCGAGTAGCCTGAATCCTGAGCTGAGGAAGTCGAGGGAGCAGATGAAGAGGTACAGGAGACATGTCAGGGCCAGGAACTTTCCCACGCACCCGACAAGTATGTACCTCAACTTCCCACACGTGTCCAAATCTACAAAGACAAGCAGAAATAAGTATGTGCTACCAATGTACACAGTAATAGAACTGCGCCCTTGCTCTGAACCTACTAACAAGAACAGAAGTATAAGATTAGGGTAAAGGTGGGACTAGTCATCGTCGACAGGTGGCCAAGGTGGGTGACTGAAATTGTGACAAGAATAAGTACAACTCTCAGGCCACCATGGCTTTCTGAAAATGAAAATGTTTGTTATGAAACATGAATGTAGACTACACAATATAACTATACTGCATTCAAGACAAATGATAACTCAGATTTTAACATTAATATCTATATTTCAGGGATACATCAAATATTTATGAAAAATATTTTGAGTTCTGCTAACTTATATTTAAGAAAAAACTTCCAAGTTCCATTTTGTATAATAAGCCTGCAGATACATCAAATATAATTCTGTAAACATGGAAACCATATTTTCAATATGGGTGATGGGAATGTATACAAAAGCTTGCTCTGAGATAGTCTGACCAGACTTGAATCTGATAAATTATCAATGTTGTCTTGAAGTGCAGTAATATATCTAACAGGCTCACTTGAAATCAACACATGGCACAACCCACCATCTTTTCTGATACAGAAAATGAAAAACATAAATACGCAAACTAAATCACTTTAGCAATGAATCATTGAAGTAGTTCAATTGGCTTCAAAATAGCCAAGCTACCCTGTGGTTTAATGTTTATATAAAATAGGGAACCAGCCAAATATAACCAAATTGCCTGAAGGTCTCTCAGTAGGTCCTAATCCAGGCTTTATTCAAGGTACGAGCTTAAACTCCACCAATTCCTTAAGACTCGTACTAATACTTATGTTCCTTTTCTTTCATTTTTCCACTGCAGCCTCCATTTACTACAGTACTTGCATGCTAAGAATGGCTTCAAAGGCTTATCAACCCTAATCTAATTATAATTCTTGACTACCGAGATATACTTAGCCACAATACCTGGAAATACAGAACAAACTGCTTCTCAGATAATGGTTGAAGGTTAAGTGCATGTTTGTTTGCTTTGGAAAAACCTTAACACTGATGGAAATGCAAGTAAAATGATACAAGCTGAACATTTACAATGTATCAGAAAGGTATCAAATTGTTCCCTGTGAAGTGATATAATGTAACATGGCCCAGTTGCCAATGAAGATCAGCAATTAACTTGAGTTACTTTGTTTCATATGTTAATTTCCGTGTATCTAATTAAATAAAGCAAGATTAAAACAAATTTATCTTAATATCAATAGCTATAAAATGTGTGAAAATACATAAAATTAATCAATTGTCTTCCTTGGAAAAACCCTATTTACCTGCTCCAGGAGAAGGGGGGGGTGAGCCCCACCAAGTCAAAGGCTAGCGGCTTTACCATACACCAACTTTGTATTATAAAAAGTGTTGCATTAAAGTCTCCTTACAGAAAGGCTTAGTGATCCAATAACAATAGTTGATTGGTGAATAAATATAGGTGGGGAAGTCATTTACACAGGCGATTCAATGCTGAGTTCTTTTAATTAACACTTTTGTGTAGAGCTTTGGCGGGAATTTTCACGCGCATGCCATGTGATGATCACAAGTGAGAGCCAACGCAACAATACGTCTGCAATAAAATGAAAAAGTTAGGGCTGCAAAGCACATTTAAATAAGACACTCGTGCAATAAATGCATGCATACGAATACTGTCTACAGCTAGTGCACTTTTTTAGCAGTTGATGCAAAAGAAATGGCAATATTACATATGGTTACGTGTTCGCGGCCGTTACGTGCGCGAACGGCGGCGGGCACTGGGGGCGCGCGCGGAATGTGGGTGGCGATAGACGAGACATGGTACTTCACCTCAGATCACGGTTTTTATACCCACCAGACAGTTTAAGGGACGTTTCTTGAAAGTCAGGCAGGGCCCATGGGTCCACCTCATCCACCCTTACATCTCCTCCGTCCTCGGGGGGTATGGCATAGACCGAGTAGTCAGGGGGCAGACACAAATCTCTCTCACCATGTTCGCTCAAAGCTACCTTGATGTCCGCAGACGACGGGGGCAGCGAAATCTTCACCTGGTGTTGAAAAAACTTGTCAGATCTAGCGATTGCCCACCTCCCTTCCCTCTAAAATTGCACCAAAAACAATGAACGGGTACTTACCTCCTCCCCTATCAAGTCATACTCCGGTGGAGGAGTATCAGGGAGTTTTTTCTCCTCATCTTGTAGTTGCGAATTTTCAGTGGGGATCACAGCCATTTTGCAGTAGTGAATTGTGCGGTTTAAGCCGGTTGTAGTATTAATAAGACACCTTACAATAAATCCATAATAACTATTAATGCGCGACTTAGAAAAGGAAACCTTAACATTGGATAACATTCTTCTGAAAAACATTAAATACTATATAATTCATATTTAGTAGAAATTTAGTTTATTTGTGTGTTTTGCAATAACTTTATGAGTCTGTCGGCCAAAGATAAAATAGATCTATTTTCACACGCCCAATATCATTCTATATGAATGGCGGTGCAGATGCTGACGTCATTAATATGAAGCCAATCACAGTACGTTCTATAGATTCTATGGCTATCCACGTGGGCCCGCCCGCAAATGAATGGGCGCCTGTCACATCGACTGTCTCTTTTATTACTGAAAGAAATCCCACAAAAACATACACTATTTCACAAAAGTATCTTTTAAAGAGATTCGTGTTATTAGTTTCATTATATATCATATTTTTCATTAACGTCTGAAATTTTTCTCACATGCCACATTAATGAAAGTAGTCCCTATAGTATGATGTCACTTCCGCCATTCGGTTCACTCATGATCCTTCGCAACACCACGCGCCAAGCGTGTGCTGCTTGAAATCCGGTCTGATCCAGATAGTGGCTGAGTAGGGGGGTTGGCGCTTTTCATCGTAGCTGTACAGTGTTGTGTGCCTACAGGTGCAGCAGACATCAGTCTGATTGTATGCTACGTCATAAACTTGTAAATAGAAAATGTTTGGCAGAAAAACAGAACCGGTGACGTTGTGATAGCACAACAAGATTATTACAATAATAAATTCAAAAATAATGAAAGAAAAACCTTCAAAATAATTGATCTTAACTTAAATGAATAAAAATATATTCATATTAATCTAAGAGTTGAACATTAGTTGGATCAGAGACTTATAATGACTTAGTCTATATATCTGGTTCTGAGATGAGTATATTTCTCTGATCTGGTTGGATCAGAAGGAAAACACACTATCTTACACAAGTCCTGTGAAACAAATGTTGAAATCAGAGATTTCTTTGCTTGGTCGACATTCGTGGTACAAGTTGAATTTGAAAAAAAACGTCACTTTTTCTGCTGTATTGCGACTAAGTCGTGACTTGCCAATTACAACTGGTGGAGGAAACAGGAGGACCAGCAAAAACCACCGCCTAACCCCAAGTCACTGGAAACTTTTAACTTTCTCAAGCGCCCCCAAAATATGGGTCTAGAGGCCATTATTGTTTTTTTTACATAATTTATTTAAATAAATCTACACTTGCTACAAGTCTGCGATATCTGGCTCTTTCACTCTTTCAACCTGAGTTGATTTCACTCCAGGTTTAGTTCTGAACAAATCCTCAAGGGGGACACACTTGAGCTGCAGTCTGTATCACATATTTTCATCTGACCTCCTAGTATACCGCAGTGCCATCTATCCACAAGGGAGGACATTTAGATATGGCCTGGGAGGCAGGCTAGGTATCATCATATATGTGAAATCTTATTTGCATCTAGTAGGTGGTGTATTAAGGCTCCAGATAACTTAACCTTCGCATCGTAACTGATCCAGCACTACAATGTTTAGTACCGCATAAACATGGTGAAAAAAACGTGATGAGGGAGAAAATAAGTTGTTCGCTATTTTCTATCCCCCCTGGTATGTGCACGTAAGATGGCGCAGGTGTGAACAGCAGAAAAAAATGAATTCTTTACCAGAAAAACAGCGGGTAAAAATTCTGCCGTTCACACCTGCACCATTGTATGTACTTTACGTGCAGGAAAGAATTATAATACAATGTTTCTGTACTGCGATTTGATTTCACCGAATCTGCAACAATGTTTCAAATATACATTTCCCATAAATCCCAATCGGGGAAAAACATAAGAATTCAACTTCAAACTTGAACTCTCCTGAGTGCACTACCCTACCCTTGTCACCCTTCCCGGTGATAGTTGATGAAAAACATCAGTTGTCAGTCTCCTAACGAGATATAAGTCTATATAATAATGTATAGCCGGCCGTCCTATGCTCATTTGCCGTCAACCCTTCTCCAAAACCATATGTTGAGAAGATGTAGATCTAAAGTGATTTGAGATCGTGTACACTTTTGACAAATAGAAATAAAGATAAAAGAACTGCTATGGCATTGAGTAGCTGCACGTTGTGCTATTCATTACGGGTTATGAAAACGTTTTGCAATGTCCAGCACTTGATTTTTTTCTTAAGAAATTTCAACTAAAGGATCAAGTTCGATAGTAATGAAACTATCTAGAAAGAAAAGCGAGGCTCGGCTCTCTCCAATTTCAAAAAGTCAATCGATCCCTGGGCTATTTATAGTTGTTGTTCAGTAAAGCATCCGCGGAGAACCATCAGCGTACTGTTATAATATAGATAATGTAAGCTGCTTCATCGCTGATAAAGATAGTGTTACAAACATAGATAGACGTAAAACTATCAATGTTATTCCTATAAACTATTAATGTTAATTGCTTTGGAAAGGAGTCAAGATAAAAGGTTTACTAAACATAATAATGAGGACGTTTGCTTCGATACTCGAGTTAACTATTTTTTTACCCTCTATATTAAAAACACATTTTCTGGAGAAGTCAGTGGTTCCTGCTTACTCTTCTCCAGTCATTTTAGTTAAGCTTGAAATGAGATGAAGAACCAGCTCTTAACACTTTAATAGATAGATAAAAATAGTATACCACTAACTAACTTCAAATGTGTTTTTATATCGTGACATACGCGAAGTAAATCATTTTCGAAAATGTGATGTATATCAAAAGACTCGTCGGAAGAAAAAGGTTTGATAACGTGGCATGTGACAGTATGCATAGTTCGAAACAATGAAGTGTTGGTTCGAAAAACATGTTTTTCTTAGCGATGGAATGCATATACATATGGAACAGAATTGCACAGCATACAATCTAAGCGCAGTTTTCAACTATTTATTTAAGAACCAACGAAGACAACAATCGTTCAAATAAGTAAAGCTCTTTTTGGAAGATATGGGTGGCCTTGAAAAAGGCCGTTGGGGTCGATAGTCAGGAACAATGTGCTTTCTAACCGCCGAATCCGTACAGGGTACGTCCTTGGCGTTTCAAAGCATAGACGACATCCATGGCGGTGACCGTCTTTCTCTTGGCGTGCTCTGTGTAGGTGACGGCATCGCGGATGACGTTCTCCAGGAAGACCTTGAGGACACCACGGGTCTCTTCGTAGATGAGGCCAGAAATACGCTTGACACCACCACGACGAGCCAGACGACGGATAGCGGGCTTCGTGATACCCTGGATGTTATCACGCAACACCTTGCGATGACGCTTGGCGCCTCCCTTTCCCAATCCTTTTCCTCCTTTACCACGTCCAGACATGATGAATATCAGTTGAATGATAGAGTTTCTTAAAACTCTTCAGTTTATATACCAGCCGAAATGCACGCCCTCTGGGGATTGGACAAACATATCAAATACTACAACACCATTGGCTGACATTTGCCGCCCATATTTCCCCTCCGGTTTCATCACGGTATTAAAGGACAATTCCACCATGAATAAAACATAGGCCCAAATAGTGTCTTAGGGTATACTCTACTCATATCCAAGACCCCACAACTACCCACCTTCACTTTAGAAGTTTATTGGTGTTTAAAGTCATGTTTTGCCATGTATCTGGGGGCGGCCATTTTGAATCTTATCATGATAGATTAGTTGCACAACCTTGGCAGTAGCCAGCAGAGCTCTGCATCTACAAGGCTGGGAGTGCGCCCAAATACATTGTGTCCTGTTTCTTCTAGTAGTAGGAAATTGATGACGATAATATGACATATTTATTGAGTTTACATGGACACACTAGATCCTGTAAGTTTGAGATGTAAGAGTAAAATACTTACCCTTTCTATCCCTCTAGACCATATTCAGATAGTACACTGATTGTAAATTCTTGTTTGTTTTTACTGATTTACATTGTAGTTGTTAATAGGCAGGAAATGGGAAGTTGGGTAGATAACAACAATTGCAAGCACTTCCCAGAGTTGAAAACACCCTGGGGACTTCAGGTGCTCAGGAAACAGCCATATCAACACAATTTTGTTGATTGCTATCACTATTGCAGGAAGTGAATCTGGGGAACTACTAATCAATCAGTCATGTAATGCAATTGCCAGGCTAGTACTTTTAATCTAAGGAACACTTTCCCTGGTGGGTTTGCTAGTCTAGTTTTAGGATTTAAAAATTATTAAGGGAAGTCATTTGATACAAACCTTTCCTAGCTGTCATAGTTATATGACTCTGATGTTGAGGGTATAGAATAAATAATCAGCAAATTGAGGGGTTTGGCAGAAGCAAACTTATCCATAACAAATGTAAAGTGTACTTTTATCTCTCTCCCTTTCTTAGCAATTTTATTGCACCCTTTAAAGAGAAATTGTCTTCCAACAATTTGATGTAACAGATATTGTCATCTTTTTTGAGCACTTCTGGACCCTTTCTTTTCTCTCTTGTGGAACATGGCTCTGTGTGGGATCAAAATTGAATATTGTAGGCACTGCGCCAAATTTTGGGTGTTTAAACCTCCTAAATCCAAGTCTTGTTTGTAGTTCAGCCTCAAAACAAGATTCCTCTAAGTGTTCATGACAAACTCTTTGGGCTCCACTTAAATGGTTAGTTTTTCGTTGTCCATTCTGTCCCAATAGTGAATAGCCATCTTCCTGCTAAATCCTTCTTTTCTGGGTTAATCTTTGGGTTTGAAATGGAGAAAAAGGAAATTCCTTTTCCTTTCCCCTGTCAGATCTTTTGTAGCATCCAATAAACAGCAAAAATCACCATTTTCACAACATTGTTGTCATGGTTTCATGTGTGATGCTGGGTGCTGTACATATGTAGGAAGTGCAACTATTCTGGCCTGGACTGCCTGTCAGATGTAGATTGGCAGTGCATTGTGGGATACAATGGCTCCCATGGTCTTAAGCTTAATGGCTGGTTGGGGGTGGCAATTAAGTGCAATTTCACAGGTAAGGAAGCCAAACAGTATTCAGGTGAACAGGGACTGTAAAGTATACATACCAAAGTATGTTCTCAGCATATATTAGCCTGAAGGTGTAATTGTCCTTTAAGCCTGCTGGTTTGAATCCGAATTTTTGCTCAAGCTCAGTCACTAGACCGTGCGCGCTATTTTTAGATGTGCACAGCCCTTTCTTCGTCTGCATGATCAGAGAGTGTACACTAGTTTTAAGGGTTTTATATATGTCTCTGGCAAGATAGACTGATCGAAAAGGGCCAAGGCGAAACGTGTTCGGCTGAAACGCAGTTGCATTATGTTTGATGACCAAGATGCCAGTGGATGAATGATTGAATAAATATGAAAAGAAACTTTTCTACATTTTTAATGCGAGTGGTATTGCAGTCGCTTAGAAACTGCGATGTGTATAGTAGTATTGTATTTTAGTGACCACATCTGGGGACATGGAAAATCCCGCAACTAAACCACCACCACTACTGCTACTGCTACTGCTACTGCTACTGCTACTGCTACTACTACTACTACTACTACTACTACTACTACTATATGTTAGTATTATTTAATATCGCATATTAAAGTGACATGTCAGCTTAATCGGCCGGTTTGATAACGAGACCCGTGTCAGCATGATCAACAGTTCTAAGCAGGGCAGTATTTGGTTTGAATATCATTTTGGGCTCACCAAGTAATAGACATCGTTTTTCTGAGCGGTATAGAATGCACATACAAATGGAACAATCACAATCAGCATACAATCACACTAAGTGCACTTTTTAAAACATGCACGAAACCAACGAAGACAACAACACTCAAAAGTCCCAATGAAGTAAATGCCGCAAAAATAAAACCGCCTACCAGATACAACATATCACTGCTGACTCCCCTCATAACCATTTTCTGTTCACTGCGTCCAATCAACTTTATAGAATAAGTTATTTCTATCTAAAACACAATGGCCATCATGTTTATACGATGATTTTTTGAAATGATTTGTGTCTGTGTAATTTTAAACAAATGATTCATAGTCAATATATGCAAGATGCTGCTGCTACTACTATCACAATATCTTTATTATCAATAAACACACGGATACGCCTAATTGCATGAGTATGTATCATGAATTACATACGAATTGGTCATCGATTTTCTAAATATTTGAATGACTCTTTTTAGTTTGATTTCTATGAATACATCTTGATATACATATAACGTAGCTTTATTCATTATTGACACATACATTTAACGAGCGTATTCATTAATTACAACCCAGCGTAGTTCATCTTTACCACTGTGACCTAACTTTTAGTGTACATATCCCGTGTCTGGTTAGAATTATATCGCATAGCAGTTAATGACTCTCCATCTAGTCACCGTTATGTATGATTTTTTGTGTGCCAAATGCTATGTAATACACATCTTTAATACTAGACCGAATCAAATCAAATCATGATTCATAGAACTCTAGCGTTAATGAGTGAATGTCATGCCTTCATTGCAATTATACTAAGTACGTGAGTGACGGACCCCATGGCATGTGTCCCGAAGTTAAAGGTACTCATACACGTCAAATGTGAACAAAAATAATAAAGAGCTAGGCTAGTTCTGCCAACAACTTATACAATTAGTGTTGTTTATTGCCTTTATTTTCTAAGTTCAATTGATTAACAAAGTTTGAACCGCACCTCTTCATAGTTATCCATAAGTGATGTAATTTTGATGATATCCATGTATAATTTTGTATTTCGTGTACTATTCGATGTATTGGATATGTTGTATGCTATATGCAGCATTCGGTCCAATACTAGCCTCTTTGCTGGCTAGAATGTTATCAGTCTGTATACGATATGATATCTATATCTTAACTGGATGGAACAATGAAATGGATTTTAACTAACTTATGTCAGTCCACTTATGAACCCATCCATGTTTGGAAAGTGTCGTCTTGTCAGTAGTATGAATGTCATAGACACGTCGCCTTTATAGGGATGGGTGCGAGTAGTCTACCAGTGACTCAGTGCTATGGATAGGTTCTAAGTTAGTAGTCATTCACTCGTCTATATGAAAATGCATGTAAAAATTTCAAAATTAAATCTAAGAAAAGAGATACTTCGCGTATACAGTTTTAATAGACTAATAACCAAATCATAACCTAAGGCATTTCTCGTCACACTTAGACCACATCGAGGCCTTGGCCTTCACTCTAGCGCATATACCAATTGGTCTCTCGCTACATATCCATTGTTTTATTCATCTGGGTATCCTAACAAGTCTATTGGTTTAAAATTATTGAGAATTATTGACAGATCTGTATACAGCAAATAGAGAACATGAAAAGCAACGACATTTACGTAAGATAGAGCTCTTTTTGGAGGTTTTGGGTGGCCTTGAGAAAGGCCGTTGGGGTAGTAAGGCAGCACGAAGCTGTTTACTTGGAGCTGGTGTACTTGGTTACAGCCTTGGTTCCCTCAGAGACGGCGTGCTTGGCCAACTCTCCGGGCAGGATCAGACCATACCTGTCAACTCTACTGATTTGAGCAGTACTCTACTGATTTCAAACCCCAAAAATGCTGTCTACTGATTGATCACCTGATTTGAAGAAATCTACTGATTAGCTACTGATTTTGCTTACTTTGAAAAATCCTCCATCTCATTCTCAGTAAGTAGGTCAGTCTGCTCCCGTTTATCCAGTGTATCTCACTTGACCCATTTACTGTCTGTAGCAACTGATTCCTATCAGTAGATATTAATAGCTAATCCCTTACTAATTGGAATTATCATTCAGCCATGTATTGTTCTGGGATTAAGAGGGAAAAGTGCATTGTGGGCTAGCATCATAAGATAGCATCTCAAGAAAAATCTAGATGTCTACAGCAAGGAAAATTCACCACCTCGTAAAATTATTTTCAGTCTTCAAAACAAAAAGAAGATTTTTCATAAAATGCTGAAAATGTAGGCCTAAATGTGGGTATGATATTTTTAGTTCAAAAGCTATATATATGTGTGTTTTTCATAACTGTGAAGATATCATCATTCGTTAAGTGTGATCTGCTACATAAAATAGAAGTTATTTCAGTAACACATTTGTATGGTTATCAATTTGCCAAGTTCTCTGAAATATAATAGCTCTTTCCTAAGTTAAACTACTAACCTGACCCCTGGTGGCCAGGATGGGAACTAAACAAAATACGGCGAAAGAAGCCCAAATAGTGAACCGAATAGAATCTCCTGATTTTGGATGGTTGAATGTTGACAGGTATGCAGACGGACGGCTGTCTGGATTTCCCTGCTGGTAATGGTGGAACGCTTGTTGTAGTGGGCAAGACGGGATGCTTCACCGGCAATACGCTCGAAGATATCGTTGACGAAAGAATTCATGATGCCCATAGCCTTGCTGGAGACACCAGTGTCGGGGTGGACCTGCTTCAGGACCTTGTAGATGTAGATGGCGTAACTCTCACGTCTCTTCTTCCTTCTACCTCCCTTTCCTGCCGGCTTGGCAGGCTTAGCGGCCTTCTTGGAGCCTTTCGAACTAACCTTAGGTGGCATGATTAGAATCAGTGATCAAGTGAATTGAATGAGGAGCAGAGCGTTGACTGAGCTATTTATATGCCAGGCTATGCAAATTATCGGATCCTATGCAGCAGCTTTCAACAAGGCTACTGAATTCACCCTCCCCCGAGCTGATTGGCAGAGGGGAACAGAGGTAAACAAAGTCCTCCACTGTGATTCGCTAGCCGCATGATTTCCCGCATCTAATTACCGTTTTCACTGCTGGTCAGGATCCATTCCTTGGGTATAACAACTGGTGTTTCTTTCCTCTCGGCATATTTCAATTTGACACTCTCAACACTACTATACACAATCATGTCTGGACGCGGAAAGGGAGGAAAGGGACGTGCCAAGGGGAAGAGCAGATCCAGCCGTGCTGGACTTCAGTTCCCAGTGGGAAGAATCCATCGTCTTCTCCGCCGTGGAAACTACTCAGAGCGAGTAGGTGCCGGTGCCCCAGTATACATGGCTGCCGTCATGGAGTACTTGGCCGCTGAGGTTCTCGAGTTGGCAGGTAACGCAGCCCGTGACAACAAGAAGTCCAGGATCATCCCCCGTCATCTTCAACTCGCCATCCGTAACGACGAGGAGCTGAACAAGCTTCTATCCGGTGTCACCATCGCCCAGGGAGGTGTACTGCCCAATATCCAGGCTGTACTTCTCCCCAAGAAGACCCAGAAAGCCAAGTAAACTGCATTTGACGGTTTCCTATCCCAACGGCCTTTTTCAAGGCCACCCACATCTTCCAGAAAGAAATCTATCTTACGCTGTGTTGAACAAATACATACATGTATATCATTGTGTACCATCTATATCGTTCCATTGTTGCACCTACATGATGTTGATATGGTTTTGAACACTATAAATTCCAATAATAGAAATCGATATATAGATACATCATAGATGGAGCATTGGCGGAGAGAATATTCCATAGCAATTATGGTTAGATCGTGGTAAAATATTGATGCAAGTTTATTGTACACATTGAAAAGGAAAGGAATGCATGAGAGGGAAGTTAAAAACCGTGTGATCGGCAGTAAAAGATTATAACAACTTAATTTTCTCCATTATGCTCAAATATCTCGAGAAACATTCATCAACATGAATTTCGCTTGTCGTCGCTGTATTTCACGTGAAGCCAAGACTAGATAAGGATTTCTCTGTTTCCTCCACCTGTTACAACTGCCTAAACACGCCCTAGCCGCAATTTGGCAGAACAACTGACAAATTCATTCATCAACATGAATTTCGTTTGTCGTCACTGTATTTCACGTGAAGCCAAGACTAATCGTTGCTAGATCGATATATGGCTGGCCAGATGGTTACACTGTGTATCATATAGCGTACATGGCATAACATCGGACTGAAGAGTAAACATGTCATCAATAAAAATAACTTTGCTTCGAAATCCGCTTATGTATAGGGCCGTGTATCATCTAGACTTGCTACACGTCTGCGATATCTGGCTCTTTCACTGATCTGACCTGAGTTGATTTCACTCCAGGTTTAGTTCTGAACAAATCCTCAAGGGGGACACACTTGAGCTGCAGTCTGTATCACATATTTTCATCTGACCTCCTAGTATACCGCAGTGCCATCTATCCACAAGGGACATTTAGATATGGCCTGGGAGGCAGGCTAGGTATCATCATATATGTAAAATCTTATCTGCATCTAGTAGGTGGTGTCTTAAGGCTCCAGATAACTTAACCTTCGCATCGTAACTGATCCAGCACTACAATGTTTAGTACCGCATAAACATGGTGAAAAAACGTGATGAGGGAGAAAATAAGTTGTTCGGTATTTTCTATCCCCCCTGGTATGTGCACGTAAGATGGCGCAGGTGTGAACAGCAGAAAAAATGAATTCTTTACCAGAAAAACAGCGGGTAAAAATTCTGCCGTTCACACCTGCACCATTGTATGTACTTTACGTACAGGAAAGAATTATAATACAATGTTTCTGTACTGCGATTTGATTTCACCGAATCTGCAACAATGTTTCAAATATACATTTCCCATAAATCCCAATCGGGGAAAAACATAAGAATTCAACTTCAAACTTGAACTCTCCTGAGTGCACTACCCTAAGCTTGTCACCCTACCCGGTGATAGTTGATGAAAAACATCAGTTGTCAGTCTCCTAACGAGATATAAGTCTATATAATAATGTATAGCCGGCCGTCCTATGCTCATTTGCCGTCAACCCTTCTCCAAAACCATATGTTGAGAAGATGTAGATCTAAAGTGATTTGAGATCGTGTACACTTTTGACAAATAGAAATAAAGATAAAAGAACTGCTATGGCATTGAGTAGCTGCACGTTGTGCTATTCATTACGGGTTATGAAAACGTTTTGCAATGTCCAGCACTTGATTTTTTTCTTAAGAAATTTCAACTAAAGGATCAAGTTCGATAGTAATGAAACTATCTAGAAAGAAAAGCGAGGCTCGGCTCTCTCCAATTTCAAAAAGTCAATCGATCCCTGGGCTATTTATAGTTGTTGTTCAGTAAAGCATCCGCGGAGAACCATCAGCGTACTGTTATAATATAGATAATGTAAGCTGCTTCATCGCTGATAAAGATAGTGTTACAAACATAGATAGACGTAAAACTATCAATGTTATTCCTATAAACTATTAATGTTAATTGCTTTGGAAAGGAGTCAAGATAAAAGGTTTACTAAACATAATAATGAGGACGTTTGCTTCGATACTCGAGTTAACTATTTTTTTACCCTCTATATTAAAAACACATTTTCTGGAGAAGTCAGTGGTTCCTGCTTACTCTTCTCCAGTCATTTTAGTTAAGCTTGAAATGAGATGAAGAACCAGCTCTTAACACTTTAATAGATAGATAAAAATAGTATACCACTAACTAACTTCAAATGTGTTTTTATATCGTGACATACGCGAAGTAAATCATTTTCGAAAATGTGATGTATATCAAAAGACTCGTCGGAAGAAAAAGGTTTGATAACGTGGCATGTGACAGTATGCATAGTTCGAAACAATGAAGTGTTGGTTCGAAAAACATGTTTTTCTTAGCGATGGAATGCATATACATATGGAACAGAATTGCACAGCATACAATCTAAGCGCAGTTTTCAACTATTTATTTAAGAACCAACGAAGACAACAATCGTTCAAATAAGTAAAGCTCTTTTTGGAAGATATGGGTGGCCTTGAAAAAGGCCGTTGGGGTCGATAGTCAGGAACAATGTGCTTTCTAACCGCCGAATCCGTACAGGGTACGTCCTTGGCGTTTCAAAGCATAGACGACATCCATGGCGGTGACCGTCTTTCTCTTGGCGTGCTCTGTGTAGGTGACGGCATCGCGGATGACGTTCTCCAGGAAGACCTTGAGGACACCACGGGTCTCTTCGTAGATGAGGCCAGAAATACGCTTGACACCACCACGACGAGCCAGACGACGGATAGCGGGCTTCGTGATACCCTGGATGTTATCACGCAACACCTTGCGATGACGCTTGGCGCCTCCCTTTCCCAATCCTTTTCCTCCTTTACCACGTCCAGACATGATGAATATCAGTTGAATGATAGAGTTTCTTAAAACTCTTCAGTTTATATACCAGCCGAAATGCACGCCCTCTGGGGATTGGACAAACATATCAAATACTACAACACCATTGGCTGACATTTGCCGCCCATATTTCCCCTCCGGTTTCATCACGGTATTAAGCCTGCTGGTTTGAATCCGAATTTTTGCTCAAGCTCAGTCACTAGACCGTGCGCGCTATTTTTAGATGTGCACAGCCCTTTCTTCGTCTGCATGATCAGAGAGTGTACACTAGTTTTAAGGGTTTTATATATGTCTCTGGCAAGATAGACTGATCGAAAAGGGCCAAGGCGAAACGTGTTCGGCTGAAACGCAGTTGCATTATGTTTGATGACCAAGATGCCAGTGGATGAATGATTGAATAAATATGAAAAGAAACTTTTCTACATTTTTAATGCGAGTGGTATTGCAGTCGCTTAGAAACTGCGATGTGTATAGTAGTATTGTATTTTAGTGACCACATCTGGGGACATGGAAAATCCCGCAACTAAACCACCACCACTACTGCTACTGCTACTGCTACTGCTACTGCTACTGCTACTGCTACTACTACTACTACTACTACTACTACTACTACTACTACTACTACTACTATATGTTAGTATTATTTAATATCGCATATTAAAGTGACATGTCAGCTTAATCGGCCGGTTTGATAACGAGACCCGTGTCAGCATGATCAACAGTTCTAAGCAGGGCAGTATTTGGTTTGAATATCATTTTGGGCTCACCAAGTAATAGACATCGTTTTTCTGAGCGGTATAGAATGCACATACAAATGGAACAATCACAATCAGCATACAATCACACTAAGTGCACTTTTTAAAACATGCACGAAACCAACGAAGACAACAACACTCAAAAGTCCCAATGAAGTAAATGCCGCAAAAATAAAACCGCCTACCAGATACAACATATCACTGCTGACTCCCCTCATAACCATTTTCTGTTCACTGCGTCCAATCAACTTTATAGAATAAGTTATTTCTATCTAAAACACAATGGCCATCATGTTTATACGATGATTTTTTGAAATGATTTGTGTCTGTGTAATTTTAAACAAATGATTCACAGTCAATATATGCAAGATGCTGCTGCTACTACTATCACAATATCTTTATTATCAATAAACACACGGATACGCCTAATTGCATGAGTATGTATCATGAATTACATACGAATTGGTCATCGATTTTCTAAATATTTGAATGACTCTTTTTAGTTTGATTTCTATGAATACATCTTGATATACATATAACGTAGCTTTATTCATTATTGACACATACATTTAACGAGCGTATTCATTAATTACAACCCAGCGTAGTTCATCTTTACCACTGTGACCTAACTTTTAGTGTACATATCCCGTGTCTGGTTAGAATTATATCGCATAGCAGTTAATGACTCTCCATCTAGTCGCCGTTATGTATGATTTTTTGTGTGCCAAATGCTATGTAATACACATCTTTAATACTAGACCGAATCAAATCAAATCATGATTCATAGAACTCTAGCGTTAATGAGTGAATGTCATGCCTTCATTGCAATTATACTAAGTACGTGAGTGACGGACCCCATGGCATGTGTCCCGAAGTTAAAGGTACTCATACACGTCAAATGTGAACAAAAATAATAAAGAGCTAGGCTAGTTCTGCCAACAACTTATACAATTAGTGTTGTTTATTGCCTTTATTTTCTAAGTTCAATTGATTAACAAAGTTTGAACCGCACCTCTTCATAGTTATCCATAAGTGATGTAATTTTGATGATATCCATGTATAATTTTGTATTTCGTGTACTATTCGATGTATTGGATATGTTGTATGCTATATGCAGCATTCGGTCCAATACTAGCCTCTTTGCTGGCTAGAATGTTATCAGTCTGTATACGATATGATATCTATATCTTAACTGGATGGAACAATGAAATGGATTTTAACTAACTTATGTCAGTCCACTTATGAACCCATCCATGTTTGGAAAGTGTCGTCTTGTCAGTAGTATGAATGTCATAGACACGTCGCCTTTATAGGGATGGGTGCGAGTAGTCTACCAGTGACTCAGTGCTATGGATAGGTTCTAAGTTAGTAGTCATTCACTCGTCTATATGAAAATGCATGTAAAAATTTCAAAATTAAATCTAAGAAAAGAGATACTTCGCGTATACAGTTTTAATAGACTAATAACCAAATCATAACCTAAGGCATTTCTCGTCACACTTAGACCACATCGAGGCCTTGGCCTTCACTCTAGCGCATATACCAATTGGTCTCTCGCTACATATCCATTGTTTTATTCATCTGGGTATCCTAACAAGTCTATTGGTTTAAAATTATTGAGAATTATTGACAGATCTGTATACAGCAAATAGAGAACATGAAAAGCAACGACATTTACGTAAGATAGAGCTCTTTTTGGAGGTTTTGGGTGGCCTTGAGAAAGGCCGTTGGGGTAGTAAGGCAGCACGAAGCTGTTTACTTGGAGCTGGTGTACTTGGTTACAGCCTTGGTTCCCTCAGAGACGGCGTGCTTGGCCAACTCTCCGGGCAGGATCAGACGGACGGCTGTCTGGATTTCCCTGCTGGTAATGGTGGAACGCTTGTTGTAGTGGGCAAGACGGGATGCTTCACCGGCAATACGCTCGAAGATATCGTTGACGAAAGAATTCATGATGCCCATAGCCTTGCTGGAGACACCAGTGTCGGGGTGGACCTGCTTCAGGACCTTGTAGATGTAGATGGCGTAACTCTCACGTCTCTTCTTCCTTCTACCTCCCTTTCCTGCCGGCTTGGCAGGCTTAGCGGCCTTCTTGGAGCCTTTCGAACTAACCTTAGGTGGCATGATTAGAATCAGTGATCAAGTGAATTGAATGAGGAGCAGAGCTTTGACTGAGCTATTTATATGCCAGGCTATGCAAATTATCGGATCCTATGCAGCAGCTTTCAACAAGGCTACTGAATTCACCCTCCCCCGAGCTGATTGGCAGAGGGGAACAGAGGTAAACAAAGTCCTCCACTGTGATTCGCTAGCCGCATGATTTCCCGCATCTAATTACCGTTTTCACTGCTGGTCAGGATCCATTCCTTGGGTATAACAACTGGTGTTTCTTTCCTCTCGGCATATTTCAATTTGACACTCTCAACACTACTATACACAATCATGTCTGGACGCGGAAAGGGAGGAAAGGCCCGTGCCAAGGGGAAGAGCAGATCCAGCCGTGCTGGACTTCAGTTCCCAGTGGGAAGAATCCATCGTCTTCTCCGCCGTGGAAACTACTCAGAGCGAGTAGGTGCCGGTGCCCCAGTATACATGGCTGCCGTCATGGAGTACTTGGCCGCTGAGGTTCTCGAGTTGGCAGGTAACGCAGCCCGTGACAACAAGAAGTCCAGGATCATCCCCCGTCATCTTCAACTCGCCATCCGTAACGACGAGGAGCTGAACAAGCTTCTATCCGGTGTCACCATCGCCCAGGGAGGTGTACTGCCCAATATCCAGGCTGTACTTCTCCCCAAGAAGACCCAGAAAGCCAAGTAAACTGCATTTGACGGTTTCCTATCCCAACGGCCTTTTTCAAGGCCACCCACATCTTCCAGAAAGAAATCTATCTTACGCTGTGTTGAACAAATACATACATGTATATCATTGTGTACCATCTATATCGTTCCATTGTTGCACCTACATGATGTTGATATGGTTTTGAACACTATAAATTCCAATAATAGAAATCGATATATTGATACATCATAGATGGAGCATTGGCGGAGAGAATATTCCATAGCAATTATGGTTAGATCGTGGTAAAATATTGATGCAAGTTTATTGTACACATTGAAAAGGAAAGGAATGCATGAGAGGGAAGTTAAAAACCGTGTGATCGGCAGTAAAAGATTATAACAACTTAACTTTCTCCATTATGCTCAAATATCTCGAGAAACATTCATCAACATGAATTTCGCTTGTCGTCGCTGTATTTCACGTGAAGCCAAGACTAGATAAGGATTTCTCTGTTTCCTCCACCTGTTACAACTGCCTAAACACGCCCTAGCCGCAATTTGGCAGAACAACTGACAAATTCATTCATCAACATGAATTTCGTTTGTCGTCACTGTATTTCACGTGAAGCCAAGACTAATCGTTGCTAGATCGATATATGGCTGGCCAGATGGTTACACTGTGTATCATATAGCGTACATGGCATAAAATCGGACTGAAGAGTAAACATGTCATCAATAAAAATAACTTTGCTTCGAAATCCGCTTATGTATAGGGCCGTGTATCATCTAGACTTGCTACACGTCTGCGATATCTGGCTCTTTCACTGATCTGACCTGAGTTGATTTCACTCCAGGTTTAGTTCTGAACAAATCCTCAAGGGGGACACACTTGAGCTGCAGTCTGTATCACATATTTTCATCTGACCTCCTAGTATACCGCAGTGCCATCTATCCACAAGGGACATTTAGATATGGCCTGGGAGGCAGGCTAGGTATCATCATATATGTAAAATCTTATCTGCATCTAGTAGGTGGTGTCTTAAGGCTCCAGATAACTTAACCTTCGCATCGTAACTGATCCAGCACTACAATGTTTAGTACCGCATAAACATGGTGAAAAAACGTGATGAGGGAGAAAATAAGTTGTTCGGTATTTTCTATCCCCCCTGGTATGTGCACGTAAGATGGCGCAGGTGTGAACAGCAGAAAAAATGAATTCTTTACCAGAAAAACAGCGGGTAAAAATTCTGCCGTTCACACCTGCACCATTGTATGTACTTTACGTACAGGAAAGAATTATAATACAATGTTTCTGTACTGCGATTTGATTTCACCGAATCTGCAACAATGTTTCAAATATACATTTCCCATAAATCCCAATCGGGGAAAAACATAAGAATTCAACTTCAAACTTGAACTCTCCTGAGTGCACTACCCTAAGCTTGTCACCCTACCCGGTGATAGTTGATGAAAAACATCAGTTGTCAGTCTCCTAACGAGATATAAGTCTATATAATAATGTATAGCCGGCCGTCCTATGCTCATTTGCCGTCAACCCTTCTCCAAAACCATATGTTGAGAAGATGTAGATCTAAAGTGATTTGAGATCGTGTACACTTTTGACAAATAGAAATAAAGATAAAAGAACTGCTATGGCATTGAGTAGCTGCACGTTGTGCTATTCATTACGGGTTATGAAAACGTTTTGCAATGTCCAGCACTTGATTTTTTTCTTAAGAAATTTCATCTAAAGGATCAAGTTCGATAGTAATGAAACTATCTAGAAAGAAAAGCGAGGCTCGGCTCTCTCCAATTTCAAAAAGTCAATCGATCCCTGGGCTATTTATAGTTGTTGTTCAGTAAAGCATCCGCGGAGAACCATCAGCGTACTGTTATAATATAGATAATGTAAGCTGCTTCATCGCTGATAAAGATAGTGTTACAAACATAGATAGACGTAAAACTATCAATGTTATTCCTATAAACTATTAATGTTAATTGCTTTGGAAAGGAGTCAAGATAAAAGGTTTACTAAACATAATAATGAGGACGTTTGCTTCGATACTCGAGTTAACTATTTTTTTACCCTCTATATTAAAAACACATTTTCTGGAGAAGTCAGTGGTTCCTGCTTACTCTTCTCCAGTCATTTTAGTTAAGCTTGAAATGAGATGAAGAACCAGCTCTTAACACTTTAATAGATAGATAAAAATAGTATACCACTAACTAACTTCAAATGTGTTTTTATATCGTGACATACGCGAAGTAAATCATTTTCGAAAATGTGATGTATATCAAAAGACTCGTCGGAAGAAAGGTTTGATAACGTGGCATGTGACAGTATGCATAGTTCGAAACAATGAAGTGTTGGTTCGAAAAACATGTTTTTCTTAGCGATGGAATGCATATACATATGGAACAGAATTGCACAGCATACAATCTAAGCGCAGTTTTCAACTATTTATTTAAGAACCAACGAAGACAACAATCGTTCAAATAAGTAAAGCTCTTTTTGGAAGATATGGGTGGCCTTGAAAAAGGCCGTTGGGGTCGATAGTCAGGAACAATGTGCTTTCTAACCGCCGAATCCGTACAGGGTACGTCCTTGGCGTTTCAAAGCATAGACGACATCCATGGCGGTGACCGTCTTTCTCTTGGCGTGCTCTGTGTAGGTGACGGCATCGCGGATGACGTTCTCCAGGAAGACCTTGAGGACACCACGGGTCTCTTCGTAGATGAGGCCAGAAATACGCTTGACACCACCACGACGAGCCAGACGACGGATAGCGGGCTTCGTGATACCCTGGATGTTATCACGCAACACCTTGCGATGACGCTTGGCGCCTCCCTTTCCCAATCCTTTTCCTCCTTTACCACGTCCAGACATGATGAATATCAGTTGAATGATAGAGTTTCTTAAAACTCTTCAGTTTATATACCAGCCGAAATGCACGCCCTCTGGGGATTGGACAAACATATCAAATACTACAACACCATTGGCTGACATTTGCCGCCCATATTTCCCCTCCGGTTTCATCACGGTATTAAGCCTGCTGGTTTGAATCCGAATTTTTGCTCAAGCTCAGTCACTAGACCGTGCGCGCTATTTTTAGATGTGCACAGCCCTTTCTTCGTCTGCATGATCAGAGAGTGTACACTAGTTTTAAGGGTTTTATATATGTCTCTGGCAAGATAGACTGATCGAAAAGGGCCAAGGCGAAACGTGTTCGGCTGAAACGCAGTTGCATTATGTTTGATGACCAAGATGCCAGTGGATGAATGATTGAATAAATATGAAAAGAAACTTTTCTACATTTTTAATGCGAGTGGTATTGCAGTCGCTTAGAAACTGCGATGTGTATAGTAGTATTGTATTTTAGTGACCACATCTGGGGACATGGAAAATCCCGCAACTAAACCACCACCACTACTGCTACTGCTACTGCTACTGCTACTGCTACTGCTACTGCTACTGCTACTACTACTACTACTACTACTACTACTACTACTACTATATGTTAGTATTATTTAATATCGCATATTAAAGTGACATGTCAGCTTAATCGGCCGGTTTGATAACGAGACCCGTGTCAGCATGATCAACAGTTCTAAGCAGGGCAGTATTTGGTTTGAATATCATTTTGGGCTCACCAAGTAATAGACATCGTTTTTCTGAGCGGTATAGAATGCACATACAAATGGAACAATCACAATCAGCATACAATCACACTAAGTGCACTTTTTAAAACATGCACGAAACCAACGAAGACAACAACACTCAAAAGTCCCAATGAAGTAAATGCCGCAAAAATAAAACCGCCTACCAGATACAACATATCACTGCTGACTCCCCTCATAACCATTTTCTGTTCACTGCGTCCAATCAACTTTATAGAATAAGTTATTTCTATCTAAAACACAATGGCCATCATGTTTATACGATGATTTTTTGAAATGATTTGTGTCTGTGTAATTTTAAACAAATGATTCACAGTCAATATATGCAAGATGCTGCTGCTACTACTATCACAATATCTTTATTATCAATAAACACACGGATACGCCTAATTGCATGAGTATGTATCATGAATTACATACGAATTGGTCATCGATTTTCTAAATATTTGAATGACTCTTTTTAGTTTGATTTCTATGAATACATCTTGATATACATATAACGTAGCTTTATTCATTATTGACACATACATTTAACGAGCGTATTCATTAATTACAACCCAGCGTAGTTCATCTTTACCACTGTGACCTAACTTTTAGTGTACATATCCCGTGTCTGGTTAGAATTATATCGCATAGCAGTTAATGACTCTCCATCTAGTCACCGTTATGTATGATTTTTTGTGTGCCAAATGCTATGTAATACACATCTTTAATACTAGACCGAATCAAATAAAATCATGATTCATAGAACTCTAGCGTTAATGAGTGAATGTCATGCCTTCATTGCAATTATACTAAGTACGTGAGTGACGGACCCCATGGCATGTGTCCCGAAGTTAAAGGTACTCATACACGTCAAATGTGAACAAAAATAATAAAGAGCTAGGCTAGTTCTGCCAACAACTTATACAATTAGTGTTGTTTATTGCCTTTATTTTCTAAGTTCAATTGATTAACAAAGTTTGAACCGCACCTCTTCATAGTTATCCATAAGTGATGTAATTTTGATGATATCCATGTATAATTTTGTATTTCGTGTACTATTCGATGTATTGGATATGTTGTATGCTATATGCAGCATTCGGTCCAATACTAGCCTCTTTGCTGGCTAGAATGTTATCAGTCTGTATACGATATGATATCTATATCTTAACTGGATGGAACAATGAAATGGATTTTAACTAACTTATGTCAGTCCACTTATGAACCCATCCATGTTTGGAAAGTGTCGTCTTGTCAGTAGTATGAATGTCATAGACACGTCGCCTTTATAGGGATGGGTGCGAGTAGTCTACCAGTGACTCAGTGCTATGGATAGGTTCTAAGTTAGTAGTCATTCACTCGTCTATATGAAAATGCATGTAAAAATTTCAAAATTAAATCTAAGAAAAGAGATACTTCGCGTATACAGTTTTAATAGACTAATAACCAAATCATAACCTAAGGCATTTCTCGTCACACTTAGACCACATCGAGGCCTTGGCCTTCACTCTAGCGCATATACCAATTGGTCTCTCGCTACATATCCATTGTTTTATTCATCTGGGTATCCTAACAAGTCTATTGGTTTAAAATTATTGAGAATTATTGACAGATCTGTATACAGCAAATAGAGAACATGAAAAGCAACGACATTTACGTAAGATAGAGCTCTTTTTGGAGGTTTTGGGTGGCCTTGAGAAAGGCCGTTGGGGTAGTAAGGCAGCACGAAGCTGTTTACTTGGAGCTGGTGTACTTGGTTACAGCCTTGGTTCCCTCAGAGACGGCGTGCTTGGCCAACTCTCCGGGCAGGATCAGACGGACGGCTGTCTGGATTTCCCTGCTGGTAATGGTGGAACGCTTGTTGTAGTGGGCAAGACGGGATGCTTCACCGGCAATACGCTCGAAGATATCGTTGACGAAAGAATTCATGATGCCCATAGCCTTGCTGGAGACACCAGTGTCGGGGTGGACCTGCTTCAGGACCTTGTAGATGTAGATGGCGTAACTCTCACGTCTCTTCTTCCTTCTACCTCCCTTTCCTGCCGGCTTGGCAGGCTTAGCGGCCTTCTTGGAGCCTTTCGAACTAACCTTAGGTGGCATGATTAGAATCAGTGATCAAGTGAATTGAATGAGGAGCAGAGCGTTGACTGAGCTATTTATATGCCAGGCTATGCAAATTATCGGATCCTATGCAGCAGCTTTCAACAAGGCTACTGAATTCACCCTCCCCCGAGCTGATTGGCAGAGGGGAACAGAGGTAAACAAAGTCCTCCACTGTGATTCGCTAGCCGCATGATTTCCCGCATCTAATTACCGTTTTCACTGCTGGTCAGGATCCATTCCTTGGGTATAACAACTGGTGTTTCTTTCCTCTCGGCATATTTCAATTTGACACTCTCAACACTACTATACACAATCATGTCTGGACGCGGAAAGGGAGGAAAGGCCCGTGCCAAGGGGAAGAGCAGATCCAGCCGTGCTGGACTTCAGTTCCCAGTGGGAAGAATCCATCGTCTTCTCCGCCGTGGAAACTACTCAGAGCGAGTAGGTGCCGGTGCCCCAGTATACATGGCTGCCGTCATGGAGTACTTGGCCGCTGAGGTTCTCGAGTTGGCAGGTAACGCAGCCCGTGACAACAAGAAGTCCAGGATCATCCCCCGTCATCTTCAACTCGCCATCCGTAACGACGAGGAGCTGAACAAGCTTCTATCCGGTGTCACCATCGCCCAGGGAGGTGTACTGCCCAATATCCAGGCTGTACTTCTCCCCAAGAAGACCCAGAAAGCCAAGTAAACTGCATTTGACGGTTTCCTATCCCAACGGCCTTTTTCAAGGCCACCCACATCTTCCAGAAAGAAATCTATCTTACGCTGTGTTGAACAAATACATACATGTATATCATTGTGTACCATCTATATCGTTCCATTGTTGCACCTACATGATGTTGATATGGTTTTGAACACTATAAATTCCAATAATAGAAATCGATATATTGATACATCATAGATGGAGCATTGGCGGAGAGAATATTCCATAGCAATTATGGTTAGATCGTGGTAAAATATTGATGCAAGTTTATTGTACACATTGAAAAGGAAAGGAATGCATGAGAGGGAAGTTAAAAACCGTGTGATCGGCAGTAAAAGATTATAACAACTTAATTTTCTCCATTATGCTCAAATATCTCGAGAAACATTCATCAACATGAATTTCGCTTGTCGTCGCTGTATTTCACGTGAAGCCAAGACTAGATAAGGATTTCTCTGTTTCCTCCACCTGTTACAACTGCCTAAACACGCCCTAGCCGCAATTTGGCAGAACAACTGACAAATTCATTCATCAACATGAATTTCGTTTGTCGTCACTGTATTTCACGTGAAGCCAAGACTAATCGTTGCTAGATCGATATATGGCTGGCCAGATGGTTACACTGTGTATCATATAGCGTACATGGCATAAAATCGGACTGAAGAGTAAACATGTCATCAATAAAAATAACTTTGCTTCGAAATCCGCTTATGTATAGGGCCGTGTATCATCTAGACTTGCTACACGTCTGCGATATCTGGCTCTTTCACTGATCTGACCTGAGTTGATTTCACTCCAGGTTTAGTTCTGAACAAATCCTCAAGGGGGACACACTTGAGCTGCAGTCTGTATCACATATTTTCATCTGACCTCCTAGTATACCGCAGTGCCATCTATCCACAAGGGACATTTAGATATGGCCTGGGAGGCAGGCTAGGTATCATCATATATGTAAAATCTTATCTGCATCTAGTAGGTGGTGTCTTAAGGCTCCAGATAACTTAACCTTCGCATCGTAACTGATCCAGCACTACAATGTTTAGTACCGCATAAACATGGTGAAAAAACGTGATGAGGGAGAAAATAAGTTGTTCGGTATTTTCTATCCCCCCTGGTATGTGCACGTAATATGGCGCAGGTGTGAACAGCAGAAAAAATGAATTCTTTACCAGAAAAACAGCGGGTAAAAATTCTGCCGTTCACACCTGCACCATTGTATGTACTTTACGTACAGGAAAGAATTATAATACAATGTTTCTGTACTGCGATTTGATTTCACCGAATCTGCAACAATGTTTCAAATATACATTTCCCATAAATCCCAATCGGGGAAAAACATAAGAATTCAACTTCAAACTTGAACTCTCCTGAGTGCACTACCCTAAGCTTGTCACCCTACCCGGTGATAGTTGATGAAAAACATCAGTTGTCAGTCTCCTAACGAGATATAAGTCTATATAATAATGTATAGCCGGCCGTCCTATGCTCATTTGCCGTCAACCCTTCTCCAAAACCATATGTTGAGAAGATGTAGATCTAAAGTGATTTGAGATCGTGTACACTTTTGACAAATAGAAATAAAGATAAAAGAACTGCTATGGCATTGAGTAGCTGCACGTTGTGCTATTCATTACGGGTTATGAAAACGTTTTGCAATGTCCAGCACTTGATTTTTTTCTTAAGAAATTTCATCTAAAGGATCAAGTTCGATAGTAATGAAACTATCTAGAAAGAAAAGCGAGGCTCGGCTCTCTCCAATTTCAAAAAGTCAATCGATCCCTGGGCTATTTATAGTTGTTGTTCAGTAAAGCATCCGCGGAGAACCATCAGCGTACTGTTATAATATAGATAATGTAAGCTGCTTCATCGCTGATAAAGATAGTGTTACAAACATAGATAGACGTAAAACTATCAATGTTATTCCTATAAACTATTAATGTTAATTGCTTTGGAAAGGAGTCAAGATAAAAGGTTTACTAAACATAATAATGAGGACGTTTGCTTCGATACTCGAGTTAACTATTTTTTTACCCTCTATATTAAAAACACATTTTCTGGAGAAGTCAGTGGTTCCTGCTTACTCTTCTCCAGTCATTTTAGTTAAGCTTGAAATGAGATGAAGAACCAGCTCTTAACACTTTAATAGATAGATAAAAATAGTATACCACTAACTAACTTCAAATGTGTTTTTATATCGTGACATACGCGAAGTAAATCATTTTCGAAAATGTGATGTATATCAAAAGACTCGTCGGAAGAAAGGTTTGATAACGTGGCATGTGACAGTATGCATAGTTCGAAACAATGAAGTGTTGGTTCGAAAAACATGTTTTTCTTAGCGATGGAATGCATATACATATGGAACAGAATTGCACAGCATACAATCTAAGCGCAGTTTTCAACTATTTATTTAAGAACCAACGAAGACAACAATCGTTCAAATAAGTAAAGCTCTTTTTGGAAGATATGGGTGGCCTTGAAAAAGGCCGTTGGGGTCGATAGTCAGGAACAATGTGCTTTCTAACCGCCGAATCCGTACAGGGTACGTCCTTGGCGTTTCAAAGCATAGACGACATCCATGGCGGTGACCGTCTTTCTCTTGGCGTGCTCTGTGTAGGTGACGGCATCGCGGATGACGTTCTCCAGGAAGACCTTGAGGACACCACGGGTCTCTTCGTAGATGAGGCCAGAAATACGCTTGACACCACCACGACGAGCCAGACGACGGATAGCGGGCTTCGTGATACCCTGGATGTTATCACGCAACACCTTGCGATGACGCTTGGCGCCTCCCTTTCCCAATCCTTTTCCTCCTTTACCACGTCCAGACATGATGAATATCAGTTGAATGATAGAGTTTCTTAAAACTCTTCAGTTTATATACCAGCCGAAATGCACGCCCTCTGGGGATTGGACAAACATATCAAATACTACAACACCATTGGCTGACATTTGCCGCCCATATTTCCCCTCCGGTTTCATCACGGTATTAAGCCTGCTGGTTTGAATCCGAATTTTTGCTCAAGCTCAGTCACTAGACCGTGCGCGCTATTTTTAGATGTGCACAGCCCTTTCTTCGTCTGCATGATCAGAGAGTGTACACTAGTTTTAAGGGTTTTATATATGTCTCTGGCAAGATAGACTGATCGAAAAGGGCCAAGGCGAAACGTGTTCGGCTGAAACGCAGTTGCATTATGTTTGATGACCAAGATGCCAGTGGATGAATGATTGAATAAATATGAAAAGAAACTTTTCTACATTTTTAATGCGAGTGGTATTGCAGTCGCTTAGAAACTGCGATGTGTATAGTAGTATTGTATTTTAGTGACCACATCTGGGGACATGGAAAATCCCGCAACTAAACCACCACCACTACTGCTACTGCTACTGCTACTGCTACTGCTACTGCTACTGCTACTACTACTACTACTACTACTACTACTACTACTACTATATGTTAGTATTATTTAATATCGCATATTAAAGTGACATGTCAGCTTAATCGGCCGGTTTGATAACGAGACCCGTGTCAGCATGATCAACAGTTCTAAGCAGGGCAGTATTTGGTTTGAATATCATTTTGGGCTCACCAAGTAATAGACATCGTTTTTCTGAGCGGTATAGAATGCACATACAAATGGAACAATCACAATCAGCATACAATCACACTAAGTGCACTTTTTAAAACATGCACGAAACCAACGAAGACAACAACACTCAAAAGTCCCAATGAAGTAAATGCCGCAAAAATAAAACCGCCTACCAGATACAACATATCACTGCTGACTCCCCTCATAACCATTTTCTGTTCACTGCGTCCAATCAACTTTATAGAATAAGTTATTTCTATCTAAAACACAATGGCCATCATGTTTATACGATGATTTTTTGAAATGATTTGTGTCTGTGTAATTTTAAACAAATGATTCACAGTCAATATATGCAAGATGCTGCTGCTACTACTATCACAATATCTTTATTATCAATAAACACACGGATACGCCTAATTGCATGAGTATGTATCATGAATTACATACGAATTGGTCATCGATTTTCTAAATATTTGAATGACTCTTTTTAGTTTGATTTCTATGAATACATCTTGATATACATATAACGTAGCTTTATTCATTATTGACACATACATTTAACGAGCGTATTCATTAATTACAACCCAGCGTAGTTCATCTTTACCACTGTGACCTAACTTTTAGTGTACATATCCCGTGTCTGGTTAGAATTATATCGCATAGCAGTTAATGACTCTCCATCTAGTCACCGTTATGTATGATTTTTTGTGTGCCAAATGCTATGTAATACACATCTTTAATACTAGACCGAATCAAATCAAATCATGATTCATAGAACTCTAGCGTTAATGAGTGAATGTCATGCCTTCATTGCAATTATACTAAGTACGTGAGTGACGGACCCCATGGCATGTGTCCCGAAGTTAAAGGTACTCATACACGTCAAATGTGAACAAAAATAATAAAGAGCTAGGCTAGTTCTGCCAACAACTTATACAATTAGTGTTGTTTATTGCCTTTATTTTCTAAGTTCAATTGATTAACAAAGTTTGAACCGCACCTCTTCATAGTTATCCATAAGTGATGTAATTTTGATGATATCCATGTATAATTTTGTATTTCGTGTACTATTCGATGTATTGGATATGTTGTATGCTATATGCAGCATTCGGTCCAATACTAGCCTCTTTGCTGGCTAGAATGTTATCAGTCTGTATACGATATGATATCTATATCTTAACTGGATGGAACAATGAAATGGATTTTAACTAACTTATGTCAGTCCACTTATGAACCCATCCATGTTTGGAAAGTGTCGTCTTGTCAGTAGTATGAATGTCATAGACACGTCGCCTTTATAGGGATGGGTGCGAGTAGTCTACCAGTGACTCAGTGCTATGGATAGGTTCTAAGTTAGTAGTCATTCACTCGTCTATATGAAAATGCATGTAAAAATTTCAAAATTAAATCTAAGAAAAGAGATACTTCGCGTATACAGTTTTAATAGAATAATAACCAAATCATAACCTAAGGCATTTCTCGTCACACTTAGACCACATCGAGGCCTTGGCCTTCACTCTAGCGCATATACCAATTGGTCTCTCGCTACATATCCATTGTTTTATTCATCTGGGTATCCTAACAAGTCTATTGGTTTAAAATTATTGAGAATTATTGACAGATCTGTATACAGCAAATAGAGAACATGAAAAGCAACGACATTTACGTAAGATAGAGCTCTTTTTGGAGGTTTTGGGTGGCCTTGAGAAAGGCCGTTGGGGTAGTAAGGCAGCACGAAGCTGTTTACTTGGAGCTGGTGTACTTGGTTACAGCCTTGGTTCCCTCAGAGACGGCGTGCTTGGCCAACTCTCCGGGCAGGATCAGACGGACGGCTGTCTGGATTTCCCTGCTGGTAATGGTCGAACGCTTGTTGTAGTGGGCAAGACGGGATGCTTCACCGGCAATACGCTCGAAGATATCGTTGACGAAAGAATTCATGATGCCCATAGCCTTGCTGGAGACACCAGTGTCGGGGTGGACCTGCTTCAGGACCTTGTAGATGTAGATGGCGTAACTCTCACGTCTCTTCTTCCTTCTACCTCCCTTTCCTGCCGGCTTGGCAGGCTTAGCGGCCTTCTTGGAGCCTTTCGAACTAACCTTAGGTGGCATGATTAGAATCAGTGATCAAGTGAATTGAATGAGGAGCAGAGCGTTGACTGAGCTATTTATATGCCAGGCTATGCAAATTATCGGATCCTATGCAGCAGCTTTCAACAAGGCTACTGAATTCACCCTCCCCCGAGCTGATTGGCAGAGGGGAACAGAGGTAAACAAAGTCCTCCACTGTGATTCGCTAGCCGCATGATTTCCCGCATCTAATTACCGTTTTCACTGCTGGTCAGGATCCATTCCTTGGGTATAACAACTGGTGTTTCTTTCCTCTCGGCATATTTCAATTTGACACTCTCAACACTACTATACACAATCATGTCTGGACGCGGAAAGGGAGGAAAGGCCCGTGCCAAGGGGAAGAGCAGATCCAGCCGTGCTGGACTTCAGTTCCCAGTGGGAAGAATCCATCGTCTTCTCCGCCGTGGAAACTACTCAGAGCGAGTAGGTGCCGGTGCCCCAGTATACATGGCTGCCGTCATGGAGTACTTGGCCGCTGAGGTTCTCGAGTTGGCAGGTAACGCAGCCCGTGACAACAAGAAGTCCAGGATCATCCCCCGTCATCTTCAACTCGCCATCCGTAACGACGAGGAGCTGAACAAGCTTCTATCCGGTGTCACCATCGCCCAGGGAGGTGTACTGCCCAATATCCAGGCTGTACTTCTCCCCAAGAAGACCCAGAAAGCCAAGTAAACTGCATTTGACGGTTTCCTATCCCAACGGCCTTTTTCAAGGCCACCCACATCTTCCAGAAAGAAATCTATCTTACGCTGTGTTGAACAAATACATACATGTATATCATTGTGTACCATCTATATCGTTCCATTGTTGCACCTACATGATGTTGATATGGTTTTGAACACTATAAATTCCAATAATAGAAATCGATATATTGATACATCATAGATGGAGCATTGGCGGAGAGAATATTCCATAGCAATTATGGTTAGATCGTGGTAAAATATTGATGCAAGTTTATTGTACACATTGAAAAGGAAAGGAATGCATGAGAGGGAAGTTAAAAACCGTGTGATCGGCAGTAAAAGATTATAACAACTTAATTTTCTCCATTATGCTCAAATATCTCGAGAAACATTCATCAACATGAATTTCGCTTGTCGTCGCTGTATTTCACGTGAAGCCAAGACTAGATAAGGATTTCTCTGTTTCCTCCACCTGTTACAACTGCCTAAACACGCCCTAGCCGCAATTTGGCAGAACAACTGACAAATTCATTCATCAACATGAATTTCGTTTGTCGTCACTGTATTTCACGTGAAGCCAAGACTAATCGTTGCTAGATCGATATATGGCTGGCCAGATGGTTACACTGTGTATCATATAGCGTACATGGCATAAAATCGGACTGAAGAGTAAACATGTCATCAATAAAAATAACTTTGCTTCGAAATCCGCTTATGTATAGGGCCGTGTATCATCTAGACTTGCTACACGTCTGCGATATCTGGCTCTTTCACTGATCTGACCTGAGTTGATTTCACTCCAGGTTTAGTTCTGAACAAATCCTCAAGGGGGACACACTTGAGCTGCAGTCTGTATCACATATTTTCATCTGACCTCCTAGTATACCGCAGTGCCATCTATCCACAAGGGACATTTAGATATGGCCTGGGAGGCAGGCTAGGTATCATCATATATGTAAAATCTTATCTGCATCTAGTAGGTGGTGTCTTAAGGCTCCAGATAACTTAACCTTCGCATCGTAACTGATCCAGCACTACAATGTTTAGTACCGCATAAACATGGTGAAAAAACGTGATGAGGGAGAAAATAAGTTGTTCGGTATTTTCTATCCCCCCTGGTATGTGCACGTAAGATGGCGCAGGTGTGAACAGCAGAAAAAATGAATTCTTTACCAGAAAAACAGCGGGTAAAAATTCTGCCGTTCACACCTGCACCATTGTATGTACTTTACGTACAGGAAAGAATTATAATACAATGTTTCTGTACTGCGATTTGATTTCACCGAATCTGCAACAATGTTTCAAATATACATTTCCCATAAATCCCAATCGGGGAAAAACATAAGAATTCAACTTCAAACTTGAACTCTCCTGAGTGCACTACCCTAAGCTTGTCACCCTACCCGGTGATAGTTGATGAAAAACATCAGTTGTCAGTCTCCTAACGAGATATAAGTCTATATAATAATGTATAGCCGGCCGTCCTATGCTCATTTGCCGTCAACCCTTCTCCAAAACCATATGTTGAGAAGATGTAGATCTAAAGTGATTTGAGATCGTGTACACTTTTGACAAATAGAAATAAAGATAAAAGAACTGCTATGGCATTGAGTAGCTGCACGTTGTGCTATTCATTACGGGTTATGAAAACGTTTTGCAATGTCCAGCACTTGATTTTTTTCTTAAGAAATTTCAACTAAAGGATCAAGTTCGATAGTAATGAAACTATCTAGAAAGAAAAGCGAGGCTCGGCTCTCTCCAATTTCAAAAAGTCAATCGATCCCTGGGCTATTTATAGTTGTTGTTCAGTAAAGCATCCGCGGAGAACCATCAGCGTACTGTTATAATATAGATAATGTAAGCTGCTTCATCGCTGATAAAGATAGTGTTACAAACATAGATAGACGTAAAACTATCAATGTTATTCCTATAAACTATTAATGTTAATTGCTTTGGAAAGGAGTCAAGATAAAAGGTTTACTAAACATAATAATGAGGACGTTTGCTTCGATACTCGAGTTAACTATTTTTTTACCCTCTATATTAAAAACACATTTTCTGGAGAAGTCAGTGGTTCCTGCTTACTCTTCTCCAGTCATTTTAGTTAAGCTTGAAATGAGATGAAGAACCAGCTCTTAACACTTTAATAGATAGATAAAAATAGTATACCACTAACTAACTTCAAATGTGTTTTTATATCGTGACATACGCGAAGTAAATCATTTTCGAAAATGTGATGTATATCAAAAGACTCGTCGGAAGAAAAAGGTTTGATAACGTGGCATGTGACAGTATGCATAGTTCGAAACAATGAAGTGTTGGTTCGAAAAACATGTTTTTCTTAGCGATGGAATGCATATACATATGGAACAGAATTGCACAGCATACAATCTAAGCGCAGTTTTCAACTATTTATTTAAGAACCAACGAAGACAACAATCGTTCAAATAAGTAAAGCTCTTTTTGGAAGATATGGGTGGCCTTGAAAAAGGCCGTTGGGGTCGATAGTCAGGAACAATGTGCTTTCTAACCGCCGAATCCGTACAGGGTACGTCCTTGGCGTTTCAAAGCATAGACGACATCCATGGCGGTGACCGTCTTTCTCTTGGCGTGCTCTGTGTAGGTGACGGCATCGCGGATGACGTTCTCCAGGAAGACCTTGAGGACACCACGGGTCTCTTCGTAGATGAGGCCAGAAATACGCTTGACACCACCACGACGAGCCAGACGACGGATAGCGGGCTTCGTGATACCCTGGATGTTATCACGCAACACCTTGCGATGACGCTTGGCGCCTCCCTTTCCCAATCCTTTTCCTCCTTTACCACGTCCAGACATGATGAATATCAGTTGAATGATAGAGTTTCTTAAAACTCTTCAGTTTATATACCAGCCGAAATGCACGCCCTCTGGGGATTGGACAAACATATCAAATACTACAACACCATTGGCTGACATTTGCCGCCCATATTTCCCCTCCGGTTTCATCACGGTATTAAGCCTGCTGGTTTGAATCCGAATTTTGCTCAAGCTCAGTCACTAGACCGTGCGCGCTATTTTTAGATGTGCACAGCCCTTTCTTCGTCTGCATGATCAGAGAGTGTACACTAGTTTTAAGGGTTTTATATATGTCTCTGGCAAGATAGACTGATCGAAAAGGGCCAAGGCGAAACGTGTTCGGCTGAAACGCAGTTGCATTATGTTTGATGACCAAGATGCCAGTGGATGAATGATTGAATAAATATGAAAAGAAACTTTTCTACATTTTTAATGCGAGTGGTATTGCAGTCGCTTAGAAACTGCGATGTGTATAGTAGTATTGTATTTTAGTGACCACATCTGGGGACATGGAAAATCCCGCAACTAAACCACCACCACTACTGCTACTGCTACTGCTACTGCTACTGCTACTGCTACTGCTACTGCTACTACTACTACTACTACTACTACTACTACTACTACTACTACTACTACTATATGTTAGTATTATTTAATATCGCATATTAAAGTGACATGTCAGCTTAATCGGCCGGTTTGATAACGAGACCCGTGTCAGCATGATCAACAGTTCTAAGCAGGGCAGTATTTGGTTTGAATATCATTTTGGGCTCACCAAGTAATAGACATCGTTTTTCTGAGCGGTATAGAATGCACATACAAATGGAACAATCACAATCAGCATACAATCACACTAAGTGCACTTTTTAAAACATGCACGAAACCAACGAAGACAACAACACTCAAAAGTCCCAATGAAGTAAATGCCGCAAAAATAAAACCGCCTACCAGATACAACATATCACTGCTGACTCCCCTCATAACCATTTTCTGTTCACTGCGTCCAATCAACTTTATAGAATAAGTTATTTCTATCTAAAACACAATGGCCATCATGTTTATACGATGATTTTTTGAAATGATTTGTGTCTGTGTAATTTTAAACAAATGATTCACAGTCAATATATGCAAGATGCTGCTGCTACTACTATCACAATATCTTTATTATCAATAAACACACGGATACGCCTAATTGCATGAGTATGTATCATGAATTACATACGAATTGGTCATCGATTTTCTAAATATTTGAATGACTCTTTTTAGTTTGATTTCTATGAATACATCTTGATATACATATAACGTAGCTTTATTCATTATTGACACATACATTTAACGAGCGTATTCATTAATTACAACCCAGCGTAGTTCATCTTTACCACTGTGACCTAACTTTTAGTGTACATATCCCGTGTCTGGTTAGAATTATATCGCATAGCAGTTAATGACTCTCCATCTAGTCACCGTTATGTATGATTTTTTGTGTGCCAAATGCTATGTAATACACATCTTTAATACTAGACCGAATCAAATCAAATCATGATTCATAGAACTCTAGCGTTAATGAGTGAATGTCATGCCTTCATTGCAATTATACTAAGTACGTGAGTGACGGACCCCATGGCATGTGTCCCGAAGTTAAAGGTACTCATACACGTCAAATGTGAACAAAAATAATAAAGAGCTAGGCTAGTTCTGCCAACAACTTATACAATTAGTGTTGTTTATTGCCTTTATTTTCTAAGTTCAATTGATTAACAAAGTTTGAACCGCACCTCTTCATAGTTATCCATAAGTGATGTAATTTTGATGATATCCATGTATAATTTTGTATTTCGTGTACTATTCGATGTATTGGATATGTTGTATGCTATATGCAGCATTCGGTCCAATACTAGCCTCTTTGCTGGCTAGAATGTTATCAGTCTGTATACGATATGATATCTATATCTTAACTGGATGGAACAATGAAATGGATTTTAACTAACTTATGTCAGTCCACTTATGAACCCATCCATGTTTGGAAAGTGTCGTCTTGTCAGTAGTATGAATGTCATAGACACGTCGCCTTTATAGGGATGGGTGCGAGTAGTCTACCAGTGACTCAGTGCTATGGATAGGTTCTAAGTTAGTAGTCATTCACTCGTCTATATGAAAATGCATGTAAAAATTTCAAAATTAAATCTAAGAAAAGAGATACTTCGCGTATACAGTTTTAATAGACTAATAACCAAATCATAACCTAAGGCATTTCTCGTCACACTTAGACCACATCGAGGCCTTGGCCTTCACTCTAGCGCATATACCAATTGGTCTCTCGCTACATATCCATTGTTTTATTCATCTGGGTATCCTAACAAGTCTATTGGTTTAAAATTATTGAGAATTATTGACAGATCTGTATACAGCAAATAGAGAACATGAAAAGCAACGACATTTACGTAAGATAGAGCTCTTTTTGGAGGTTTTGGGTGGCCTTGAGAAAGGCCGTTGGGGTAGTAAGGCAGCACGAAGCTGTTTACTTGGAGCTGGTGTACTTGGTTACAGCCTTGGTTCCCTCAGAGACGGCGTGCTTGGCCAACTCTCCGGGCAGGATCAGACCATACCTGTCAACTCTACTGATTTGAGCAGTACTCTACTGATTTCAAACCCCAAAAATGCTGTCTACTGATTGATCACCTGATTTGAAGAAATCTACTGATTAGCTACTGATTTTGCTTACTTTGAAAAATCCTCCATCTCATTCTCAGTAAGTAGGTCAGTCTGCTCCCGTTTATCCAGTGTATCTCACTTGACCCATTTACTGTCTGTAGCAACTGATTCCTATCAGTAGATATTAATAGCTAATCCCTTACTAATTGGAATTATCATTCAGCCATGTATTGTTCTGGGATTAAGAGGGAAAAGTGCATTGTGGGCTAGCATCATAAGATAGCATCTCAAGAAAAATCTAGATGTCTATAGCAAGGAAAATTCACCACCTCGTAAAATTATTTTCAGTCTTCAAAACAAAAAGAAGATTTTTCATAAAATGCTGAAAATGTAGGCCTAAATGTGGGTATGATATTTTTAGTTCAAAAGCTATATATATGTGTGTTTTTCATAACTGTGAAGATATCATCATTCGTTAAGTGTGATCTGCTACATAAAATAGAAGTTATTTCAGTAACACATTTGTATGGTTATCAATTTGCCAAGTTCTCTGAAATATAATAGCTCTTTCCTAAGTTAAACTACTAACCTGACCCCTGGTGGCCAGGATGGGAACTAAACAAAATACGGCGAAAGAAGCCCAAATAGTGAACCGAATAGAATCTCCTGATTTTGGATGGTTGAATGTTGACAGGTATGCAGACGGACGGCTGTCTGGATTTCCCTGCTGGTAATGGTGGAACGCTTGTTGTAGTGGGCAAGACGGGATGCTTCACCGGCAATACGCTCGAAGATATCGTTGACGAAAGAATTCATGATGCCCATAGCCTTGCTGGAGACACCAGTGTCGGGGTGGACCTGCTTCAGGACCTTGTAGATGTAGATGGCGTAACTCTCACGTCTCTTCTTCCTTCTACCTCCCTTTCCTGCCGGCTTGGCAGGCTTAGCGGCCTTCTTGGAGCCTTTCGAACTAACCTTAGGTGGCATGATTAGAATCAGTGATCAAGTGAATTGAATGAGGAGCAGAGCGTTGACTGAGCTATTTATATGCCAGGCTATGCAAATTATCGGATCCTATGCAGCAGCTTTCAACAAGGCTACTGAATTCACCCTCCCCCGAGCTGATTGGCAGAGGGGAACAGAGGTAAACAAAGTCCTCCACTGTGATTCGCTAGCCGCATGATTTCCCGCATCTAATTACCGTTTTCACTGCTGGTCAGGATCCATTCCTTGGGTATAACAACTGGTGTTTCTTTCCTCTCGGCATATTTCAATTTGACACTCTCAACACTACTATACACAATCATGTCTGGACGCGGAAAGGGAGGAAAGGCCCGTGCCAAGGGGAAGAGCAGATCCAGCCGTGCTGGACTTCAGTTCCCAGTGGGAAGAATCCATCGTCTTCTCCGCCGTGGAAACTACTCAGAGCGAGTAGGTGCCGGTGCCCCAGTATACATGGCTGCCGTCATGGAGTACTTGGCCGCTGAGGTTCTCGAGTTGGCAGGTAACGCAGCCCGTGACAACAAGAAGTCCAGGATCATCCCCCGTCATCTTCAACTCGCCATCCGTAACGACGAGGAGCTGAACAAGCTTCTATCCGGTGTCACCATCGCCCAGGGAGGTGTACTGCCCAATATCCAGGCTGTACTTCTCCCCAAGAAGACCCAGAAAGCCAAGTAAACTGCATTTGACGGTTTCCTATCCCAACGGCCTTTTTCAAGGCCACCCACATCTTCCAGAAAGAAATCTATCTTACGCTGTGTTGAACAAATACATACATGTATATCATTGTGTACCATCTATATCGTTCCATTGTTGCACCTACATGATGTTGATATGGTTTTGAACACTATAAATTCCAATAATAGAAATCGATATATTGATACATCATAGATGGAGCATTGGCGGAGAGAATATTCCATAGCAATTATGGTTAGATCGTGGTAAAATATTGATGCAAGTTTATTGTACACATTGAAAAGGAAAGGAATGCATGAGAGGGAAGTTAAAAACCGTGTGATCGGCAGTAAAAGATTATAACAACTTAATTTTCTCCATTATGCTCAAATATCTCGAGAAACATTCATCAACATGAATTTCGCTTGTCGTCGCTGTATTTCACGTGAAGCCAAGACTAGATAAGGATTTCTCTGTTTCCTCCACCTGTTACAACTGCCTAAACACGCCCTAGCCGCAATTTGGCAGAACAACTGACAAATTCATTCATCAACATGAATTTCGTTTGTCGTCACTGTATTTCACGTGAAGCCAAGACTAATCGTTGCTAGATCGATATATGGCTGGCCAGATGGTTACACTGTGTATCATATAGCGTACATGGCATAAAATCGGACTGAAGAGTAAACATGTCATCAATAAAAATAACTTTGCTTCGAAATCCGCTTATGTATAGGGCCGTGTATCATCTAGACTTGCTACACGTCTGCGATATCTGGCTCTTTCACTGATCTGACCTGAGTTGATTTCACTCCAGGTTTAGTTCTGAACAAATCCTCAAGGGGGACACACTTGAGCTGCAGTCTGTATCACATATTTTCATCTGACCTCCTAGTATACCGCAGTGCCATCTATCCACAAGGGACATTTAGATATGGCCTGGGAGGCAGGCTAGGTATCATCATATATGTAAAATCTTATCTGCATCTAGTAGGTGGTGTCTTAAGGCTCCAGATAACTTAACCTTCGCATCGTAACTGATCCAGCACTACAATGTTTAGTACCGCATAAACATGGTGAAAAAACGTGATGAGGGAGAAAATAAGTTGTTCGGTATTTTCTATCCCCCCTGGTATGTGCACGTAAGATGGCGCAGGTGTGAACAGCAGAAAAAATGAATTCTTTACCAGAAAAACAGCGGGTAAAAATTCTGCCGTTCACACCTGCACCATTGTATGTACTTTACGTACAGGAAAGAATTATAATACAATGTTTCTGTACTGCGATTTGATTTCACCGAATCTGCAACAATGTTTCAAATATACATTTCCCATAAATCCCAATCGGGGAAAAACATAAGAATTCAACTTCAAACTTGAACTCTCCTGAGTGCACTACCCTAAGCTTGTCACCCTACCCGGTGATAGTTGATGAAAAACATCAGTTGTCAGTCTCCTAACGAGATATAAGTCTATATAATAATGTATAGCCGGCCGTCCTATGCTCATTTGCCGTCAACCCTTCTCCAAAACCATATGTTGAGAAGATGTAGATCTAAAGTGATTTGAGATCGTGTACACTTTTGACAAATAGAAATAAAGATAAAAGAACTGCTATGGCATTGAGTAGCTGCACGTTGTGCTATTCATTACGGGTTATGAAAACGTTTTGCAATGTCCAGCACTTGATTTTTTTCTTAAGAAATTTCAACTAAAGGATCAAGTTCGATAGTAATGAAACTATCTAGAAAGAAAAGCGAGGCTCGGCTCTCTCCAATTTCAAAAAGTCAATCGATCCCTGGGCTATTTATAGTTGTTGTTCAGTAAAGCATCCGCGGAGAACCATCAGCGTACTGTTATAATATAGATAATGTAAGCTGCTTCATCGCTGATAAAGATAGTGTTACAAACATAGATAGACGTAAAACTATCAATGTTATTCCTATAAACTATTAATGTTAATTGCTTTGGAAAGGAGTCAAGATAAAAGGTTTACTAAACATAATAATGAGGACGTTTGCTTCGATACTCGAGTTAACTATTTTTTTACCCTCTATATTAAAAACACATTTTCTGGAGAAGTCAGTGGTTCCTGCTTACTCTTCTCCAGTCATTTTAGTTAAGCTTGAAATGAGATGAAGAACCAGCTCTTAACACTTTAATAGATAGATAAAAATAGTATACCACTAACTAACTTCAAATGTGTTTTTATATCGTGACATACGCGAAGTAAATCATTTTCGAAAATGTGATGTATATCAAAAGACTCGTCGGAAGAAAAAGGTTTGATAACGTGGCATGTGACAGTATGCATAGTTCGAAACAATGAAGTGTTGGTTCGAAAAACATGTTTTTCTTAGCGATGGAATGCATATACATATGGAACAGAATTGCACAGCATACAATCTAAGCGCAGTTTTCAACTATTTATTTAAGAACCAACGAAGACAACAATCGTTCAAATAAGTAAAGCTCTTTTTGGAAGATATGGGTGGCCTTGAAAAAGGCCGTTGGGGTCGATAGTCAGGAACAATGTGCTTTCTAACCGCCGAATCCGTACAGGGTACGTCCTTGGCGTTTCAAAGCATAGACGACATCCATGGCGGTAACCGTCTTTCTCTTGGCGTGCTCTGTGTAGGTGACGGCATCGCGGATGACGTTCTCCAGGAAGACCTTGAGGACACCACGGGTCTCTTCGTAGATGAGGCCAGAAATACGCTTGACTCCACCACGACGAGCCAGACGACGGATAGCGGGCTTCGTGATACCCTGGATGTTATCACGCAACACCTTGCGATGACGCTTGGCGCCTCCCTTTCCCAATCCTTTTCCTCCTTTACCACGTCCAGACATGATGAATATCAGTTGAATGATAGAGTTTCTTAAAACTCTTCAGTTTATATACCAGCCGAAATGCACGCCCTCTGGGGATTGGACAAACATATCAAATACTACAACACCATTGGCTGACATTTGCCACCCATATTTCCCCTCCGGTTTCATCACGGTATTAAGCCTGCTGGTTTGAATCCGAATTTTTGCTCAAGCTCAGTCACTAGACCGTGCGCGCTATTTTTAGATGTGCACAGCCCTTTCTTCGTCTGCATGATCAGAGAGTGTACACTAGTTTTAAGGGTTTTATATATGTCTCTGGCAAGATAGACTGATCGAAAAGGGCCAAGGCGAAACGTGTTCGGCTGAAACGCAGTTGCATTATGTTTGATGACCAAGATGCCAGTGGATGAATGATTGAATAAATATGAAAAGAAACTTTTCTACATTTTTAATGCGAGTGGTATTGCAGTCGCTTAGAAACTGCGATGTGTATAGTAGTATTGTATTTTAGTGACCACATCTGGGGACATGGAAAATCCCGCAACTAAACCACCACCACTACTGCTACTGCTACTGCTACTGCTACTGCTACTGCTACTGCTACTGCTACTGCTACTACTACTACTACTACAACTACTACTACTACTACTACTACTACTACTACTACTACTACTACTACTACTACTACTACTACTACTACTACTACTACTACTACTACTACTACTATATGTTAGTATTATTTAATATCGCATATTAAAGTGACATGTCAGCTTAATCGGCCGGTTTGATAACGAGACCCGTGTCAGCATGATCAACAGTTCTAAGCAGGGCAGTATTTGGTTTGAATATCATTTTGGGCTCACCAAGTAATAGACATCGTTTTTCTGAGCGGTATAGAATGCACATACAAATGGAACAATCACAATCAGCATACAATCACACTAAGTGCACTTTTTAAAACATGCACGAAACCAACGAAGACAACAACACTCAAAAGTCCCAATGAAGTAAATGCCGCAAAAATAAAACCGCCTACCAGATACAACATATCACTGCTGACTCCCCTCATAACCATTTTCTGTTCACTGCGTCCAATCAACTTTATAGAATAAGTTATTTCTATCTAAAACACAATGGCCATCATGTTTATACGATGATTTTTTGAAATGATTTGTGTCTGTGTAATTTTAAACAAATGATTCACAGTCAATATATGCAAGATGCTGCTGCTACTACTATCACAATATCTTTATTATCAATAAACACACGGATACGCCTAATTGCATGAGTATGTATCATGAATTACATACGAATTGGTCATCGATTTTCTAAATATTTGAATGACTCTTTTTAGTTTGATTTCTATGAATACATCTTGATATACATATAACGTAGCTTTATTCATTATTGACACATACATTTAACGAGCGTATTCATTAATTACAACCCAGCGTAGTTCATCTTTACCACTGTGACCTAACTTTTAGTGTACATATCCCGTGTCTGGTTAGAATTATATCGCATAGCAGTTAATGACTCTCCATCTAGTCGCCGTTATGTATGATTTTTTGTGTGCCAAATGCTATGTAATACACATCTTTAATACTAGACCGAATCAAATCAAATCATGATTCATAGAACTCTAGCGTTAATGAGTGAATGTCATGCCTTCATTGCAATTATACTAAGTACGTGAGTGACGGACCCCATGGCATGTGTCCCGAAGTTAAAGGTACTCATACACGTCAAATGTGAACAAAAATAATAAAGAGCTAGGCTAGTTCTGCCAACAACTTATACAATTAGTGTTGTTTATTGCCTTTATTTTCTAAGTTCAATTGATTAACAAAGTTTGAACCGCACCTCTTCATAGTTATCCATAAGTGATGTAATTTTGATGATATCCATGTATAATTTTGTATTTCGTGTACTATTCGATGTATTGGATATGTTGTATGCTATATGCAGCATTCGGTCCAATACTAGCCTCTTTGCTGGCTAGAATGTTATCAGTCTGTATACGATATGATATCTATATCTTAACTGGATGGAACAATGAAATGGATTTTAACTAACTTATGTCAGTCCACTTATGAACCCATCCATGTTTGGAAAGTGTCGTCTTGTCAGTAGTATGAATGTCATAGACACGTCGCCTTTATAGGGATGGGTGCGAGTAGTCTACCAGTGACTCAGTGCTATGGATAGGTTCTAAGTTAGTAGTCATTCACTCGTCTATATGAAAATGCATGTAAAAATTTCAAAATTAAATCTAAGAAAAGAGATACTTCGCGTATACAGTTTTAATAGACTAATAACCAAATCATAACCTAAGGCATTTCTCGTCACACTTAGACCACATCGAGGCCTTGGCCTTCACTCTAGCGCATATACCAATTGGTCTCTCGCTACATATCCATTGTTTTATTCATCAGGGTATCCTAACAAGTCTATTGGTTTAAAATTATTGAGAATTATTGACAGATCTGTATACAGCAAATAGAGAACATGAAAAGCAACGACATTTACGTAAGATAGAGCTCTTTTTGGAGGTTTTGGGTGGCCTTGAGAAAGGCCGTTGGGGTAGTAAGGCAGCACGAAGCTGTTTACTTGGAGCTGGTGTACTTGGTTACACCCTTGGTTCCCTCAGAGACGGCGTGCTTGGCCAACTCTCCGGGCAGGATCAGACGGACGGCTGTCTGGATTTCCCTGCTGGTAATGGTGGAACGCTTGTTGTAGTGGGCAAGACGGGATGCTTCACCGGCAATACGCTCGAAGATATCGTTGACGAAAGAATTCATGATGCCCATAGCCTTGCTGGAGACACCAGTGTCGGGGTGGACCTGCTTCAGGACCTTGTAGATGTAGATGGCGTAACTCTCACGTCTCTTCTTCCTTCTACCTCCCTTTCCTGCCGGCTTGGCAGGCTTAGCGGCCTTCTTGGAGCCTTTCGAACTAACCTTAGGTGGCATGATTAGAATCAGTGATCAAGTGAATTGAATGAGGAGCAGAGCGTTGACTGAGCTATTTATATGCCAGGCTATGCAAATTATCGGATCCTATGCAGCAGCTTTCAACAAGGCTACTGAATTCACCCTCCCCCGAGCTGATTGGCAGAGGGGAACAGAGGTAAACAAAGTCCTCCACTGTGATTCGCTAGCCGCATGATTTCCCGCATCTAATTACCGTTTTCACTGCTGGTCAGGATCCATTCCTTGGGTATAACAACTGGTGTTTCTTTCCTCTCGGCATATTTCAATTTGACACTCTCAACACTACTATACACAATCATGTCTGGACGCGGAAAGGGAGGAAAGGCCCGTGCCAAGGGGAAGAGCAGATCCAGCCGTGCTGGACTTCAGTTCCCAGTGGGAAGAATCCATCGTCTTCTCCGCCGTGGAAACTACTCAGAGCGAGTAGGTGCCGGTGCCCCAGTATACATGGCTGCCGTCATGGAGTACTTGGCCGCTGAGGTTCTCGAGTTGGCAGGTAACGCAGCCCGTGACAACAAGAAGTCCAGGATCATCCCCCGTCATCTTCAACTCGCCATCCGTAACGACGAGGAGCTGAACAAGCTTCTATCCGGTGTCACCATCGCCCAGGGAGGTGTACTGCCCAATATCCAGGCTGTACTTCTCCCCAAGAAGACCCAGAAAGCCAAGTAAACTGCATTTGACGGTTTCCTATCCCAACGGCCTTTTTCAAGGCCACCCACATCTTCCAGAAAGAAATCTATCTTACGCTGTGTTGAACAAATACATACATGTATATCATTGTGTACCATCTATATCGTTCCATTGTTGCACCTACATGATGTTGATATGGTTTTGAACACTATAAATTCCAATAATAGAAATCGATATATTGATACATCATAGATGGAGCATTGGCGGAGAGAATATTCCATAGCAATTATGGTTAGATCGTGGTAAAATATTGATGCAAGTTTATTGTACACATTGAAAAGGAAAGGAATGCATGAGAGGGAAGTTAAAAACCGTGTGATCGGCAGTAAAAGATTATAACAACTTAACTTTCTCCATTATGCTCAAATATCTCGAGAAACATTCATCAACATGAATTTCGCTTGTCGTCGCTGTATTTCACGTGAAGCCAAGACTAGATAAGGATTTCTCTGTTTCCTCCACCTGTTACAACTGCCTAAACACGCCCTAGCCGCAATTTGGCAGAACAACTGACAAATTCATTCATCAACATGAATTTCGTTTGTCGTCACTGTATTTCACGTGAAGCCAAGACTAATCGTTGCTAGATCGATATATGGCTGGCCAGATGGTTACACTGTGTATCATATAGCGTACATGGCATAAAATCGGACTGAAGAGTAAACATGTCATCAATAAAAATAACTTTGCTTCGAAATCCGCTTATGTATAGGGCCGTGTATCATCTAGACTTGCTACACGTCTGCGATATCTGGCTCTTTCACTGATCTGACCTGAGTTGATTTCACTCCAGGTTTAGTTCTGAACAAATCCTCAAGGGGGACACACTTGAGCTGCAGTCTGTATCACATATTTTCATCTGACCTCCTAGTATACCGCAGTGCCATCTATCCACAAGGGACATTTAGATATGGCCTGGGAGGCAGGCTAGGTATCATCATATATGTAAAATCTTATCTGCATCTAGTAGGTGGTGTCTTAAGGCTCCAGATAACTTAACCTTCGCATCGTAACTGATCCAGCACTACAATGTTTAGTACCGCATAAACATGGTGAAAAAACGTGATGAGGGAGAAAATAAGTTGTTCGGTATTTTCTATCCCCCCTGGTATGTGCACGTAAGATGGCGCAGGTGTGAACAGCAGAAAAAATGAATTCTTTACCAGAAAAACAGCGGGTAAAAATTCTGCCGTTCACACCTGCACCATTGTATGTACTTTACGTACAGGAAAGAATTATAATACAATGTTTCTGTACTGCGATTTGATTTCACCGAATCTGCAACAATGTTTCAAATATACATTTCCCATAAATCCCAATCGGGGAAAAACATAAGAATTCAACTTCAAACTTGAACTCTCCTGAGTGCACTACCCTAAGCTTGTCACCCTACCCGGTGATAGTTGATGAAAAACATCAGTTGTCAGTCTCCTAACGAGATATAAGTCTATATAATAATGTATAGCCGGCCGTCCTATGCTCATTTGCCGTCAACCCTTCTCCAAAACCATATGTTGAGAAGATGTAGATCTAAAGTGATTTGAGATCGTGTACACTTTTGACAAATAGAAATAAAGATAAAAGAACTGCTATGGCATTGAGTAGCTGCACGTTGTGCTATTCATTACGGGTTATGAAAACGTTTTGCAATGTCCAGCACTTGATTTTTTTCTTAAGAAATTTCATCTAAAGGATCAAGTTCGATAGTAATGAAACTATCTAGAAAGAAAAGCGAGGCTCGGCTCTCTCCAATTTCAAAAAGTCAATCGATCCCTGGGCTATTTATAGTTGTTGTTCAGTAAAGCATCCGCGGAGAACCATCAGCGTACTGTTATAATATAGATAATGTAAGCTGCTTCATCGCTGATAAAGATAGTGTTACAAACATAGATAGACGTAAAACTATCAATGTTATTCCTATAAACTATTAATGTTAATTGCTTTGGAAAGGAGTCAAGATAAAAGGTTTACTAAACATAATAATGAGGACGTTTGCTTCGATACTCGAGTTAACTATTTTTTTACCCTCTATATTAAAAACACATTTTCTGGAGAAGTCAGTGGTTCCTGCTTACTCTTCTCCAGTCATTTTAGTTAAGCTTGAAATGAGATGAAGAACCAGCTCTTAACACTTTAATAGATAGATAAAAATAGTATACCACTAACTAACTTCAAATGTGTTTTTATATCGTGACATACGCGAAGTAAATCATTTTCGAAAATGTGATGTATATCAAAAGACTCGTCGGAAGAAAGGTTTGATAACGTGGCATGTGACAGTATGCATAGTTCGAAACAATGAAGTGTTGGTTCGAAAAACATGTTTTTCTTAGCGATGGAATGCATATACATATGGAACAGAATTGCACAGCATACAATCTAAGCGCAGTTTTCAACTATTTATTTAAGAACGTCTTCTCCGCCGTGGAAACTACTCAGAGCGAGTAGGTGCCGGTGCCCCAGTATACATGGCTGCCGTCATGGAGTACTTGGCCGCTGAGGTTCTCGAGTTGGCAGGTAACGCAGCCCGTGACAACAAGAAGTCCAGGATCATCCCCCGTCATCTTCAACTCGCCATCCGTAACGACGAGGAGCTGAACAAGCTTCTATCCGGTGTCACCATCGCCCAGGGAGGTGTACTGCCCAATATCCAGGCTGTACTTCTCCCCAAGAAGACCCAGAAAGCCAAGTAAACTGCATTTGACGGTTTCCTATCCCAACGGCCTTTTTCAAGGCCACCCACATCTTCCAGAAAGAAATCTATCTTACGCTGTGTTGAACAAATACATACATGTATATCATTGTGTACCATCTATATCGTTCCATTGTTGCACCTACATGATGTTGATATGGTTTTGAACACTATAAATTCCAATAATAGAAATCGATATATTGATACATCATAGATGGAGCATTGGCGGAGAGAATATTCCATAGCAATTATGGTTAGATCGTGGTAAAATATTGATGCAAGTTTATTGTACACATTGAAAAGGAAAGGAATGCATGAGAGGGAAGTTAAAAACCGTGTGATCGGCAGTAAAAGATTATAACAACTTAACTTTCTCCATTATGCTCAAATATCTCGAGAAACATTCATCAACATGAATTTCGCTTGTCGTCGCTGTATTTCACGTGAAGCCAAGACTAGATAAGGATTTCTCTGTTTCCTCCACCTGTTACAACTGCCTAAACACGCCCTAGCCGCAATTTGGCAGAACAACTGACAAATTCATTCATCAACATGAATTTCGTTTGTCGTCACTGTATTTCACGTGAAGCCAAGACTAATCGTTGCTAGATCGATATATGGCTGGCCAGATGGTTACACTGTGTATCATATAGCGTACATGGCATAAAATCGGACTGAAGAGTAAACATGTCATCAATAAAAATAACTTTGCTTCGAAATCCGCTTATGTATAGGGCCGTGTATCATCTAGACTTGCTACACGTCTGCGATATCTGGCTCTTTCACTGATCTGACCTGAGTTGATTTCACTCCAGGTTTAGTTCTGAACAAATCCTCAAGGGGGACACACTTGAGCTGCAGTCTGTATCACATATTTTCATCTGACCTCCTAGTATACCGCAGTGCCATCTATCCACAAGGGACATTTAGATATGGCCTGGGAGGCAGGCTAGGTATCATCATATATGTAAAATCTTATCTGCATCTAGTAGGTGGTGTCTTAAGGCTCCAGATAACTTAACCTTCGCATCGTAACTGATCCAGCACTACAATGTTTAGTACCGCATAAACATGGTGAAAAAACGTGATGAGGGAGAAAATAAGTTGTTCGGTATTTTCTATCCCCCCTGGTATGTGCACGTAAGATGGCGCAGGTGTGAACAGCAGAAAAAATGAATTCTTTACCAGAAAAACAGCGGGTAAAAATTCTGCCGTTCACACCTGCACCATTGTATGTACTTTACGTACAGGAAAGAATTATAATACAATGTTTCTGTACTGCGATTTGATTTCACCGAATCTGCAACAATGTTTCAAATATACATTTCCCATAAATCCCAATCGGGGAAAAACATAAGAATTCAACTTCAAACTTGAACTCTCCTGAGTGCACTACCCTAAGCTTGTCACCCTACCCGGTGATAGTTGATGAAAAACATCAGTTGTCAGTCTCCTAACGAGATATAAGTCTATATAATAATGTATAGCCGGCCGTCCTATGCTCATTTGCCGTCAACCCTTCTCCAAAACCATATGTTGAGAAGATGTAGATCTAAAGTGATTTGAGATCGTGTACACTTTTGACAAATAGAAATAAAGATAAAAGAACTGCTATGGCATTGAGTAGCTGCACGTTGTGCTATTCATTACGGGTTATGAAAACGTTTTGCAATGTCCAGCACTTGATTTTTTTCTTAAGAAATTTCATCTAAAGGATCAAGTTCGATAGTAATGAAACTATCTAGAAAGAAAAGCGAGGCTCGGCTCTCTCCAATTTCAAAAAGTCAATCGATCCCTGGGCTATTTATAGTTGTTGTTCAGTAAAGCATCCGCGGAGAACCATCAGCGTACTGTTATAATATAGATAATGTAAGCTGCTTCATCGCTGATAAAGATAGTGTTACAAACATAGATAGACGTAAAACTATCAATGTTATTCCTATAAACTATTAATGTTAATTGCTTTGGAAAGGAGTCAAGATAAAAGGTTTACTAAACATAATAATGAGGACGTTTGCTTCGATACTCGAGTTAACTATTTTTTTACCCTCTATATTAAAAACACATTTTCTGGAGAAGTCAGTGGTTCCTGCTTACTCTTCTCCAGTCATTTTAGTTAAGCTTGAAATGAGATGAAGAACCAGCTCTTAACACTTTAATAGATAGATAAAAATAGTATACCACTAACTAACTTCAAATGTGTTTTTATATCGTGACATACGCGAAGTAAATCATTTTCGAAAATGTGATGTATATCAAAAGACTCGTCGGAAGAAAGGTTTGATAACGTGGCATGTGACAGTATGCATAGTTCGAAACAATGAAGTGTTGGTTCGAAAAACATGTTTTTCTTAGCGATGGAATGCATATACATATGGAACAGAATTGCACAGCATACAATCTAAGCGCAGTTTTCAACTATTTATTTAAGAACCAACGAAGACAACAATCGTTCAAATAAGTAAAGCTCTTTTTGGAAGATATGGGTGGCCTTGAAAAAGGCCGTTGGGGTCGATAGTCAGGAACAATGTGCTTTCTAACCGCCGAATCCGTACAGGGTACGTCCTTGGCGTTTCAAAGCATAGACGACATCCATGGCGGTGACCGTCTTTCTCTTGGCGTGCTCTGTGTAGGTGACGGCATCGCGGATGACGTTCTCCAGGAAGACCTTGAGGACACCACGGGTCTCTTCGTAGATGAGGCCAGAAATACGCTTGACACCACCACGACGAGCCAGACGACGGATAGCGGGCTTCGTGATACCCTGGATGTTATCACGCAACACCTTGCGATGACGCTTGGCGCCTCCCTTTCCCAATCCTTTTCCTCCTTTACCACGTCCAGACATGATGAATATCAGTTGAATGATAGAGTTTCTTAAAACTCTTCAGTTTATATACCAGCCGAAATGCACGCCCTCTGGGGATTGGACAAACATATCAAATACTACAACACCATTGGCTGACATTTGCCGCCCATATTTCCCCTCCGGTTTCATCACGGTATTAAGCCTGCTGGTTTGAATCCGAATTTTTGCTCAAGCTCAGTCACTAGACCGTGCGCGCTATTTTTAGATGTGCACAGCCCTTTCTTCGTCTGCATGATCAGAGAGTGTACACTAGTTTTAAGGGTTTTATATATGTCTCTGGCAAGATAGACTGATCGAAAAGGGCCAAGGCGAAACGTGTTCGGCTGAAACGCAGTTGCATTATGTTTGATGACCAAGATGCCAGTGGATGAATGATTGAATAAATATGAAAAGAAACTTTTCTACATTTTTAATGCGAGTGGTATTGCAGTCGCTTAGAAACTGCGATGTGTATAGTAGTATTGTATTTTAGTGACCACATCTGGGGACATGGAAAATCCCGCAACTAAACCACCACCACTACTGCTACTGCTACTGCTACTGCTACTGCTACTGCTACTACTACTACTACTACTACTACTACTACTACTACTACTACTACTACTACTACTATATGTTAGTATTATTTAATATCGCATATTAAAGTGACATGTCAGCTTAATCGGCCGGTTTGATAACGAGACCCGTGTCAGCATGATTAACAGTTCTAAGCAGGGCAGTATTTGGTTTGAATATCATTTTGGGCTCACCAAGTAATAGACATCGTTTTTCTGAGCGGTATAGAATGCACATACAAATGGAACAATCACAATCAGCATACAATCACACTAAGTGCACTTTTTAAAACATGCACGAAACCAACGAAGACAACAACACTCAAAAGTCCCAATGAAGTAAATGCCGCAAAAATAAAACCGCCTACCAGATACAACATATCACTGCTGACTCCCCTCATAACCATTTTCTGTTCACTGCGTCCAATCAACTTTATAGAATAAGTTATTTCTATCTAAAACACAATGGCCATCATGTTTATACGATGATTTTTTGAAATGATTTGTGTCTGTGTAATTTTAAACAAATGATTCACAGTCAATATATGCAAGATGCTGCTGCTACTACTATCACAATATCTTTATTATCAATAAACACACGGATACGCCTAATTGCATGAGTATGTATCATGAATTACATACGAATTGGTCATCGATTTTCTAAATATTTGAATGACTCTTTTTAGTTTGATTTCTATGAATACATCTTGATATACATATAACGTAGCTTTATTCATTATTGACACATACATTTAACGAGCGTATTCATTAATTACAACCCAGCGTAGTTCATCTTTACCACTGTGACCTAACTTTTAGTGTACATATCCCGTGTCTGGTTAGAATTATATCGCATAGCAGTTAATGACTCTCCATCTAGTCGCCGTTATGTATGATTTTTTGTGTGCCAAATGCTATGTAATACACATCTTTAATACTAGACCGAATCAAATCAAATCATGATTCATAGAACTCTAGCGTTAATGAGTGAATGTCATGCCTTCATTGCAATTATACTAAGTACGTGAGTGACGGACCCCATGGCATGTGTCCCGAAGTTAAAGGTACTCATACACGTCAAATGTGAACAAAAATAATAAAGAGCTAGGCTAGTTCTGCCAACAACTTATACAATTAGTGTTGTTTATTGCCTTTATTTTCTAAGTTCAATTGATTAACAAAGTTTGAACCGCACCTCTTCATAGTTATCCATAAGTGATGTAATTTTGATGATATCCATGTATAATTTTGTATTTCGTGTACTATTCGATGTATTGGATATGTTGTATGCTATATGCAGCATTCGGTCCAATACTAGCCTCTTTGCTGGCTAGAATGTTATCAGTCTGTATACGATATGATATCTATATCTTAACTGGATGGAACAATGAAATGGATTTTAACTAACTTATGTCAGTCCACTTATGAACCCATCCATGTTTGGAAAGTGTCGTCTTGTCAGTAGTATGAATGTCATAGACACGTCGCCTTTATAGGGATGGGTGCGAGTAGTCTACCAGTGACTCAGTGCTATGGATAGGTTCTAAGTTAGTAGTCATTCACTCGTCTATATGAAAATGCATGTAAAAATTTCAAAATTAAATCTAAGAAAAGAGATACTTCGCGTATACAGTTTTAATAGACTAATAACCAAATCATAACCTAAGGCATTTCTCGTCACACTTAGACCACATCGAGGCCTTGGCCTTCACTCTAGCGCATATACCAATTGGTCTCTCGCTACATATCCATTGTTTTATTCATCTGGGTATCCTAACAAGTCTATTGGTTTAAAATTATTGAGAATTATTGACAGATCTGTATACAGCAAATAGAGAACATGAAAAGCAACGACATTTACGTAAGATAGAGCTCTTTTTGGAGGTTTTGGGTGGCCTTGAGAAAGGCCGTTGGGGTAGTAAGGCAGCACGAAGCTGTTTACTTGGAGCTGGTGTACTTGGTTACAGCCTTGGTTCCCTCAGAGACGGCGTGCTTGGCCAACTCTCCGGGCAGGATCAGACGGACGGCTGTCTGGATTTCCCTGCTGGTAATGGTGGAACGCTTGTTGTAGTGGGCAAGACGGGATGCTTCACCGGCAATACGCTCGAAGATATCGTTGACGAAAGAATTCATGATGCCCATAGCCTTGCTGGAGACACCAGTGTCGGGGTGGACCTGCTTCAGGACCTTGTAGATGTAGATGGCGTAACTCTCACGTCTCTTCTTCCTTCTACCTCCCTTTCCTGCCGGCTTGGCAGGCTTAGCGGCCTTCTTGGAGCCTTTCGAACTAACCTTAGGTGGCATGATTAGAATCAGTGATCAAGTGAATTGAATGAGGAGCAGAGCGTTGACTGAGCTATTTATATGCCAGGCTATGCAAATTATCGGATCCTATGCAGCAGCTTTCAACAAGGCTACTGAATTCACCCTCCCCCGAGCTGATTGGCAGAGGGGAACAGAGGTAAACAAAGTCCTCCACTGTGATTCGCTAGCCGCATGATTTCCCGCATCTAATTACCGTTTTCACTGCTGGTCAGGATCCATTCCTTGGGTATAACAACTGGTGTTTCTTTCCTCTCGGCATATTTCAATTTGACACTCTCAACACTACTATACACAATCATGTCTGGACGCGGAAAGGGAGGAAAGGCCCGTGCCAAGGGGAAGAGCAGATCCAGCCGTGCTGGACTTCAGTTCCCAGTGGGAAGAATCCATCGTCTTCTCCGCCGTGGAAACTACTCAGAGCGAGTAGGTGCCGGTGCCCCAGTATACATGGCTGCCGTCATGGAGTACTTGGCCGCTGAGGTTCTCGAGTTGGCAGGTAACGCAGCCCGTGACAACAAGAAGTCCAGGATCATCCCCCGTCATCTTCAACTCGCCATCCGTAACGACGAGGAGCTGAACAAGCTTCTATCCGGTGTCACCATCGCCCAGGGAGGTGTACTGCCCAATATCCAGGCTGTACTTCTCCCCAAGAAGACCCAGAAAGCCAAGTAAACTGCATTTGACGGTTTCCTATCCCAACGGCCTTTTTCAAGGCCACCCACATCTTCCAGAAAGAAATCTATCTTACGCTGTGTTGAACAAATACATACATGTATATCATTGTGTACCATCTATATCGTTCCATTGTTGCACCTACATGATGTTGATATGGTTTTGAACACTATAAATTCCAATAATAGAAATCGATATATTGATACATCATAGATGGAGCATTGGCGGAGAGAATATTCCATAGCAATTATGGTTAGATCGTGGTAAAATATTGATGCAAGTTTATTGTACACATTGAAAAGGAAAGGAATGCATGAGAGGGAAGTTAAAAACCGTGTGATCGGCAGTAAAAGATTATAACAACTTAACTTTCTCCATTATGCTCAAATATCTCGAGAAACATTCATCAACATGAATTTCGCTTGTCGTCGCTGTATTTCACGTGAAGCCAAGACTAGATAAGGATTTCTCTGTTTCCTCCACCTGTTACAACTGCCTAAACACGCCCTAGCCGCAATTTGGCAGAACAACTGACAAATTCATTCATCAACATGAATTTCGTTTGTCGTCACTGTATTTCACGTGAAGCCAAGACTAATCGTTGCTAGATCGATATATGGCTGGCCAGATGGTTACACTGTGTATCATATAGCGTACATGGCATAAAATCGGACTGAAGAGTAAACATGTCATCAATAAAAATAACTTTGCTTCGAAATCCGCTTATGTATAGGGCCGTGTATCATCTAGACTTGCTACACGTCTGCGATATCTGGCTCTTTCACTGATCTGACCTGAGTTGATTTCACTCCAGGTTTAGTTCTGAACAAATCCTCAAGGGGGACACACTTGAGCTGCAGTCTGTATCACATATTTTCATCTGACCTCCTAGTATACCGCAGTGCCATCTATCCACAAGGGACATTTAGATATGGCCTGGGAGGCAGGCTAGGTATCATCATATATGTAAAATCTTATCTGCATCTAGTAGGTGGTGTCTTAAGGCTCCAGATAACTTAACCTTCGCATCGTAACTGATCCAGCACTACAATGTTTAGTACCGCATAAACATGGTGAAAAAACGTGATGAGGGAGAAAATAAGTTGTTCGGTATTTTCTATCCCCCCTGGTATGTGCACGTAAGATGGCGCAGGTGTGAACAGCAGAAAAAATGAATTCTTTACCAGAAAAACAGCGGGTAAAAATTCTGCCGTTCACACCTGCACCATTGTATGTACTTTACGTACAGGAAAGAATTATAATACAATGTTTCTGTACTGCGATTTGATTTCACCGAATCTGCAACAATGTTTCAAATATACATTTCCCATAAATCCCAATCGGGGAAAAACATAAGAATTCAACTTCAAACTTGAACTCTCCTGAGTGCACTACCCTAAGCTTGTCACCCTACCCGGTGATAGTTGATGAAAAACATCAGTTGTCAGTCTCCTAACGAGATATAAGTCTATATAATAATGTATAGCCGGCCGTCCTATGCTCATTTGCCGTCAACCCTTCTCCAAAACCATATGTTGAGAAGATGTAGATCTAAAGTGATTTGAGATCGTGTACACTTTTGACAAATAGAAATAAAGATAAAAGAACTGCTATGGCATTGAGTAGCTGCACGTTGTGCTATTCATTACGGGTTATGAAAACGTTTTGCAATGTCCAGCACTTGATTTTTTTCTTAAGAAATTTCATCTAAAGGATCAAGTTCGATAGTAATGAAACTATCTAGAAAGAAAAGCGAGGCTCGGCTCTCTCCAATTTCAAAAAGTCAATCGATCCCTGGGCTATTTATAGTTGTTGTTCAGTAAAGCATCCGCGGAGAACCATCAGCGTACTGTTATAATATAGATAATGTAAGCTGCTTCATCGCTGATAAAGATAGTGTTACAAACATAGATAGACGTAAAACTATCAATGTTATTCCTATAAACTATTAATGTTAATTGCTTTGGAAAGGAGTCAAGATAAAAGGTTTACTAAACATAATAATGAGGACGTTTGCTTCGATACTCGAGTTAACTATTTTTTTACCCTCTATATTAAAAACACATTTTCTGGAGAAGTCAGTGGTTCCTGCTTACTCTTCTCCAGTCATTTTAGTTAAGCTTGAAATGAGATGAAGAACCAGCTCTTAACACTTTAATAGATAGATAAAAATAGTATACCACTAACTAACTTCAAATGTGTTTTTATATCGTGACATACGCGAAGTAAATCATTTTCGAAAATGTGATGTATATCAAAAGACTCGTCGGAAGAAAAAGGTTTGATAACGTGGCATGTGACAGTATGCATAGTTCGAAACAATGAAGTGTTGGTTCGAAAAACATGTTTTTCTTAGCGATGGAATGCATATACATATGGAACAGAATTGCACAGCATACAATCTAAGCGCAGTTTTCAACTATTTATTTAAGAACCAACGAAGACAACAATCGTTCAAATAAGTAAAGCTCTTTTTGGAAGATATGGGTGGCCTTGAAAAAGGCCGTTGGGGTCGATAGTCAGGAACAACGTGCTTTCTAACCGCCGAATCCGTACAGGGTACGTCCTTGGCGTTTCAAAGCATAGACGACATCCATGGCGGTGACCGTCTTTCTCTTGGCGTGCTCTGTGTAGGTGACGGCATCGCGGATGACGTTCTCCAGGAAGACCTTGAGGACACCACGGGTCTCTTCGTAGATGAGGCCAGAAATACGCTTGACACCACCACGACGAGCCAGACGACGGATAGCGGGCTTCGTGATACCCTGGATGTTATCACGCAACACCTTGCGATGACGCTTGGCGCCTCCCTTTCCCAATCCTTTTCCTCCTTTACCACGTCCAGACATGATGAATATCAGTTGAATGATAGAGTTTCTCAAAACTCTTCAGTTTATATACCAGCCGAAATGCACGCCCTCTGGGGATTGGACAAACATATCAAATACTACAACACCATTGGCTGACATTTGCCGCCCATATTTCCCCTCCGGTTTCATCACGGTATTAAGCCTGCTGGTTTGAATCCGAATTTTTGCTCAAGCTCAGTCACTAGACCGTGCGCGCTATTTTTAGATGTGCACAGCCCTTTCTTCGTCTGCATGATCAGAGAGTGTACACTAGTTTTAAGGGTTTTATATATGTCTCTGGCAAGATAGACTGATCGAAAAGGGCCAAGGCGAAACGTGTTCGGCTGAAACGCAGTTGCATTATGTTTGATGACCAAGATGCCAGTGGATGAATGATTGAATAAATATGAAAAGAAACTTTTCTACATTTTTAATGCGAGTGGTATTGCAGTCGCTTAGAAACTGCGATGTGTATAGTAGTATTGTATTTTAGTGACCACATCTGGGGACATGGAAAATCCCGCAACTAAACCACCACCACTACTGCTACTGCTACTGCTACTGCTACTGCTACTGCTACTGCTACTGCTACTGCTACTACTACTACTACTACAACTACTACTACTACTACTACTACTACTACTACTACTACTACTACTACTACTACTACTACTACTACTACTACTATATGTTAGTATTATTTAATATCGCATATTAAAGTGACATGTCAGCTTAATCGGCCGGTTTGATAACGAGACCCGTGTCAGCATGATCAACAGTTCTAAGCAGGGCAGTATTTGGTTTGAATATCATTTTGGGCTCACCAAGTAATAGACATCGTTTTTCTGAGCGGTATAGAATGCACATACAAATGGAACAATCACAATCAGCATACAATCACACTAAGTGCACTTTTTAAAACATGCACGAAACCAACGAAGACAACAACACTCAAAAGTCCCAATGAAGTAAATGCCGCAAAAATAAAACCGCCTACCAGATACAACATATCACTGCTGACTCCCCTCATAACCATTTTCTGTTCACTGCGTCCAATCAACTTTATAGAATAAGTTATTTCTATCTAAAACACAATGGCCATCATGTTTATACGATGATTTTTTGAAATGATTTGTGTCTGTGTAATTTTAAACAAATGATTCACAGTCAATATATGCAAGATGCTGCTGCTACTACTATCACAATATCTTTATTATCAATAAACACACGGATACGCCTAATTGCATGAGTATGTATCATGAATTACATACGAATTGGTCATCGATTTTCTAAATATTTGAATGACTCTTTTTAGTTTGATTTCTATGAATACATCTTGATATACATATAACGTAGCTTTATTCATTATTGACACATACATTTAACGAGCGTATTCATTAATTACAACCCAGCGTAGTTCATCTTTACCACTGTGACCTAACTTTTAGTGTACATATCCCGTGTCTGGTTAGAATTATATCGCATAGCAGTTAATGACTCTCCATCTAGTCACCGTTATGTATGATTTTTTGTGTGCCAAATGCTATGTAATACACATCTTTAATACTAGACCGAATCAAATCAAATCATGATTCATAGAACTCTAGCGTTAATGAGTGAATGTCATGCCTTCATTGCAATTATACTAAGTACGTGAGTGACGGACCCCATGGCATGTGTCCCGAAGTTAAAGGTACTCATACACGTCAAATGTGAACAAAAATAATAAAGAGCTAGGCTAGTTCTGCCAACAACTTATACAATTAGTGTTGTTTATTGCCTTTATTTTCTAAGTTCAATTGATTAACAAAGTTTGAACCGCACCTCTTCATAGTTATCCATAAGTGATGTAATTTTGATGATATCCATGTATAATTTTGTATTTCGTGTACTATTCGATGTATTGGATATGTTGTATGCTATATGCAGCATTCGGTCCAATACTAGCCTCTTTGCTGGCTAGAATGTTATCAGTCTGTATACGATATGATATCTATATCTTAACTGGATGGAACAATGAAATGGATTTTAACTAACTTATGTCAGTCCACTTATGAACCCATCCATGTTTGGAAAGTGTCGTCTTGTCAGTAGTATGAATGTCATAGACACGTCGCCTTTATAGGGATGGGTGCGAGTAGTCTACCAGTGACTCAGTGCTATGGATAGGTTCTAAGTTAGTAGTCATTCACTCGTCTATATGAAAATGCATGTAAAAATTTCAAAATTAAATCTAAGAAAAGAGATACTTCGCGTATACAGTTTTAATAGACTAATAACCAAATCATAACCTAAGGCATTTCTCGTCACACTTAGACCACATTCGAGGCCTTGGCCTTCACTCTAGCGCATATACCAATTGGTCTCTCGCTACATATCCATTGTTTTATTCATCTGGGTATCCTAACAAGTCTATTGGTTTAAAATTATTGAGAATTATTGACAGATCTGTATACAGCAAATAGAGAACATGAAAAGCAACGACATTTACGTAAGATAGAGCTCTTTTTGGAGGTTTTGGGTGGCCTTGAGAAAGGCCGTTGGGGTAGTAAGGCAGCACGAAGCTGTTTACTTGGAGCTGGTGTACTTGGTTACAGCCTTGGTTCCCTCAGAGACGGCGTGCTTGGCCAACTCTCCGGGCAGGATCAGACGGACGGCTGTCTGGATTTCCCTGCTGGTAATGGTGGAACGCTTGTTGTAGTGGGCAAGACGGGATGCTTCACCGGCAATACGCTCGAAGATATCGTTGACGAAAGAATTCATGATGCCCATAGCCTTGCTGGAGACACCAGTGTCGGGGTGGACCTGCTTCAGGACCTTGTAGATGTAGATGGCGTAACTCTCACGTCTCTTCTTCCTTCTACCTCCCTTTCCTGCCGGCTTGGCAGGCTTAGCGGCCTTCTTGGAGCCTTTCGAACTAACCTTAGGTGGCATGATTAGAATCAGTGATCAAGTGAATTGAATGAGGAGCAGAGCGTTGACTGAGCTATTTATATGCCAGGCTATGCAAATTATCGGATCCTATGCAGCAGCTTTCAACAAGGCTACTGAATTCACCCTCCCCCGAGCTGATTGGCAGAGGGGAACAGAGGTAAACAAAGTCCTCCACTGTGATTCGCTAGCCGCATGATTTCCCGCATCTAATTACCGTTTTCACTGCTGGTCAGGATCCATTCCTTGGGTATAACAACTGGTGTTTCTTTCCTCTCGGCATATTTCAATTTGACACTCTCAACACTACTATACACAATCATGTCTGGACGCGGAAAGGGAGGAAAGGCCCGTGCCAAGGGGAAGAGCAGATCCAGCCGTGCTGGACTTCAGTTCCCAGTGGGAAGAATCCATCGTCTTCTCCGCCGTGGAAACTACTCAGAGCGAGTAGGTGCCGGTGCCCCAGTATACATGGCTGCCGTCATGGAGTACTTGGCCGCTGAGGTTCTCGAGTTGGCAGGTAACGCAGCCCGTGACAACAAGAAGTCCAGGATCATCCCCCGTCATCTTCAACTCGCCATCCGTAACGACGAGGAGCTGAACAAGCTTCTATCCGGTGTCACCATCGCCCAGGGAGGTGTACTGCCCAATATCCAGGCTGTACTTCTCCCCAAGAAGACCCAGAAAGCCAAGTAAACTGCATTTGACGGTTTCCTATCCCAACGGCCTTTTTCAAGGCCACCCACATCTTCCAGAAAGAAATCTATCTTACGCTGTGTTGAACAAATACATACATGTATATCATTGTGTACCATCTATATCGTTCCATTGTTGCACCTACATGATGTTGATATGGTTTTGAACACTATAAATTCCAATAATAGAAATCGATATATAGATACATCATAGATGGAGCATTGGCGGAGAGAATATTCCATAGCAATTATGGTTAGATCGTGGTAAAATATTGATGCAAGTTTATTGTACACATTGAAAAGGAAAGGAATGCATGAGAGGGAAGTTAAAAACCGTGTGATCGGCAGTAAAAGATTATAACAACTTAATTTTCTCCATTATGCTCAAATATCTCGAGAAACATTCATCAACATGAATTTCGCTTGTCGTCGCTGTATTTCACGTGAAGCCAAGACTAGATAAGGATTTCTCTGTTTCCTCCACCTGTTACAACTGCCTAAACACGCCCTAGCCGCAATTTGGCAGAACAACTGACAAATTCATTCATCAACATGAATTTCGTTTGTCGTCACTGTATTTCACGTGAAGCCAAGACTAATCGTTGCTAGATCGATATATGGCTGGCCAGATGGTTACACTGTGTATCATATAGCGTACATGGCATAAAATCGGACTGAAGAGTAAACATGTCATCAATAAAAATAACTTTGCTTCGAAATCCGCTTATGTATAGGGCCGTGTATCATCTAGACTTGCTACACGTCTGCGATATCTGGCTCTTTCACTGATCTGACCTGAGTTGATTTCACTCCAGGTTTAGTTCTGAACAAATCCTCAAGGGGGACACACTTGAGCTGCAGTCTGTATCACATATTTTCATCTGACCTCCTAGTATACCGCAGTGCCATCTATCCACAAGGGACATTTAGATATGGCCTGGGAGGCAGGCTAGGTATCATCATATATGTAAAATCTTATCTGCATCTAGTAGGTGGTGTCTTAAGGCTCCAGATAACTTAACCTTCGCATCGTAACTGATCCAGCACTACAATGTTTAGTACCGCATAAACATGGTGAAAAAACGTGATGAGGGAGAAAATAAGTTGTTCGGTATTTTCTATCCCCCCTGGTATGTGCACGTAAGATGGCGCAGGTGTGAACAGCAGAAAAAATGAATTCTTTACCAGAAAAACAGCGGGTAAAAATTCTGCCGTTCACACCTGCACCATTGTATGTACTTTACGTACAGGAAAGAATTATAATACAATGTTTCTGTACTGCGATTTGATTTCACCGAATCTGCAACAATGTTTCAAATATACATTTCCCATAAATCCCAATCGGGGAAAAACATAAGAATTCAACTTCAAACTTGAACTCTCCTGAGTGCACTACCCTAAGCTTGTCACCCTACCCGGTGATAGTTGATGAAAAACATCAGTTGTCAGTCTCCTAACGAGATATAAGTCTATATAATAATGTATAGCCGGCCGTCCTATGCTCATTTGCCGTCAACCCTTCTCCAAAACCATATGTTGAGAAGATGTAGATCTAAAGTGATTTGAGATCGTGTACACTTTTGACAAATAGAAATAAAGATAAAAGAACTGCTATGGCATTGAGTAGCTGCACGTTGTGCTATTCATTACGGGTTATGAAAACGTTTTGCAATGTCCAGCACTTGATTTTTTTCTTAAGAAATTTCAACTAAAGGATCAAGTTCGATAGTAATGAAACTATCTAGAAAGAAAAGCGAGGCTCGGCTCTCTCCAATTTCAAAAAGTCAATCGATCCCTGGGCTATTTATAGTTGTTGTTCAGTAAAGCATCCGCGGAGAACCATCAGCGTACTGTTATAATATAGATAATGTAAGCTGCTTCATCGCTGATAAAGATAGTGTTACAAACATAGATAGACGTAAAACTATCAATGTTATTCCTATAAACTATTAATGTTAATTGCTTTGGAAAGGAGTCAAGATAAAAGGTTTACTAAACATAATAATGAGGACGTTTGCTTCGATACTCGAGTTAACTATTTTTTTACCCTCTATATTAAAAACACATTTTCTGGAGAAGTCAGTGGTTCCTGCTTACTCTTCTCCAGTCATTTTAGTTAAGCTTGAAATGAGATGAAGAACCAGCTCTTAACACTTTAATAGATAGATAAAAATAGTATACCACTAACTAACTTCAAATGTGTTTTTATATCGTGACATACGCGAAGTAAATCATTTTCGAAAATGTGATGTATATCAAAAGACTCGTCGGAAGAAAAAGGTTTGATAACGTGGCATGTGACAGTATGCATAGTTCGAAACAATGAAGTGTTGGTTCGAAAAACATGTTTTTCTTAGCGATGGAATGCATATACATATGGAACAGAATTGCACAGCATACAATCTAAGCGCAGTTTTCAACTATTTATTTAAGAACCAACGAAGACAACAATCGTTCAAATAAGTAAAGCTCTTTTTGGAAGATATGGGTGGCCTTGAAAAAGGCCGTTGGGGTCGATAGTCAGGAACAATGTGCTTTCTAACCGCCGAATCCGTACAGGGTACGTCCTTGGCGTTTCAAAGCATAGACGACATCCATGGCGGTAACCGTCTTTCTCTTGGCGTGCTCTGTGTAGGTGACGGCATCGCGGATGACGTTCTCCAGGAAGACCTTGAGGACACCACGGGTCTCTTCGTAGATGAGGCCAGAAATACGCTTGACTCCACCACGACGAGCCAGACGACGGATAGCGGGCTTCGTGATACCCTGGATGTTATCACGCAACACCTTGCGATGACGCTTGGCGCCTCCCTTTCCCAATCCTTTTCCTCCTTTACCACGTCCAGACATGATGAATATCAGTTGAATGATAGAGTTTCTTAAAACTCTTCAGTTTATATACCAGCCGAAATGCACGCCCTCTGGGGATTGGACAAACATATCAAATACTACAACACCATTGGCTGACATTTGCCACCCATATTTCCCCTCCGGTTTCATCACGGTATTAAGCCTGCTGGTTTGAATCCGAATTTTTGCTCAAGCTCAGTCACTAGACCGTGCGCGCTATTTTTAGATGTGCACAGCCCTTTCTTCGTCTGCATGATCAGAGAGTGTACACTAGTTTTAAGGGTTTTATATATGTCTCTGGCAAGATAGACTGATCGAAAAGGGCCAAGGCGAAACGTGTTCGGCTGAAACGCAGTTGCATTATGTTTGATGACCAAGATGCCAGTGGATGAATGATTGAATAAATATGAAAAGAAACTTTTCTACATTTTTAATGCGAGTGGTATTGCAGTCGCTTAGAAACTGCGATGTGTATAGTAGTATTGTATTTTAGTGACCACATCTGGGGACATGGAAAATCCCGCAACTAAACCACCACCACTACTGCTACTGCTACTGCTACTGCTACTGCTACTGCTACTGCTACTGCTACTACTACTACTACTACAACTACTACTACTACTACTACTACTACTACTACTACTACTACTACTACTACTACTACTACTACTACTACTACTACTATATGTTAGTATTATTTAATATCGCATATTAAAGTGACATGTCAGCTTAATCGGCCGGTTTGATAACGAGACCCGTGTCAGCATGATCAACAGTTCTAAGCAGGGCAGTATTTGGTTTGAATATCATTTTGGGCTTGTTAAGATTCTCAATATACCTATCGGCAATCTGGGCTCTGTTTTTGATCCAAGCATGAATATGGCCGCACATGTGTCAAAGGCAGTCAAATCTGCAAACTATCACCTTCGAAACATTGGAAGGATCAGAAAATACTTGACTGCAGAATCAACTAAAGGTGCTGTCATATCCCTGGTAACCTCAAGATTCGACTACTGCAATGGACTTCTCTGTGGAATACCTGAAGAGCTAATATGTAAGCTCCAGAGAGTACAAAATAATGCCGCCAGGGTGATCACACTCACAAAGAAGTATGACCATATCACTCCAGTACTAAAGGAACTTCACTGGTTACCAGTCAGGAAGAGAATTGAATTCAAGATTCTTCTCCTGGCGTACAAGTGTTTGCATGGAACTGCACCCTCTTACCTGAGGGAAATGCTGAAAGAGTATGTCCCACCACGGACACTGAGATCAACATCCAAGAACTTACTCTGCGAGCCGAGAACCAACATGAAAACCTACGGTGACAGATCATTTAGTGCCTGTGCCCCAAAACTATGGAATCAGCTCCCAAATAATATTTGGGCAGCTGGGAGTGTGGCAATCTTCAAACGACAATTGATAACACATCTGTTCAAAGATGTATTTATCAAATAACTATGTGGATATCAACATCTATCCTCTGACAATGAATGTAATGCGCCTTTGAGCATGTTTATATGGAAAGGGCGCAATATCAAATGACAATATTATTATTTATTATTAAGCAGGGCAGTATTTGGTTTGAATATCATTTTGGGCTCACCAAGTAATAGACATCGTTTTTCTGAGCGGTATAGAATGCATATACAAATGGAACAATCACAATCAGCATACAATCACACTAAGTGCACTTTTTAAAACATGCACGAAACCAACGAAGACAACAACACTCAAAAGTCCCAATGAAGTAAATGCCGCAAAAATAAAACCGCCTACCAGATACAACATATCACTGTTGACTCCCCTCATAACCATTTTCTGTTCACTGCGTCCAATCAACTTTATAGAATAAGTTATTTCTATCTAAAACACAATGGCCATCATGTTTATACGATGATTTTTTGAAATGATTTGTGTCTGTGTAATTTTAAACAAATGATTCACAGTCAATATATGCAAGATGCTGCTGCTACTACTATCACAATATCTTTATTATCAATAAACACACGGATACGCCTAATTGCATGAGTATGTATCATGAATTACATACGAATTGGTCATCGATTTTCTAAATATTTGAATGACTCTTTTTAGTTTGATTTCTATGAATACATCTTGATATACATATAACGTAGCTTTATTCATTATTGACACATACATTTAACGAGCGTATTCATTAATTACAACCCAGCGTAGTTCATCTTTACCACTGTGACCTAACTTTTAGTGTACATATCCCGTGTCTGGTTAGAATTATATCGCATAGCAGTTAATGACTCTCCATCTAGTCACCGTTATGTATGATTTTTTGTGTGCCAAATGCTATGTAATACACATCTTTAATACTAGACCGAATCAAATCAAATCATGATTCATAGAACTCTAGCGTTAATGAGTGAATGTCATGCCTTCATTGCAATTATACTAAGTACGTGAGTGACGGACCCCATGGCATGTGTCCCGAAGTTAAAGGTACTCATACACGTCAAATGTGAACAAAAATAATAAAGAGCTAGGCTAGTTCTGCCAACAACTTATACAATTAGTGTTGTTTATTGCCTTTATTTTCTAAGTTCAATTGATTAACAAAGTTTGAACCGCACCTCTTCATAGTTATCCATAAGTGATGTAATTTTGATGATATCCATGTATAATTTTGTATTTCGTGTACTATTCGATGTATTGGATATGTTGTATGCTATATGCAGCATTCGGTCCAATACTAGCCTCTTTGCTGGCTAGAATGTTATCAGTCTGTATACGATATGATATCTATATCTTAACTGGATGGAACAATGAAATGGATTTTAACTAACTTATGTCAGTCCACTTATGAACCCATCCATGTTTGGAAAGTGTCGTCTTGTCAGTAGTATGAATGTCATAGACACGTCGCCTTTATAGGGATGGGTGCGAGTAGTCTACCAGTGACTCAGTGCTATGGATAGGTTCTAAGTTAGTAGTCATTCACTCGTCTATATGAAAATGCATGTAAAAATTTCAAAATTAAATCTAAGAAAAGAGATACTTCGCGTATACAGTTTTAATAGACTAATAACCAAATCATAACCTAAGGCATTTCTCGTCACACTTAGACCACATTCGAGGCCTTGGCCTTCACTCTAGCGCATATACCAATTGGTCTCTCGCTACATATCCATTGTTTTATTCATCTGGGTATCCTAACAAGTCTATTGGTTTAAAATTATTGAGAATTATTGACAGATCTGTATACAGCAAATAGAGAACATGAAAAGCAACGACATTTACGTAAGATAGAGCTCTTTTTGGAGGTTTTGGGTGGCCTTGAGAAAGGCCGTTGGGGTAGTAAGGCAGCACGAAGCTGTTTACTTGGAGCTGGTGTACTTGGTTACAGCCTTGGTTCCCTCAGAGACGGCGTGCTTGGCCAACTCTCCGGGCAGGATCAGACGGACGGCTGTCTGGATTTCCCTGCTGGTAATGGTGGAACGCTTGTTGTAGTGGGCAAGACGGGATGCTTCACCGGCAATACGCTCGAAGATATCGTTGACGAAAGAATTCATGATGCCCATAGCATTGCTGGAGACACCAGTGTCGGGGTGGACCTGCTTCAGGACCTTGTAGATGTAGATGGCATAACTCTCACGTCTCTTCTTCCTTCTACCTCCCTTTCCTGCCGGCTTGGCAGGCTTAGCGGCCTTCTTGGAGCCTTTCGAACTAACCTTAGGTGGCATGATTAGAATCAGTGATCAAGTGAATTGAATGAGGAGCAGAGCGTTGACTGAGCTATTTATATGCCAGGCTATGCAAATTATCGGATCCTATGCAGCAGCTTTCAACAAGGCTACTGAATTCACCCTCCCCCGAGCTGATTGGCAGAGGGGAACAGAGGTAAACAAAGTCCTCCACTGTGATTCGCTAGCCGCATGATTTCCCGCATCTAATTACCGTTTTCACTGCTGGTCAGGATCCATTCCTTGGGTATAACAACTGGTGTTTCTTTCCTCTCGGCATATTTCAATTTGACACTCTCAACACTACTATACACAATCATGTCTGGACGCGGAAAGGGAGGAAAGGCCCGTGCCAAGGGGAAGAGCAGATCCAGCCGTGCTGGACTTCAGTTCCCAGTGGGAAGAATCCATCGTCTTCTCCGCCGTGGAAACTACTCAGAGCGAGTAGGTGCCGGTGCCCCAGTATACATGGCTGCCGTCATGGAGTACTTGGCCGCTGAGGTTCTCGAGTTGGCAGGTAACGCAGCCCGTGACAACAAGAAGTCCAGGATCATCCCCCGTCATCTTCAACTCGCCATCCGTAACGACGAGGAGCTGAACAAGCTTCTATCCGGTGTCACCATCGCCCAGGGAGGTGTACTGCCCAATATCCAGGCTGTACTTCTCCCCAAGAAGACCCAGAAAGCCAAGTAAACTGCATTTGACGGTTTCCTATCCCAACGGCCTTTTTCAAGGCCACCCACATCTTCCAGAAAGAAATCTATCTTACGCTGTGTTGAACAAATACATACATGTATATCATTGTGTACCATCTATATCGTTCCATTGTTGCACCTACATGATGTTGATATGGTTTTGAACACTATAAATTCCAATAATAGAAATCGATATATTGATACATCATAGATGGAGCATTGGCGGAGAGAATATTCCATAGCAATTATGGTTAGATCGTGGTAAAATATTGATGCAAGTTTATTGTACACATTGAAAAGGAAAGGAATGCATGAGAGGGAAGTTAAAAACCGTGTGATCGGCAGTAAAAGATTATAACAACAACTTAATATTCTCCATTATGCTCAAATATCTCGAGAAACATTCATCAACATGAATTTCGCTTGTCGTCGCTGTATTTCACGTGAAGCCAAGACTAGATAAGGATTTCTCTGTTTCCTCCACCTGTTACAACTGCCTAAACACGCCCTAGCCGCAATTTGGCAGAACAACTGACAAATTCATTCATCAACATGAATTTCGTTTGTCGTCACTGTATTTCACGTGAAGCCAAGACTAATCGTTGCTAGATCGATATATGGCTGGCCAGATGGTTACACTGTGTATCATATAGCGTACATGGCATAAAATCGGACTGAAGAGTAAACATGTCATCAATAAAAATAACTTTGCTTCGAAATCCGCTTATGTATAGGGCCGTGTATCATCTAGACTTGCTACACGTCTGCGATATCTGGCTCTTTCACTGATCTGACCTGAGTTGATTTCACTCCAGGTTTAGTTCTGAACAAATCCTCAAGGGGGACACACTTGAGCTGCAGTCTGTATCACATATTTTCATCTGACCTCCTAGTATACCGCAGTGCCATCTATCCACAAGGGACATTTAGATATGGCCTGGGAGGCAGGCTAGGTATCATCATATATGTAAAATCTTATCTGCATCTAGTAGGTGGTGTCTTAAGGCTCCAGATAACTTAACCTTCGCATCGTAACTGATCCAGCACTACAATGTTTAGTACCGCATAAACATGGTGAAAAAACGTGATGAGGGAGAAAATAAGTTGTTCGGTATTTTCTATCCCCCCTGGTATGTGCACGTAAGATGGCGCAGGTGTGAACAGCAGAAAAAATGAATTCTTTACCAGAAAAACAGCGGGTAAAAATTCTGCCGTTCACACCTGCACCATTGTATGTACTTTACGTGCAGGAAAGAATTATAATACAATGTTTCTGTACTGCGATTTGATTTCACCGAATCTGCAACAATGTTTCAAATATACATTTCCCATAAATCCCAATCGGGGAAAAACATAAGAATTCAACTTCAAACTTGAACTCTCCTGAGTGCACTACCCTAAGCTTGTCACCCTACCCGGTGATAGTTGATGAAAAACATCAGTTGTCAGTCTCCTAACGAGATATAAGTCTATATAATAATGTATAGCCGGCCGTCCTATGCTCATTTGCCGTCAACCCTTCTCCAAAACCATATGTTGAGAAGATGTAGATCTAAAGTGATTTGAGATCGTGTACACTTTTGACAAATAGAAATAAAGATAAAAGAACTGCTATGGCATTGAGTAGCTGCACGTTGTGCTATTCATTACGGGTTATGAAAACGTTTTGCAATGTCCAGCACTTGATTTTTTTCTTAAGAAATTTCAACTAAAGGATCAAGTTCGATAGTAATGAAACTATCTAGAAAGAAAAGCGAGGCTCGGCTCTCTCCAATTTCAAAAAGTCAATCGATCCCTGGGCTATTTATAGTTGTTGTTCAGTAAAGCATCCGCGGAGAACCATCAGCGTACTGTTATAATATAGATAATGTAAGCTGTTTCATCGCTGATAAAGATAGTGTTACAAACATAGATAGACGTAAAACTATCAATGTTATTCCTATAAACTATTAATGTTAATTGCTTTGGAAAGGAGTCAAGATAAAAGGTTTACTAAACATAATAATGAGGACGTTTGCTTCGATACTCGAGTTAACTATTTTTTTACCCTCTATATTAAAAACACATTTTCTGGAGAAGTCAGTGGTTCCTGCTTACTCTTCTCCAGTCATTTTAGTTAAGCTTGAAATGAGATGAAGAACCAGCTCTTAACACTTTAATAGATAGATAAAAATAATATACCACTAACTAACTTCAAATGTGTTTTTATATCGTGACATACGCGAAGTAAATCATTTTCGAAAATGTGATGTATATCAAAAGACTCGTCGGAAGAAAAAGGTTTGATAACGTGGCATGTGACAGTATGCATAGTTCGAAACAATGAAGTGTTGGTTCGAAAAACATGTTTTTCTTAGCGATGGAATGCATATACATATGGAACAGAATTGCACAGCATACAATCTAAGCGCAGTTTTCAACTATTTATTTAAGAACCAACGAAGACAACAATCGTTCAAATAAGTAAAGCTCTTTTTGGAAGATATGGGTGGCCTTGAAAAAGGCCGTTGGGGTCGATAGTCAGGAACAATGTGCTTTCTAACCGCCGAATCCGTATAGGGTACGTCCTTGGCGTTTCAAAGCATAGACGACATCCATGGCGGTGACCGTCTTTCTCTTGGCGTGCTCTGTGTAGGTGACGGCATCGCGGATGACGTTCTCCAGGAAGACCTTGAGGACACCACGGGTCTCTTCGTAGATGAGGCCAGAAATACGCTTGACTCCACCACGACGAGCCAGACGACGGATAGCGGGCTTCGTGATACCCTGGATGTTATCACGCAACACCTTGCGATGACGCTTGGCGCCTCCCTTTCCCAATCCTTTTCCTCCTTTACCACGTCCAGACATGATGAATATCAGTTGAATGATAGAGTTTCTTAAAACTCTTCAGTTTATATACCAGCCGAAATGCACGCCCTCTGGGGATTGGACAAACATATCAAATACTACAACACCATTGGCTGACATTTGCCGCCCATATTTCCCCTCCGGTTTCATCACGGTATTAAGCCTGCTGGTTTGAATCCGAATTTTTGCTCAAGCTCAGTCACTAGACCGTGCGCGCTATTTTTAGATGTGCACAGCCCTTTCTTCGTCTGCATGATCAGAGAGTGTACACTAGTTTTAAGGGTTTTATATATGTCTCTGGCAAGATAGACTGATCGAAAAGGGCCAAGGCGAAACGTGTTCGGCTGAAACGCAGTTGCATTATGTTTGATGACCAAGATGCCAGTGGATGAATGATTGAATAAATATGAAAAGAAACTTTTCTACATTTTTAATGCGAGTGGTATTGCAGTCGCTTAGAAACTGCGATGTGTATAGTAGTATTGTATTTTAGTGACCACATCTGGGGACATGGAAAATCCCGCAACTAAACCACCACCACTACTGCTACTGCTACTGCTACTGCTACTGCTACTGCTACTGCTACTGCTACTGCTACTGCTACTGCTACTACTACTACTACTACTACTACTACTACTACTACTACTACTATATGTTAGTATTATTTAATATCGCATATTAAAGTGACATGTCAGCTTAATCGGTCGGTTTGATAACGAGACCCGTGTCAGCATGATCAACAGTTCTAAGCAGGGCAGTATTTGGTTTGAATATCATTTTGGGCTCACCAAGTAATAGACATCGTTTTTCTGAGCGGTATAGAATGCATATACAAATGGAACAATCACAATCCGCATACAATCACACTAAGTGCACTTTTTAAAACATGCACGAAACCAACGAAGACAACAACACTCAAAAGTCCCAATGAAGTAAATGCCGCAAAAATAAAACCGCCTACCAGATACAACATATCACTGTTGACTCCCCTCATAACCATTTTCTGTTCACTGCGTCCAATCAACTTTATAGAATAAGTTATTTCTATCTAAAACACAATGGCCATCATGTTTATACGATGATTTTTTGAAATGATTTGTGTCTGTGTAATTTTAAACAAATGATTCACAGTCAATATATGCAAGATGCTGCTGCTACTACTATCACAATATCTTTATTATCAATAAACACACGGATACGCCTAATTGCATGAGTATGTATCATGAATTACATACGAATTGGTCATCGATTTTCTAAATATTTGAATGACTCTTTTTAGTTTGATTTCTATGAATACATCTTGATATACATATAACGTAGCTTTATTCATTATTGACACATACATTTAACGAGCGTATTCATTAATTACAACCCAGCGTAGTTCATCTTTACCACTGTGACCTAACTTTTAGTGTACATATCCCGTGTCTGGTTAGAATTATATCGCATAGCAGTTAATGACTCTCCATCTAGTCACCGTTATGTATGATTTTTTGTGTGCCAAATGCTATGTAATACACATCTTTAATACTAGACCGAATCAAATCAAATCATGATTCATAGAACTCTAGCGTTAATGAGTGAATGTCATGCCTTCATTGCAATTATACTAAGTACGTGAGTGACGGTCCCCATGGCATGTGTCCCGAAGTTAAAGGTACTCATACACGTCAAATGTGAACAAAAATAATAAAGAGCTAGGCTAGTTCTGCCAACAACTTATACAATTAGTGTTGTTTATTGCCTTTATTTTCTAAGTTCAATTGATTAACAAAGTTTGAACCGCACCTCTTCATAGTTATCCATAAGTGATGTAATTTTGATGATATCCATGTATAATTTTGTATTTCGTGTACTATTCGATGTATTGGATATGTTGTATGCTATATGCAGCATTCGGTCCAATACTAGCCTCTTTGCTGGCTAGAATGTTATCAGTCTGTATACGATATGATATCTATATCTTAACTGGATGGAACAATGAAATGGATTTTAACTAACTTATGTCAGTCCACTTATGAACCCATCCATGTTTGGAAAGTGTCGTCTTGTCAGTAGTATGAATGTCATAGACACGTCGCCTTTATAGGGATGGGTGCGAGTAGTCTACCAGTGACTCAGTGCTATGGATAGGTTCTAAGTTAGTAGTCATTCACTCGTCTATATGAAAATGCATGTAAAAATTTCAAAATTAAATCTAAGAAAAGAGATACTTCGCGTATACAGTTTTAATAGACTAATAACCAAATCATAACCTAAGGCATTTCTCGTCACACTTAGACCACATTCGAGGCCTTGGCCTTCACTCTAGCGCATATACCAATTGGTCTCTCGCTACATATCCATTGTTTTATTCATCTGGGTATCCTAACAAGTCTATTGGTTTAAAATTATTGAGAATTATTGACAGATCTGTATACAGCAAATAGAGAACATGAAAAGCAACGACATTTACGTAAGATAGAGCTCTTTTTGGAGGTTTTGGGTGGCCTTGAGAAAGGCCGTTGGGGTAGTAAGGCAGCACGAAGCTGTTTACTTGGAGCTGGTGTACTTGGTTACAGCCTTGGTTCCCTCAGAGACGGCGTGCTTGGCCAACTCTCCGGGCAGGATCAGACGGACGGCTGTCTGGATTTCCCTGCTGGTAATGGTGGAACGCTTGTTGTAGTGGGCAAGACGGGATGCTTCACCGGCAATACGCTCGAAGATATCGTTGACGAAAGAATTCATGATGCCCATAGCCTTGCTGGAGACACCAGTGTCGGGGTGGACCTGCTTCAGGACCTTGTAGATGTAGATGGCGTAACTCTCACGTCTCTTCTTCCTTCTACCTCCCTTTCCTGCCGGCTTGGCAGGCTTAGCGGCCTTCTTGGAGCCTTTCGAACTAACCTTAGGTGGCATGATTAGAATCAGTGATCAAGTGAATTGAATGAGGAACAGAGCGTTGACTGAGCTATTTATATGCCAGGCTATGCAAATTATCGGATCCTATGCAGCAGCTTTCAACAAGGCTACTGAATTCACCCTCCCCCGAGCTGATTGGCAGAGGGGAACAGAGGTAAACAAAGTCCTCCACTGTGATTCGCTAGCCGCATGATTTCCCGCATCTAATTACCGTTTTCACTGCTGGTCAGGATCCATTCCTTGGGTATAACAACTGGTGTTTCTTTCCTCTCGGCATATTTCAATTTGACACTCTCAACACTACTATACACAATCATGTCTGGACGCGGAAAGGGAGGAAAGGCCCGTGCCAAGGGGAAGAGCAGATCCAGCCGTGCTGGACTTCAGTTCCCAGTGGGAAGAATCCATCGTCTTCTCCGCCGTGGAAACTACTCAGAGCGAGTAGGTGCCGGTGCCCCAGTATACATGGCTGCCGTCATGGAGTACTTGGCCGCTGAGGTTCTCGAGTTGGCAGGTAACGCAGCCCGTGACAACAAGAAGTCCAGGATCATCCCCCGTCATCTTCAACTCGCCATCCGTAACGACGAGGAGCTGAACAAGCTTCTATCCGGTGTCACCATCGCCCAGGGAGGTGTACTGCCCAATATCCAGGCTGTACTTCTCCCCAAGAAGACCCAGAAAGCCAAGTAAACTGCATTTGACGGTTTCCTATCCCAACGGCCTTTTTCAAGGCCACCCACATCTTCCAGAAAGAAATCTATCTTACGCTGTGTTGAACAAATACATACATGTATATCATTGTGTACCATCTATATCGTTCCATTGTTGCACCTACATGATGTTGATATGGTTTTGAACACTATAAATTCCAATAATAGAAATCGATATATAGATACATCATAGATGGAGCATTGGCGGAGAGAATATTCCATAGCAATTATGGTTAGATCGTGGTAAAATATTGATGCAAGTTTATTGTACACATTGAAAAGGAAAGGAATGCATGAGAGGGAAGTTAAAAACCGTGTGATCGGCAGTAAAAGATTATAACAACTTAATATTCTCCATTATGCTCAAATATCTCGAGAAACATTCATCAACATGAATTTCGCTTGTCTTCGCTGTATTTCACGTGAAGCCAAGACTAGATAAGGATTTCTCTGTTTCCTCCACCTGTTACAACTGCCTAAACACGCCCTAGCCGCAATTTGGCAGAACAACTGACAAATTCATTCATCAACATGAATTTCGTTTGTCGTCACTGTATTTCACGTGAAGCCAAGACTAATCGTTGCTAGATCGATATATGGCTGGCCAGATGGTTACACTGTGTATCATATAGCGTACATGGCATAAAATCGGACTGAAGAGTAAACATGTCATCAATAAAAATAACTTTGCTTCGAAATCCGCTTATGTATAGGGCCGGGTATCATCTAGACTTGCTACACGTCTGCGATATCTGGCTCTTTCACTGATCTGACCTGAGTTGATTTCACTCCAGGTTTAGTTCTGAACAAATCCTCAAGGGGGACACACTTGAGCTGCAGTCTGTATCACATATTTTCATCTGACCTCCTAGTATACCGCAGTGCCATCTATCCACAAGGGACATTTAGATATGGCCTGGGAGGCAGGCTAGGTATCATCATATATGTAAAATCTTATCTGCATCTAGTAGGTGGTGTCTTAAGGCTCCAGATAACTTAACCTTCGCATCGTAACTGATCCAGCACTACAATGTTTAGTACCGCATAAACATGGTGAAAAAACGTGATGAGGGAGAAAATAAGTTGTTCGGTATTTTCTATCCCCCCTGGTATGTGCACGTAAGATGGCGCAGGTGTGAACAGCAGAAAAAATGAATTCTTTACCAGAAAAACAGCGGGTAAAAATTCTGCCGTTCACACCTGCACCATTGTATGTACTTTACGTTCAGGAAAGAATTATAATACAATGTTTCTGTACTGCGATTTGATTTCACCGAATCTGCAACAATGTTTCAAATGTACATTTCCCATAAATCCCAATCGGGGAAAAACATAAGAATTCAATTTCAAACTTGAACTCTCCTGAACTCTACCCTTGTCACCCTACCCGGTGATAGTTACCCTCTATATTAAAAACACATTTTCAGGAGAAGTCACTGGTTCCTGCTGACTCTTCTCCAGTCATTTTAGTTATGCTTGAATTGAGATGAAGAACCAGCTCTTAACATTTCCCAACAAAAGTATTACATTACAACAGTTATCAACCCTTTAATAGACAGATAAAAATAGTATACCACTAACTAACTTCAAATGTGTTTTTATATCGTGGCATACGCAAAGTAAATAATTTTCGAAAATGTGACCCAATCACGGTCGACGAATGACAAATGCGGGACTGTGCTCTATTAATAGCCATGAGCGGCGATAAAAGATGCAAATACACCCACAGAGGTGTAAAAGGTACCTAATTCGGTAATGTGACAAAATCATGAATATTTCTTTCAATAGAAATATTCTAAACTATTTACAATTTCGATAAAGTTAAAGTTGAACAGTTTTATTCAATTAAATAACTTGCAAAAGTTAATTAGGTCAACTACTCTAAGCACATTACTGTACTCCAATCTACCTATATAAATAGCATCATTGGGATTGTAAAGGTAAGCACAACCGATGGTTGTTGCGCTTCCCTGGGCTCCCTTCCGATTCGTCATCAGATTGGGAGCGCGAGGGGATTGCTAATTATGAGTGAGGGTGTGTCGGTGGTTCGCCCCGATACCCTCCACTGACCTTGACCGTGGCCTGCCGTTTGGACCACGGCCCTGTCCGAATTTTGAGTCCCTGCTGGTGCATGAAAGATTGATGCCTTTGACATAAAAGCAAGCGGAGGATTGGTTACCCTATCATCCACACCTAATTACATGCGCCCTAGCAGCAACTTGACAGAAAAACTGACCAAAAATGAAAATTCAAAATTTAAGTTTTAGTGTGTTCCTGAGCGGCAGCGTAAGCAGGGTCTACCAACTGCAAGATCGCATTAGCATGCGATACCTTCACTACCCTAACCCCGAGAATACTCGTAGCATTAAGAAATTACGAACAAATATGTAAATTTAACTGAATGACCAAAGTTCGTGGAGGATAACTAAGACGACTGCCAATGACATGAGCTTCAGCCGGTTTAGCATCTCATTTATCAATTTCATATCTGATAGCTGAGCTTTTTGAACTTTTGGTACATAAGTTAGGTAGCCCTACGTGTGTGGTCGCAGGGATATCTGTGTGCTCTAATATTTATTTCATTAAACGAATTGCCGAACGAAAAAAAAGGATTTCTCTAATTCCTCTACCTGTTACAACTGCCGAAATACGCCCTAGCCGCAATTTGGCAGAAAAAACTGACAAAAAATGAAAATTCCAAATTCTGGTCTCAATGCAACGTGTTCCTGAGCGGCAGCACAGGCAGGGTCTACCAACTGCAAGTTCGCAGTTCGTGTAGAATGTGATACCTTCACTATTCTACCCTGGAGAATACTCGTAGTTTCATTAAAAGAATTGCCAAACGAAAAAAAAAGATTTCTCTAATTCCTCCACCTGTTACAACTGCCGAAATACGCCCTAGCCGCAATTTGGCAGAAAAACTGACAAAAAATGAAATTCCAAATTCTGGTCTCAACGTGTTCCTGAGCGGCAGCACAGGCAGGGTCTACCAACTGCAAGATCGTAGTTCGTGTAGAATGCGGTACCTTCATTACCCTACCCTCGAGAATACTCGTAGTTTCATTAAAAGAATTGGCATACGAAAGAAAAAGGATTTCTCTAATTTCTCCACCTGTTACAACTGCCGAAATACGCCCTAGCCGCAATTTGGCAGAAAAAACTGACAAAAAATGAAAATTCCAAATTCTGGTCTCAACGTGTTCCTGAGCGGCAGCACAGGCAGGGTCTACCAACTGCAAGATCGTAGTTCGTGTAGAATGCGGTACCTTCATTACCCTACCCTCGAGAATACTCGTAGTTTCATTAAAAGAATTGGCATACGAAAGAAAAAGGATTTCTCTAATTTCTCCACATGTTACAACTGCCGAAATACGCCCTAGCCGCAATTTGGCAGAAAAAACTGACAAAAAATGAAAATTCCAAATTCTGGTCTCAACGTGCACAGGCAGGGTCTACCAACTGCAAGGTCGTAGTTCGTGTAGAATGCGATACCTTTACTACCCCACCCTCGAGAATACTCGTAGCGTTATGAAATTACGAACAAATATGTTAATTTTACTGAATGACCAGAGTTTGTGGAGAATAACAGGGCGGGTACTTTCCAGTTAATTACAAATTTATAAATCAATAGTTGTTGCTTTGTTTTTATTTTTGCATTTCCACCATTTGAAATAAGCCCAAAGTATGCCTTTATTAGGCAGATATAACATGTACCTGGATGGTAGTTCTAACGATAAATATGAAACCATACTAAATATGAAATCACTTTAGTTAAGTTTCAGATAGCCAGAGGTCGCCACCTGACATTCTCTGCCGTGTTGTTATTATTACCCTCTATATTAAAAACACATTTTCAGGAGAAGTCACTGGTTCCTGCTGACTCTTCTCCAGTCATTTTAGTTATGCTTGAATTGAGATGAAGAACCAGCTCTTAACATTTCCCAACAAAAGTATTACATTACAACAGTTATCAACCCTTTAATAGACAGATAAAAATAGTATACCACTAACTAACTTCAAATGTGTTTTTATATCGTGGCATACGCAAAGTAAATAATTTTCGAAAATGTGACCCAATCACGGTCGACGAATGACAAATGCGGGACTGTGCTCTATTAATAGCCATGAGCGGCGATAAAAGATGCAAATACACCCACAGAGGTGTAAAAGGTACCTAATTCGGTAATGTGACAAAATCATGAATATTTCTTTCAATAGAAATATTCTAAACTATTTACAATTTCGATAAAGTTAAAGTTGAACAGTTTTATTCAATTAAATAACTTGCAAAAGTTAATTAGGTCAACTACTCTAAGCACATTACTGTACTCCAATCTACCTATATAAATAGCATCATTGGGATTGTAAAGGTAAGCACAACCGATGGTTGTTGCGCTTCCCTGGGCTCCCTTCCGATTCGTCATCAGATTGGGAGCGCGAGGGGATTGCTAATTATGAGTGAGGGTGTGTCGGTGGTTCGCCCCGATACCCTCCACTGACCTTGACCGTGGCCTGCCGTTTGGACCACGGCCCTGTCCGAATTTTGAGTCCCTGCTGGTGCATGAAAGATTGATGCCTTTGACATAAAAGCAAGCGGAGGATTGGTTACCCTATCATCCACACCTAATTACATGCGCCCTAGCAGCAACTTGACAGAAAAACTGACCAAAAATGAAAATTCAAAATTTAAGTTTTAGTGTGTTCCTGAGCGGCAGCGTAAGCAGGGTCTACCAACTGCAAGATCGCATTAGCATGCGATACCTTCACTACCCTAACCCCGAGAATACTCGTAGCATTAAGAAATTACGAACAAATATGTAAATTTAACTGAATGACCAAAGTTCGTGGAGGATAACTAAGACGACTGCCAATGACATGAGCTTCAGCCGGTTTAGCATCTCATTTATCAATTTCATATCTGATAGCTGAGCTTTTTGAACTTTTGGTACATAAGTTAGGTAGCCCTACGTGTGTGGTCGCAGGGATATCTGTGTGCTCTAATATTTATTTCATTAAACGAATTGCCGAACGAAAAAAAAGGATTTCTCTAATTCCTCTACCTGTTACAACTGCCGAAATACGCCCTAGCCGCAATTTGGCAGAAAAAACTGACAAAAAATGAAAATTCCAAATTCTGGTCTCAATGCAACGTGTTCCTGAGCGGCAGCACAGGCAGGGTCTACCAACTGCAAGTTCGCAGTTCGTGTAGAATGTGATACCTTCACTATTCTACCCTGGAGAATACTCGTAGTTTCATTAAAAGAATTGCCAAACGAAAAAAAAAGATTTCTCTAATTCCTCCACCTGTTACAACTGCCGAAATACGCCCTAGCCGCAATTTGGCAGAAAAACTGACAAAAAATGAAATTCCAAATTCTGGTCTCAACGTGTTCCTGAGCGGCAGCACAGGCAGGGTCTACCAACTGCAAGATCGTAGTTCGTGTAGAATGCGGTACCTTCATTACCCTACCCTCGAGAATACTCGTAGTTTCATTAAAAGAATTGGCATACGAAAGAAAAAGGATTTCTCTAATTTCTCCACCTGTTACAACTGCCGAAATACGCCCTAGCCGCAATTTGGCAGAAAAAACTGACAAAAAATGAAAATTCCAAATTCTGGTCTCAACGTGTTCCTGAGCGGCAGCACAGGCAGGGTCTACCAACTGCAAGATCGTAGTTCGTGTAGAATGCGGTACCTTCATTACCCTACCCTCGAGAATACTCGTAGTTTCATTAAAAGAATTGGCATACGAAAGAAAAAGGATTTCTCTAATTTCTCCACATGTTACAACTGCCGAAATACGCCCTAGCCGCAATTTGGCAGAAAAAACTGACAAAAAATGAAAATTCCAAATTCTGGTCTCAACGTGCACAGGCAGGGTCTACCAACTGCAAGGTCGTAGTTCGTGTAGAATGCGATACCTTTACTACCCCACCCTCGAGAATACTCGTAGCGTTATGAAATTACGAACAAATATGTTAATTTTACTGAATGACCAGAGTTTGTGGAGAATAACAGGGCGGGTACTTTCCAGTTAATTACAAATTTATAAATCAATAGTTGTTGCTTTGTTTTTATTTTTGCATTTCCACCATTTGAAATAAGCCCAAAGTATGCCTTTATTAGGCAGATATAACATGTACCTGGATGGTAGTTCTAACGATAAATATGAAACCATACTAAATATGAAATCACTTTAGTTAAGTTTCAGATAGCCAGAGGTCGCCACCTGACATTCTCTGCCGTGTTGTTATTATTACCCTCTATATTAAAAACACATTTTCAGGAGAAGTCACTGGTTCCTGCTGACTCTTCTCCAGTCATTTTAGTTATGCTTGAATTGAGATGAAGAACCAGCTCTTAACATTTCCCAACAAAAGTATTACATTACAACAGTTATCAACCCTTTAATAGACAGATAAAAATAGTATACCACTAACTAACTTCAAATGTGTTTTTATATCGTGGCATACGCAAAGTAAATAATTTTCGAAAATGTGACCCAATCACGGTCGACGAATGACAAATGCGGGACTGTGCTCTATTAATAGCCATGAGCGGCGATAAAAGATGCAAATACACCCACAGAGGTGTAAAAGGTACCTAATTCGGTAATGTGACAAAATCATGAATATTTCTTTCAATAGAAATATTCTAAACTATTTACAATTTCGATAAAGTTAAAGTTGAACAGTTTTATTCAATTAAATAACTTGCAAAAGTTAATTAGGTCAACTACTCTAAGCACATTACTGTACTCCAATCTACCTATATAAATAGCATCATTGGGATTGTAAAGGTAAGCACAACCGATGGTTGTTGCGCTTCCCTGGGCTCCCTTCCGATTCGTCATCAGATTGGGAGCGCGAGGGGATTGCTAATTATGAGTGAGGGTGTGTCGGTGGTTCGCCCCGATACCCTCCACTGACCTTGACCGTGGCCTGCCGTTTGGACCACGGCCCTGTCCGAATTTTGAGTCCCTGCTGGTGCATGAAAGATTGATGCCTTTGACATAAAAGCAAGCGGAGGATTGGTTACCCTATCATCCACACCTAATTACATGCGCCCTAGCAGCAACTTGACAGAAAAACTGACCAAAAATGAAAATTCAAAATTTAAGTTTTAGTGTGTTCCTGAGCGGCAGCGTAAGCAGGGTCTACCAACTGCAAGATCGCATTAGCATGCGATACCTTCACTACCCTAACCCCGAGAATACTCGTAGCATTAAGAAATTACGAACAAATATGTAAATTTAACTGAATGACCAAAGTTCGTGGAGGATAACTAAGACGACTGCCAATGACATGAGCTTCAGCCGGTTTAGCATCTCATTTATCAATTTCATATCTGATAGCTGAGCTTTTTGAACTTTTGGTACATAAGTTAGGTAGCCCTACGTGTGTGGTCGCAGGGATATCTGTGTGCTCTAATATTTATTTCATTAAACGAATTGCCGAACGAAAAAAAAGGATTTCTCTAATTCCTCTACCTGTTACAACTGCCGAAATACGCCCTAGCCGCAATTTGGCAGAAAAAACTGACAAAAAATGAAAATTCCAAATTCTGGTCTCAATGCAACGTGTTCCTGAGCGGCAGCACAGGCAGGGTCTACCAACTGCAAGTTCGCAGTTCGTGTAGAATGTGATACCTTCACTATTCTACCCTGGAGAATACTCGTAGTTTCATTAAAAGAATTGCCAAACGAAAAAAAAAGATTTCTCTAATTCCTCCACCTGTTACAACTGCCGAAATACGCCCTAGCCGCAATTTGGCAGAAAAACTGACAAAAAATGAAATTCCAAATTCTGGTCTCAACGTGTTCCTGAGCGGCAGCACAGGCAGGGTCTACCAACTGCAAGATCGTAGTTCGTGTAGAATGCGGTACCTTCATTACCCTACCCTCGAGAATACTCGTAGTTTCATTAAAAGAATTGGCATACGAAAGAAAAAGGATTTCTCTAATTTCTCCACCTGTTACAACTGCCGAAATACGCCCTAGCCGCAATTTGGCAGAAAAAACTGACAAAAAATGAAAATTCCAAATTCTGGTCTCAACGTGTTCCTGAGCGGCAGCACAGGCAGGGTCTACCAACTGCAAGATCGTAGTTCGTGTAGAATGCGGTACCTTCATTACCCTACCCTCGAGAATACTCGTAGTTTCATTAAAAGAATTGGCATACGAAAGAAAAAGGATTTCTCTAATTTCTCCACATGTTACAACTGCCGAAATACGCCCTAGCCGCAATTTGGCAGAAAAAACTGACAAAAAATGAAAATTCCAAATTCTGGTCTCAACGTGCACAGGCAGGGTCTACCAACTGCAAGGTCGTAGTTCGTGTAGAATGCGATACCTTTACTACCCCACCCTCGAGAATACTCGTAGCGTTATGAAATTACGAACAAATATGTTAATTTTACTGAATGACCAGAGTTTGTGGAGAATAACAGGGCGGGTACTTTCCAGTTAATTACAAATTTATAAATCAATAGTTGTTGCTTTGTTTTTATTTTTGCATTTCCACCATTTGAAATAAGCCCAAAGTATGCCTTTATTAGGCAGATATAACATGTACCTGGATGGTAGTTCTAACGATAAATATGAAACCATACTAAATATGAAATCACTTTAGTTAAGTTTCAGATAGCCAGAGGTCGCCACCTGACATTCTCTGCCGTGTTGTTATTATTACCCTCTATATTAAAAACACATTTTCAGGAGAAGTCACTGGTTCCTGCTGACTCTTCTCCAGTCATTTTAGTTATGCTTGAATTGAGATGAAGAACCAGCTCTTAACATTTCCCAACAAAAGTATTACATTACAACAGTTATCAACCCTTTAATAGACAGATAAAAATAGTATACCACTAACTAACTTCAAATGTGTTTTTATATCGTGGCATACGCAAAGTAAATAATTTTCGAAAATGTGACCCAATCACGGTCGACGAATGACAAATGCGGGACTGTGCTCTATTAATAGCCATGAGCGGCGATAAAAGATGCAAATACACCCACAGAGGTGTAAAAGGTACCTAATTCGGTAATGTGACAAAATCATGAATATTTCTTTCAATAGAAATATTCTAAACTATTTACAATTTCGATAAAGTTAAAGTTGAACAGTTTTATTCAATCAAATAACTTGCAAAAGTTAATTAGGTCAACTACTCTAAGCACATTACTGTACTCCAATCTACCTATATAAATAGCATCATTGGGATTGTTAAGGTAAGCACAACCGATGGTTGTTGCGCTTCCCTGGGCTCCCTTCCGATTCGTCATCAGATTGGGAGCGCGAGGGGATTGCTAATTATGAGTGAGGGTGTGTCGGTGGTTCGCCCCGATACCCTCCACTGACCTTGACCGTGGCCTGCCGTTTGGACCACGGCCCTGTCCGAATTTTGAGTCCCTGCTGGTGCATGAAAGATTGATGCCTTTGACATAAAAGCAAGCGGAGGATTGGTTACCCTATCATCCACACCTAATTACATGCGCCCTAGCAGCAACTTGACAGAAAAACTGACCAAAAATGAAAATTCAAAATTTAAGTTTTAGTGTGTTCCTGAGCGGCAGCGTAAGCAGGGTCTACCAACTGCAAGATCGCATTAGCATGCGATACCTTCACTACCCTAACCCCGAGAATACTCGTAGCATTAAGAAATTACGAACAAATATGTAAATTTAACTGAATGACCAAAGTTCGTGGAGGATAACTAAGACGACTGCCAATGACATGAGCTTCAGCCGGTTTAGCATCTCATTTATCAATTTCATATCTGATAGCTGAGCTTTTTGAACTTTTGGTACATAAGTTAGGTAGCCCTACGTGTGTGGTCGCAGGGATATCTGTGTGCTCTAATATTTATTTCATTAAACGAATTGCCGAACGAAAAAAAAGGATTTCTCTAATTCCTCTACCTGTTACAACTGCCGAAATACGCCCTAGCCGCAATTTGGCAGAAAAAACTGACAAAAAATGAAAATTCCAAATTCTGGTCTCAATGCAACGTGTTCCTGAGCGGCAGCACAGGCAGGGTCTACCAACTGCAAGTTCGCAGTTCGTGTAGAATGTGATACCTTCACTATTCTACCCTGGAGAATACTCGTAGTTTCATTAAAAGAATTGCCAAACGAAAAAAACAGATTTCTCTAATTCCTCCACCTGTTACAACTGCCGAAATACGCCCTAGCCGCAATTTGGCAGAAAAACTGACAAAAAATGAAATTCCAAATTCTGGTCTCAACGTGTTCCTGAGCGGCAGCACAGGCAGGGTCTACCAACTGCAAGATCGTAGTTCGTGTAGAATGCGGTACCTTCATTACCCTACCCTCGAGAATACTCGTAGTTTCATTAAAAGAATTGGCATACGAAAGAAAAAGGATTTCTCTAATTTCTCCACCTGTTACAACTGCCGAAATACGCCCTAGCCGCAATTTGGCAGAAAAAACTGACAAAAAATGAAAATTCCAAATTCTGGTCTCAACGTGTTCCTGAGCGGCAGCACAGGCAGGGTCTACCAACTGCAAGATCGTAGTTCGTGTAGAATGCGGTACCTTCATTACCCTACCCTCGAGAATACTCGTAGTTTCATTAAAAGAATTGGCATACGAAAGAAAAAGGATTTCTCTAATTTCTCCACATGTTACAACTGCCGAAATACGCCCTAGCCGCAATTTGGCAGAAAAAACTGACAAAAAATGAAAATTCCAAATTCTGGTCTCAACGTGCACAGGCAGGGTCTACCAACTGCAAGGTCGTAGTTCGTGTAGAATGCGATACCTTTACTACCCCACCCTCGAGAATACTCGTAGCGTTATGAAATTACGAACAAATATGTTAATTTTACTGAATGACCAGAGTTTGTGGAGAATAACAGGGCGGGTACTTTCCAGTTAATTACAAATTTATAAATCAATAGTTGTTGCTTTGTTTTTATTTTTGCATTTCCACCATTTGAAATAAGCCCAAAGTATGCCTTTATTAGGCAGATATAACATGTACCTGGATGGTAGTTCTAACGATAAATATGAAACCATACTAAATATGAAATCACTTTAGTTAAGTTTCAGATAGCCAGAGGTCGCCACCTGACATTCTCTGCCGTGTTGTTATTATTACCCTCTATATTAAAAACACATTTTCAGGAGAAGTCACTGGTTCCTGCTGACTCTTCTCCAGTCATTTTAGTTATGCTTGAATTGAGATGAAGAACCAGCTCTTAACATTTCCCAACAAAAGTATTACATTACAACAGTTATCAACCCTTTAATAGACAGATAAAAATAGTATACCACTAACTAACTTCAAATGTGTTTTTATATCGTGGCATACGCAAAGTAAATAATTTTCGAAAATGTGACCCAATCACGGTCGACGAATGACAAATGCGGGACTGTGCTCTATTAATAGCCATGAGCGGCGATAAAAGATGCAAATACACCCACAGAGGTGTAAAAGGTACCTAATTCGGTAATGTGACAAAATCATGAATATTTCTTTCAATAGAAATATTCTAAACTATTTACAATTTCGATAAAGTTAAAGTTGAACAGTTTTATTCAATCAAATAACTTGCAAAAGTTAATTAGGTCAACTACTCTAAGCACATTACTGTACTCCAATCTACCTATATAAATAGCATCATTGGGATTGTTAAGGTAAGCACAACCGATGGTTGTTGCGCTTCCCTGGGCTCCCTTCCGATTCGTCATCAGATTGGGAGCGCGAGGGGATTGCTAATTATGAGTGAGGGTGTGTCGGTGGTTCGCCCCGATACCCTCCACTGACCTTGACCGTGGCCTGCCGTTTGGACCACGGCCCTGTCCGAATTTTGAGTCCCTGCTGGTGCATGAAAGATTGATGCCTTTGACATAAAAGCAAGCGGAGGATTGGTTACCCTATCATCCACACCTAATTACATGCGCCCTAGCAGCAACTTGACAGAAAAACTGACCAAAAATGAAAATTCAAAATTTAAGTTTTAGTGTGTTCCTGAGCGGCAGCGTAAGCAGGGTCTACCAACTGCAAGATCGCATTAGCATGCGATACCTTCACTACCCTAACCCCGAGAATACTCGTAGCATTAAGAAATTACGAACAAATATGTAAATTTAACTGAATGACCAAAGTTCGTGGAGGATAACTAAGACGACTGCCAATGACATGAGCTTCAGCCGGTTTAGCATCTCATTTATCAATTTCATATCTGATAGCTGAGCTTTTTGAACTTTTGGTACATAAGTTAGGTAGCCCTACGTGTGTGGTCGCAGGGATATCTGTGTGCTCTAATATTTATTTCATTAAACGAATTGCCGAACGAAAAAAAAAGGATTTCTCTAATTCCTCTACCTGTTACAACTGCCGAAATACGCCCTAGCCGCAATTTGGCAGAAAAAACTGACAAAAAATGAAAATTCCAAATTCTGGTCTCAACGTGTTCCTGAGCGGCAGCACAGGCAGGGTCTACCAACTGCAAGTTCGCAGTTCGTGTAGAATGTGATACCTTCACTATTCTACCCTGGAGAATACTCGTAGTTTCATTAAAAGAATTGCCAAACGAAAAAAAAAGATTTCTCTAATTCCTCCACCTGTTACAACTGCCGAAATACGCCCTAGCCGCAATTTGGCAGAAAAACTGACAAAAAATGAAATTCCAAATTCTGGTCTCAACGTGTTCCTGAGCGGCAGCACAGGCAGGGTCTACCAACTGCAAGATCGTAGTTCGTGTAGAATGCGGTACCTTCATTACCCTACCCTCGAGAATACTCGTAGTTTCATTAAAAGAATTGGCATACGAAAGAAAAAGGATTTCTCTAATTTCTCCACCTGTTACAACTGCCGAAATACGCCCTAGCCGCAATTTGGCAGAAAAAACTGACAAAAAATGAAAATTCCAAATTCTGGTCTCAACGTGTTCCTGAGCGGCAGCACAGGCAGGGTCTACCAACTGCAAGATCGTAGTTCGTGTAGAATGCGGTACCTTCATTACCCTACCCTCGAGAATACTCGTAGTTTCATTAAAAGAATTGGCATACGAAAGAAAAAGGATTTCTCTAATTTCTCCACATGTTACAACTGCCGAAATACGCCCTAGCCGCAATTTGGCAGAAAAAACTGACAAAAAATGAAAATTCCAAATTCTGGTCTCAACGTGCACAGGCAGGGTCTACCAACTGCAAGGTCGTAGTTCGTGTAGAATGCGATACCTTTACTACCCCACCCTCGAGAATACTCGTAGCGTTATGAAATTACGAACAAATATGTTAATTTTACTGAATGACCAGAGTTTGTGGAGAATAACAGGGCGGGTACTTTCCAGTTAATTACAAATTTATAAATCAATAGTTGTTGCTTTGTTTTTATTTTTGCATTTCCACCATTTGAAATAAGCCCAAAGTATGCCTTTATTAGGCAGATATAACATGTACCTGGATGGTAGTTCTAACGATAAATATGAAACCATACTAAATATGAAATCACTTTAGTTAAGTTTCAGATAGCCAGAGGTCGCCACCTGACATTCTCTGCCGTGTTGTTATTATTACCCTCTATATTAAAAACACATTTTCAGGAGAAGTCACTGGTTCCTGCTGACTCTTCTCCAGTCATTTTAGTTATGCTTGAATTGAGATGAAGAACCAGCTCTTAACATTTCCCAACAAAAGTATTACATTACAACAGTTATCAACCCTTTAATAGACAGATAAAAATAGTATACCACTAACTAACTTCAAATGTGTTTTTATATCGTGGCATACGCAAAGTAAATAATTTTCGAAAATGTGACCCAATCACGGTCGACGAATGACAAATGCGGGACTGTGCTCTATTAATAGCCATGAGCGGCGATAAAAGATGCAAATACACCCACAGAGGTGTAAAAGGTACCTAATTCGGTAATGTGACAAAATCATGAATATTTCTTTCAATAGAAATATTCTAAACTATTTACAATTTCGATAAAGTTAAAGTTGAACAGTTTTATTCAATCAAATAACTTGCAAAAGTTAATTAGGTCAACTACTCTAAGCACATTACTGTACTCCAATCTACCTATATAAATAGCATCATTGGGATTGTTAAGGTAAGCACAACCGATGGTTGTTGCGCTTCCCTGGGCTCCCTTCCGATTCGTCATCAGATTGGGAGCGCGAGGGGATTGCTAATTATGAGTGAGGGTGTGTCGGTGGTTCGCCCCGATACCCTCCACTGACCTTGACCGTGGCCTGCCGTTTGGACCACGGCCCTGTCCGAATTTTGAGTCCCTGCTGGTGCATGAAAGATTGATGCCTTTGACATAAAAGCAAGCGGAGGATTGGTTACCCTATCATCCACACCTAATTACATGCGCCCTAGCAGCAACTTGACAGAAAAACTGACCAAAAATGAAAATTCAAAATTTAAGTTTTAGTGTGTTCCTGAGCGGCAGCGTAAGCAGGGTCTACCAACTGCAAGATCGCATTAGCATGCGATACCTTCACTACCCTAACCCCGAGAATACTCGTAGCATTAAGAAATTACGAACAAATATGTAAATTTAACTGAATGACCAAAGTTCGTGGAGGATAACTAAGACGACTGCCAATGACATGAGCTTCAGCCGGTTTAGCATCTCATTTATCAATTTCATATCTGATAGCTGAGCTTTTTGAACTTTTGGTACATAAGTTAGGTAGCCCTACGTGTGTGGTCGCAGGGATATCTGTGTGCTCTAATATTTATTTCATTAAACGAATTGCCGAACGAAAAAAAAAGGATTTCTCTAATTCCTCTACCTGTTACAACTGCCGAAATACGCCCTAGCCGCAATTTGGCAGAAAAAACTGACAAAAAATGAAAATTCCAAATTCTGGTCTCAACGTGTTCCTGAGCGGCAGCACAGGCAGGGTCTACCAACTGCAAGTTCGCAGTTCGTGTAGAATGTGATACCTTCACTATTCTACCCTGGAGAATACTCGTAGTTTCATTAAAAGAATTGCCAAACGAAAAAAAAAGATTTCTCTAATTCCTCCACCTGTTACAACTGCCGAAATACGCCCTAGCCGCAATTTGGCAGAAAAACTGACCAAAAATGAAATTCCAAATTCTGGTCTCAACGTGTTCCTGAGCGGCAGCACAGGCAGGGTCTACCAACTGCAAGATCGTAGTTCGTGTAGAATGCGGTACCTTCATTACCCTACCCTCGAGAATACTCGTAGTTTCATTAAAAGAATTGGCATACGAAAGAAAAAGGATTTCTCTAATTTCTCCACATGTTACAACTGCCGAAATACGCCCTAGCCGCAATTTGGCAGAAAAAACTGACAAAAAATGAAAATTCCAAATTCTGGTCTCAACGTGTTCCTGAGCGGCAGCACAGGCAGGGTCTACCAACTGCAAGTTTGCAGTTCGTGTAGAATGCGATACCTTCACTACCCTACCCTCGAGAATACTCGTAGCGTTATGAAATTACGAACAAGATAGGGTTGAGTTTAGATCCCAGTCAGATTTGAGCGTTCCCGGCATGCTTTGCGGTGTTAGATATCCGCGGGAAGGTCAAAGCTCATATAAAGCTACACTTAGTTTCATAATGGCATATAAAAGACAATATTGACAAACAAACAAATTTTCTTTATATGTTTGGCCATATTATTCGTTTTGAAATGAAGTCTTTTTAATTCAATTTTTGAAAAACAAGTCACATAGTTTTCGCATCTGCGTTACACCGGCTTGGTCTTCCGCGACTGCTACGACGTTCATTGTCGAGCACGTTTGTGGTGAAAGATCTCAATAAAAACGAAAGGAATATTTTCCAAACTTCTGCGAACAATATATGCGTATATATCGCTGCCAAAAATGATATTTGAGTTTAATCGCGAAATTTATATGAAAGGACTAGGTAGAACTACATCGAGAACATGAGGAGCACCCATAATGACAGTGACGTCACTAGACTGCAAAGCATGCCGGGAACGCTCAAATCTGACTGGGATCTAAACTCAACCGATGCGAAGACGCCCAAGATAGAACTAGAATTAATCATGAGTGATGTTGCAATCAGATATCTAGGTGCTCTGATCTTTTTGGTCAATTTGAAATATTTCATGGTAACTATCTGCAGGACGGGTACTTTCCAGTTAAGTACAAATTTATAAATCAATAGTTGTTGTTTTGTTTTTATTTTTGCATTTGCACCATTTGAAATTCGCCCAAAGTATGCCTTTATTAGGCAGATATTACATGCACCTGGATGGTAGGGCCTTTTTGTGACTACTGTGAAAGCTTTGACATGTCCAGGGCATCATGTTTGATTGTTAACCCACATTAACCACCTGCATTAACCAATGATTAAGATAATTGATTTCGCATCGTTTTTCTAGGGTTGTCCTGCCACTGAAGAATCAGTGATATTAATATTTCATATTTTCCTTTGAATATAACTCCATTCTCTGAGTGCAATCTAACTGCCAGCAGACTCCCCGCAGGGCTTGTTGATAAAAAAAAACATCAGTTGTCAGTCTCCTTACGAGATATAAGTCTATATAATAATGTATAGCCGGCCGTCCTATGCTCATTTGCCTTCAACCCTTCTCCAAAACCATATGTTGAGAAGATGTAGATCTAAAGTGATTTGAGATCGTGTACACTTTTGACAAATAGAAATAAAGATAAAAGAACTGCTATGGCATTGAGTAGCTGCACGTTGTGCGATTCATTACGGGTTATGAAAACGTTTTGCAATGTCCAGCACTTGATTTTTTCTAAAGAAATTTCAGCTAAAGGATCAAGTTCGATAGCAATGTAACTATCTAGAAATATAAGGGAGGCTCGGCTCTCTCCAATTTCAAAAAGTTAATCGATCCCTGGTCTATATATAGTTGTTGTTCAGTATCCGCGGAAAACCATCAGCGTGTACACTGTTATGATATAGATAATGTAAGCTGCTTCATCGCTGATAAAGATAGTGTTACAAACATAGATAGGGGTAGAACTATATCAATGTTATTCCTATAAACTATTAATGTTAATTTTTTTACCCTCTATATTAAAACCACATTTTCTGGAGAAGTCAGTGGTTCCTGCTTACTCTTCTCCAGTCATTTTAGTTATGCTTGAAATGAGATGAAGAACCAGCTCTTAACATTTCCCAACAAAAGTATTACATTACAACAGTTGTCAACACTTTAATAGATAAAAATAGTATACCACTAACTAACTTTAAATGTGTTTTTATATCGTGACATACGCGAAGTAAATTATTTATGAAAATGTGATGTATGTTAAAAGACTCGTCGGAAGAAAAAGGTTTGATAACGTGGCATGTGACAGTATGCATAGTTCGAAAAAATGAAGTGCTGGTTCGAAAATCCAGTTTTTCTTAGCGATGGAATGCATATACATATGGAACAGAATTGCACAGTATACAATCTAAGCGCAGTTTTCAACTATTTATTTACGAAGCAACGAAGACAACAATCGTTCAAATAAGTAAAGCTTTTTTTGGAAGATATGGGTGGCCTTGAAAAAGGCCGTTGGGGTCGATAGTCAGGAACGATGTGCTTTCTAACCGCCGAATCCGTACAGGGTACGTCCTTGGCGCTTCAAAGCATAGACGACATCCATGGCGGTGACCGTCTTTCTCTTGGCGTGCTCTGTGTAGGTGACGGCATCGCGGATGACGTTCTCCAGGAAGACCTTGAGAACACCACGGGTCTCTTCGTAGATGAGGCCAGAAATACGCTTGACACCACCACGACGAGCCAGACGACGGATAGCGGGCTTCGTGATACCCTGGATGTTATCACGCAACACCTTGCGATGACGCTTGGCGCCTCCCTTTCCCAATCCTTTTCCTCCTTTACCACGTCCAGACATGATGAATATCAGTTGAATGATAGAGTTTCTTAAAACTCTTCAGTTTATATACCAGCCGAAATGCACGCCCTCTGGGGATTGGACAAACATATCAAATACTACAACACCATTGGCTGACATTTGCCGCCCATATTTCCCCTCCGGTTTCATCACGGTATTAAGCCTGCTGGTTTGAATCCGAATTTTTGCTCAAGCTCAGTCACTAGACCGTGCGCGCTATTTTTAGATGTGCACAGCCCTTTCTTCGTCTGCACGATCAGAGAGTGTACACTAGTTTTAAGGGTTTTATATATGTCTCTTGCAAGATAGACTGATCGAAAAGGGCCAAGGCGAAACGTGTTCGGCTGAAACGCAGTTGCCTTATGTTTGATGACCAAGATGCCAGTGGATGAATGAATGAATAAATATGAAAAGAAACTTTTCTACATTTTTAATGCGAGTGGTATTGCAGTCCCTTAGAAACTGCGATGTGTATAGTAGTATTGTATTTTAGTGACCACATCTGGTGACATGGAAAATCCCGCAACTAAACCACCACCACTACTGCTACCGTGACTGCTACTGCTACTACTACTACTACTACTACTACTACTACTACTATATGTTATGATTATATAAATATCGCATATTCAAGTGACATGTCAGCTTAATCGGCCGGTTTGATAACAAGACCCGTGTCAGCATGATCAACAGTTCTAAGCAGGGCAGTATTTGGTTTGAATATCATTGTGGGCTCACCAAGTAAAAGACATCGTTTTTCTGAGCGGTACAGAATGCACGTACAAATGGAACAATCACAATCAGCATACAATCACACTAAGTGCACTTTTTAAAACATGCACGAAACCAACGAAGACAACAACACTCAAAAGTCCCAATGAAGTAAATGCCGCCAAAATAAAACCGCCTACCAGATACAACATATCACTGTTGACTCCCCTCATAACCATTTTCTGTTCACTGCGTCCAATCAACGTTCTAGAATAAATTATTTCTATCTAAAACCAGAGAAGTTCATTAGAACTAATGAACATTCCTGCTAAAACCCAATGGCCATCATGTTTATACGATGATTTCTTGAAATGATGTGTCTGTGTAATTTTATAAAAATGATTTACACTCAACAGCCATTCTCCCTTATGGGTCCACATTGGGGCTGGAAGTTGGTCACGAGGGTTTGTGTCACAGATCTTTCTGAGACTAATTTTTTCTGAAACTAGTATATCTCAAGGGCAAAAGCCCAAAAAATCTGCCTACAAAGTCTTCAGACAAATTTTTTACAGCAGTTTGAAGTTGAGGCTATCCAAATTTCAGAGGACCACTCAAAATATGACCTTTATTTGATTTCAGGCTTGTAATAATGTATTGAAAAGGCTAATACCCCATTGTATGCTATTTTTATGAAGTAAACTGTATGATGGTTCAAATAAATACAGCTTTTGCATATATTTCACTTGTTTTTTCATCATTTTGCCACTGTTTTGTGAAGTATAGTTTCAAAACTCCAATGAAGTCCTGAAAGTATTGTATAACTTTAGCTGTAAAAGTGAGAGATCTTTCTGAAAAATAGTCTAACCTATCTCAGGGAAATGACAAATTAGTGCTCTGGGACTGGCCCAAAAGATGTAGAGCATAGGTGAAAGCATCACTGGTTAATAGCGCATTGATAAACGTTTCGTAAGTTGCGATATTTTTATGTAGAAATTTGTAATTTTTCAAAATTAATATTTATGTTCAGAAATCATCTTAATAGGCCGAAAGACACCTAATTAACTTAATTTGTTAATATGGACTTCATTGCAGTTGGCGATGAGGCTAGGATTTTTTTCGTTTGTAGGTTGCAGAAAATGGTAAAATGGAAAACACATGAATACAGTCTAAAAATCAAAAGGTTTATTGAAGAAACCTGTCAAATACGAAATTAAAATATACATAGATATCACATCCACCTATCCCAACAATCGATGGCAAGGCTGAGCCACTTTGGTATGTTAAATTTCACCCAGAAGGCACTTCAAAGTATAAAAGTATAAAATGAATTAAAATGAGGTATATCTTCTCGCTTGGCAACACCTTTCAAAGGCTATAATGGTGAATTATATTGTACTACTCATAGTTATTTGACCTTTTCATAATGATGGAAACAATTTCCAACTGCATGAAGCTAGTTTGGACAACATCTCTTCACACTGACCTGCATTGAAGTTTTGACTAAAATAGTTTGTAGGTTTCAGGTCTGCTACCTTAAGTTGTATCTCAATGTGAAGCTTTGAAACCTGGTAGGTAAGCATCTAATGTCCATTCTTACCATATATATAGGAAAGTTATACATTGTGCTATTGAAATCACATCAAAATTATCGCTTTGGCACAGCATTGATCAGCACAAAATATCTGTTTTTTTCATGACACAGATATGGAATTATCACATTTATGATCACATAACGGCACAATGGCACCCTTGAATACTTAAAAGTCCATTCATAAAAACAGAATGAGACAAACAAAATAAATAATGCAAGTTTCCCAGCACTTTTACACTACTACTGAACTTCAAAATGGAGTGTTTGAGTAAGTTAAGTAAGTTGCGCAGATCTTCTCCAAAATGATTGGACCTTTGAACATCATTAAAGGCAGTAAGTTATGACTAGATTGGAGTAATACTTGCAAACTAAAATCGAACAAAACTGTAACATTGAATAAATCACATATATGGAATGTTATTGGAGTTAAAACATCTTCACAATGTCATTTGTGACTCATTTTGAGAAATATACAATATAAAAATGGTTTAAACACTTTAGACCCGCATCCCTTATACTTTTAACGGATGTAATGATTATGCATAGAAGTTCTTTAAACCAGCATCCCTTTTACTTTTAACAGATGTAATGATTATGCATAGTTAAGTTCTTTAAATCAGCATCCCTTATACTTTTAACAGATGTAATGATTATGCATAGAAGTTATGAAACCTTAACATTTAAACATGCAACAGAACATTTGAAATAACTTAGGAAATGAAGTGTGAATACACTTAGTTTGTACGTGGCCTAACCAGTTATTCACTTCCCATCGGTCTGCTGGATTGCCAGAAATTTATCCAGAGAGGTAGCATTGAGAGTGAAGAACCTTTTAGCAGCTTCAGGCTCATATACAACTGGACCATTGGGACAGAAGCAGAGCCAATCACACTGAAGACATGGGGTGAATTTGTTGAGTTTCCCTTTTGCCTTAGGAGGAAGGAGACTACATTCCTCCCACTTGCATTCACTGCCACACCCTGGGATGCAATTGCAAGTCTAAGTAGCCCTCCATAAACCATGGGGTGCATCAGATCCACTCATCACTGCATGGAGCATGCCAGTGCCCTTCACAGCTGCAATCTGGGCTTGAAGCATGTTCACCTCTTTCTGGGATAAATCATACTCCTCTTGGCCAATCCAAGTGTAGTTTACAGCTCCACCAGTTTCAGATGCCCATTTGAAGAAGTCATCTGCATCAGCCATAGGAGTTCCATGTTTGCCTGCTTGCTCAGCCATCCTTTTGACACTGCCCACAATGCCATCACAGGGGCCCTTCCCGTGACCTGACTCAAAGTATTTCCACCTTGCCTCGATGCCAAAAAATTCTTTGTGATTAGCAACAGCATCGGACATCAACCTATTGTGATATTGTGAGAAGGGTCTATCTGTAATATAATGGACCATTTGGATTCCCTTTTCACTGATCAGAGCTTGAAGGTCCTTCTTCATGAGTGCTTTCAGAATAGTGATCACCATACTGGAGTTGTGATAATTCAAAGGAGATACATAAACATAGCTTGTATGTTTCAACTGTTCTCCCACTTTGTAGTACACTACACAGGGGTGTAATGTAACAGTAGCCTGGTTCAAATATGCACTCTGGACAGCATCAGTATATGCACACGTGAAGTTTTCTGCAAAATCCATTTTGATTATGATGCGGTTAGCTGGCAGGTTTTCTTTCAGCTGGGTTAGCTGTGTGTACTGAGTACTGACAACCTTGACTCTGCGTTTGTCATCTCTCGCATCTAGAACTTTCTGCTGGACAGTAACCTCAGTGGCTGTGACTTTATCCACCAACCCCTTAACTGCCTCTTCCGTCTGGTAAGATTTCACAAAGACATCAGGACTTGGAGTGAGGGGTTCTGTGAGTACCTCCTTGTGTTGGTCACTTTTCTTTGCTGCAGTTTGTAGTTCATCCTCCACCACATTCGCATAGATCAGTTTCTTCTTGATGCCAGCTGGGACTTTCATTGAAGTAAGGCTACTGTCTCGAATGAGCTTGATAGGCTTGCTGCGTGGTGTCTGAGCAGTGATGCCTTGCTCAGCTTGCATAGCTTCGAGTGGCACTACCACTGGAACTGGAGGAAGCACTGGAGACCACGGTCTATTGATCTGTACTGTAGTCCCCTGGCTTGGAGATGTGACAGTACTACTACTTGTCCTTACAGTAATGTCACTTGATCCTTTCTTCTCCATCTTCTTGCAGCTCCTTTGGTATTTCCGTTTCTGAGCTTTGAGATTCTTAATCTGTTCCTCATGTTTTTTAACCTGTTGGTTCAATTTTGAAACAGCTTTTTCGACACGTTTTCTCTTTTGAGTAGTAGACTTTAGACCAGTACCATTCTCCGTCTCATCATCAGCATCATCACTGTAACTAGATCCATTGACAGTTGACCAGTCCTCATCTTCCGCCACATCAGCCTGAGCAGCCAGTTTCTCTTCCAGTCTCTTCTTACGGTGTCTCCTGACCCTGCTTTTGGTTAACCTCCTGTTATTTGCCTTCTCTTCTTCTCTCATGTCTGCTACATTCTTTTGATCACCTTTCACCTTTTCAATTTCCCTTTTCATGAAGGTAGCACCCAGATCAGCAAGTTTCTCCGCCCAATATCTTGGTTGCCACTCAGCATTGTTTAGGGGAAGGGGTCTTGCCCGGGTAGAATACATTATCCGGCTGAAAAAGTAAAGAAAAGTGTCAAAATAAGCCATGTCCTCAAAAACGTAACGCACAAATGAAACAACACGTAACGAAAATGTCCTCAACTCAAATCGAGATGTAAATACCCCCCCGCCATGTTGTTTTGATTCATTTACGAGCAAAACATTTCAAAGTTGTCTAAACTTACGGCAAATTACGCACAGACATCTTAAAATTTCTGTTAGCGGAGCTTCTATGCTAGCCTACCCCTAAAATGACACCGATTTTTCGAAGATCCCATGATTAGAAATCGAAAAATTTTATGAAAAAAACACTCACCGCTGATTCTGACGAGTCTGGCAGCATGGCCTAACATCCCTTCTTGACGTCGGAAATGAAAACGAGGCCATAACCTCATTATTTTAGTCTGTAGGCTTGTCGATAGATGGCAATGTCGGATTGCCTAGAAACTTACACAACGTTTGTACGTGACGGTTTTTCGAACTTATGCTTCCCTGCAGGCTTAGAAATAATTCTTTCTGGATTTGTTACAATCGTTATTTGTACTATGCCTGAAGGTCTTTTAGATGCAAAAAGAAGATCTTCCACGAGTACATGTATAGGGAGGTATAATGCGATCGTAAGTTGCGCTAGTTATCGATACGCACCAACCTTACCCCATTTCGAGGTCTGTGGGCCTTTCTTAAAACTTGGTCTCAGACTTTTTGTTATTTTATCGAAAAGTTGAGATGTTTCCGCAGATGTAGAGACCAAAAAATCATTGAATACTATTTAATATGGTACATGTCCCGCATAAAATAGCTTGATGCGAAATGTACAAACAAAAATTGAAGACACGTGTACAGACCTACCTAAAGTATATTTCAAAATGAAATATTCTGTTCTTGCGTCAGAAATATCAAAATTCAAAATATTTCCAATAAATATAGATGAGGTTTTCCTAAAACAATCCGGTTTTTTAATCTTTTCACACAAAATCATATTTTAACCTTTGCTGAGGACACGTTAGTCCGTTTCGCCTTGTTGCTCTTCCGGCCTCAGAAAAAAAAATTCTACTAGAGTTAGGACACTAGTTATGCATGACTCTGATGCACATTGATCCTAGCTACTGGCTGATACCAAGTAAGCCAGTATTCATGCAGTATTTTTCCCTAGGGGGTCGAGGGTCACGCAAATCTCGTTATGTGGACCCTTAAGGGAGAATGGCTGTCAATATATGCAAGATGCTGCTGCTACTACTATCAAAATATCTTTATTATCGATAAACACACGGATACCACCTTTACACCAATTCATTCTGAAGAGTGCATCGAATGCATGTGCCCGAGTGCTTCAACCAGTCTATAGGCTGACGTACACACCATCTATAACCGATGCAAGGCACTAGGACAGAATTCTGATTGTCACACTTGGCGAGTGGTCACGCCATGTGTAACACAAAAGTACTTTTGTCTCGACAAAAGTAATTCTGTCTAACAAAAGTTACTTTTGTTGACAGAAGCATCTTTTGTCAAGACAGAAGTACTTTTGTCAGACAAAAGTAATTTTGTCTATGACAAAAGTACTTTTGTCTGACAAAATCAACTTTTTGTCTGACAAAATCAACTTTTGTCTGACAAAAGTACCTTGGTCGTAGACAAAATTACTTTTGTCATAGACAAAATTACTTTTGTCAGACAAAAGTAACTTTTGTTGGACAAAAGTTGCTTCTGTCAGTCAACAAAAGTATGGATGTTACAAACGGCGCCCCATATGTGAGCAGCATTTCCAAGTCAACCAACCCCCTTTAGCTGTTATAAATGTCATGGGAAAGAGGAAAATATGAATATTGTTTTTAAGAGGCCTCTTTCATATAATGAGGATATGTCTCATGTGTATGAAAATAGCCAAGAATTATTCATTAATTAAGGGGGCTCGGGACCTTCGTTCTTTAATTGAGACTTCCATGTAAAGATTGACCAATATCTTGGTCATTGTACAAGAAAACCCCAATATACTATATATTTTATGAAAGCTGAGAATCTGGAGAGGTCAAATATCCTAAACATGTTTTATGATACCATCACAGTTCCCTGGGGGTGGGGCCTATAAAGACAGTGATGCAGATTTCTAATACATATGTTTTTGCAAAGTACCCCCTGGCTTCAATAAAGGTTTAACACAGTTGATATTTATATATCATATAGAAAACATCCTTGAGCAAATTCTACTATTTCATTTTTTAAAATTTTTGTTCCTAAAGGAATTCACAGCAAGTTAAAGTTGTGATCAATATTTTTTTTGTTGAATCTTACCTTTCTTCATTTTTGAAGTTGAATTAAGAAACAACTAGAGCAGATATAAAAAAATTAAAATCTAGAATCTGCCCAAGGATGGTTTTGGTCATGTGTTAAAATCTCAGCATTCTAAGATCAATATTGAATGAATGGGGGCCTTTTAAAAATGAGAAGTAAGGTGATTTCAGAAAGCCTTCAAACCAGCTGTTAAAGCCAGCCCTGCATATCCTACAGCCTATTATGATGTTCTGCCCCTTTATGCAACTTTTAAGGATAATCTGGAATAAGAATATGATTTGCATGTATTGGTAGAATAGTTTGAATGTTTGATAGTTCACTTGGTACCTCAATTACTGGAATAAAAAGGGATTTTTAGCAAATATTTGGAGATTTCTACTGGTAGAGGCTGGACCCCCTAGTGAGCACTCCTCCCCCCAGCTGATAAGGAAAGATAAGAGACTATTACTGACTGCTAATTGCATATTGGCTGTCTGGCAGTGAATCCGCTCCATAACAAGTACAGCAGTCTAAGCTTTCTATAACTTGCACTATGAATAGTTAGTGAATTCTCAGATTCCTCTTCCTCTAATGTATCCAAATCTTCTGGTACAGAAGATTTTTCATGCCATTCAAACCCCCTCTTTCTCTTCCTTTTGGATCTATTTCACATTGTAAGAATACATTAAGACTCTGCACTGTCCAGGGATCAGCATCTAAATGTTCTCTCCTAACCATACAGGAAACCCTCTTCACCTAGGTAAGATATCCCAAACATCCTGCCAATCACACACCAGAATATATCTGGAGCATTTGATTGGTTTTACCTGAACTGTCTGACCTTCACCTGTAAAGCAAGACAGCTGATGCACAAGAATTACACCTTTTATTCAATACCCTAATTGCAATGCAATCATTGCTCAGTGCCTGTTTCCTGGGTAGCAGGATACTCCCATTTGATACAATACACATCGTGGTCCTGGCCAGGAACTGTAACCCCCAATTCACACCCATCAGCCAGTAAAGCACACTCCCAGGAGATCAGATAAGGAAAGGATATTAAGATCTTAGATAAACATCCCAGCTGGGTGCCTGAGGATGTTCTCTCCTCTAGCAGTCAGCTTTTACAAAAGTCCTGTTTTTGCCATTTGTAGATCTAGTAGAGAGTTCTAATTCCAAAGAATAAGTAGCAAACCTTTTCAGCTTTCACATATCAAAAAAACAAAAAAATGCCCTATTTAAAGGTGCGAAGGTCCCGTGCCCCCTTAACAAACGTTTTGATTTACATTTCTACCAGGGGATAAGGCAGGGATGATTTGAAATCACATATATCTGCACAACAACTGAACGATAACCATCAAAAGACTTCTTTATCCCTAGATCTACAAGCAAACTTTTATTCCAGTTGAGATAATTTTTGATAAAATTGTGACTTCTAAAATGACCTCTTTCAAAATCAAATCAGTTTGGTATCAGATACACTACACGAGTATTATAAAATCAGCCCAAATGCCTTTATTCCCATTTCTTTCATTTTTATAATAGATACAATAATATAATACTAATAATAATAATGATAATAATAATAATCAATATTTGATATAGCGCCCTTTGCAACTATAATGTTCAAAAGTACTTTAAAGAATAGTCAGTGGACAGATGTTTATAGTCCATATAGTCATATAACCTTAGATGAGCAATTTGAAATAGCATTTTTATATACACCCAGAAAATACATTTGATTATATCCAAGTGCAAATCGTGTAAAAAAATTGAGTAATTTTCAGTGGAAGTATATCCTTTTTATCCTCCAGCACACAATGTTTATGCAGAAATATGCTGTTAGTAATTCGTTGGTAACTACATATCTCTGGTTAAGACGAGTACTCACGACTTTTGGTATCCCTTATGCTGCTTTTGCCAATACAAAATGATGCAAAAATCCTGAAAAATGACTGAAACCATTGCAAATCGGTACTCATCAGGATACTCAGCGAGAGCTTTCCGATGAAAACCAACATGACGGATTTTAGATGATTTTCAAGAATATATGCATCCTTGCGCTCTGGTCAAATGTGGCCTCAGCATTGGAAGGGTTATGTATTTATATGGCAAGCATTTTGAGAGTTTATTAAGCAGTATTTAGTATTTGAAAATATTTATTAGTATTTATAAATAATTACAAATATTAATAAATGATTTACAAATATTAGAAAATAATTATAAATACTAGAAAATAATTTCTAATATTTGTAATTGATTTATCAGTATTAGAGAAGCATGCACATTCCTAAATACAAGTAAATCATTTCTTAGTATTTATAAATCATTTTCTAGTATTTATAATTCATTTTCTAATATTTGTAATTCATTTTCTAATATTTGTAATTCATTTTCTAATATTTGTAAATGCAGTCATTTATAAATACTAGAAAATGAATTACAAATATTAGAAAATGAATTACAAATATTAGAAAATGAATTATAAATACTAGAAAATGATTTATAAATACTAAGAAATGATTTACTTGTATTTAGGAATGTGCATGCTTCTCTAATACTGATAAATCATTTGTTAGTATTTATAAATGATTTTCTAGTATTTGTAATTCATTTTCTAGTATTTATAATTGGCCGTAATTACAAATACTAATAAATGATTTATAAATACTAGAAAATGGATAATGCATTTTCTGGTATTAACAAATCATTTTCTAATATTTATAAATCATTTTCTAATATTTGTAATTGCAGCCAATTATAAATACTAGAAAATCATTTACAAATATTAGAAAATCATTTACAAATACTAAAAAATGATTTATTAGTATTTGAAAATGTTAAACAATTTTTAGTATTTATAATTCATTTTCTAGTATTTATAAATCATTTATTAGTATTTGAAAATGTGGAGTAAAGGAAAATAACTGAAACGTAGTAAAGAAAATAACTGACTGCTCCCGCTGTCAGTTCATGAAGTAGATTAGCGCCCGTCTATAATCACGTTACGGCTAGACTCGATTTTAATCTACTATCTGCATTGGATATACCTACACTAGCCAATATCATTGCACACTGTAATCTTTCTTAATCATACAAAATCTGCCAAACCGATACACCAGCAAGAGATTTTGCTCTATATATGCTGCAGGACTTTATTGTTACAGGCCGTATAATTCCTGGTACTTAGATTGCAAGAATTATAGATCTTGGGATCTTCCCTATGAATGCTGCATTCAATAAGATAATAATTAATAAATAATTGACCCTCAGCTGCCTGGGAATAGTAGGCCTATAACAGACTCTATTTATGCTCTCCTGTCCAGTAAAAAAATTCTTACAGCCTGTGGCTCATTAGAGCTTGAATTTCTCCAGCTTTTTACTAGGTCATTTTATCTTAGATGAAGAAAAGAATGAATATATAGCGAGAGACCAATTTATTATATGCGCTATAGTGAAGGGCTGGAAATGATAGGGTTTTTTGATAAGGCATCAGGGTGAAGTCAAGAGGAAAAAAGGAGTGATCAGGTCTCTCATATCATTTACATTACAGAGAAACCTGTGTGCCAGCATCATCTGAGCATGCGCAGAGCACGACTGTTTGGCTATTGGTTAGCCTGTTCAGTTTGACCGGCTGGTTTCATATCCACTTTTTTTCATTTGTCTAAGATTTTATTAAGAGTGCCTGGAGTCTTGTACTGAGATTATCTTGCCTCCGTTTTATATAGTGTGATCGATTTTGCATCATTTTAACAATGTCATGTCTGTGATGATACGACCATTCTTGTATCTTATTTTATTCTACTATATGTATTGTTTCTTTACTTTCACATATTTTTCAATCTCTGGAAAGTTTAAGAACAAAAAATAAGTGCACGCGCGATAGCTCAGAGGACTCGCACTAGTCTAGATCTATTCAAGAAACAGGTGCGTGACCGACGGAGATGTTTTCCCGCCACCGCGCAATAGCACGTGCAAGAAATGTTTATCGATCTACTGACACTTATATATTCAAATAAACTTAATTTCAAATATCAACTTGTAAACTATAGTTAACTCGCCATATAAAAAAGTGACGGCCAGATCACAATGTTGGACATCACGGCCGTGTGGCGATATATTTCATTTATCCTCTGCTATAAGGGAGCAGTCATTATCCAAAATGATGGATAATTACCGGATAATCTAACACATTTTCTGGTATTAGTTAATCATTTTTTAGTATTTATAAATCATTTTTTAGTATTTGTAAATGCAGTCATTTACAAATATTAGAAATTGATTTATAAATACAAGAAAATCATTTATAAATACTAAAAAATGATTTATTAGTATTTGAAAATGTTTAACAATTTCTAGTATTTATAATTCATTTTCTAATATCTATAAATCATTTATTAGTATTTGTAAATGCAAATACAAGAAAATGATTTATAAATACTAGAAAATGATTTATTAGTATTTACAAGTCCAGCACAATTCTTAGTATTTATAATTTATTTTCTAATATTTGTAATTCATTTTCTAATATTTGTAATTCATTTTCTAATATTTGTAAATGCAGTCATTTATAAATACTAGAAAATGAATTACAAATATTAGAAAATGAATTACAAATATTAGAAAATGAATTATAAATACTAAAAAATGATTTATAAATACTTAAAAATGATTTATCGGTATTAGAGAAGCATGCACATTCCTAAATACAAGTAAATCATTTCTTAGTATTTATAATTCATTTTCTAATATTTGTAATTCATTTTCTAATATTTGTAATTCATTTTCTATATTTGTAAATGCAGTCATTTATAAATACTAGAAAATGATTTATAAATATTAGAAAATGATTTATTGGTATTTGGTAATGCTTAATAAACTCTCAAAATGCTTGCCATATATTTATATAGGCACCTGTGTGACAAGTCATCAATATGCCAACTGCGATCCTAGTTTTTGATCATGTTTAAAAATTTGCCAACGTTAGCATTTTTCTACGCTTTAAGAGACGCAAAGATTAAAATGAATTCGTTTTCAACACTTCAAAATTCTTTTATCATTCAATGTCCTATAACTATGGTTAAAATTCCAGTGGCGGCCGAGGTTGAAATACTGTACATGTAATGCACCAGTCAATTGAATCCCCGGGAGGGGGGGGCCGGAATGGGGCGGGGATAGTGCACCGACCTTCTGCACTATTTTGCATAGTCCCCGCCCCCCGCGGCACATTTTTTGGTCACTAATCCCCGCCCCCGGGGCACATTTTTTAAAGGGGCCCTAAAGGCTCACATACATATCAGCTCATATGATAGTAAGAACAGGATGCTGCCCTTCTTGTTCTTTCATTGATCCCATGAGGGGAGATTTTTGCATATTGCCATCATCCTGCCCAGCCCATGGCAGCCACTGGCTGCGGCCATGTTTTTCAATTGGGTGGCAGAGATCACTTCCTGCCCCTAGCTCTGTGCTTATCTCAAGCACCCCTAAGCTCCTTTGCTACCCAATAACACTGACCACAGCAGGGGGTGTTGACCCAGATTCACAATGGCGTCGGCCTTGGCTCCGAGGAAGTGCTACTCACTAATTACAATTTTAGATTTCTCTTTGTGTGGAGCTCTAGGGCTTCCCTGTTTATGAGATATGTTGAGCTATGTTTACGAACTTTCATATAAACCTATGATTTGTTCTTCATGACAGGAAATGGTCACATAGAACTTTTTAAAGTCACTAGTTACAACTTTCACCCTCAAGAGCACGCTTAAACTCCTATACTAAGCTGCAAGCCAGTGTATCATATACTTCCTTACCTAAATAGACCACTTTTTTGTAGTTATTTCCAATAAAACCGCTTTTATACTCAATTTTCCACTGCAAGTGGAAATCGTTAAGACTGTCTATTCTTGCGGTAACACCCCTACTACACTGCCACAGCTGACTGCATTTGACCCATAAAGATAAGGACCTGCACGGCCAGTACCTGCCTGATAGATAGCGTTCTCTGGGGAGAGCGAATGGCAGGAAGCACAGCAGCAGCAGAGTGTGCCTTCGCCGGTGACACTCCACAAGTGGAGTGGCCGCAACGGTATTCTATGTGCACATTTCCTGTTATGTTCCCCAAGTTGCCCTTTAAACCATATTTTCAATCCATGTGGGCATCAAAAATATGATAGATGAATTTGAAAATAAACTTTTATTGTGTTAATTTGTACAAATGCAGGAACATCCTAGAAAAAAACTATCATATTGAGCCCCGGCCTTCAAGCACCTCATGAAGATTGTCTTTGTTGAAGAGTCCATAGCAGCTTGGTCTGTAGTGCCGTGAGAAATTCCAGCCACGTTCAGCCTCATGCAAATATCAATTCTTATCTGGTCATGCTACCATGATTGGATTTTAAAATGACTATTTCATTTTTAGATATTTCTGGCATATAATAGCTTGTGCAGCCCTTCTGCAAAGAAGTGTTTATGATTGGCATAAGCATATGTACTGATACCTTGAAAAAAGTTACAGTTCCGAAGGCCATTTGGACGAAATTTGCGATGTGCGCAAGTTTTGTGCGCAACTTGCTTCTGCAAAGTACAAACAAAAGCGGCGACCTCTATCGGCCGAATTTGGGAAAGAATGACGTCACGGCGAGACAATACCGTCGTAACTTTGTGACTGCTTTAAAGGTTAATGCAGAATGATTAGGGAACGCACTAGTGCATTGCTCGTACTTTTGTCCGCCACTGACCACGCAACATGCGCAACCACGCACCAAATCCTCAGTGTAACAAATGCTCACGCGATGTCATGATTATAGTAGCAGGAAAAGTTGCCAATGCGGTGTTCTCTAAAAAAGATAAATTATCTGCATCTCTGTGGGTCAACTTTAATGCAGTTTAGAATGTTATAACCGCCGTTATAACTCATTCTACTTGCCATTTAATTCTTTTAAAGCTGTTGTGAAATGACGGTGTTGCGATAGCAGGGTGCAACACCTGTTCCAAAACATTACTTGCAGAGCATGGCAAGCTGCCCCTAAAGTTTACTTGCCCACTCTGACACTTCCACTTGTCCCACCACCCTGTTTAACTAAGGTGAGTTACATTGCGAGGAATCAGCCAAAAGACATTTCTTGCGGAGCAGGGCAAGTAAGGGTCTTGTTCTGCTGGCCAGATTGCCGTTTTTTGCCGAATTCACTTGCAACGGGATAAGTGGTTATGTTGCACGCTGGACAGGTTGAAATCTAAGCAATTGTTATGCCATTACTTTTTGGTCAATCACTTCTCATACTGTGTGATTATTTCACAAATATTTTCGAGATTCGCGAGCATTTAAAGCTTTGCTTTGTAGACATATTATAATTAAAGTGTTATCCTCTAAAATTTTTACGAGATTCAGTAATCATCATTCATCAATGGGTTTGTTTTTGTTAATATTCTTGTTTTTTTCCTTGTTACCCTCTATATTAAAAACACATTTTCAGGAGAAGTCACTGGTTCCTGCTGACTCTTCTCCAGTCATTTTAGTTATGCTTTAAATGAGATGAAGAACCAGCTCTTAACATTTCCCAACAAAAGTATTACATTACAACAGTTATCAACCCTTTAATAGATAGATAAAAATAGTATACCACTAACTAACTTCAAATGTGTTTTTATATCGTGGCATCCGCAAAGTAAATAATTTTCGAAAATGTGACCCAATCACGGTCGACGAATGACAAATGCGGAACTGTGCTCTATTAATAGCCATGAGCGGCGATAAAAGATGCAAATACACCCACAGAGGTGTAAAAGGTACCTAATTCGGTAATGTGACAAAATTATGAATATTTCTTTCAATAGAAATATTCTAAACTATTTACAATTTCGATAAAGTTAAAGTTGAACAGTTTTATTCAATCAAATAACTTGCAAAAGTTAATTAGGTCAACTACTCTAAGCACATTACTGTACTCCAATCTACCTATATAACTAGCATCATTGGCATTGTTAAGGCAAGCACAACAGATGGTTGTTGCGCTTCCCTGGGCTCCCTTCCGATTCGTCATCAGATCGGGAGAGCGAGGGGATTGCTAATTATGAGTGAGGGTGTGTCGGTGGTTCGCCCCGATACCCTCCACTGACCTTGACCGTGGTCTGCCGTTTGGACCACGGCCCTGTCCGAATTTTGAGTCCCTGCTGGGGCATGAAAGATTGATGCCTTTGACATAAAACCAAGCGGCGGATTGGTTTCCCTATCATCCACACCTAATTACATGCGCCCTAGCAGCAACTTGGCAGAAAAACTGACCAAAAATGAAAATTCAAAATTTAAGTTTTAGTGTGTTCCTGCGCGGCAGCGTAAGCAGGGTCTACCAACTGCAAGATCGCATTAGCATGCGATACCTTCACTACCCTAACCCCGAGAATACTCGTAGCATTAAGAAAATACGAACAAATATGTAAATTTAACTGAATGACCAAAGTTCGTGGAGGATAACTAAGACGACTGCCAGCCGGTTTAGCATCTCATTTATCAATTTCATATCTGTTAGCTGAGCTTTTTGAACTTTTGGTACATAAGTTAGGTAGCCCTACGTGTGTGGTCGCAGGGATATCTGTGTGCTCTAATATTTATTTCATTAAACGAATTGCCAAACGAAAAAAAAGGATTTCTCTAATTCCTCTACCTGTTACAACTGCCGAAATACGCCCTTGCCGCAATTTGGCAGAAAAAACTACCCTACCCTCGAGAATACTCGTAGTGTTATGAAATTACGAACAAGATAGGGTTGAGTTTAGATCCCAGTCAGATTTGAGCGTTCCCGGCATGCTTTGCGGTGTTAGATATCCGCGGGAAGGTCAAAGCTACACTTAGTTTCATAATGGCATATAAAAGACAATATTGACAAACAAACACATTTTCTTTATATGTTTGGCCATATTATTCATTTTGAAATGAAGTCTTTTTAATTCAATTTTTGAAAAACAAGTCACATAGTTTTCGCATCTGCGTTACACCGGCTTGGTTACCCTCTATATTAAAAACACATTTTCAGGAGAAGTCACTGGTTCCTGCTGACTCTTCTCCAGTCATTTTAGTTATGCTTGAAATGAGATGAAGAACCAGCTCTTAACAATTCCCAACAAAAGTATTACATTACAACAGTTATCAACCCTTTAATAGATAGATAAAAATAGTATACCACTAACTAACTTCAAATGTGTTTTTATATCGTGGCATATGCAAAGTAAATAATTTTCGAAAATGTGACCCAATCACGGTCGACGAATGACAAATGCGGGACTGTGCTCTATTAATAGCCATGAGCGGCGATAAAAGATGCAAATACACCCACAGAGGTGTAAAAGGTACCTAATTCGGTAATGTGACAAAATTATGAATATTTCTTTCAATAGAAATATTCTAAACTATTTACAATTTCGATAAAGTTAAAGTTGAACAGTTTTATTCAATCAAATAACTTGCAAAAGTTAATTAGGTCAACTACTCTAAGCACATTACTGTACTCCAATCTACCTATATAAATAGCATCATTGGTATTGGGAAGACAAGCACAACCGATGGTTGTTGCGCTTCCCTGGGCTCCCTGCTGATTCGTCATCAGATCGGGAGCGCGAGGGGATTGCTAATTATGAGTGAGGGTGTGTCGGTGGTTCGCCCCGATACCCTCCACCTTGGCCGTGGCCTGCTGTTTGGACCACGGCCCTGTCCGAATTTTCAGTCCCTGCTGGGGCATGAAAGATTGATGCCATTGACATAAAACCAAGCTGCGGATTGGTTTCCCTATCATCCACACCTAATTACATGCGCCCTAGCAGCAACTTGGCAGAAAAACTGACCAAAAATGAAAATTCAAAATTTAAGTTTTAGTGTGTTCCTGCGCGGCAGCGTAAGCAGGGTCTACCAACTGCAAGATCGCATTAGCATGCGATACCTTCACTACCCTAACCCCGAGAATAATCGTAGCATTAAGAAATTACGAACAAATATGTAAATTTAACTGAATGACCAAAGTTCGTGGAGGATAACTAAGACGACTGCCAATGACATGAGCTTCAGCCGGTTTAGCATCTCATTTATCAATTTCATATCTGTTAGCTGAGCTTTTTGAACTTTTGGTACATAAGTTAGGTAGCCCTACGTGTGTGGTCGCAGGGATATCTTTGTGCTCTAATATCTATTTCATTAAACGAATTGCCAAACGAAAAAAAAAGGATTTCTCTAATTCCTCTACCTGTTACAACTGCCGAAATACGCCCTAGCCGCAAATTGGCAGAAAAAACTGACAAAAAATGAAAATTCCAAATTCTGGTCTCAACGTGTTCCTGAGCGGCAGCACAGGCAGGGTCTACCAACTGCAAGATCGTAGTTCGTGTAGAATGCGGTATCTTCATTAACCTACCCTCGAGAATACTCGTAGTTTCATTAAACGAATTGCCAAACGAAAAAAAAAGGATTTCTCTAATTCCTCTACCTGTTACAACTGCCGAAATACGCCCTAGCCGCAAATTGGCAGAAAAAACTGACAAAAAATGAAAATTCCAAATTCTGGTCTCAACGTGTTCCTGAGCGGCAGCACAGGCAGGGTCTACCAACTGCAAGTTCGCAGTTCGTGTAGAATGTGATACCTTCACTATTCTACCCTGGAGAATACTCGTAGTTTCATTAAAAGAATTGCCAAACGAAAAAAAAAGAAGATTTCTCTAATTCCTCCACCTGTTACAACTGCCGAAATACGCCCTAGCCGCAATTTGGCAGAAAAACTGACAAAAAATGAAATTCCAAATTCTGGTCTCAACGTGTTCCTGAGCGGCAGCACAGGCAGGGTCTACCAACTGCAAGATCGTAGTTCGTGTAGAATGCGGTACCTTCATTACCCTACCCTCGAGAATACTCGTAGTTTCATTAAAAGAATTGGCAAACGAAAGAAAAAGGATTTCTCCCACTCTGAGGTGTATTTTACAGTTAAGGATTTGTGGTCTCCAATGGGTGTTCTTTAACGGGGTCAAAAGGTCAAACTAATGTAATTGTCCAATCAGATCCCTCAATTTCAATCAAGAGGTCACTGCTGCTGGGTCAAAGGCACTCTGCCAGGGCGACGATACCGTCTTCCGGTTGGATTGCTACACGACTAGTATCTCTGCTCCCAAAAGCACGATCAATCTCGTGGTCCCTACATGGTTTGGAAGTTTCGTTCTGTTTCATGGTACGATTTCAAAATTATACCAAATATGAAGCTTCCATGCAGTTTTCGCCATTCATTTATTTGTAATTGCGCAAACTATGATATTCATGACATTTCGGGTGTAATGCCTCAGTACTATTTGCGATTGCTCATGAGAAAATGCGGTGAAAAGTCCTGCATTGACCAATCAGCCAGTCGGCCGTCCAGCGCTCTCGCAACAAACAGGCCACTGCGAGAATGACGTCATTGTTGATTGCAATTTTGACCACGCGCGTCGCGTGCATCACACGTTTTGACCAATGGGATATATTTAATGACGTCACTTTCAAAATATTCCGCGAAATAGTCCCGACGTAGTGGCAGAGATACTATGCGTAGCGGGATCTCTGGGTAGGAGAATGGGTCAAAGGTAGACCTAACAATGGTGCGCGTGCATTCGAACAAGCGTCACGTACGTGATCTGGCGCCAGTTTCTAAGGAAAACAAACGATGCACGTCGCAACAAACGCGTATTACCATTGTTGAAATAGTGCACAGGCGACCTTTGGCTGACCTAGTTTATCAAGCTAACCTCATGGTAAAGCGTGTAAATTTCTCCTTTTCATCGTGGGAGAAACAGGTTCTATCACTCGTGGATGGAAAGAGGAGGAATCTTGCACTCGTGAGTGATTTTGTGTCTTGGGACTCGGCAAGCCTCGTCCCAAGACACAAAATCACTCACTCGTGCAAGATTCCTCCTCTTTCCATCCACTCGTGATGGAACCTCTATTTCTCTAATTTCTCCACCTGTTACAACTGCCGAAATACGCCCTAGCCGCAATTTGGCAGAAAAAACTGACAAAAAATGAAAATTCCAAATTCTGGTCTCAACGTGTTCCTGAAAGGCAGCACAGGCAGGGTATACCAACTGCAAGTTCGCAGTTCGTGTAGAATGCGATACCTTCACTACCCTACCTTCGAGAATACTCGTAGCGTTATGAAATTACGAACAAATATGTTAATTTTACTGAATGACCAGAGTTTGTGGAGAATAACAGGGCGGGTACTTTCCAGTTAATTACAAATTTATAAATCAATAGTTGTTGCTTTGTTTTTATTTTTGCATTTCCACCATTTGAAATAAGCCCAAAGTATGCCTTTATTAGGCAGATATAACATGTACCTGGATGGTAGTTCTAACGATAAATATGAAACCATACTAAATATGAAATCACTTTAGTTAAGTTTCAGATAGCCAGAGGTCGCCACCTGACATTCTCTGCCGTGTTGTTATTATTACCCTCTATATTAAAAACACATTTTCAGGAGAAGTCACTGGTTCCTGCTGACTCTTCTCCAGTCATTTTAGTTATGCTTGAATTGAGATGAAGAACCAGCTCTTAACATTTCCCAACAAAAGTATTACATTACAACAGTTATCAACCCTTTAATAGACAGATAAAAATAGTATACCACTAACTAACTTCAAATGTGTTTTTATATCGTGGCATACGCAAAGTAAATAATTTTCGAAAATGTGACCCAATCACGGTTTTTGGTCAATTTGAAATATTTGATGGTAACTATCTGCAGGACGGGTACTTTCCAGTTAAGTACAAATTTTTAAATCAATAGTTGTTGTTTTGTTTTTATTTTTGCATTTGCACCATTTGAAATTCGCCCAAAGTATGCCTTTATTAGGCAGATATTACATGCACCTGGATGGTAGGGCCTTTTTGTGACTACTGTGAAAGCTTTGACATGTCCAGGGCATCATGTTTGATTGTTAACCCACATTAACCACCTGCATTAACCAATGATTAAGATAATTGGTTTCGCATCGTTTTTCTAGGGTTGTCCTGCCACTGAAGAATCAGTGATATTAATATTTCATATTTTCCTTTGAATATAACTCCATTCTCTGAGTGCAATTTAACTGCCAGCAGACTCCCCGCAGGGCTTGTATTTATATAAAAAAGATTATTTTATACTAGCCACATTCAGTGCCGGTCGTATCATTATGACAATATCTCATACCATTTGTCTATCCACTGCTAGGCGGCAGATTAATTGGGCTAATCATAAACAAGTAAATAGGATTTTGGCATGAGGAGGATTTGGGTGGTACTATTCACTATCCCCGCCCCCGCGCCCCGGCCTCTATCGTCGCTCTACTAGTTAGTTATGTCCCCACCCTGCGGGGCAGCATTTTGGTGTACTAAACAGGATAAGCCCGGCATCGCCCGGCCATTTCCCGGCCCCCCCCCCTCCCGGGGATTCAATTGACTGGTGCATAACACCCAGTGGATCACACCGCCTCTGTCACCATAGACGGGGAGAATCTATTTATTTTTGGTTTATATATATATTTGAGTTATAAGTCACTGTAATAAGTTAACACGGGGACCCTATTTTCAAATTGATTTTTATGGGAGCGTTTGCCAGAGATATGTACACAGATATGTGCTAATGTGGTTATACATGTACATCTCTGACAGGCCGCGCTGAACTGCAAGGTTTAAAACATCCTACAGTTTAAGAAATAAATGAGAATATTTGTCCTTAAAACATTTCAAACTCGATGAAATATTTAAATTGAAAACCCATGATCGAGTGCACCCTAAAACTGAAAAGGAAAGCCAGTCACTACGTCAACATATCACCACACTCTTTTCTCAAATCCATTCTCCACTGTCCGCTGAGTCAAAAGATTATGGAGATGCGCTCATTGGCAAATACGACAGAACGGGTTCGAAATGCGCAGGCTGGTCTATGTTTCACTATTCGATCTTCTCCAATCACACAACCCCACGCGTATCAACACAAACCTAAGGGGATCGCCTTTCTCACCGGTACCGGCTATGTGAGTACGGTTCTTACGAGGTAAGTATTTGTTTTTGAATCGTTTGAAAGACTAAGTAATGTTAATCTTGGGCCTCAGTTCATTTGGCCTACAACAAGAATGAACTCCGACCAGTCATGAATGTAAGTGTCAGAAAAAATAAAAACGAGCGATAATTGAGTTTCTGAAAACTGTCACTCCCTTCTGACCTGTCAGTGTGGTCAGTGACAGTCGCAGTGGTCTGAATCTCCAACATACTATTTGTATGTCTGAAACATACAAACTGTCCCATCTTAGAAGACCAACACATGGAATGGAAACCAGCCAGTCAACCTGAACATGCTAGCCTCAACCAGTGTCAATTAATAGTCGCTAATAGGTGCTCTGGGCACCCCCAGCAGGTGGTGGAGATAAGGTTTCTCTGTAATGTAATCGATGCGGGAGCCCTGATTGGTCCTTGTTCCCACGTGACCTCGTGCTGCTGCCTTATCTGCTAGTCCTGGCATGAGGCTAGCATGTAACTATAGGGCATATAGTAATTGGTCTCTCGTTACATATCCATTCTTTTCTTAATCCAAGGTCCCATTGACGAAGTCAGCGACAGACCAACTCTGCTATTTGTCATTCTATTTCCGATTTCAAAAAATAAAACACTAATGTAATGTCTTTAATGACTACAACAAAAGTACAGAGCAAAACTTTAAATGAAATGCTTACATGACAGGAAATGGTCACATAGAACTTTTTAAAGTCACTACTTACAACTTTCAACCCTTTATAGCACGCTTAAACTCCTATACTAAGCTGAACGTCGGTGTTTCATATACTTCCTTACCTAAATATACCACTTTTTTGTAGTTATTTCCAATAAAACCGCTTTTATACTCAATTTCCACTGCAAGTGGAAATCTGTATGAGTCTCTTCTTGTGTTAACACCCCTCCTACACTGCCACAGCTGACTGCAGTTGACCCATAAAGATAAGGACCTGCACGGCCAGTACCTGCCAGATAGATAGCGTTCTCTGGGGAGAGCGAATGGAAGGAAGCACAGCGGCAGCACAGTGTGGCATCGCCAGAGCCAAGTGGAGTGGCCGCGACGGTGTTCTATGTGCACATTTCCTGTAATGCACACAGCTCGATAATAATTCTGCATTCCCCTTCAAATGTAGTCAGAAAGTTACAACTTTTTTATCTGTGACTTCATTCTTTGCTTGTTCTTCATGGAAACATTGGAAACACCTTGATTTGCTTCATATGAGCTTTGTAATTGTACACAATTCGAGTAGCGATTGATCGATGGCATAACAATACTACAAGTTCAACCTGTCGCAAAATTGTTATTTTGTAACAGACTTAAAGTAGAATTAATAAACAAGTAGAATGAATTGTGGCAGTTCTACAATCTAAACCACATTAAGATAGACCCACGGAAATTCAAGTAATATCCAGCTTTCACAAAGTTACGATTTTGTAATCTATGATGTCAAGCAGGTGATTCCGTTGTACCATGACATCATTCTTTGTCATATTCTGCCAAAAGAGGTTGCCGCTTCTGTTGCGCATACTGCTTGCTCACAACGCCAATTTCGTCCACATGAACTTCTCGGGACCAGAGACACATTTTTCAAAGTATCAGTGTGTCTGTTGATATACCGATAGTCATAAATGCCTCTTCACGCTGCTAGCTGCGCAAGCTATAAGACTATTGTGCTAAGAAACTGATCTGGTAGGTGACCAGTAATGGACACCCTAGCTTCAACTCTTCAAGTGCCCATTTCAAATATCATAATAAATAAAGGCCTGTTTCCACTAGGCGGGACGGCAGAAAAAATGTTTTTTCTGCCACCCAAATCGCTCTCCTCTATTTTTCCTATTCCTGTTTCCACTTGGCGGCGACGGGAGCGGGACGGTTTTCAGGGGCAGCTGTTCCTGTTGCGGCAAGATCTGGATCGCTCACCTAAGCGATCCAAGTGGGAAACTGCCGCGGTTTTGCCTCATCAAAACCGCTTCGCTTTGGGTTGAATTGCGGCGATTTCCCGTCGGCAATTGGGACACTCCAAGAGGACGTAGCGGGAAAGGAAAGGTTTTCTGATGGACAAACTGCTGCCGTTCTGCTCGCCGTCCCGCCTAGTTGAAACGCACTCTAAAGCTTGTGCAAAGAGATATAGCGTCCTGGAAGCATTACCGGGCTCAACATTAAGAAAAACTTCATAAGCCCAGCAGGGCTAGTTACCGAAACTTTTACTAGCCCTGACATATTTTTGCTAGCCCTGATATTAATGACAACTCTTCTCAAACAGTGACCTCTGTTGATATCATAGCCTCTGTTGATAAGATGAAAAGAATACAGTGTATTGTGGTAAATTGAGGTAAATTATCATCCAGGTATGCAGAGTCAAAGGCGGGCTTCATAATTTTTAAGCGCTGATATTCTAACTCTATCTAGTCCCTCAGGGTTACTCACAGCTAGAATTTACTAGCCCTGACATTCAATAACTAGCCCGGGGCTATGAGGCTAGCCTTAACGTCGAGCCCTGCATTAGGGTTAGTAGCCATAATGTACAAATCCTACTCAAATTAGTACAAGTCCTACATCATAATGATAGTTGATTTAAAAAACAACAACAGATAATAAACCAAATGAGACCTACTTGTATATTAGATATATTTAAAATCCTACTCAAATTAGTACAAGTCCTACATCATAATGATAGTTTATTTAAAAAACCACAACAGATAATAAACCAAATGAGACCTACTTGTATATTAGATATATTTATAAAACTTTTAGATTTAGTTGTTCTGGGGTAATTTTGGCCAGGGTTTGACCTTTTATTTCTACTAGCCTGTTAGGCCTAAACGGTTTGAATGTATCCTAGCCTGCCAAGCCCTTTTTTAAAAATCTGTCTAATTATTCAACACTGAATTTATTTTGACACATTTGCATGATTTTCTTTTTGTCTGCAGGAGTCACTGGTAACTGTTTGATTGGTGCAGGACCACGGCAATGAGAACCATGCTGAAGCAGCTGCTCATTGCTGCCGTGGTGCTGTCTGTACTGGCGGCCGTACAGGCCAAAAAGGACAAACAACTTTATTGTGGAGGTAGGTGCGGCAGGGTTGACCTTTTTTATAGCTAGAGTCGGCCAGGTTCCTTTATGTGAGTTAATTTTTTAACCTTGTGCATTTTGATTGGATTAGAAATTAATTACATATTCAAAATAAATTCTGAATTTGGGAGGGATTTTAATAGATTAGGCCTAAAATTTAAAAAAGTGTTTGTTTCCGATAACCATGCTAAAAAAACTAGGTATGGTAGGTAGGATTTTTTTTTTGCCAGGAAGAGCTGTAGGTGGTATTTTGGTGATAAGTATCCGTTTGCTTCTAGAAGAATGAAGCTAGACCTGAAGCTAGAGATTATAGATGCTCTAAGATGCATTCTCAGCCTTATCTGAGGCCAAAATGAGTGGTTTAAGATGAAATGTATTTCTTTGTACATATTTTTTTTATGTTTTATTTGTTGCTTTGAGGAAAACGTAAGATTAAATAAAATTAAGAATAAAAACAGACTAGGGTCGGGTTACCGGAAACAAACACTTTTTTAGGCCTTAGGAATAGCATTTGTTCTTCAAATGTTTCACAAAACACACTTTTTATATGAAAGTTATCCCCAAATATTCCCAAGTCTTTTAAGGCAAACTGCAATAGCTTCCTTTCATTTCTGGCTGTTGTTATGGATGGACAACATGTTGCAATAGCTTTAAAATCGCCACATGTTCCTTAGTGTAACACTTGAGGTAATCATTTGCTCTGTTTCTGAATATGGCAGCAGCTTTGTGATGTCAATTTCAATACTATTCTGTCTAATCAAAAGATGTTACCTGCATGTTATTGATTGACAGTAGATGATGCAGGGGATAATGCTTAATTACAGCCTGTTACATGTGTTTACTATGTCAATTTAGACAGGTGATTGTGGTAACATATGTTGAACCTGACCACCTTCAACCCATTCATGCCTCTAGCACCATCCTGATTCTTTTGGTGTTACAAATGTGACCATTTTTTTTTCAATAATATATATATATATATATATATATATATATATATATATATATATATATATATATATATATATATATATATATATATATATATATATATATATATATATATATATATATATATATATATATATATATATATATATATATATATATATATATATATATATATATATATATATATATATATATATATATATATATATATATATATATATATATATATATATATATATATATATATATATATATATATATATATATATATATATATATATATATATATATATATATATATATATATATATATATATATATATATATATATATATATATATATATATATATATATATATATATATATATATATATATATATATATATATATATATATATATATATATATATATATATATATATATATATATATATATATATATATATATATATATATATATATATATATATATATATATATATATATATATATATATATATATATATATATATATATATATATATATATATATATATATATATATATATATATATATATATATATATATATATATATATATATATATAAATTCAAAGAACCCAACCAACAACTCTTCTCCAAATATGTTTTAACATGGGCTTTTCCCATAAACTTTTTGAAGTAGTAATGATGCTCTGAACCTCTGATGGTGTGTAAATAATGAACATGAATGACACTGATAAACAAATGAGGGTGAACTGTTGGGTTACACATTAACTATCAGGAATAATGATAAGGAACTCTATGCACTTATCTGTGGGATGTTTAGAGTAAAGTCAGGTGTCATCATTTAGGGGTTTACAATAAGGTCCTATGTCCGCTTACTATTATGCAAATTTGGAGCATTTTAATTTTACAGTTATTATCCATAGTTACCTTGTGCACAACTGAATAACACATATAGACTCAATAGAGAGAAGAGGACTTATAAGTTCTTATTCCTGGGTTTCTATCTAATTGAGAATTTCCCGATATTTATCCTCTTAGATCATCTTCACCCTGGGGTTTTTCCATTGTTTATTTTTAGCTTGCAGAGCAGTTTTGGATGAAGCTAGCCATGCCATGAGCCAAGTGGACCCAAAGAAAAAAGTGCAGATAGGAAGCTTCAGAGTGGATCCTAAAGGCAACCAGGGAACTTATGAGGTAAGTGGACTCCAAGTTTCCTAATGCATTATGATTTCACAATAATTGACGATCAGAATCCTCAGGTGATTCGCACGTAGGGCACACTACAATCATTCAAACAGTGACCAGACGCTCTAACAGGGGCAATCAGAATTCTTTGGTGATCCTATAAGGTATACATTGCCAGGGTGATCTAACATATGTTTAAATATCTTGGTGACTTTAATCCCCTCATGTTTCAGGTTTCTTTAAAAAGTATCATCTGGATATGTGATATTTTTCACAATCACCATGCATGGATGTAACCATGCATGGAAATCCATGCATGTCACATGTATTTAAGTTTTCATGGATTTTTAAGGAAAAAAGTGTTCCTTTAAAGCAAACAGTTTGCAGCTATCATTCATATAATTCCATCAATTTTGTGCAAATCATTTGCAAATGTATGAGATGTTCAGAACGCTCAGGCATGAGGGGGTAAGGAGAGTTGATGATTAACACCTTTGTATCAAATATTTCCTATGTACGCTCTTGCATGAAAGATATCTCCAAACCATTCATGCATTTTACCTGAATGTTTGGGAGTAAGATTGCCAACGCCTTACTATCTCTTGTGTTCCCTTTTCAGATTCCCTATGCGAGATCAGAGGTGCATTTAACAGAGCTGATAGAGGGAATCTGTGATAAAATGACTGGTTATGGGGAGAGCAAGGATTCCGAGACAGGAAGGAAACAGTTTGTGCGTTACAATAGACGCGACGGCCTCCCAGTCACACTGAGTAATATAAACATCAATGCTGATGGGCAACAAGCTCTAAAGCATGCTGTAAGTATCTATAGTGCACCCATGCCTCTTGTCTATTTATCAGGATCACTACTAGATAACCAGAAAGAAATAGTAAAATGGTTATTAGACTATGTTATGTTTCATTTTAGATTGTGAAAGAATATTCTTTAATTACCTCATCTCTGAAAAAAAAAGAATAGATGATGATGTAATAATGATGAAAACCATAACATTATTATTATCAGTACCATTGTTAACATTATTATTATTATTATTTTTATTATTATTATTATTAGTAGTAGTAGTAGTAGTAGTAGTAGTAGTAGTAGTAGTAGTAGTAGTAGTAGTAGTACTTAGTAGTAGTAGAAGTAGTGTTATAAGTGATAATATCATGATGATAATGATAATAATAATAATAATAATAATAACAGTTATAATAATAATAATAATAACAATAACAATAATAATAATGATAATAATAATGATAGAAATGGTAAAAATAATAATAATAATGATAATGATAATAATAATAGTAATTATTATGATAATAAAATTATAATGATAACTAGTGAATAGCTATATATCATAAGTCAATTATCATGAGTACAGCATTGAAAGAATTTAATTCTAGCTTCTAATTGTCACAGAGTCAACATTTGTTTCTGCTGACAAAAAATGCTCCCTCTCTATTTGTGACATTTTCAATAACCATTGCGCACTCATATCCATTTCAGTGTGAGACTTTTGTGGAGGAGCACGAGGAGGATTTAATACAAATGCTGCGCAAAGATGAGAAAGACCTACAAACGAAGGCATGCGTGGATTTAGCAGGTAAAGTACTGCGCCAGCTAGGCAGGGACTTAGCCAGGACCCGTCCTACCTGTCTTTTGGACTGGTAGTTTCCTAAAAACCTCCTATTTGGACAGGCAAAAATTTCCATGATGATTTTTACATTTTGACTTTTGGGGTGTAATAACCAAATACTTTCCTAACAAACCATCTTCTCGGACATAGCTGAAATGTAAATTGCCCTTTTTGACACACTAGACTATTAAATGTAGCTGGTATAAGGATTTGAAGTACAGAAGGAGCTAAATCTGGACGGGCAAAAGTTTTGAAATTGCTGTTTTGGACAGGCATTTTTAAAATCCTGGCTAAGACCCTGCAGCTAGGATATGTTTTGTGCGAAAATAAAAATATCCCTTTGCAAATAGAGGGTGAGAAAATCCAGATATACCAAACCACTCCTTTAATTTCTGAACTACTTGGTCTTCCATTATAAATCAGAGGTTTATGAATTGGCAACTTCGAGGATAGATATGATTGCAGGACTACGTGCTTAAAATGCTGTGTGCATTTGTATCATCCATGGTCTTTTTGGACACCCAAACCCTCAAAAAGCACCCCTCAGGACACCCAAAAAAATTTGTGAAGAATTTCTTAAAATGTCAATCTCAAGCATATGATTGAATTTTTTCATCTCCATATGATTCCCATGACATTGTATATGGATATTATTTTCGATAAATTCATACATGTTAATGGTTGAAATCTGAGTATATTGTGGTCCCCTTTAAAAATTTGGACGCCCAAAATTTTTACAATTGTCAATTTTGGGCACCCAGTTTCTAATTCCTGGCTAAGACCCTGGTATCATCTTAGTGTCAACATACAGATGTACATTCATGATATTCAGAATTACCCATCAATTGTGTTTCATAGATCAGTAATTTTCACAAAGCTAATTTCTTAAGTTAGATATTGTTCAGGTATTCAACACCTCAACCCTGTGATTCTGAGCCCTTGAGTTAGATTTTAAATGCGAGCTAGATTTTGCCCAGAGGTGAGGACACAGCCTCAATAAGAAACACTGCCAGCTATTCTACAAAATGATTAGTTTAAGCAATATTAAACTCTATTTTAACATTTGATTGCAGAAGTCTGTGATAAAGATGATCTCTCCTATGAGTTGGATCCACCGGTGGCTCCCCCTACCCCAGAGCCCCCCACGGAAGAGGAGGAGGGGGAGGAAGGAGAGGAGGATGAGGAGGAGGGTGCTGGAGGTGCAGAGGAGCCTGATAACGGCGCACCTGACACTGACGACTCTCAAGCCAGCTCACCTGGAGTGGCCGACGCAACTCCTGCTGAGGAACGCAAAGATGAATTATAACATATCAAATATCTAAAAAAATCATCATACATTTCTCCTGTCCTAGAAGGGCATCATTTCAAGGTCATCCTTTATTCTTCACTTCATATGGTCCATTGACCCCAAAAACACCTGGGACTGTGAAAAAATGACCAGCCTATGTATGCAGTAAATTGATTGTGAAGAATACGCATTATGAAGGTACTTAGAAACTTGTACATAACATTCCTACGAGCTGTCAGAGAATCAAGGTTCATAAAATTTTGTAATCTTTAACCAGGAAAAGCAAGGATTTAATTTTGACCGAATAAGCATTGGTTTCTTTGAATAAGCCATGGTTTGGGTTTGTCATCCGTAGGATGATCACACAGCATGGCTTATCTGCCTGTTCCCATTGGCTCAGCTCTGACACTGCTCCTGCTAGACTGGGACTTTCATATCTGTGGTACTTTCATCTCCCTTTTTTTCACTGAATCTTGAGAGGAATGATAAAAAGGGATGTTTATTAAGAAATAAAACAAGCATAGTTAATTGTTCATCAATATCACAAAGTTAAAATCTGATCACTATGCAGGGAGAAAATCTGATAACCAAAGATCTGAGGCCTAACACACTTTCTGAGTATATATATATATACTTTAAATTTTGAAAATAATGCGTTAGTTTAATTATTGCATTTTTAGCATATAGCCTCAGACTAATTAAAAAATTAAAATTCGCAATAATTAGTGCTGCCACTTTAAGTGTATAGCTGGCACTCCATGTTGCGACCAATTCGCAAACGCAAAAATAGATTTTCTGTAAATTCCCAAAATTTACTCTACACAATCTTTTGTGAAACTACAGTATATATATATATATATATATATATATATATATATATATATATATATATATATATATATATATATATATATATATATATATATATATATATACATATATATATATATATACAGGGCACGACGTTAACTTTTGCAGTGACTTGCCCCGTAGGGCAAGTGAGATTCAATTTTCACTTGCCCTACTCCAACTTTCACTTGCCCTTGAAAAATTGTATGTTTTATAATATTTCATTTAAAACAAGTAGAACATGGTTCCGGCATGTGAAAGAATATTTTCTAGGACAAGCTTGGATGCCAGACCACGAAACTTGCACACATTCTCAAAAGTAAACCTGAAATATACAAAGCGTACTTTCCCAGTGGGGCAAGCAAGATGCAGTTTTCACTTGCCCCACAGCTATAATTTACAAATTCTACTTGCCCGGGGCAATGGGGCAAGCACCAATGTCGAGCCCTGATATATATATATATATATATATATATATATATATATATATATATATATATATATATATATATATATATATATATATATATATATATATATATATATACACACACACAGACATGCTTACATTCATATATACACACATATGTTTTGCATTCAAAAATAGATGTGTTGTCATACATGGTCACCAGGTTTACTGCTATATGCCACGGTTACTTATCAATATATTTCCAGCACACTATTCAACGCACAATGTACAACAAAAATACTCTTTCTGACTGTCTTTTGGTATTGTAATTATTTTCAGAACGGTGTGTGAATAGATGTGTTTGGGGAGAAGTTAAATTCATAATCTTATAATAACTTACCAAACAACTGTTGAAGTAGTAGTCTATATCCAAGAATTGATAAGCAAATGTAATATGTGTGTTGACTTTGCAATATACTTAGAAGTGCAGATTTACTTTGGGTTTGGGAATATATAACTACTATTATATATGGCGCTTCAGTTAACTTGTAAAGCAACATCCTGAGAATGTCCTCTGGTATGATTTTTTCTGTTACCTGCTTAGAAATGAGCTCATTTTCATAGTCAATACAAGCAGTGACAATATCATGCTCTCTGTTCAAACTCAGTATGCTGTGCATTTGAGGACCCAATGGCTAGAGGTGTACTGAGCATATCTTGTAATATGTAATACATTGGTTATTGTGTGCCTTCAGTGGGTGTACAGTTTATGTAGATCTTAGCTCCATACCTGGATATTGAGTACTTGACATTTTGAGAAGTTGTTCATATCTATATTATATTATGCTTTATTGAGGAAAGCAGGAAGTGCACCTTTACTAAGACAGGATCAACGTCAAAGAAGGGGGTTAGTTTTGGCCAAGATCGCAATGATCGGAGTAAAATGGTGGTTTTCCTATCAATGTATGATGAGTTTTTACTCACTTCTAGCACACATCTGTTTCTGTAGACTTCAACATTTCTTTGTAGAGGATATATTTGCTATGTGTTGGTTTCTTTATTGATCTGTTTCATAATTGTTACTATTATCTGTGTTGAGAGGGGTCCCATTGAAAATTATTCCCTGATCTTAACCCTCTTATGCTCAGATTGCAGAGGTGGTCCACCACTAAATAAAAATTTCTTGATAAACATGATGAATTCTCATATTCCTTCATTTATTGTATTATGATCACCTGTATTGGTATGTCTCATAGTTGTCAACTGCCAGGAGTTCTCTGCCTTATTGTGTTCAGATGTTTGTAATGGGCATTAGTGTGGGATGGATCTTCTGGATGTGCTCACTGTACCCTTGCCTATAGATCATTGAATCAACCAGTACACAATACACTTTAACTTATCCTTCAATAAATTGATTCATAAATTGATATACAATTCACTTAACATATCTTTTAGTTAATCATTATAGAATTCACTGAGCATATCCTTGAAGTAATTGATAAATAAGTCAATCAATATTTAATTCATTCTCATCCTTTCATGTTTGAGTCTATGACTAGAGACTTGCTTGTATGCAGCAACAATGATAACAACACAATACATTAGAAACTTTTCTGATAAACAGTGGTTGCTGTTTTATTCATAAATATTCATTTTTCAAATGTTTTGCATTTTCTTCTTCACTGAATGGGTTACAAAGAAAATTTTCAAATTTTACCTAGAGTGGATAACTAGGCAAATATATCTTGCAGTTATGGCCTTAGCATTAAGTGCAACCACCTGATTAGAAAACTGGTGGGAAATGTGCACTGCTCACAACAACAATTCGAATCATGAGTTTCATAATTGATGATCAATGTGTACTTGTGTGAAATACATTCCTGTCTGCGGTTATCTTAGAACAATGTTTATATAAATTGTCATTCCCTGAACATAAACCCATTCATTTAAAGCTACTCCTTAAAAATGGTTGAAATATCATCTGGATATGTTTATACTTGATGAAAAAATGGTTAAAAACATGGCTGTGAAAATCATTGAAAGAAAGTTGATGATAATTTTAAAATGAATATTTCTTTTCCACATACCGTATGTTCCCAATATGTTTTCATCAGACAAATAGCATCTTAATATTTTTCGGAGGCTGTAGGCATAAATGGGTTTATACTATATATAACCTCAATGTATCTATAAGTAGGGCGAGATAGGTTCGTGTTATTAACTGTGTTCAGTATGTGATATTCATACCATCATTCCAGCTCTATGTGGGAAGGTTGTCTCACAACACTGGGTGCAGCTCATGTATCAACCTATTCACATTTGAAGCATGCACATGATCTGGCACATGGGGAAATATCTCGATAATAAAGCAATATTTTGAGAAATGTTCGATGGACAGTTGTTGTTCCTGTTGGGTTCAACCATCCATCTTCAATATTTCCTAAATTATACATCAATTGACGAGCTTTGTTGAAAGTTGCCCGAGTATTTGTGTGCTCCAGATGTGAATGGATCAAGACAAAACAGGAGCAAACATTTCTCATCCATCAGCTTTCATTCCATAGTCTCTTATTCTCAAGATATTTACATTAGTGTCAGACCTCTTGTAGGCTCTGGGTATGAAAGGGACTCAAGGAAACATGTTTATCAAACTATGGCACTGTGAATCCAAATCTGTGTCTATATTTTGTTGAAAAAATAAACCGTCATTAGTGACACACATGCCTTTTTTGTTTTCCATAACCATCCTTTTCATTATGCACCTGTTCAGAAGAGATTTGAATTTTCCAGTAACAGTCATCAGCTTATCACAAGTTTTCAAATATTGAACCATTTGCACTCATCTACACTTTTAATTAGTATTTGGACTGGATAAAAAACACTTAAACAAGATTTTGTAAATCATTGTGAACTTAAACCCTCCCTTTGTTTATTAGTGGTTGTATTCTTAGCAAATACAAAAATAACACAGATGAGCATGACATATTGCAACAATGAAAATATGTCTTTTCACATATTACAATTCTGAGCTTGCACCGTGCTCTAATGTACCATTTCCTGTCAATGTGACAAGAATTAACCAAAATGCAACTTGCCATTTTCTTAGGGTAAGTAATTGCTAGGGATGTCATCGATAGTCGACAAATCGATAAATCGACATTTTTAATTTGTCAATTAAATCGAATCGAAGGGTTGGGTATCGAAGCAAAATAACCGATAATCTGTACCGCAATAATGGCGTATGATTATTAATGAAAAATACACTTTTCCCAGACATTTTCCTGTTAAATTAAGGCAAAGTGAAACGCTGACTAAATATTGAAGTATTTTCTATGGCTTATGTAAGAGAAATTGGAAGGAATGGTATACTTAACTCAGGCATATGGTCAAGGCACAGGGTATCGAACCAAATAGAATCAAATCGATACAGGTGAACTTGGATATGACGGACCACTGTACGACAGATTTTTGCATATGACGGACGATATGCTTTGTCCCAGTCCGATGCATATCAAGTATTCGTCATATGTATACGACAGATTTTGCATATGACAGACCAATTTTCCTGGTCCCATTGAGTCCATCATATCCAAGTTCACCTGTATATCGGAAAGTGTATAGAAATTAATCAAATAGTAAAAAAGGGATATCAATGACATCCCTATAAATAATTGTCCCCTACGAACACATTACGGTGTATCGAATCGTATCGAATCAAAAAATATATCAATTAATCGAATCGATAAAATTTCATATCAATGACATCACTAGTAATTGCACAGTCAACATTATTTTTCAACCAATTGCTCAATGTCCCTCAATCGAGCAGAGAATACAAGCAAGTGGACGTCAGACGTGTTCTTTTGAATCGAGGGCTTGTCCAACAGTGACAAGCCAAGACCATCAGGATATTTCCTACCAATAGCAGTCCAGACTTGGCTCCTGCTTTCCAAGTCATCTTCTCAGAGATCGTACAAAACTTATCTCTTCCAACTGAGTTTACTGGAAGCTGATCCTAAACCAGTTATCACACAGCAGACTAACCCGTTCTTTGGAAATTGAATATACTAGGTGCATGTATTTGGTACATGAGAGAATAGAATAACTGTGATATACCAGAACACTTCCCTGCAACCCCTTATGGATTACATTATTCTCCCGATCCTTTCAAATATTCACAAACTTCTTCTCAGCAAGGTGCACACTTAACTAGCATCATCTATATACAGTTTGGCAAAGTGTCCTGAAAAATATATACCTGTCTTATTGTTTAAAGGCAAACCCTGTTATAATAAAAAAAATTCTGCTCTAAGTTCACCCTCAGAAAAACAAACAAAGATTTTTATGTGTAGACTCTTCACAGCGGCCAGTCATAACAGGGACTAGGTATATATTAAATAATGCATTATTTTATATCAAGTAATAGGCCTAGGATAATCTTCATCATTTCTTCTCCTTGTCTTTTATCTCTTTGTTTACATTTTTAAAGCCTTCTTTAAGCTCATCTGAAAAAGTCTTAGAGAAGTTTTTTGCCTTGAATTCCAGCCTCCGCCCAAGATGTGATGCTTCGTTCTGCGCCCTTCCAACTGCATCAGACTCTTTTATTTCTTGGCCTAAAGATTAGAAAGCAGCACATCAGGAACATATAAATTGATATCAATAAAAAAATCTTCAATTAAGAAAATATCACAATATAATTATGTAGCTACCACTCTCCTTATTTCTATATATTTGATAGAGCCAAATGATTCTCTCCTATGTTGGCCCTTATCATATAGAGGCTGGATTTTCAGTACAGGTGAACTTGGATATGACGGACCACTGTACGACGGATATTTGCATATGAAGGACGATATGCTTGGTCCCAGTCTGATGCATATCAAGTATTCGTCATACGACAGATTTTGCATATGACGGACCAATTTTCCTGATCCCTTTGAGTCTGTCACAACCAAGTTCACCTGTAGTCAATAAGTTGTGATCTATTCAAATAGCTTATACATAAATTAAGCTCATTCGAGAAATATGCAAAACCTCCGCAATATTTGAAATCAAAATGATTTTTATTAAAGCTCTAAGAAACAATTTTACAAGAAATGTTTTAGCATGTCATTAATTCTGAAAGCAGACATCTCTTAATTGTATCAAATATTCTCTAATATAAAACTTAAACTAGGTGCAGACTTTGAATGCCTTGCATGGAACTAAACATTAAGAGCTTTCAAGTATTCTGACTCAATATACTAAAGCTCTCAGAGTTATTTTGTGGTAAAACACATACCTAACAGTCTTCCCCTATGGTACAGGTATGCAGTTAATTGTGCAGCTCTTCTGATTGGGTAGGACTCTGCAAGCTGAAAATCAAGAAAAACACAATTACAAGGATCTTAATATTGGCTGTAAATAGTCAACATGCTATGGAATCAATACATGATATATAGAACCCATCTCATCTTGTGTAATCTATACATAGGGACCATCCCTGAAGGATTCCTATTTTCTTAAGGCAGGGCTTAAGCTAGAAATTTGTTAATGATGTTGGAAACGGGCAATCATTCTATTATGGATGTCTCCTTTGAGGTGGCAGCATCATATTCAAATAACAAAATACTCATTAATAAAATGAAATGAATGGTATATTAGAGTGATGTCCTAGCCTGGTGAAACTTTGAAAAAAATTGTTTGAATTTCACTTTTTCAAAGGTTTATCACTGTTTGCTTTTCAAGGATCAGATTGTACAAAGTCTTTTTAGGCGTCAAGACTCAAGAGCCCATGTTATATAGGATTTTTTTGATGCATGTTTTCATGTTTCCTGGACAAAAGTTGCTCGAAAAAATACTCCCAATTTTCTCTTGTGCATCCAAATTTGACATATTTATCATATTTTATCTATGAGAGCAAAATAAACCAAACCTCTGAGTTTCAGGCCATGCGGACAGTCAGGGATATGTAGTAAAGAAAACTGTTTCTTATATGGAATTATATATAACAGAAGTTACTTGGAAAATGATGTCCAATTCTGGTGCGAAATCAAAAGAAAAGATTGTGAATGAGCCATTCATATACATATGTGATTGAACTTACTTAAATTATACTATAATATGTTTGAATTGTTGAGGGACAAACTTTAAGATATATTGACATTGTTTACCTTTTCAATCACATGTGGATGGTTGGCCAAATATCTGAAAAAAAGATACAACACTTACATGTAGATTGCAGCAATAATATTCACTATTAAAGAAAGTTAATGGGTGAACAGAAAGAAATGAGAGTAGGGAAATCAAGGTGACAGCGAGGCACTTAATTTGAGCCCTATGTAATAGTAATTTAAAGAGTTAAGAATTATTTGGTAGGGTTGGGAATTGGTTGCAATTTCATGATTGATAATCAGTTGTAGCCAACCGATCTATTTATTCTATTATCCCTCATAATAGGTTCTTCGCTCTTTTTCAGTAATTTGGCACTAGAGGTCTATAGCGTAAAACTAAGTGATAGTCTAAGACAATTGCTTGCTATTAGCACCCACTAGTAGCAGTGTTTTTGAAGCCTAGTTCCATTGCAAGAAAGCTGACAACTTGCCGGTCATTTAGTTCTATTTTTCGTCGCTAAGTGTCACCTTTTACAATTGTTATCAATTGTCAGTTTCATAATCAATAAATCAGTAAAAAAAAGGCAACCAATCGATTATCGATTATAATTGATGATCGGCCCAACACCATCATTTGGGCATTGTCATCAATGGACGACAAGAATTAAGTACATGTAGATATAGATGATAAATATGGCAAGAAGTAAATATGATCAACATTGGTGTGGTGTAGCAGTAACTCTTGATCTCAAGCGAGAGTTCTATGTACAGAGATACCTGCCCCCCCACCCCCTTTAAAAGGCTTTATGAACATAGATAAACCTAAAAAATAACCAAGTCATACCTCAAATCATACTTCAAACCATCGTGATTCTTGAGAGAAGCTACATAGCTCATATAAGTGCCTGTAGGTGTTCTAGATAGTAGATACAACACTCAGCTAAGCCTTAGCCAAAGTTTAGATAAGTGACCTCCAATCAACCAGTGCCAATGGAGTATTATTTACTGTAATTTCATCATGAGTATTCTCTTCAAAAGCTTAATAAAAGATCTATACTTTATGTTTTTCATTATGATACATACCTCATGATAAACCTGAGTGGCATATTGGATCTCTTTTGGATCAGCTAAAATCAGCTGAAGAAGGATATGTGAGGACCAACAGCATGACACAGTTAGTGATCAACAACATGAAGTTTACGCAACAGCTACCTACGCGAAAAACTTTCAGTACCGGGAAGGAGCAGTTGAGCCAGTGAATGTTTGTTAGGAGTTTGTTCTTATAAATGAAGATGTTTTGCCTAAGACTATTTCATAATTAATTAAGTTTAATTCAAAACACCCAGGTGAAAAAAGTAAGACAATTATAAAGTTGAATACCTATTTTTTTTTTATTAATTTATTCATTATTATTTATTTATTTATTATTATTATCATTATTATTATTATTATTATTGTTATTTTTTTTGGGGGGGTGCCTAGACGAAGACATATGCACTATATTTTCCCTATTCATTTTTATTTCATATTTTGGGAACTTGCATTCAGGTCTCTAGTATTTACATTTTACAATATATTTGATTTAACAGTTAAAATGCTTGGTATTCATGCCAATATATGTATAACCTAATGTGTGCAATATCAGAGATTTTGATTTAGAATGAACTTCTCTGGCAATATGAATAGGTGTAAACGGGCGTGTGCGTTTCACATTAGGATGTTAACCCAACAACTTGGGGTTGTAGCAGTAGGGAGTTCCAGCTTAAAGTCAGAGTTCACTACGTTGCTTGAGAAAGGAATACTTTATGGCGGAAATGTCAAGTGGTAGTGTATGAGTGATAAACAGTTTTGGTTAATAATAGAAATTAGAATTTTTTAAATTTGTAAACATTTTTGGCTAATAATAGAACCTGGATGATTTTTCCTCATCTCTTTTGATTTTATTGTCACCACAGACCAAACGTTACATTGCACTCTGTGTGTCTCCATGGCAATTTTACTACTGGAAGTGGCAAGGAGGAAGCAGAGATATCAGCTTCGCTAAGGCATTCACCTCTATGTCAATCTTTACTTTCCAACCTTATCTCTCCCGAGATGTTTCCAGAATGCTTGTCATATTTCTTAGAAGTCTGCATTATGTAGTAAAAGGAAGTAAACCCAGTAAAATTTGATGATTTTTAGAGAAACCCAAAGAAACATACACAAAAGAAACAAATTGCATTCACATTATGCTCGTGTACATGTATCTCTAATAATTTATCTATATTCCTAAAACTAAATTGCAATATGGAGCTGTTTTTCCAACCATTAATTACAAATATGCATACAGGTTTAAGAAGTTGTGAGCCAAAACCCCTAAGTCACTTTGTTACATATGTTGCACTAAGAACGTTATGTCACATGGCAGGCCTGGTGCAGGGGTGAGACACGTCAAGCAGTCATTATGCATTGGACTCACATACCTGTCAACTCAGCTTACTGATATTTATCAATATCAGGAATGAACATTCCTGTCAATATTTATAAAGTGAAAATATATACTCAAATACTGAATTTGAAGGAATATGCAGCCTGCGCCCCAGTGCAAATTTCACAGTGATGTCCAATACACCGCGCCTGCCATTATCTGTCTATATCGGTACTCAAGAGTTGTTTAGATTATTTTCATTTAGAGAAGTCACATGACCTGGGAAAATGGCACTTGTGACGGCTGACTGGAATCCTCTTGGAGATGTTTTTTACAGGTCAGTCGGAGAAAAACGAATGTGGCATTTAAATGTTGTCAAGATATGATATTCGTAATCAATACTATTATTTGGTAGAGACTATGCAAGGGTAGGGTCTCAAAATCAGGTCGTTTTAGAATTATTATTAGTCTGATATTATTGTGTTTTCTCTATTATCGCTCATAATAAGAAACTGTTTTTATTTACATTTTTATTTAAGTTCATGATCACTTATTTTGAGCCTAAAACTGATGTATTGACTTCATTTTTGCATCAAATTTCCACATCTAAGTATGAATTTGTATCCAAATGAACTTTTTTGGTACTACTTCAGTACTTGGAATAAGTGCCACTCCCCCAAACCCTCAGTCTCATTGCAATTAGATCGAGCATCTCTATCGTCGGATATGGCTTCGTTGTTTACATTCTGACGTGATTGGCCATACCCACGATAGAGAAAAGTCAATGCAAAACTTTTCACCTGCGCCCTAAAAACTTGGCGCGGACATTTCCATGCCAGTCTGGCCACCCAAACCAACTGAATTCGGTTCCTACCTTGTTAGTTTCCCTTGTGCAGCTTTTACAGCACTCAAATTCGCCAAGAGTGAGAGAAATGAGAGCTTTTTGGCGTGAGGTGATAACCTCTATGTCAATCTTTACTTTCCAACCTCATCTCTCACTAGATGTTTCCAGAATGATTGCCATTTTTCTTCGAAGAAGTTTGGATGCATTATGTAGCAAAAGGGAGTAAACCCCGTAAAATTTGATGGTTTTTGGAGAAACCCAAAGAAACATATGCAATGAAACATTCAGTTGCTCCAGTTTGGTCTGTGGTGACAATAAAATCAAAAGAGATGAGGAAAAGTCATCCAAATTCTACTTTAGCCAAAAATGTTTAAAAATATTTTTTTTCTTAGTTCTATTATTGACCAAAAATAGAATGCATTGTAAATTCCCATGGACTGTCTGAGTGTTGTCTAGCTTTGCTCGCCCTCCAAGCCATGCTTCCTCATATTATTATGTGTGTTTTTACTGCATCATCTGGGAGGGTGTAGCTATGCACTTATCCAATAGCGCCATGTGTTTTGGGGTCCCTGTATGGATTTCTAGATGACGTCACACTCACGCTATTGCTGCTATTGCATGATTGCGAGCATCGCGAAAGGCCTGCAACCTTTCTGAGCTTTTGCGTGGACCGTTTCCGGTTTTGAATGTAGTTTAAGTAACGACCAATTATATTGACAATCGGCAATGACGTGATATAACAAAACTGCTTTCATTGGATGAAACGTGAAATGATCACATGTCTGATGTCATAATTCGCATAATTACCTGTCCAATGTTTAGGATAACTGGGCCAAGTTATGGATTTCTTACGAGAAACAAGATGGCTGCCACCATTGTTCAATAGAAAGGGAGACTCGGACGGCTGTTGCGATGCAAACAATTGATCAATTGTCAACATACATACATACATGTGTATGTTGATAATTATCAGAATAATGAATATGATAAAAAAAATAATGATATTGTTCCTGTCTCTAATTGAATTTTTGCCAATTTACGGCAAGAGTTCTATTTGACGAGGTGATGAGTAGCTGACAGCAACATACCGGCATAGCGAGATACTCACTCGTAGCCGTTCCGAAACTTCTGCCAAGTTATGGCCGTAAGATGGCCGCCGAATGTTTGTATTTTTTAAGTTAATGTTTTGTTCAATAGATGGCGATGTAGAACTCGCGAAATAAAGTACACGCAAAAAATCGACTTTTCGCGAAATCTTTGTAGCGCGATATATACCTATTCTACAGTATTCAGATTCCAATTGAAACTCCTTTCGCTGAGCATCCGCATAAACCAATATGAAGCTAGTGTATAATTTCCAGAATTACAGGTTAGCTGAAGCTCTCTGCATATATTTATTTTCACATGATTTCTCTCATTGCAGGAAGTTTGAGCTGTATTCCATGGAATGGATGGCCCAGGTAGATTTAGAGAAATTTATTGTTGCTGCTGCACCTTATGGAGGACCAGTAGGTAATGCACATTATCTTTTACTTAAATATCTGTTTTTGAATAACTTTATATATTCTTATATTTACTCATGTTTGCTGCTCATTCTGGTGTATGAATGGCTATGTCATGTGACTATCAGTGACAATCAGAGATACCCAAAGAAAGAAATTCTATGAACTGTAGAAAAAGAAGTAAAGTAAGGCAAGGCTCTTTGTTATCTTTTTCACAAATCATATCAAGCTCATCCTGTCTAATGCTTATCTAAATATTAATACTATTGCCTGTATGAGCCAGTATATGGATTGAACTCAAATATTTTGTACAATGATGCTGATTATATATGTTTATGGCATTATTCTGTATATTTTTTAATATGAATACTTTTTTGTCACTAGCACTCATAAGAGATGAGAACAAAGTTGTTCGTGTCCAGTCTTCCTCGAAACCTATCATCTTCATTTACTCGGCTGTGGGTCGAGAACTGGCCACTATTCGGGTGAGTATGTGTATTTGTTTGGTTTAGTGGTAACTAATGAATAACTAATAAATGCCAGCTGAGGGATGATTGACCAGACAATACTTGGCTCTGCACTGACCTTTACCAAGCTATCAAATATCAAATGTTTCACTTAGATATCTATGAATCCTACTTTAATTTTCGTGGGTTCCCATTACGTGGGATACACACTATTTCACCGCTCGCTCATTTTCGCTGGTCGTATCCAACGCCAATCAGCAGCCAGTATGCTAATTTTATGCCCATTATCGTTCGGTAGAGGGCCATTACCTATTCATATTCCTGGCAACTTTGAATGGGCAAAACTCGATTATTGCACAGCTATGATCGTTTTAAAGTGTCTTACCTTACTAATATTGTGATGAATACCAAGGTTACCATCTTTTTTAAAACTATATGTGGTTATAGTCGCTGTATTTCGTGTGCGACTTTCGTGATCATCACTCTTCGTATCGTCCGTATACGTCATCAAATCACGTGTCGCGCTTCGCGGAATTCCATGCGGCCGTGGGATTTCCCTTCGTGGGGCATCCTCCATGTGTTTAGATCCGCCATTTTGAAAACGGCAGATTTTGCGGTCACCTCTCTGCACTTCACACGATCCAAATAAATACTTCCCGTGGTTGGATCGTAATGAATAAAACATTTCCTGAAAGCCAAGACACATATCTATCTACCAATGTCAATTTTATATTTGTTTATTTGGCGATTAATATAATAGAGTCATGATTCGAAATAGGTGCATTGCTTACGGCCAACGGATTTCAAAATCGAATTTGCCGTAAATACTTAACAGTGCCTGACAACTGGTGTTGGAGTGTGTTGACCATCATGTTTGAAGCCTTCGAAAAAGGCTATAACTGATGGTACAACACAAAATAAAGACACCATAAGGAGGACAACAAGGTAGGCAATCGATATATGTTTTTATTTTTATTTCAATTGTAGATTTTTACTGCTCTGGGAATTTTAGCTCTGTGTTGTTGCGCCTGAAAGTTGGCGAACTTGGGAGTGACAAAATGGCGGCCACAAATCTACACTTGCTTTTTATGTTCAATCGTTGATTTGTGGTGCAAAACATGATCGGTTCTAAACAGAAATTACATGTATCGATTTAGGAGGTTTCAATTATATTAGATATCAATGTTTTACAATTAATATTTTCTATTTTCATTTGTTTATAGCGCTCTAACTTTGAGGTAGTTGATCTTTTGGAATTCCTTTTGAAGCGCTTTCAGAATTCGTTTCTGGCTAAGACTTATTTGCATTCCCTTTGCTTTAGGATTGCTCATGATAAATTAAAACAAGGAAACACACATTCTGGCCAAGACTTATTTGCATTCCCTTTGCTTTAGGATTGCTCATGATAAATTAAAACAAGGAAACACACACTAATTTTCATATTATATATCAGTTTTTAATAAGCATTCTAAATATACCATTTTCGAAAAGAAATACTTATGTGCAACTTGAGGCATTTTAAATACCTGATTTTTCATTTATTTTAAATCAAAATCAGCATGCTCTCTGCAAAACCTTAGGTTTACACTGATCAGACATAATATATTCTAAAAGTAATACCTACAAAACAAACATAATTAAAAAGAATAAGAACAGTAGTTTCAGGCAGTATTTTTTATTTCAGATTTTTTGTATGATATTTTGCCTTTTATGGCTGGAGAGAGTTACAACCCCCTGACAGCGCAACAGCAATGCAACATAATTTGTTGCAAAAAAAACAATCCAGTTTGAGGGACAAGCCCCCGTCTGGCAATTCAGCGTGTTAAGGGTTAATGGCGATTGCCATGTTACATACAATGACATTATTTCATTCTAAGAGTTCATTTGCCTGAAAAGTCTATTTGCACATTTATGATATTCTGGGTGCTGGCGAGATACTGCGTTTTGAGAAACCCAGATTTCGAACTCCCCCTTTCTTTACAATAATTCCAGTCATTTTTCAGGTGTTCTGCATCATTCTGTAATGGCCAAATTAGCCACCAGTAGTATAAGGGTCAAACCTTTTATTATTTTTCATAGGTGATCGGACAAGTCTGTAAATGTCATCCTGCAAGAGCAACATCATAATGCAAATAAAGAACATGGGAGGACGATTTTCGGAGCAAGAAAACAACTTCTATTCAAAAATGTTTCTGTTTTTTCTTTATTTATCGACATAGTATTTACATCTGTGTCAGATCACCAGGTGTTACTGGAGACGACTTGGTAAAAAGCAGATATTCATTATTCTATCAGTTCAACGTGGCTGTTATATATAACATAACATCACTGAACGACCGACTCAAGTTCTCTAAAGTAGTGGTGGTAGTCAGTTTAAGTTTTGGAGAATCTTCTCTCCAAGATAAAGAGCTAAATTTCCTTTAAATGACATTGACATCAGGGCTCGAAATTAGCTGGAGCCGGAAGCTCCCTTGAATTCTCCTTCAGCTCCCTCAAATTTCTACAGGGAGCCCAAAGATGAACTGTTCTCTATACACAACAACTTTAACCCTTCTAAAGATACTTTCGTCCAAAACTCAAGGATGCAAAGATTTTAAGCCCTGTCATGTAGGTAGCTCTCACTGAGTACTGTCAGATGAGTACCGATGTGCCAGGATTTAAGTCTTTTTCAGCTATTTTGCATCGTTTTGTATTGGCAAAATTAGCCACCAGCAGCATAAGGGTCAAGTAGCTTTTGAACATGCAATTGGGCTCCATGGCACGTTAATTTCGAACCCTAGACAAACTCCATTCCTTCCCTGTATCAAGGTGAAATCTATTCAGGATCATGACATACTCTTCCCAGAAAACCTGTCCTTTAACCAGCTCTTCCTTGAAGAAAACCTACATGCAAATAGTTCCAGCCTAACCTCCTGACCAATGCATGCCCAATGGCACAAGTGGTCTTACAGAGTGGATAAGCAGATATCTCTTCAATTTTGTTAATGAAAAATGAAATGTCTGCCTCCCCTTCCACGAAGTATCGATCGCTGAATTATTCTTGAATCAAAAGTTGTCTTAATTAACCATCGCTATATTTGTGGTTGTCATCCGACCATATGGGCAACCAGAGCAGAATGGGTTAACCCTTGTGATGCTAAGGCTACTTTTGCCAAAGGCACAGCAACACAAAAAATTTGAAAACCATACAAAACACTGTCATGTTGGTATTCATATAAAAGCTCTTGCTGAGTACTATTAGATGAGTACCCATGTGCCAGGGTTTGAGCTATTTTCAGCTTTATTCCCATAATTTAGTATTGACCTAATTAGCCCCCAGCAGCCCAGGGGTTAATGGCGGCCTATGCCTCCTATTCTACACCAATCACAATACTGCAAGTATGACAGGCATAGCTGTGACACGTGGAAGACAAGAAGAATGCGCAAATCAATTGACAATCTCGTCAATTTTCGCCCACCTTCAGAATCTGTTTCAGCATCGACCTTCTCAGGACAATGCCACAAAGGAGAGCTATGACAAGAGATTTGTCGACGTGTTTGATGACACCTGGTCCAAGAGTTTTCGTTGTTCATCATTGGTGATAAACTGCGCCTGCAACGTGTGCTGCGGCGACAACGTCATATTTGGAATGGCTGATTGTGCGACAATGGGGATCGTCAGCGAGACCGGCTGCATGGTCTGCATCTTCCCCGCGGCGGCCGCATGCTTTGCGGCAGCACCGGTGGCGACCCCTTTTGGCTGTATCTACAACTGCTGCAGCTGGCCCGCGCTGAAGACCTGATTGGCGTAGACTTGGTGGAAGTTGTTGGTGGTGATGAGACTGGAGGCCGGAGACATGGAGAGGTTAAAGGTCGTGGCCAGCTGCTGCGGGGTCGCGGGAGCGGCGGCGCTCAGCGATTGCTGCGAGGCCAACTGCTGCTGCTTCTGAAGATTCCCAAGAGTCTTTTGGTAGCTGCTGCGGGCTGTTGATATAACATGTCAAATATTTGTAATTGTCTTTATTAATCCATTGATAAACAAATTAGCATATTAATTAGATAAAGTACCTTGACCAGAGAAAATACATGCTAACATTGAACAATACATAACATACAATTTTATTAAGAAATAAATGTTCAGAAAAGACCTAATTTATTCTGACAAAAGGAACCCACAAGCTGACGCTGACAGCGTCTCTCTTGTTAGATGTTCAGAATTATACCTGTTGACATAAACTGTTGAAAGCTGACCTGAGAAAAACATAGGATCAAAATAGGATCAGTGTTTTTAACCAAATTTCTTTGGCCTATCCGCACAATTAACAGAGGATTGAATGATAAATCTTTTATCTAGGCAATCAAATAATTCCCTCTTTTATCAACAATCATAACATTTTTAGATACCAATGGCATTAAACAAGAAATGATTTATGTAATTTTTATCGCAAACAAATCTTTAAGTAGGTGTTGTGAACAAGTTAATTTAGGCGGGTGGATTGGACTAAAAGTGATTAATTATATCATATTATATTTATTATATTGGGTGAATAAGATTATTCTATTTTCCAGTGGAGCAGTGGTCGTGTTCTGCAGCTGGGATGGACCTGTACGGAGGACTTATTGTGTATACAGGATGATGGCAGTGTTTTGGTGTATGATATTTTTGGCAACTTTAAGAGGGCATTTGGAATGGGAAATGTAAGTTGAAATTAATTGCAGGTGTAATTTCATTATTTCAAGATTCTCTCATTAGTTCAAACTTCATCATGGAAATTTTCCCAATGGTATCTATGCCTTATCCCTATGTACTGGTGTCTGCTGCATTGTTTTTCATTTGCTTTTTTGCATGAGAGATGGAAATGGTAATTGGATGGTATATTACAAATAGTTATTTAATGTAACCTATAAACTGACTGCAAGCATTGTGGTATTAAGGGTTCCATCATATCAACTGAATACTAACTGTTCTTGCCTGTGACACCCAATAATGGCATGACCATTTGAGTCACATCATTTTGGAAAAAAAAACATTTAGAGGAACATACTAGAGGAGAAATGTTGATTAAAACCCAATCCACAACTCTCCTGAAATGATTTCTTAACTTACGCCAAATTTGAAAGTGGTGTTGAAAAGTATCTTAGATTAAGGAGACCTGAATGCATTAACTAGTGAACCTTCTAAATTTAGTATTACCATTGTCAGTTTCCACATACTTTTCAGACTTCTTTCCCAAAAGAATACATACTCTGAACTCCTGTTTCTGGCCCAGCAGTAGCTTAATTGTCCTCCAATATGTATCTGTATTTGTTTCAGGAAGCTAAAGAGACCAAGCTGATTGAGTGTAAAGTATTTAGCAGCTTCAATGGCACAGGGATTGCTGTTTTGACCAGCACCTACAGGATATTTGTAATCAACAATGTGGATGACCCCAGACTGAGGAGAATGGCGGAGGTGCCAGGTAGGTAGGGCTGTGCTCATCAGCCATTTTTTTGCGATCCAATTAATTGTCTAATTTTTCTCGATGTCGATTTTCTCTATTCGATTCTGTCGCGCGCGGTAGTGCTTGGAAAAGTGTGGTGGGTGCCAGACCAGCACCATGTAAAATACATTGCGTGGCCCTCTCCACACTTTTCCAAGTACTACCGCGCGCGATAGTATCTATCGTAGTGCAGTTTCAATGCCGGCCGTCTGTGGCCGGTTCAGCGCCACGGTCTTTTTAAAGAATAGGGTAGGCTCTTTTGTATTTTTGGGGTAGGGAAAACAATGGAAAACGTATCAAGTTCGGCAATCGATGTCCTCTCATGTTGAACATCGATCTTACGACTTTGCCGATCCATCGATGTTGTGCCTATCGAGCCCAGCCCTACAGGTAGGGACAGGTATTTTTATCAACCCATTCATCCATGCAAAGACTTGACTAGTTTGATGCTTCATATGGAAATAGATTGTAGTAATACTTTTCAGAAATCAACCAACACTTCTACCAATATTTTGCGAGTTTTTCCAGGATATCTCAAAAGTGTGATAGTGATACAGCCTTTGCATATATATTATCTCAGGTTAGGTCCTACTCATTTTAATTAAATACATAGCCCCTATGCCATTCCAAGGCTTCATAGACAAGTTCTTAAAGATTTTCTTCACTATAGCCCTCATATCTGTATAAACTGAACACCTACAGGACACTTTACTGTGTTCTACAATCAGATTTTCAACCAATACTTATCATATTTAACCTCTAGTTGGAATACAAGAAACTGTGTTAATATGTATTTGTTTCACATATAGTTTTAATCTTTCATCCTCTTTAGGTTTGGAGAGACCGCCTAGCTGTTGGGCCATCATCAACCACGAGCGCCAGTCCCGAGCACTGGTGGCTAAAGAGAATGATTTGATTCACCTATTGTTTTATCCTCTTTAGGTTTGGAGAGACCGCCTAGCTGTTGGGCCATCATCAACCACGAGCGCCAGTCCCGGGCACTGGTGGCTAAAGTGAATGATTTGATTCACCTATTGTTTTATCCTCTTTAGGTTTGGAGAGACCGCCTAGCTGTTGGGCCATCATCAACCACGAGCGCCAGTCCCGAGCACTGGTGGCTAAAGAGAATGATTTGATTCACCTATTGTTTTATCCTCTTTAGGTTTGGAGAGACCTCCTAGCTGTTGGGCCATCATCAACCACGAGCGCCAGTCCCGGGCACTGGTGGCTAAAGAGAATGATTTGATTCACCTATTGTTTTATCCTCTTTAGGTTTGGAGAGACCTCCTAGCTGTTGGGCCATCATCAACCACGAGCGCCAGTCCCGGGCACTGGTGGCTAAAGAGAATGAACTCTACTTGTTAGACCACGGTGGTCAGTTCCAGGAACAGGTAAGCCCACTTCTCTTTAACCCTTTAATGAGTTATCCAGAAATTGTTGTCTGGATCTATGATACTTTTAGTAACAATTTTGAAATTAAGAATAAGTATTTATTTGAATGAGAGTTGTTTATAGTGCTTTGAATAACATGTCTTCTTCAAATATATTTTCATCATGCCTGCTAGGTTTTTGGCTGCTGTGCGCATTAATATATTGACCCATTTAAGTCTCTATTGTCCCAAAACCCTGTTTTTTTGGTGATATCATTCTGACAAAGGTATATTTTGTAAAATATTTGAAGGTGTTTATTAGGTCTCTTCATACACATCTCCTTCAAATGTGTTGTTGTAAGTTCATGTTTCATCACTGAATCTATTGCTAAAAGTGCCATGGCCCCAGACAAAAATTCTCAAGTGTAACTTTAAGCACAAGTGACTTAGTGACCTACTCATACCTACAGAATCCAAAAATGGCTGGGGCTATTTTGACAAGTTAAAACAGGTTTTAGAAAATATTTGCAGGAGAAATATCAGTTAGAAATATTGTGGTTTGTTGAATGTTTGAAAGTTAACTCATCTTTCAAACAGAGAAATTTATTATGTGCCTTTCCACAATTTCAGCACCCTTCCATAACGGCATCTGTGACTTCCTATATAGAGATGGCTGTCTCCTTCAATAACAAGTACCTAGCACTATTCACAGATACAGGGCTACTGTGGATAGGATCTTCAGATTTACAGGTAAAGTATTCTATTGTTCATCACATATATAAACAATGAATACATTCAGCCAGTACCTAGCACTATTCACAGATACAGGGCTACTGTGGATCGGTTCATCAGATTTACAGGTAAAGTATTATATTGCCCATCACTTATATAAACAATGAATACATTCAGCCAGTACCTAGCACTATTCACAGATACAGGGCTACTGTGGATCGGTTCATCAGATTTACAGGTAGAGAAGTCTATTGTTCATCGCTTGTATAAACAATGAGCACGATAAACAAGTACCTAGCACTTCTGATATACAAAAGACGTGTGTGTGATGTGAATATGAAATAGTGCTACTATTTGTCATATACAGATCAAGAGTATAGTAACCACAAATAAGGACTTAAAAAGTTGTTTGTTTTCAGAAGTGTATTTTCCTGCTTTCCAACTCCCAATCAACATTAAGCGCAGGAAACACACATTTTTTGTAGAAAAATAATTCATAAAATAATTAAAGAATTACCTACCCTATATTTTTAGCTCCATTACAGGAAGCAAATATTCTTTTAGGCCTTACTTACTCACTTTTCACAGACACAATGCATCTGTTGGGAGAGTCCAGGTACTCACATTCAGATAAATGCATATAAAGTATGTACCCTGGTATTCTCCAATTAATACTGGTATATGAGAACATGAAAGTGAGAAATTGATATGCTGAGATGTTAATGATTTGTACAAAGTTGTTTGCATTGTAATATCTCTGTTGAGAGATAAGTTCAGTGCTGGTTTGGTGCCTATTTTAATGTTTGTTGCTACTGATATATACAAAGAAATGTTTTTCTTATTTCAGAAAGTTTACTGTGAATTTGATACTAAATGTCCAACAAGGCCCCAACAGTTGGTATGGTGAGTATAAGTTTAGAAGTTTCAAGTTTTACATTAAATTTTTACTTTAAATCTCAAATGTAAGAGTGTTGATTATATAACCCATTCATGGTCAGAGATACTCTTAAAATTGTCACCTGGATCTTTGAAAATAACTCAGAAATAATGCAGTTGTTATTTCTCCTTCAATTCTTTTAAAAAGGGAGCTTTGTTTATTAAGATTTACCCAAAATAGTAAGACCTTTTTGTGACACCATATGGATAATGGACTTTGCCTTAAAAATTGGTAATGCTTAAGATGCATTTAATGTATAATTGAACTTAAATTGTAAATGTATTGCAATACTAGTATTCCATTTTTCACGACTAAAACTAATCAAAGGCTATTAGGCCTGTCACCATCTGCAGTCGGTAGGCCTATTTTGGCCATTACGTGGATAAGTTGGTTTATGACTTTTTAATGTGATTAAAGATATCTTGAATTTCTAACTCAGGTGTGGCACAGGTGCTATAATTGGTTATTGGGAGAACATTCTGTTGATGGTGGGGCCGGGGAAGGATTGGGTCAAGTATAGCTATGACAGCCCCGTTTTCCTCGTGCCTGAACTGGACGGTCTAAGGATCTTGGGGAACTACACACATGAGTTCCTACAGAAAGTGCCAGGTGAGTAGATATTGACACAGTCATGGATTATCAAACCTACCAATAGTGGTAGTGTAAGACAGATATTCTTAGTTAACAGGTGAAATATTATCTATTGTCTTCAGGGATGATAAATGAATTGCGCTGATCTCTTTATTCAGGGGATCTCTTATATAATATATTAGTTACCCATTTCATACTCTGTGCCATAGCTGGGGATTGATTAAGTAAGTAAATAGCTCTATATATGATATTGTGAAGGTTCAACTTACATCCAGCTCATCCAAAGACATATTAATAGAATGATAGGTGATTGTGTCTAAATGGGGTTATACAATGTATCCTAACTCTACTACTACAGCATCATTGTATCTTAAATTTGTTACATTGTACATATATGTATTTCATAGGTTACATTTTTGGCACAGTATCAAATTGATTATACTTTTATACCCTACTCCTCTGTTTTCCTTTAAGTTTCTAACCATAGCCCTGTGAGCAATGCTGCATGATGTTTCCAGAGTTCCAGAATGATCTTTGTGTTTTCTCATCTTCAGGAGTTGTTGAGGATATCTTTAAGATCACGTCCATCGCGCCGGGTACCATGCTGTACGAGGCGTTGCGGGAGTTCCAGAATGATCTTTGTGTTTTCTCATCTTCAGGTGTTGTTGAGGATATCTTTAAGATCGCGTCCATTGCGCCGGGTGCCATGCTGTACGAGGCGTCACGGGAGTTCCAGAAGGGCAGTCAGCGGGCGGATGAGTACATCCGGTTGATCAAGGATAAGCTGGATGTGGCGGTGGAGCAGTGCATCCAGGCGGCTGGGGAGGAGTACGAGGCAGCAACGCAGAAAATGCTGCTACGGGTGAGAAACATTCACTATAGGTGTCAAGTCAAATGTAGCAATGTTAGCGAACAACGCGTTTTTTAAGAAATTAACAAACAGCAGGTATGTTTTGAAAATCTTTAAATAATCTTTAAATAATGACTCTGTTAATGGTGTGTGTATGAACAATATTCACATTTTATGTTTGAAAAAGTTCTAGATACTTAAACGTTGTTTTTGAAGAATGGCTGCTGTTTCTGTGATTTCAGGCGGCCTCGTTTGGGAAGTGTTTTTTGACGGAGAGCAATCCAGAAGTGTTTGTGAACATGTGTCAGATCCTGCGAGTCCTGAACAGTGTGCGAGAGTACACGATCGGCATCCCTCTCACCTATAGCCAGTATCCTTCCTGCCTGATAACCAGGTGACATGTGTGTCAATAGAAAGAAAGGCACATCAGATCAGGGTCTTAGCCAGGAATTAGAAACTGGGTGCTTAAAATTGGCCATTGTAAAAGTTTTGAGTGTCCAAATTTTTAAGGGGGACCACAATATACTTATATTTCAACCATAAACATGTTTATATTTATCAAAATAAGGCATGATATCCTTATACAGGGTCATGGGAATTATATGACAATGAAATAATTCAATTATATGCTTGAGATTGACATTTTATGAAATTCCTCACAAAAAGAAATTGGTGTCCTGAGGGGTGCTTTTTAAGGGTTTCGGTTTCCAAAAAGACACAAAGATGCCCTGCTGGCTAAGACCATGCATCACATTATAACTGTAGGAAATGATAAGTAGTGTTTAAAGGAAGCTGTACTACAATTTTTGTCCAGGAAATGACTCTTTCTGGCTAGGGCTATAAAAATCTTGGATTTTGTAGCACATCTGGTCTGTAAGGAATGGTAGGTTATTAGATGAAGTTCTCTTGACACTTTCCAAATATTTTTGAAATTAAGTAAAATTAAGGGGAGTTTTTAGTTTGGTTTTGGTTGACATTTCTTATTAAGGATTTTCTCTAAAATGCCCTGATAAAAGCAAATATCAGCATCAGTGGTTTAATAGAGGAAACAAAAATGATTTGAATTACCTTGACATTTGACCAGATTACAGCACTTAAGTATGCCAGTTTTGATTGACCGTTTAGTGTTGCGCAGACAGTACTGTATGGCCATCCGGCTGTGCAAGTACCTCAAGATTCCTGAGGCAGAGGGCGCTAGCAGAATCTTGGCTCACTGGGCATGCTATAAGGTCAGTATGTGAATACATCCTTTCTTAGAGAGAGTATTAAAAAGATCTAGTACTGTCCATAGTTACTGACACCTTTGAAACGAGACGTACTGGCAATAAATAACAGGAGGTAATAATTCTTTCAATAGCCAAAAATCTTTTTCAGTACAAGGTTCACAAGCAGGGCCAACCATGATTAAAGACTGGATATCCAAAATTGATCATCAAAAATGTTTTGATGTTCTTTTTTCAAAAGAGACAGTACATATTCAGATTGCAATGGCAATGTTTTGAATTTGTTGTATTGATAAATAAGTAGAGTAAAGTATTATACTATAATTTGTTTAAATTTACTGTTTTATTATTCAAATAACTGTCTTTTATGGAAAAAAAGGATCCTGACCAAAAATGAGTGCCCTGGCATTTGGTTTTCAAGGGTCTTAGCGCTGAGTTGATGCCTAGACACCCTTATGGCAGAGACTCTATTCACAGGACCAGCTTAGATGACCGTTTCCTTTTAACAGGTTGCCCAGACGAATGTTGATGATGAGCAGATAGCTCGTGAGATCGCTCAGAAACTTGGCGACACCCCCGGAGTGTCCTACTCAGAGATATCAAACAAAGCCATAGAGTGTGGACGCACCGAACTGGCCATCAGGGTAAGTTATATTTTGAAGAAATTTGTAGAATGAAATGTGAATGGGATATCTAGGTTTATTTTTGGAAAGAGAATCTGTACAACATATGTAATATAGTAATATTTTTCATTCTTCTGTTATTCTCCATGCTGATAACTATGATATTAATGATAAAATAGTGCATCACTTTTTTAGCATATTATATCACTGCAAGACCACTGACAACAGTACTAGAAGAATCACAAATGATGCTCTTGTGAAAGCAAAAAGCACATTACAAAGTTTTTACGTCTGCTTTTATTTAGTTGCTGGACTATGAGCCAAAGGCAGCAGAACAGGTGCCATTACTAATGAAAATGAAGAGAGACCAGCTAGCCTTGTCAAAGGCTATTGAGAGCGGTGATACAGATCTAGGTAGTGTATATATACCATTGAATCTCTAACTCTTAACACACTTAAGAATTAAACTGCTCATTTTTTAAGTAAGGCAATTTCTTAAGTGTTTTTGTTTTTGTGATGAACAGCATATACATGTTTTTCTAGTAAATATGTCTGTGATATATTCATCTACTGATAACGTAAGCTTTCTGCACTTAGATATAAATATGCAAGCTGTGCAGTAGAACAGCAGTCATATTAGGAAAGTTATCTGTGCCACTTCATATTGATGTTAACAGCATCAATAGCTAAGAAAAATCAAAAGCAACAACAGAAAAACCTTTAACCCTACTACTATTAGTGGCTTATTTGTTCAAAATAAAACGATGCAAAAAAGCTGAAAAATGTCTAAAACCTTGGCATATTGGTATTTGTTTGAAACTATTGGGCAAGAGCTTTCCAATGAATACCATCATGACAGGGGTATGACAGCTTGATAACTTTTAAACATTTTTGCAGTCTTATTTCTTGGACAAATGTAGCTACCTCAAGGAAATTGTTAACAACAAACAACAACTGTAACAACAACAATAACAAAACAACTTAAACAACTCCAATTTTTTTTTCGAATCTTGACCAGATAAAAAGTTATTTTTCTCCTCTACAGCATGTGTTTTCTGTTTCTGTATTTTCAGTCTACACAGTGATTTTACATTTGAAGGAGAACATGCCTTTAGGTGACTTTCTTATGGCAATCAGAAACCTCCCGGTAGCTCACTCACTCTTCTTACAGGTAATTATTGATTAACCCATGTGGAAGTTACTGTGTGCATTTATTATACTACAAATATGACCTAGGAGCAATGCATGAATTCAGGAAATATTTAAAGAGATGTTGGGTGTCTGACTAACACTTATCCTTCAAATACAGGTGAACTTGGATATGACAGACTCAATGGGACCAGGAAAATTGGTCCGTCATATGCAAAATCTGTCGTATACATTCGACGAATTTTAGATATGCATCGGACTGGGACCAAGCATATTGTCCGTCATATATAAAAATCTGTCGTACAGTGGTCTGTCATATCCAAGTTCACCTGTATCTGCAAAAGGTGTCACAGTAATCCCCAGGATGCCACAGGGATGATTTTTAAGCAATGCCATAATTAAATCATATCTTACCTAGTCTGACTGTAATAATGCCTGGCCTGATAGCCCAGTAGTATTTAAAGGTATTCTCTGACTCCTCACTGTCTCTCACCCCTGCCTGGATTTTTATCCTGGTCGGGATATGTAAGAAAGATGACAGTGACTTGGGGTTAGACAGTGTTTTTGTTGAGTACTATGGTTTCCTCCACCGCCTGACAATAAATAAAATTCCAAATTCCAGAAAAAATGATGATAAACGAAATTCCAAATTCCTTATTCCTGACTGAGTCCTTTATACTGAGGAATCACCATTTTACTTTTGGTGATATCTCTCTAACTCTAAGGAAAGCAGCTATTGTTAAATGTTTAAATGAGATAGGTGATGAGGATCCTGCTATATCCTAGAGATCCTTGATGGAACTGACCTTCATCAAGCCTGTTCCATTGTAGATGTCCATGCATGAAATGTGCTTGATTGGAATAGAGCCGAGTGTAGCAGGGCCTGAAAATGTTGGGTCATTGTTTTAGTTCTCGTTACTTGAAAAAGACATGATATGATATAGATATGAAATGATATAGATTATGATAAAAACTAAAATGTACATGCCCCAAAGCCCTTTTTTCAAAAATTCAATTGCTGGGGCAAGTACTTATGTAGGTGCCTGCTTCAATGATAAGAGACTTCTGTAGGCATTATTAGTGTTCGTCCGATTGTTCGAACAAGCCGAACAGCGTTCGTTTGTGCCTCCGATTATGATGATCGAACGCAATTTCACATGTTCGAACAAAAAAAAGAACATGGATAAAAATTCTATTCAAAGAAATAGCTGGACTTTCAGTAGTCCTGCCTGTCAGAAAATCTGAGAAAAAAAGTTTAGTTACCTATTTATTGCCCCACCAAAGAGGAAACACTGCTGGACCGCTCCAGATCCACCTCTCTGAGCGTGCTGAGGCGATGTTACGATGCCGCCATTGTTGTTGTGGTTATCGGCACACCATAGCGCATGACGCAATTACGCTAGTGTGTGTTGATACCGCTAGGTGTCGCGGTACCTTATGACTAAAGTAAACAGCAATGGCGACACGGAAAACCATGTACACAACTTCGATTATTAATCGGTCATCGGTCGTTCAGATGGACCGATGATCGATCTTGAAAATTGTGACCGATTCCGAACACTAGGCATTATAGCACTTTATTATTTCTACAAGGAGATTTAAATACATATGCACATTATCATTTCAGTATTGCCGTGAGCAGAACAGGAAGATGCTGCAGGATATCTACTACCAGGAAGACAACTTTATAGAGGAGGGCAATTGTAGAATTATCAACAGTTACTCAGAAGAGGTAGGAATCTCTACTATTATTTTAACCCACTTGATAAGGGTTCCACAGACCACTTGTTCAGTGTAGTCTAGTTGGCACATGTTTTTGAAATAACATGGGAATAAGTGTCACTTGACAGCACATGTTTACAGAATTAGTTACTAGTATTTGGTTCTGATTTGCTTCATAAAAAATCTTCTTATGTGTCCCTATTGAGGCTTTTACCAAAATATCATGTTCTTTTTTATTTTTTGGGATGGGGTGTGGCCTTTGAGGAAGTGTTTATATCAAATAGTATACAAAATATCTTAAAAACAAACTACAGAAATGATTATTCTGGAGAATATCAACTGTGTGCAAAATTTGTGTTATGATAATAAGGTGAATTCCATATTTATTTTTTTGTAAAACCATAGCTTGTAAAGTGTTTATTTTGTAATTGGTATCCAGCTATGGCCTTATTTCAGGTGTTCCATATTATCTTTGCATTTTTCCATTGTTCCACCCATAACATTCTCCTGTTTTCCGTTTCAGAGATTTGAGACTCGTTTAAGTGCGTTGGTAGCTGCGCAGGACACTTATGCTAAAGCCCGCTATGACTGGGCTAGCAAGGTAAGATCCATTTCATTAAATCCTTCATGCCTAGAGTTTTATTTTCAAAAAAAGTGCCTTCTGCACCATAGTGACATGCCCCTCTAATTTAGTTGAAGAAAAGAATGGATATGTAGCGAGAGACCAATTACTATATGCGCTATATTGAAGGGCTGGACTCATGCCAGGAGTCACTGATCTGGCGTCAGCGTAAGGGCACGAGTAGGGAACAAGGACCAATCAGGGCTCTCGAATCATTTACATTACAGAGAAACCTTATCGCCAGCATCAACTGAGCATGCGCAGAGCACAAATTTTGGGCTATTATTGACACTGGTTGAGGCTAGCCTATTTAGGTTGTTCGGCTGGTTTCATATCCACTTGTTTTTATTTATCTAAGCTCTATTATACCATACACAAACTCATCTCTTATTCTGTGTTTCCAGCAAACAGAGGACCAAGTGAAGCTGTTGAAGTACCAGCGACGACTGGAGGAAGAGCTGAACCGACCATACTTGGACATGTCCCTCCACCAGACCATACATAAACTCATCATGGAGAATAACCACAAGCTGGCGGAGCAGCTCAGGAAGGAGTTCAAGGTGCCGGATAGAAGGTACATAGTAGGAAGGGGATATCAGTTTAGACACGTATGCAGATAAGGTATATGTATGTAGTGCCACACCTGTGCCCTACCGTCCCATATCAGTAAAACACACCTTCTGTGATCATGTCAAATCATTTGAACAGCCTACAATTGATAGTGACTTCACATCCAGCAAATGAAACCAAACAGAGATTGATAGTAGGCCAACACTAGTAGTATTCCCCTCATATATTTCCCCAGTTATAAAGGTATTCGGTTTATAGTCTTGTATCCACCGAAGCGCTCACACAACCTACCTCCCCTAGCAGGCCTGTACACACGGAAACCTCTTCAATCCCCCGGGGGATATTCCAGAGCAGTTTGCAGCATATATTCGCACAAGCTCTAAGCACTGCTTTATTTATGCTAGGTCTTGCCCAAGGACCAAAGTGCCCCGGCCTGGAATTGAACCAGCGACTCTCTTATTACTTGTCCGACACCTAACCAACTGAGCTACTTTGTCCCTAGTTATGCCTTTGCCTGAAGGATTTCACCAAAATGGGATGTTTAGTTTTTGTTGTGTTGTTTTAGGTTTTGGTGGCTGAAGATAGCATCTCTCGCTGAAGCTGGGGACTGGATGGAACTTGATAAATTCTCCAAGAGCAAAAAATCCCCCATTGGCTACGAGGTGAGTTAATCCTTCTAATGCTGAGGCTACATTCGTCCAAAGCACAAGAATGCAAAGATGCTTGAAAACCCTCTAAACCTTGTCATGATGGTATTCATAGGATAGCTCTTGCCCGAGCACTCTCAGATAAGTGCCCAGATTCCAGGGTTTCAGTCATTTTTTATGATTTTGCATCATTTTTATTGGCCAAATTAGCCAACAGCAGCATGAAGGTTAAAGATAATAATTTACACTCAGCCACATCTGACTTCAACCCATTTTTACCTGAAGTCGACATCATTTTGGTCTGACCACTTTGAAAATTGAGGAATATTTGAACCCGAAAGGAAGAACCACCAAGAATGGGCCTGAATACTTTCAATCAAATACTGTATACCATGTTAATATCTATCTGCAATTTGTATCATAGGTTAAAAGAGGAGTGTATTTTCCAAAGAAATGTAAACATATCAGTTGGCAAAAATTGTACCTTTTTATTTATTCGAGCCGTTTCATTAAAGCTAACACAACGGGGTTATTTACTTTGTTTAAACCATTATTTGAGCTGACACAGTGTAAATAAAGCTGACACAATGTAGTTATTTTCCAGTTCTAGCCATATTTGTTGAAATTGAGATGATGAGTTTTATTTTGTGTGTTGTAGCCATTTGTTGACGTTTGCATGAAGCAGCACAATCGTTTCGAGGCCCAGAAGTATCTTCCCAAGGTTTCTCCGGAACACAAGGTCTCAGCTCACATCAAAGTCGGGTATGTACAACAAACACAACAAATTCCACTACAGAAAGTTACTATAAAACTCTTAATGTAAAGGTTTTGATAATGCATCTCCCCAAGGTCTCTCCCGAACACAAGGTCTCAGCTCACATCAAAGTCGGGTACGTACAACAAAACACAACAAATTATTCTAGAGATAAATACTCTAAAACTCTCAATGTAAAACGTACTCTCAAATGTACAACAAAACACAACAAATTATTCTAGAGATAAATACTCTAAAACTCTCAATGTAAAACGTACTCTCAAATGTACAACAAAACACAACAAATTATTCTAGAGATAAATACTCTAAAACTCTCAATGTAAAATGTACTCTCAAATGTACAACAAAACACAACAATTTATTCTGGAGATAAATACTGTAAAACTCTCAATGTAAAATTGTTTGTAGGGTGACAAAAGTGTTGTGTAGGTGTGTGATACTTAAAAAATAGTAATCAGGTCACATTTAAGTGGGGTAGGTAGAACAAAACACTACAAATTCTGCAAGACTGTAAAACTCTCAATCAGGGTCTTAGCCAGGATTTAGAAACTGGGTGCCTAAAATTGGCAATTGTAAAATTTCTGGGCGTCCAAATTTTTAAGGGTGAATACAAAATACTCAGATTTCAACCATAAACATCATGTCTCAATCTATCAAAACAAGGCATAATAACCTTATACAATGTCATGGGAATTATATGGAGATGAAAAAATTCAATTATATACTTGAAATTGACATTTTAAGAAATTCCTCACAACATGATTTGGGTGTCCTGTGGGGTGCTTTTTAAGGGTTTGGGTGTCCAAAAAGATACCCAAACGCCCTGCTGGCTAAGACCATGCTCTCAATGTAAGAGTTTCAAATATCTGTCTTGTTGATTTATTCACGCTTAGTGGTCGCTTGAAATACTTCCTCTATATGTATGATACTTAAAAAACTCATATCAAGGTAGGCAAGCAGAAAAATACTGCAGTTTCTGCAAGAGAAAGCTCATATATTATAAAAATTATCCCATTTATTAACCTTGCTACATGAGGCGAGTTTGTAATTGTAACAACACTTAATGTTGACAATTTATATGTACAGCACTTTGATTGTGACATGAAAAAATACTCCAGCCTACTTCGTCATTTTTCATGTCCTCCAGTTGTCAGTTCTTTATGCAAGAGATATACACTTAAAAACTATAATGTATATCATGCAAAGCTTGACAAATTATCACAGTTTACCTCTATTGTGATTGATAAGTACACCACATTGATTGTTAAATATAAAAACAATGAAAATATCATTTAAATAAAGTTTAGATTCACTGTACATTCGACCCAGAGCTTTTGCTAGGGTTCCAATAAACATTTCTCTTTCAAACAATTTGCTGAAATGCTCTGAACAAAATGATATCACCAAAATAGGGTGCTACTGCTACTGACATGACATGAATGAGTTTAAACCAGGACTAATGAGCTTATTTTCCTGTTTATTGCAGTCAACTGGACCAGGCTGCAGATATCGCCTTCCAACAGAAGAGCGAGGATGACTTGAACCTTGTTCTGCAGCGCTGCGGACCCATGAACAAAACACTCATAGAAAAAGTACAGTCGATGAAAGCACAGCTCACAGGCAAACGATGAAGCTGGTCTGGATCCTCTCTCCTTATTCTACAGCGCTGTGGACCCATGAACAAAACACTCATAGAGAAAGTACAGTCGATGAAAGCAAAGCTCACAGGCAAACGAGGAAGCTGGTCTGGATCCTCTCTCCATGTTTCAAGGATTATGCGCTGGCAAAGATGGTGCTGTAAATTAAAGCTTAGCTTACAGGCCTAAAAATCATAGCTTACAATCAAGGAAAACAGCTTCCTGGCAAAGGGTGAAGTTGGTTAAGGATGTAGTTCTGAAGCATAGGAATTAATTGTATGTAGAGATTGTTCATTCAATCATACCAAAGCTTACTGCTAAGTGATGGATAAGGTATAAAACAGCATTTGGGGGTTCGAGAATTAAATGTATATTTGAATGTAGAAAATATACAGTCTGTGATTCAGAGTTTACTGGTAAGGGATGAAGGTGATTTGGAACCTTATTCTGCACTGAAGAATTGAATATGCTTTGAAAAGTTAGTCAGTGAAATCACGGTTTACTGGCAATGATGAAAGAGGTGTGAGGATTTGGAACCTAATTCTACAACTTTAGATGACCATACACAAGTGGATTTTAAACCACCCGGTCAACCTGAACAGACTAGCCTCAACCAGCTGATGCTGGCGATCAGGTTTCTCTGTAACGGAAACAATACGAGAGCCCTGATTGGTCCTTGTTCCCACATGACCTCACGCTGGTGCCAGATCAGTGACTCCTGGCATGAGTCCAGCCCTTCACTATAGCGCATATAGTAATTGGTATCTCGCTACATATCTATTCTTTTCTTCATCTAAGCTACAACTAAAGAATCAAATGATTGTATAGAAGAATCAGGGTTCAGTGTCATATTTTCCTGTGTTTTAGACACGTATATTGCCACCTTTTTATGGTGTTTAAGATTCTGACCTTGTCTGAATTAGAATTTTTTATCATAGATTGCAACTTGTGCATCATGAGAGTTAGACAACAGAACTTGAGTGTAAATGACCACTTGTCAACCCATCTGCTGCTGGAGTTCACTAATGGGCTGACAACTTTAAACATGATACGTTACATGCAACGATAGTTGGGGTAATATCTGATATGGAAAATCTTTGAAATGGGGGATGTTCAACCTAACAGGAAGATAAAACAACTGAAATATTTCTAAAAAATTTGCTTAACCCAATAATGCTCACAGCGACCAAAAGATACCTGACAATTTTGATGAAATCTTGCAGGCAAAAGCATAATTAGGAAAATATTTGATGAAGAAATGTTAATCCGTGCAAAAGCAACAACTCTCTTTCAAATATTGTGTGAGATTGTTCTCAGTTATTGTCAAAAGTAACTCAGATCCAGACGACACTTTCTGGAGGAACTCAAGCATCAATTGGTTAATGATGTTTTCCCAGATCACCTTTTTCTCCAGGTGTGAATAGGTTTTGACGAATCATTTATTGATTATTTTGGTATTGATCAGTTGACATGTGTGGTTCCTAGGTCATGTAAAACATTTTAAAATATGCTGCTTCTGTGAAGTGCATGATATGGTTTGCTGTAAGACAGTGCAGGTACAGTATTTGTAAAGAAAGAGTTTGGGTGAGGTAGATGCCCAGAAAGATGTGGTACATTGCCCTGCAACCCTGAAGGATATCACTTACTGTAAATTCTCTGAAATTTAGACCACCCTAGGAATTTGGGCAATTATGATTATTTTGCAAAATAATTTTTGGGAAATCTGGACCACCCTCAGTCGCCACTTCACAAAATATTGTCCACATTTTAAATCTTACTGATACAACAAAATTAAAATTATTAAAGAAGTGTCCCAAATTACCAGGCATTAAAGTGTAAGTTCACCTTCAAAATTAAAAAAGATATGTTGTAGAGCTCAATGTCACCTTTCTCAGGACACCTTGATTATAATTGTACTCCGCAAATTGACTAAGATATTCAAGTTTGTATCTTGCAAAATGCAGCAAATTCACTGCCTCAGCTGGTTCATGGAGGCACCATCTTGGAGCTTATCAGAGACAGGAAGTGACATCACACTGCTACATGCAGGCTGGAGCTCTGGAGCTCTGCAGAACTGAATACACTAGCACATGCTCTTATAAGTATATGATTTGCAAAGAGGAAAGTGGTGTATCAGACAACAAACAGAGGCACTGTGTCTCAGTGTGTACCTGTCTATTCTAGAGGTATACCAGGTTCTGTTTGGCAAAAGCAATGAGGGAAAGAGACCTGTAGTAAAAGGGTTATGGATGAGCTTTAGGGCTCAAGAAATTCTACCTGTTTATAAAATAGACTGGCATTTACTATTTCCTACAATGTTCTGACACTGTAATCTTGTGATGAAAGTTTTCAATTTGTAAGCTGTGAGTGTATTGTCAGCGTTAGCCTCTAAGGAATTGACTGCAATACACATTATTCTCAAAGGAATTCAATGTACTCTGGTATCCTAAGCTTTATACCCAGGAGATTAACTGCAATACACATCCTCTGGGCACAGCTACTACAAATTGCAGTCAGGCTAGCTACTGTTAGGAAACCACAAGCAAATGAATTACAATTATGAAACCAGAAAGCCAAGAAACCACCTACTAATTGTACTGTAATATTGGTATTTTAATACTAATTCATAATAGCTATTAACTTGATTACTCATTTACAACAGGTAAAGAATTTTATTCATTTAAGCAGAGACATTCGTGGGGACAACATCTATTTGTGTGCCTTATTCTTAGTGGATTTACAGGCAGATATGGAAAACCTCCTTGGCAGTGGCCATTTACTGTGTCACACAAACACATAAAATTATATCAATGGTATATTCAACTTATTTTACAAGATGCTAATGCTAATCTACTTCTAAACTAATGCCTACAGTTTACAGAGAAATACAGCAAATATAACACATTTTGAATTTTGCTATTGACCGTATATTGATCATGTTTCAATGGTACATGCGCTTATTTGGAGAATCATAGTTGCATCCAAAAGCTTGACAATTCACCATCTTTGCGCTCAAGTTGTGAGCTTTTCACAGTCTCAGGGTTCATCTTTCCAAGGGGCAATGTGCCCCTAGATTTTGCTGTGGGCTCCTAGATTTTTCAAACTAGGGGCCCAAAATAGTATGTATAATAACCAGAAATCCTATTTTTGGCCAATAGTTTTTGTCAAAAGACCTTTTCTGGCCCCTAGCCTGAAATCTAAGTGTCAGACCCTGGGCCCACTAGAGCTAGCCCCTAAGCTCCCGGCCCTCACTAGGCAGGAAGTCACAGCATGTCATCACACGCATCTAATTAACATCACTAATTAGGCTCCCTCTGAATAAACATGGCAGCCCCCATAAAGTTACCTTTAAATGGTATTATCTCAGTTTATCTGCAGAGTACAATTGTAATCAAGGTGTCCTATGAAAGGTGAGATTGAGCTCTACAACATATCTTTTTTAATTTTGAAGGTGAACTTACACTTTAACAGTATAAATCCTTAGCTTTCTTGAAGTGTTTGTAATTTGTACGATAGGTGGCTGCCTTCCACCTATCCCAGTCAAGTCAAGCTTGGCTGAGCCTTCTTACCAAAGATTCTGGAGTAGCACCTTTCATTTGGATCCCGGAGAACTAAGACTCACAAAGTGTCTATATGTCATATACCTTTAAATGCCCAAGGCTTCTGATCTGATCATTTGAGGGTGAATGCCTGTGCTGAAGAATTTTGTACAGAAAGAGGTTGTCGTTGTTTCAAGTTAAATAGCTGCATTTACAGAAAAGGAAACTTGTTCAACTTTTTTTTTTAAAAACAAAAAAACTTTTTTTTCAAGGGAAAATGTGTCTGTCAATACCACAAACCTGTGTTTACATGCCTATGATATGTTTGCTGCAGGAATTATGGGATGTATTCAACAGTGCTTATCGAGCTTGAATGATCTTTAAAAACGTTCTTAAAGCTTATGCCTCTGGTAACTAAAATACACTTCTCTTTAAGTTGAAAAAGAGACCCTTACACACAAATTATTGTACCCTGCCCAATGTATGTATCTTCATATAGTTAAGTACTAATGCCTGTGAGATATTTGTATCATTATGTATATCTGGAATATATGTAAATAAATATATATGGACATTTAAAATGTTCCCCTAAGCATTGTTTTGTGATTATTCAGAAGACCCATTTAAATTACACACAATCGTTGTCATGTAGGATTGATCTATAACTCATGCCTATGCTGACTACATACTCGGCTATTAGACTCGCATAAATCCCACACAACAAGCTTGTTATGGAGAACTTATTGTTATAAAAGGGGAGGGGGATGCAACACAGGCAACATAGTTTATGATCTTGAATTAGGTGCAGTTGAGGTACTCTGGCAGGAAAAGTCAATGAGAGGGTGGGACTTCACTGATCGTCCCCAGCGACATGATCAAGAACCTGACACGCATGTCTGTATGCTGTAAGGTATAATGCCAAATTTAGATTTTTTTTCTAGGTAATAAAAAGTATTCTGCTATTTGCCATAGCCACTTCAATATGGTAAAAAAAACATTCAATAGTGCAGCTAAATGCTTCTCTCTGTTAAAGTTTGTCTAGATGAAGTGAAATTGTGATATGTGCAGAAGTATTAAATTGGATGGGGTAAAATTACTTTGGAATTTTTCCTAGAGGGGTAATTCGTTAAGGAAAATATCACCTCCATGGTGATGAATTGCGTAGGAAAACATCACCGGGGAGTAAAATTTCTAGAGTGGTAAATATTTCCTTGAAAATATTCCCCTGGAGGCAATTATCATAGGAAATAAATTATGCCCCTGGGGGTCATATTTTCAGGAGGGGGGGGGGACTGATTTCATGGTACAACAGCCTCCATCCAACCTGTATATAACTGGAGTGAGTCTGAGCTCAGTATACCAGCTAGCCTTATCAGTAGTCTGGGTGATGTGATTTGTGACCCTCACTGTGTGGAGTCACAGTCCAGTATGCCAGCTAGCCTTATCAGTAGACTGCGTGATGTGATTTGTGACCCTCCCTGTGTGGAGTCACAGTCCAGTATGCCAGCTAGCCTTATCAGTAGACTGTGTGATGTGATTTGTGACCCTCACTGCGTGGAGTCAGAGCCCAATGTGCCAGCTAGCCTTATCAGTAGACTGTGTGATGTTATTCGTGACCCTCTATGCGTGGAGTCACAGTCCAGTGTGTGAGCTAGCCTTATCACTAGACTGTGTGATGTGATTTGTGACCCTCACTAGGTGGAGTCAGATCCCAGTGTGCCAGCTAGCCTTATCAGTAGACTGTGTGATGTTATTCGTGACCCTTACTGCATGGAGTCACAGTCCAGTGTGCCAGCTAGCCTTATCAGTAGTCTGCGTGATGTGATTTGTGACCCTCACTGCATGGAGTCAGATTCCAGTGTGCCAGCTAGCCTTATCAGTAGACTGTGTGATGTGATTTGTGACCCTCAGTGCATGGAGTCAGATTCCAGTGTGCCAGCTAGCCTTATCAGTAGACTGTGTGATGTGATTTGTGACCCTCAGTGCATGGAGTCAGATTCCAGTGTGCCAGCTAGCCTTATCAGTAGACTGTGTGATGTGATTTGTGACTCTCACTGCTTGGAGTCAGAGTCCAGTGTGCCAGCTAGCCTTATCAGGGGATACATGATGTGATTTGTGACGCAAATGGATGATTATGTCGCAAGTTGGCTGTGTGTCATCTCAGTGGCTCTTGACCATTCTCAATCCAGCTGTAGTCAGTAACTCTAAATCACAATTGAACTATACACACCAGTCTGTTAATTAATGTAACGTCATTTAAATGTTACTTTACATTCAATTATGATTATTGCATATCACACACAAATACCTTTAGATCACTCTTACTACATATGCAATTATAACTGATACACAGTATATTAATTCCCCACACCGTTTGTGTCACCAGAGAGATCTACTTATAAATAGATCTCTCTGGTGTCACTATAGAGTATGGCCATATCAAAGAGGTTGCAGCAAATTTTAGCAAATTACCTTTTTAAAGTCTACAGTATTCATTTATTAGTTGCAGCCCCTCCCATCCCCCGCCCCCATCCCCGGAATCCATTGCAATATCTACCAAATAGCATTATGCGTGTCATACAGTTAGATACGTTAGTATGCTAATCATAAAAACATCCGAGTTGTCCGAGATTTAAATATACATGCATGGAATCAGAGACGTTTATTGAATTTTATTTCTAATCAAAATCTCTGATGGAATGGAGTTGTGTTTCATTAATTCCGAATATCTGTTTGTTGCATTTACCTTGGACCACAGGCATAATCTCTAGGCGTTTGGCTTAGTTTTAAAGTTATGGATTCTGAAAGTTGGAAAATTAACATTTTTCTCATATTCAACAAAAAATCCGAAAGAAATTTTGAACGGAGTAGAATTTTGAAACATTATGATTTGCCTCCCTCACACCGCGGTGAGAAGGTTCTTTTGTGATGCTCAACAAAACTCTTCAGAAAAGCTCTCCACCATATATTCTTTGTATAGGCTGAATTTTCCAATCCAATCCGGGCAGAGGAATTATCCGAATAGCTCAGTCAGAGAAATTTACCCCATGAGCTGCTGCGATGCCAGATGTGTCGCCCGCGTTCCGCTCCTTGATCTCGGGGCGCGAATTCGAAATTTTGTTTGTCGTCACTTTGTTCTGCCACATTGCGGCTAAGACGTGACCAGTTGTGAGTGATGGAGAGAGCCGGAGAAAACCACCGACTAACCACAAGTCACTGGAATCTGGAGAGAGCCGAACAAAAACACCAACTAACCACAAGTCACTAGGATTTGGAGAGAGCCGGAGAAAACCACCAACTAACCACAAGTCACTAGGATCTGGAGAGAGCCGGAGAAAACCACCGACTAACCACAAGTCACTAGGATCTGGAGAGAGCCAGAGAAAACCACCGACTAACCACAAGTCACTAGAATCTGGAGAGAGCCGGAGAAAACCACCGACTAACCACAAGTCACTAGAATCTGGAGAGAGCCGGAGAAAACCACCAACTAACCCCAAGTCACTAGAATCTGGAGAGAGCCGGAGAAAACCACCAACTAACCCTAAGTCACTAGAATCTGGAGAGAGCCGGAGAAAACCACCAACTAACCCTAAGTCACTAGAATCTGGAGAGAGCCGGAGAAAACCACCGACTAACCACAAGTCACTAGAATCTGGAGAGAGCCGGAGAAAACCACCGACTAACCACAAGTCACTAGGATCTGGAGAGAGCCGGAGAAAACCACTGACTAACCACAAGTCACTAGGATCTGGAGAGAGCCGGAGAAAACCACCAACTAACCCCCAAGTCACTGGCATCTTCCTCACTAGACTAGGCTCCTAGTCCCTATAAAGAGATGACATTCCCTTCTGACCAAGCAGTGTACGTAGTACCAGATATGCTAGATAGATGGCACCACCTGATCCTCCTATCTCTAAACAGAGTCCTATTCTCCTGGTGAGATGATTGTAGAATAATTGGCCACTATGACCGCCTAGACCATTTGGCGCCTGGTAACAGGAAAAACATGTGTGACAGCCTAGAAATCTAGGCTCAGATGAATAAAAACAAGTGTGTATATTAAACCAAGACCTAAGCTACTTTCTCACGTGCCTCCAGCCATAATCTAACCCGGGACACCCTATCTAGGCAACATCAGGGCGCAGAAAAATATGTTAGTGTAGATACCAGTTGATTAATACGTCCTGAAATCAAGCTCTCTGAATACAGGTAGTGACGATTGGAGTGAGTTAACAACTTAACATAACGTTTATATACACCCACTCATAAGCCAAGTAGATTTCCGGCCATTTCTTTCAGTGGCTGAATATCTAAGAGGATTCAATCGACAAATGGGGGAAATATTAGCCTCGTTTATTGAAAACAGCTTAGTAGCCAATGACTACGGCGCAGGCTCTCCGTCCAGTGCGTACAGCCCTGATCGCATTGGTGTCATAGTGTGGGCAGCCACGCACACATCGGGAAGGGTGCTGGAACAGGGATTGGAAAATCCAAATCTCGCAGAATTATGAGCGGAAAGGAAAATATATCCAAAAGCCTGCTTAGGACCGGTGTTCTGAAGCGAGCCAACGACAGCGCTAAATCTATAGGATTGGCAGCTGTGTCACGATCTGTTTGCTCTACAGGGAGACGTTCTACTTATGTTGCTTATTTTACTGAGCAGGCATGCGAGAAAGTAACCAGTGACCTAGGGCCAAGCGGTGGTCTTCGCCAGATGTGTCATGATCTGTGTGCTCTACGGGGAGACGTTCTACTTATGTTGCTTATCTTACTGAGCAGGCATGCGAGAAAGTTACCAGTGACCTAGGGCTAAGCGGTGGTCTTCGCCAGATGTGTCATGATCTGTGTGCTCTACGGGGAGACGTTCTACTTATGTTGCTTATCTTACTGAGCAGGCATGCGAGAAAGTTACCAGTGACCTAGGGCTAAGCGGTGGTCTTCATCAGCTGCGGCATGATCTGTGTGCTCTACGGGGAGACCTTCTAATTATGTTGCTTATCTTACTGAGTAGGGCATGCGAGAAAGTTACCAGTGACCTAGACCTACGGCCAAGCGGTGGTCTTCGCCAGATGTGTCATGATCTGTGTGCTCTACGGGGAGACGTTCTAATTATGTTGCTTATCTTACTGAGTAGGGCATGCGAGAAAGTTACTAGTGACCTAGGGCCAAGCGGTGGTCTTCACCAGCTGTGTCATGATCTGTGTGCTCTACGGGGAGACGTTCTACTTATGTTGCTTATCTTACTGAGCAGGCATGCGAAAAAGTTACCAGTGACCCAGGGCCAAGCGGTGGTCTTCGCCAGCTGTGTCATGATCTGTGTGCTCTACGGGGAGACGTTCTACTTATGTTGCTTATCTTACTGAGCAGGCATGCGAACAAGTTACCAGTGACCCAGGGCCAAGCGGTGGTCTTCGCCATCTGTGTCATGATCTGTGTGCTCTACGGGGAGACGTTCTAATTATGTTGCTTATCTTACTGAGTAGGGCATGCGAGAATGTTACCAGTGACCTAGACCTACGGCCAAGCGGTGGTCTTCGCCAGATGTGTCATGATATGTGTGCTCTACGGGGAGACGTTCTACTTATGTTGCTTATCTTACTGAGCAGGCATGCGAGAGAAAGTTTCCAGTGACCTAGGACCAAGCGGTGGTCTTCGCCAGCTGTGTCATGATCTGTGTGTGCTTTACGGGGAGCCGTTCTACTTATATTATTATGTTGCTTATCTTACTGAGAAGGGGTATATGAGAAAGTTGCCAGTGACTTGGGGTGGGGCGGTGGTCTTCGCCAGCTGTGTCATGATCTGTGTGTGCTTTACGGAGAGCCGTTCTACTTATTTTACTACTAAGGGTATGAAGATGTTGACTCCATCACAGTTTAGCTCTAATATTGTATCTGTGACGTCGCGGGTGCACTGAAGTGAGAAATTCGCACCTAAATTAGCATCAATTGTCCTATTGAAGCAATCAGCGTTACGTATATCCATACACGTGCTGAGACTAATCCGTATTGATAGCGACGTAAGTAAGGTCAACAAAACAGACAGATCTGTATACACAACCAGTTCTAGACAGAGGGAGAAGCGGAGGGTGACACCGCCTGCCTGAAGTGTAGATTGCAATTGGAGACAGACGGTTGCGACGGAGTGGGGGCATCCCGGTCACCGTCGCAGGGGAAGGCCACAGCATCAATATTTGTCCAGTTATTGTGATTACCCAAACTACCTTGTGCTTGGACACCGTCGTATTGGACTAAGGAAACAAAACTAGATGAAGAGCACAGTATCAACATTTGACCAGTTATTATGATTACTCAAAGTACCTTGGCCATGGACACGTACGTCCTACTGGACTAAGGTAACACTACTGGATGTAAGCTGTAGCCGCATAGACCTAGACATTGATTGTAAAGCCTTGGATACGGCGATTTCTAACTGGCCGGGACAGCAATACAGTCTGCACACCGGTCCTAGAATTCTACTTTTAAGTACATGTAGTACTCGAGTGTGATTACTGCAAGTACTTTGGACAGGGCGAATTCACTTCGGACTGCGTTATTAAAGGAAACTTATGTGGTTTAACCGATTGCAGGGGGTGTTCATTCGCCTGTCTCAGTGTCTGGTTTTAGCTGGAATTAGTTTCCCTAGCAAATCTGGTCTTTGCAGTTTGATTCTTTACTCAGCTTATCATTGTGGTAACCCAGCATACCCTGAACACCGTGAGGAATTGGCTACGCATAAACCAGCTTATGTATAAACTATGGAAACTGGGACACGAACACCAAGGCAGAGACTGAGTACCTATTGACGGATAACCAAGAGCTACAATCTATTTCCATGTGTGTGGGCGGCTAAGACGTCTGGAATGGGATGCATTTTGTACATATTACAGGTAAAAATATCTTTATCAAAATCCGTAGATAAACATCCACCGTTAGTGCGAATATTATTCACGAATGATGATATCTTAAAAAAATTAAGCAAAATATGAGGCCCGATGTATTATACTGTCTATTCATGAATAGCCATTCTAGGAATCTTAAAGTTATTGGACACATAATAGGTAAATACGACAAAATTCAATTCCGTGAATAGATCTCGGCTAATAATAAAGCTTTCCATGGAGGGTGCTACACGGGGAGACAACCCTCTCAGTCTGTATGGGTAAAAATGCTGCTTGATATGCACCAGGTACCTTAAGGGCACATGTCATGGTTTCAAGTTGACCAAGTGTATATGTCTGTTTTGGATGGTCGCCTCAGCGACACATCCGCACGTCATGGACCAATAAAGAAAACCCGTCACGCCAGAGTTGATCTATGAATACATCACACATCGTACTAAAATACAGGGCAGAGGAAGGTACTACTCAGGTATCAAGTTCACCACAGGAGTTGACATGATACTGTCAAATGTTAATCAACCTTAGTCATTAGAGTATTGGTTGAAGATGCACCAAATGTAAACTATATGTGATACAAACGCATATAGTGTACACCTTACACTGATATCATTCATGTAAGAGTAAGACCATCTCTGATGGTAGGGGGTATGAACAGAGAGATCAACGTCGCACAGAGTATTGTAAAATCTACACTGATGCGATTCATGTAAGACCATCTCTGAAGGCAGGGTCTTAGCCGATATTTGGAAACAGGGTGTCCAAATAGAGGTTTCATAGACTTTTGCGTGTCCAAAGTGTGGTACAAAATACATACTACTAATAAGATAGACCCTATACCTTTTCAGATTTTGCTTTTTTAGGCCAGATACTGCTTTGTGTGTCTTATAAAAGTGACACTACAGCTTCTACATCTTCTATCTTCTAAGAAAAGTCATCTTCAGCAAATTCTGACATAAACTTTTGGGTGTCCAAACTGTCAAAAAACAGTGTTCTGCGTGTCCAAATGACACGCTGGACGCATTGCGGCTAAGCCCCTGTCTGAGGGTATGAACAGAGAGATGGTCCGCCACGACTGCTCAGGGGCGAACAGAACGCGTTCTCATATCCAATGGGGTGCCAATGCAGGGGGTAGTCGGTGTTTTCCTCGGGTACGACACTATACATCAGCATATATCAATATCTAGTCAAGATATGTTCTCAGTTTGACATTGTCATAATAAGCGTCAATAAGCGAAATTCATCACTGCTTCAGACGAACTTTATCATTCTATATTACATCCTGATGCACTTTTGATTGTTTGTTATTACGTGTTTGCTACAGCATATCTCTCGAAACTACCAAAATCAGAAATGTCTCAATAAATTGCCCTGGGGGAGGGGCGGGGGAATCACCATTTCATTGTTTTCCGCAAGACAAAAGAGGGCCGGGGAACAATGCTAGTACGTGGTGACTTCTCGAAAGAGAGCTTATATCTGGAGGTTTCAATGGTATAAACCTTTTCTATGTTGTCAGATCTAGCCTGGGCTGCGAGTTGAGAACCGGACCAGCATCATTTACCCTTACACAGCAATTAGCAGCAGTCTCCTGAAAGGCAAGATGTTGCCAGTGTTGAAGACGGGGAATGCCGAAAAGGGCCGAGAAAAACGTGAGCCAATTCCGATGGATAAATTATCCGAAATCATGCTCTGTAAACAACTGGCCGCGGCTATTATAAAAGGTAAGTAAAGCCTTAAAATGTTTCTTATAGAATAAATAGTTTGCAATTATTAGCGAGGGTCTTGAAAAGTTTGTCTCCAGAATGCAATCAGATGAACCATGACCGAAATACTTGTTTCTAACAGCCATGAACACGTATCTACCTATTAAGGCAATGCTGAGAGTCTTTATGTAATATCTTAACATTTGACTAAGTGAAAAGTATCCTTTTGAAATTGATATTTTAGAATCTCTTGACCAGATTGTTGTTGAAAAGCTGATATGCGATTTTCAAGGTTTTGGGTGTTCATAAGACATCCTGACACTCTGCTGCTAGTACACTCAAGTGTAATCGGATCGTCTGAACTCCAGGATAAAAGCTACCATATCGAATCCCATCACATGCACCACAATTATGGACTTTACATGAGTCCAACTTGGCAGACAGTTTTTACCTATTTTTGCTTCGTATTTCTTAATTAAACTGGCAAACCCCTCAGGAACACTATGTCCCTTATCTATATACCTACTTTCTTTCGCAACTCCTTAAAATTCTGATTTCGCTCATTAGGTGCCCATTGTAAAATTTGCCAAATGCAAATAGCAGGACGTGAGCGATTTAGAGTGAACTTTTACAATGGGCACCTGATGAGCAAAATCATCTTTTAAGGAGTTAAGAGAGAGAGAGAGAGAGAGAGAGAGAGAGAGAGAGAGAGAGAGAGAGAGAGAGAGAGAGAGAGAGAGAGAGAGAGAGAGAGAGAGAGAGAGAGAGAGAGAGAGAGAGAGAGAGAGAGACCAAGGTACATATTTAGAGAACAGAGTGTTTCTTATAGATTTGCCAAGTTTGGATAGGAAACACAAACTTTTTGTAACAAAAAAAGAGGAAAAACGGTCTGCCAAGTTTGGGTCAGACAGACTATAGAACATGTGTTAACGTATTCAGGAGCTATCATTGTATCCTCTTTCATGATGAACAGTTTTATACCAAATTGCTGGTGAATGAACCCTGTTTTAGTTCCGTACTCGCTCGCTCATCCAGCCAGAAATACTGCCGGCGTGCTATAAAGATCTGAAATTCTAAGTAACTTGTGGTGGTTCAGCAACTCTCACGCCATCTATTTTGTCCAAAAGAAACTAAAATTGGACAAAGTGTGACACACACACACACACACACACACACACACACAAGAGAAAACTCGGATTAAGGTGGTTACGGCTAGCCTGTGAAAAGTGGCGTTCTCCGTAAGAAACTAGTCTATTCATTCACAAATCATTTGAAGTTAGTAATCGTTTTTAAAACACCTGTGCAATGGTTTTCCTATTTCCGAATGACGCGTCTTCAACCAGTCAATCAGCTTGGTTCATTATCTGCTCAACGTCTACTGAACAAAGTTTTCCCCGTAATGCCCGGTGAAAACCACCAACTAGCCACACGTTGCTGGTAGTGTTCTCCCATGCCTCGAGTAGGGAAGAGGGACTCACGTTATATCGATGCTGCAACACTGCATAGGTTCCACTCGTCAATGCCATGGCAAACACCGAGGTAACTTACCAACGCTGGTAACAAGATACGGTTTATGATCGCTGTGCTTATACATACCAGCATGTATAGCGCATTCCAAAATCAGAGAAGTGGGTTTGCTAAAACCTTTATGAGCGAATTTTGATAAGAAACTTTATTCGCCTGATATTTGTCCGATAGTGGCTGTTCCTGTTGGATTAGATCATCCCTCTCTAAACGCTTTTCAGATATCACTCCGTCCATCAAGTTATCATTACAGGAAATGCGCACACAGTTTAGCGTCCCTGTGATTACACTTGTGGAGTCCCAGGGACTGTTACAGGCTATGCATCCTGTCATTCGCTCTCCCCAGAAAACGCTACCCACCTGGCAGGCACTGGCGTGCAGGTCCTTATCTAGATGGGTCAAATGCGGCCAGCTAGTAGCAGTGTAGGAGGGAGTGTTGACGCAAGATTAGACAGTCATACATATTTCCACTTGCACTAGAATATTGAGTATAAAAGCGGTTTAAATGGAAATGACTACAAAAAAGTGGTATATTTAGGTTAGGAAGTATATGATACTCCGGCGTGCAGCTTAATATAGGAGTTTTAGGGTGCTTTTGAGGGTTGAAAGTTGTAAATAGTGACTTTAAAAAGTTCTATGTGACCATTTCTTGTCATGATCTGGATGAGCGTCAGTGTGTGCACTTCACATACACTTTCACTAAATTTTAGGTGTAAACTTTTACATTTTAACATTATTAAGTAAACATTTTACCAAATAAACTACCCCCGACCAAAAGGAAAGTAAACTTGGAATGAATTAATTCCAACCATTGTTCGAAATATAATCCGTTACTACTAATGCAGTCATAAAGTTACCCAAACAATATTCTTCATGTTAAAACGCCATATGACTTGGAACATTTGCAGCATTACATCGGCTGCGTATATCTGTGTATTGACTATTAAATACACGTACAGTATAGTCAAGATAGGAGCGGTGTAATGAACGCCATGACGGTGCTATGCATACACACACGCACACGTATATATGTATACGTATTCACGGAGAGAGAGAGAGAGAGAGAGAGAGAGAGAGAGAGAGAGAGAGAGAGAGAGAGAGAGAGAGCTCGTGTTTACTATGTAAAATTATTACCGACTTGAAATAAAGATTATCTATCTATCTATCCAAGTTCTCAAAATTTAAAAGCTATGAGGACCGACAAAACTATAGACCTACTTCTATTCAATGCTATCAAGTCTTTATTTATCACCTGTCTTAATTTATACATAATGGTTGTAGTTAACTCGCAAACAGCACCTTTTTAAGGTAATAACTACACACACGAAATCAACAATAACTATACAGACCCAGGCGTTTTAAAAGGTGCCACAATGATATGTATTGGATTTTCAAATTGATATATACATTTATTGATGGAAGGAATTCGGGCACTGTAGTTCATATCGCCGGACCACCGGACAGCATGCAGCATGTGAGATTTGTTTGTGTTGAAAGTGTTAACAGCGTATGCTGTGGCATGTTCTAAGTGTCAACCGCGACATGCTCACCATGGCGACATTCAAGGTCATGATATTGGGGGTACAAGCTACACCGGGTTGTTAGGATACTGGCACGTACGTTTTCTGCCAAATAGTCAAAACATTTGACCAAGTTAAAACTAGTCTCAGACAAATGTGCGACTTGGAGCAACTTGGATTTACGGGCCTGGAGTTACTGACATACCTTTCATGTAAGTAAACGCAAAGGAAAGGTAGCATTCTAGAACTGGTGTTACAAATCAAAATTAAAACCCAGTAGCTAGCCTAGATTCAAGGCTGTCTAGTATACACACCTATGCTGTATATTTATCGTAACCATATATCATGTACCTTAAGTATTTATGTTTGCAGCGATATGGAGCTACCACTCGTTTTCTGATGTTTGTCGTGTTTTCTCACTCGGCGGGAGGCGCCAACGTATCATGTCAGACTACAACTAGAACTAGCACTTGCGAAAGGACAACTGTTTGGCGCCATCTATAGGTCACTGGCAGAACAAAACGTGTTGGTCAACTCAGAGTGGAAGCTTTTTAGGCGCCAGAAACATTAGGTTCTGGTTGGTTTCAACAGTGAGCGCAGCAACACCATTAACACGGCTCCCCGCGGAACACACAGGTGCTTGGCTGCCGGACCCTCTCTATATTTTATATACCGGTATATTTTACATGAAAATTTTCCAATGTGTCTACCCTGATTTAGTTCTTAAAATGCTCACCAGTTGACCCACAGTGAGCTTTTTTCAGATACTGACTGACCAGTGTGACCACCCTAAGTGTCATCTATCACCAGTCACAGCAACTAACACATAGACATTTATGTATAGACCAAAACAGAGAAAAGCATAATTTAATGAAATCATAGACTAGGAGTTAGTCTACGATTGAAGTTTCCCCTTAGCTCGTCAACGTGTATGATTTGTGATGGCATGACACCTATGCAGGTCAGGCATATAGAACACATGAGAAACAAGTAGATCTTAGGGATTTCAGTTTTTTTCGTCTGCCTAAGTCTCCAGATGATGTTATACGTCCATGCTATTATCAAAGCGTACCATTCATTCATTCATTTATGTGTTCATTTATTTATTTACTAGTATTCATTTATTTATTCATTTTTGTTGTTTGTTTATTCATTTATTCATTAATTGTTTTCTATCTATTCATTAAACTATCTTTATCCATATATTTATTTATTTATTCATTTATCATTATTATTATTATTACATCATTATTTTTATTATTATTATTATTATTATTATTATTATTATTGCTATTATTGATATTATCATTATTATTATATTATTATCATTATCATTATTATTATTATCATCATTGATATCATTATCATTATTATTATTATTATTATTATTATTATTATTATTATTAAATGACGAATATTCGAGATATTCTAATTCGTGCCCGGCCATTTAGGCATATAAAAAGTTTTAACTGATGGTTCAAACACAGTCGGCTGAGCGATTGGGTGCCTGCCACCTTGAGAGCCATTTTTGAACGAAATGTCAGCACTTGTCTTCTGTTTGTGATTTAATAGCAATACATAATCGTTTTCATCGAAAAATCAGTAAAACATTTTTCGTCAATACTTTCATTGAATCGATATAATATTGAATAGATTGAGTCGATACCAAAGTATGCTCTGTATAAGCAGATGGAATCCATGCCGATTAATGCAAAAATATAAATGTATTATCATTCAAAAATAAAATTTCAAAGGCGATTACAATGGTGTAATAAGAAAAAAGTGCATTACTAAAGAAAATGAAATAGTAATTCACGGAAAAAATGTATTTGACAGTCGCCGGAGTTTTCTGCCGAAACCCGGGATCGAACCAGGGACCTTTAGATCTTCAGTCTAACGCTCTCCCAACTGAGCTATTTCGGCTGCCGAGAGATAGCAGCGAATTAAACCGAGCGGCTAAAATGGAACCCGTATGGCAGCTGATTAGTATCATGCAGTAATACGATGATATTTATTATCATCGGGAGACGATGCTTCAGAGATTGCTGTTCAGGTTTTTTGGAAGGGTGTAGAATATTTTATTATTTATGCGGGTTGGGGGGGGGGGGGGGGGGGGGGGGGGGGTGGATGATAATTGCTTTACTCACTGACATGGCTTAGTGGTGTATTGGGGAGGATTGCATTGCAGAAGTTGAGTGTTTTACAGGATCCTGAGGATGAGTGCACCACATAGAAGTTGGTGAGGCCTTGGATTAAGAGGCTATCTCTTTTTTCGGGGGGGGGGGGGGGGGGTGGTGGAGTAGGACATCAATAAGGGAGGTCGGGAACTTAGTTCTTCAGGTGTGACTTTCGTGTAAAGATTGACCATTACCTATAAGGTCCATGTACAAGAAAACACAAATAAACTGTGTGTTATGAATATTCATGAATGAACGCACTATTCAGCGAAATAGGAAGAAATCCAAAGGATCGCCATGTAGCCGTGCTCTAACTGGGAAACCAAGGCATTGGCAGTCCTGATGCATTTACATTTACAGCCTCTCACCCAGAACACCAGTGGTTAGTCGCACTCACCAGACCTCATTCGACATTTTCCAACACAGCTGCCTAGCTCAATCAGATACTTTAACTCATTTTAATCTATGTCTCTGTCTCAATCTTAACCCAACATCTTCACAATCTTGCGCTATAGATAAGAGTTATCCGCTTTTGTAAAAGAGGTGTACTTTTTTGTATCCAGGTACGAAGTATGGGGGGTGAAAATCCCCTCACAATCCACGAAATATACGCGGCTCTGACGCAGAGTGAGTGACTCCCGAAGTGACTGGGCTTCCGAGTTTGCTGACGCCACTTGCTGCTGCTAAACACGCAGAGGATTATAAAATCTAAAGTTAAAATACGTGTTTCCGTTCATCCAATGTCAGTGTTTTGATAAAAGAAGGGGTGTTTAATTACTGGAAAAAGTCAGCGTTTTTATTAAAATAAGGGTGCTTTTTTGGCCAGAAATTAGTGCTTTAGGGGTATTTTTAGATTTTGATAACGAGCGTATGCGCCAAATAAATACCAAAGTGCCCCCCCCCCCCCCCCCCGGGATCTGACCTTGAGTGACCCCTTAAAACACTGCGAAGTATTGACTTTAGAAAAGTATGTTATTTCAGTGCACTCCCAACTCGCAAAAGGCTCGATTATAAACCGGGCTAGGTTGCAGCTTGGGGCCGCTGAGAGCAACTGGAAGGAGGAAACATTTTTTTAAAGAATAGTATCAAAATTAGAATAGGTTTGGAATTCTAAAGACACACTGACACTCCCTCCTCCCTGAATTCCCCCCCCCCCCCCCCCCCCCCCCCCCCCTTCAACTAACTATTGCCCAGCCCCTCCCTCAATCAATGCTACATTTAACTGGGGAAGTGCGCGCGCTGGGAGAGTTCGGTTATTGGAAATGCATGTTAGGCGAACGTAAACATTGACGCTCAATCGTTCCTCTTCTAAATTATTGAGAGAGGATGGGCGGTGATACAAATGGCTGCTAAGTTTTGACTAACTGTAGGCCGTATGAGAGTCTGGTAAGCTAGAATAGTCAATGATACGATTCAGTCGTCAGGCTGCAATGTTTCCAGCAATATCGAAACAATCAACATCAATCAGAAAAATATTTTCTGTGAAATGTTGTTCGGTATGGTGTAGTGGGGACTTATCAAAAGATATTACTTTTTGAAAAAAAAATCCTAGTGTGTAAAACCTTTGACGATCACAAACCTCACATGGTATTTAGCAGTTTTCCAAACTGCGTTGCGTGTGCCAAATTGACGATAAATGGTTGACATCAGGAAGGTTATACAAGAGTCTATTTAACAACAACCCTTTAGAGATGCTTACCGAGGCACTAGTTCATCAGCCACACAAACAGCCTATGTGAATATAAAATGGACTGTGTGGATATCTCATAACAATGTTGACTGATTTATAGATTGGTTTGCACGTATCAAATATTGTGCTCAGACTGGAGTGCCGTTTAGCCTCTACACCTGCGAAAAGAAAGGGTTTTCCTAATGGATTATTCTCATTTTGAGCGGAAAGGTGGTTGGTATCACTAAAGATAAGCGTACGATGATAGGCCGACTAGCAAGGTATGTCGTAGACGCACCAAATGTTTTAGGTTTTAGCAGAGCCTGATGCGGGTATTCATCTGAGGATTTAGTCACTTCTGTGGATTTTACCTCTTTCAAAGAGTCTTTGTATTGGGAAAGGTTTAACATGATATGCAATGCCATACGAAGCACTGATTTTATCTAATACTCGTATACAGTAGTTTATGATGACTTCTTTTCAACTCGCTGATACTGCACCCAATGTGAAAGAAGCATATTGAAATGTTGATCCGAGTTGAGCTTTAATACCAAAATGTTCTAAGAAATGTATTTGGCGATGCACTGTGTCATCGAAGAATATAATGACGTCATCACGTGTAGTAAATTTCAATAAACGCACCAGACGTGTAATTACAGAAGTAAGTGAATTCTCATACATCACGATAGCCGTGTAAGGTAAACTGCTTGAGAAACCCTCACACACTGTGCGTTGACTTGCACAGTACATTACAATGCATGTAATCCCTGAGGATGTATCATATTACCATACCCATAATGAAACTCTTTTTGTTGTATAATCTAATATTATCAATATCTTCATTTGAAAGGGATGAATTTCCTTTTTCAATTCTAAGTCATTTCATCCTAGTGCTAGAAGCCACATTCATTTCAAGAAGTAATTGATTTTGGTTGATATTAGCGGTCAAAATGTACCTTAAGATTTTTTTCAGTATTTCTCCTTTTGCTAATTTTGCAAATTACCGTAATCATATTGTTTGCAAAGGTTCTTTGTGATCCTTAGACATTTGATACATGAACCACTACCAATGTTAACCAAAAACATATTTTTTTCGAATTTCATCATTTAACAACTTAAAAAAGAATATTTTTCTAATGTAAGCAAAGGTAGCATGGTATTACAAAACGCACTCGATGATTTATTGTAAATTAACGTAATACACACACACACACACACACACACATACATACATACATACATACATATATATATATATATATATATATATATATATATATATATATATATATATATATATATATATATAAAAATATATATATATATATATATATATATATATATATATATATATATATATATATATATATATATATATATATATATATATATATATATAATATCCTTTGACTTTTGCAGCCATGGCTGGCGGCGCAGGGGGCGTGGCGACCTTCCATCCTGTGGACCTAGGTGACGTGAGGAAAGAGCAGAGAAGGGTATCAGCACTGCTCCACAAACCTGGCCCACCTTTGAACTTGACCAGGGTTAGTACAGACTAGCTAGCTCCCTGTACCTAGTCCTGATAAGTAAACCTCCCCGCCCCTCTGAGTTGACCATTGACCAACCGGAGTGTAGTACCGTCCGAGACATGAAGTCATGCTTCTGACCAGTATATTGTCAACGACCTATTGATGCGCCCCAAATACCATTACACTGGTAGGTCAGAGGGGATGTTCAACAATCAGGAACTGGGAACCTAGAGGAACAATAACGTTACAATACTGATAATTGAACTGAAGTTTTCTAGTCGCTGCGTCTAATCAAACATGAATGAACTAGATGTTAACCCTTGTGCTACTGGAGGCTAGTTTGGCCAATACAAAATGATGCAAAACACCCTTAGAAAATTACTTAAACCTTGATACATGGGTACTCATCTGAGAGCTTTCCAATAAATACCAACATGACAGGGTTTAGATGGTTTTCCAAATTCTGTGCTTTGGACGAAAGTAGTTTCAGCATTAGAAGGGTTAAACATGTAAGCTATAAAAGGATGGGTGATGACATACTATTTACTGCATTTTAAGCCTGTTAATCTATCCCGATTCATTGCAGACTCGCAGGAAGCCCATACCCCAAAATGCCTACCTCTGCAGCAAGCTTAATTTGCACGGAGCGACACCTAGAGACAGACCCTGGAGAACTGGTATGCTTACAGGAGGCGTTAGAAACGGTCTAGGCCAAGACGGTTCTAAGAATCGCGTCCCTTCATGTGTCTTCATCAACCAAAGCGCAGAATTGATAGACTGCAATAATAAGCACATTGCGGCAAAAGTCAGCGCCTCACACGATGGTAGTCTGGGACACACCTCACAGAAGTTTGACCATTCACTCACCAGAAGCCCTTTATCAAAATCCCTAGATATTGATAACAGTTTTTCAAACTACCAGTCACACATTCATGACTTGTTGAACCAGAAAAGGTGTTTTGAGACAGGTTCGGATAAGGAAGCACACCTAGAGGTGCGCCTGCCACCAATAGATGGAAAAGGGCATCGCAATGGGAATGGCGGAGTGTCTCCTTCTGGTGGGAGCGAGACGAACCAGGCAGTGAGGTTCCCTGCCCTGCAGGGGGCGGGTTCAGTTGGTGGGCGGGGCCTGGAGGGGTATCGCACAGATGAAGAACAGGGGGAGGTTTCTCTTCACTATACCCATGATGGAGACAAGCCGTCAAATACCGTCAAAGGCATGGTGCGTCTAAATAGAGGCGGCTCAGCTAGCAGTCTTAGTGTGACCAAGCTGCCTACCGTCACTGAACAGCAATGCGTCTGCCCAGCAAGTTGGAGAAAAGTACCCCCTTGCCCTGAGTGCGGCAAATTGGAAAAACATGCCACCTGGTGTAAGAAAAAGAAATCAAAATTTATATGTGAAAGGTGCAGGAAACCTTGCCAACCAAAGGAGCGGGAGCTTATCTCCAGGGAGAGCACCTATGACATGGTAGAGGAGGCTCTCTGGTACAATAGGTATGGCCTAGAAAATCAGAATCCACCTCTCCCCTCAGACCTGCAAGAATTGAGAGAAAAAACTATGGAGGAAAAATTAGATGAGACAATTGGGCAGAAACATGTTGACTTCAGAATAAGCCATGGGTTTGAGATTACTTCCGAGGATGCAACTTCTGTCGGGGATAAAGGTACGAATAAAAGCACATCTGATTCAGAGAGCAGCACTTACCGTGATCCACACAGAGGCCGAGATGCCAAATCAACAGCGCCGAATCCTAATGCAGGGAAATATACCTATGAGCGAGCCCTGAGCCTCGCCAGATCTCTAGAGGCATCCAGTGTTCAGGAAACAGAGTTTCGACCCAGGATATCTCGTCCCTTTGTGTTCTCCTACTTTTGCCCACCCAAAACATGCAAATGTGAAGAACCATCACTGAGGAATCAAAGCCTCCCTGAGGATGAAATGACGTCAATATTCGGAACAGTCGAGTACGAAGATTTTTACCCAGGTGGCATACGAAATCCAATCAAGGGGTCACGGAAAAATGCTGGTTTTGGAAACGTTTGGGGTTTGCATAAAACGAGTAATCATGAAGGAACGGACTCCTACCCCACAAAGACATCTCTCACGCATCACACCACAAACTTGACCGGAACCTCTGACTGGACTTCAGTAAGTCCTGGGAGTAGTTCAACTGGTATAGATGTTGGAAAAAGTGATAGTTTTACCAGTGACGAATCACATGATTAGAAAGTCTCATGAGCCCAACAGGTTTCTATATCCAGTTCACGATGTTCCTTCACAACATACTCACCTCTCTTCCGTTATCACATTTTACAATGCGTTATGCACATAAAGGTACAGGATTGAAATTTATCGAAATCCTTTTGCTCTGCAACATTTCCATTGAGACGCTTATCCTTAACTCGGTAATCCAAGATGATCATCTCCATGGATCATACAAACATGTGCATAGCGTTTTGGGGAAACCACATGCGTTCCGAATGGTGGAGGAGAAAGACAAGTCAAGATATATGAGTACACTGAACTGGAACCGTCAAATGTCACTATCCTCAGGCCTGTGTATGTTTAGCCTGAATGTCTGTGATCGTCAAACACAACTTTTTGGAAGTCATATATTTCTAGGCCTAAGGAAGATTTTGCTACACTCATAGCATGTATCCTCTAATTAAAAAACGCATCCTGTCTCTAAATTAAGATCTATTTTACACAGTGATGTTAAACTATAAACATCTTTTCTGGATATTGACATTTGGAACAGAACTTTTGATGAATATGTCGTATTTTCTACATGGCGAAAAGTTACTGTGTTTGTGAACTTTGATATCTCACACATCTCTATTGGGTCTCCCTTGGAAATTGATACAGAACTAAACCTGTACTGAAATCATCTCAAGGTAGACCATTAAAGCCTATGCGCCTACAAAGTGTCTGCACAATAAGGTCCCATACCTTCTTTGCCTATTAATAGCATCTGTTTTTGAAATTCACTGACATTAAACAATAGTGAATACTTTCGTTGATTTGCGAGGGAATCACGTAGAGGTTAGGAATGACGTTGATGATGGTGTCCCATATGAAATAATGGCTACCCTTTTGATAACAGCCGAGCATGCAGATGGTATGTATTGGAAGTGTTGAAGCTAAGAGAAGGGATAGGCTGAGTACCTATCTGCAGAGCATTTCTATTCATATGAATTAGACCGATCAATGAACTTGACTCCTCCAATTTTGGCATAACGATTATTTATTTGATTATTTATTTCATATTCTTTTCTATGTGTTTGATAAACATATTACCGATTTTATAACTGTCTGTATCGTATATTTAACTACATGTTTTAGCTGTACTGCATTTGTTCACAAATCACAATCAATAAAGATACGTACATACATACACACATTAATGGAAATTCATTATCATTTTATGGAAAAAGCAATACTAGTATTCGTAAATGGGATGTTACCTATTTGTCTTTTGCTGAACATTACTATTATGTTATTAGAAAGAGAATAAATGTGGACAAATTCATCAATTTCTGTAAATGTAAAATAAATTCCTTCATGAATAAATTGATCTAAGTAAATCTAAAGAAGTAAATAGATGCATGGATTGTTTGTCAGTGCAACAACTCAGCCACAACAGCAGTACCGGTACTCTTTCGGGGACATCTTTTAGAGCAGCGTATTTTAGGCAAATGTTTGAATAGGAAATAGTAATTAAAACATCGCCACCAACCTTCATCGCAGTAATAATTTAATACAGGTTATCAAATGTAAGGGGATTTAGATATATTACTATACTATAAATGTAATTGAAATTTAGAAAAATGTAAAGAAAATATAATAAAATATAATTAGCTGTATTTATGATGATGGGAATTACCTCGGCCAGTCACTTCGGGAGTCACTCGGCGTCAGAGCCGCGTATATTTCGTCGATTGTAAGGGGATTTTCATCCCCCGTACTTCGTACCTGGGTACAAAAAAGTACCCTTCTTTATCAAAACCTCTGTATCTGCTCTATCTATCTATCTACTCTCAAAGGATATCTGGGCCCTATTATAACTGTGACCATCAGACATTTCATGTACATACCATAGTAAAGGGTGAATAAAGCAATAAATAGCTCTTACTTTTAACCTCTCATTTCAATTAAAACACAATACCATTGTTGGCCCAACTACAGTTTACCATAACACTTCACTCTCAACCGAAGCACATCTAACTAGGTGAGATCTAGACAAAACATATCATGTTACACCGAAATGTCCTCGAAGATAAGGACCATGAGAAGTTCCAGAATGGGACAGTACAACAACTAAAAGCTTACTGTGCACTGCCTTAATAGTCTGTGCTAAAATAGTACGGATCTCTTAAAATAAAATAAAATCCGGTTTTTTAATAGTCCGGATTCGATCCCCGCTCGCCGCGCCATCTATCTATCAAAACGCAAACTAATTTTTGGCAAGTGAACCATGATAATAAAGGCGATAATAGATGGATCAAATTCAGGCAAGTTCTAGTAGTGGGGGGCTTACATTTTTACTTTGACAGGGAAATTGCAGCTAAATTGCAGTTAAAATGTTCAATGCTGCCTGCCACCCCAGATGATGCCTGCCAAGTGAGAGTTTGAGGCCCAAGCAGGGCAAAATGAGCACAACTCACCTGGTTGCCATTAGCAACCAGGTAAGACAAAGAAATGAATGTTACAAACAATTTGTGAAGGGTTTCATGCTCATGAAGCACTCAAACAAAGGAATGGGAAAAGGATGTGTTAAAATGGCCAAAAACGATCTGAAATATTTCATTTTATAATATTAGCAATGTTAAAGGGTTAAAAAAGGTGTTAGAGAGTTAATCTTGCGTATATGACGCCTGTAAAGGTGATTTATAGTGGTGCCACCTATCAACTGACAGGGAAACTAACGGACAAATGGACGAACGTAACCCCCCTTCAGTACGTTTTTGAACATTCCGGATTCTTCCAAACGGAAAAATCTGGAATGTTTTTACACTCAGACTATTAATTAAGGCAGTGTACAGTATTTAAGGGAGCGTAAGCAATCTGGGCTTCTGCTGGAGATCTATTTAGCACCATGTTTGCAGCTTCCTACGACATCAGCATTGTTTTAAGCTCTGATTGGCCAGTCCAGTCTCTCATATATACATACATACATACATACATACATACATACATACATACATACATATATATATATATATATATATATATATATATATATATATATATATATATATATATATATATATATATATATATATATATATATATATATATTTATATACAGGTGAACTTGGATATGACGGACCACTGTACGACAGATTTTTGCATATGACGGACAATATGCTTGGTCCCAGTCCGATGCATATCAAGTATTCGTCATATGTATATGACAGACTTTGCATATGACGGACCAATTTTCCTGGTTACATTGAGTCCGTCATATCCAAGTTCACCTGTATATATATAAATATCACATATAAGCGGTATCACCTTTTAAAATCTGCTTTGAGTAGATGCCTAGAAACCAGTTTGACAATCCTTATGAGGCCTGAAAGGTTGTATGAATTGTGATTGATAGGACATCTTTCAATGTAGTTTAATTGTGTTTTTTTATCCAAATACAATTCCTCCAGGCTGACAACAATAACAGATTGACTCGGCTTCTTGACTAGAAACGTAGCTGCTAACATGATGCCTCGCCCCAGCATTAGAGCACAGCAAACGGTCAAACATGGTGTCAGAGTAAGTGAAAATAGGAAGAAAAGATCACCTAGAACCTGCAAAGAGCATCATTAAGAATATCGCAACCCACATATATTGTTGGATTTAACTTAGATATCATGGAAAGCACATGGGGATAGCAGATACTGAACAAAAAACCTTTGAGAAGAGAACTTTTCCAAGTATCATCAGAGGATATAGAGGAAATTGGCAGCTTATCAGATACCTCCCCGGCTCCAAGGAATTACAGAGGTGATGATTGTACAATTTAAAAAAAAATCAAGCAAGCATGGTAGTACTTTTACCAAGCAACTGAACTAACAGAGAAGTCTGAAACTGTTAAAGTGGAAGCACCCTGCTTAATTATTAGAGTGCTGAAATATCATGATGCACTTAGTTTCATTGAGCGAAGAGGACAGAGGTGACTCAAAACAAATGTTAGAAAAATTGGAACATCACATCACTCCTCACATGAAAAAAACAGAACGGCATAATTAGATAAAAGTTAATCCAAAAAATAAAGTTTAACAAATGCCACAAGAGCCCGGGGGAGGGGGGGGGGGCGCACCCGCGTTACGTATTTCGCAGAAGAAAGGGTCTTTATTTAAGACCTTCGCATGTCCACGATTTTGTAAAAGAAGGGTACTTTTTTGTAACCAGGTACGAAGTATGGGGGTCAATATCCCTTTACAATCCATGAAATATACGCGGCTCTGACGCCGAGTGACTCCCGAAGTGACTGGGCTTCCGAGTCTGCTGCCGCCAAACACGCAGAGGATTATAAAATCTTAAGTTAAAATACGTGTTCCCGTATACGTGTTCAGTGTTTTGATAAAAGAAGGGGTGTTTATTTAGTGGAAAAAGTCAGCGTTTTATTAAAAAAGGGGTGCTTTTTTGGCCAGAAATCCGTGCTTTAGGGTTATTTTTCAATTTTGATAACGAGCGTATGCGCCCCCCTAAATACCCAAGTGCCCCCCCCCCCCCCCCCCCGGGCACAAGAGCTTTACACTCAGAGTTCATATCATGACATTATAGCTTATTAAACTCAAACCAGGGATGAATCATGGTCATGGTCCATTTGGAAGGTCATAGGAACAAAATCACAATGCCTTAGGCTCAACGACAATCGGGGCAGGTGGTCCCTCCTATGACACTATTTGTTTTAGTGGGGAATTTCGATCATTCTATGATAGAAATTTCCAACAGCAGGGATAGAAGAAGCGGTTATTTACGTATTCAACTAGGGTTAACTAGTGGTGGGTCAATTTTTGATTATTTGTATCGTTTAGCTATTGGGCAGCTACCTGAGGTAGGTTACCTCAGGAAATTTCCTTGGAATTATTGGCTTCAGCTCTTGGTCTGGAAGCCATATTGAGTTTTCCTCTTTAGAGGGCAAGTTACCGATAATTATAAATTAAACACATCGTTTTTATTTGAAACACAGTTCCTTTTAATATGTGACAGAGAACAAATGCAAGATTTTGCAATTACATAACTAAATACGATTAAATCATTGTGAGGGCCTGCTCTGACGGCCGTGTGGTCTAAGGCGCCGCCACTGACTGCACGCTGTCTCTCACCACTGCCTGGGTTTGAATCCTGGACTGGGCATGTGAGGAAGTTGCCAGTGACTTAGGGTTAGGCAGTGGTTTTCACCGGGTACCCCGGTTTCCTCCACTACTTACATCTGGCTAGTCACGAGTTAGCCACAATTGCCATAAATGCTTTATTTAAAAAATGGTTTCCAGGATAGAAGTTGCTATAAAGCTTATGTTGAGAATTGTGTTGAGAGCTGAAAGTGCTATAGTTCATTGTAAAGAGCAAAGGTGTTCTGGATTAAGATGCAAACATCATGTTAATCTAATTAGATCGCACCTGTCAATTATATAGTACCTAGATTTGTCAAAAATGACTACATGTACTTTTGAATACACTTAAGGGGGCTCGGGACCTTCGCACCTTTAAATAGGGTGTTTTTTTGTTTTTTTTATATGTGATAGCTGAAAAGGTTTGCTACTGATTCCTTTGAACTAGAACTCTCAACTAGAACTACAAATGACAAAAAAAGGAGTTTTTAAAAAGCTTTCTACTAGAGGCCAGATATCCTGAGTCACCAGCTGTGATGCTTATCTAAACCCATAATGGCCTTTCCTTATCTGATCTCTCCTGGGAGGTGTGCTATACTGGGTGATTGATGCGAACTGGGGGTTAGTTCCTGGCCAGGTCCTGAATGTGTATTCAAATGGAAGTATCCTGTTTACCCAGGAAACAGGCACCAAGCAGTTATGAGTGATCAATTCATTGCAATTAGGGTATTGAATAAAAGGTGTGATTTTTGTGCATCAGCTGTCTGGCTTTACAGTTACAGGTCAGACAGGTGAGGTAAATCCAATCAAATGCTCCAGAAATATTCTGGTGTGTGTCAGGTAGGGCCAGGATGTTTAGGATGCATGTTACCTAGGTGAACAGGGTTTCCTGTAGAGATTTAGGGTTAGGAGTGAACATTCAGATGCTGAGCCCAGGACAGTGCAGAGTCTGAATGTTTCATTACAATGGGAAGGAGCTCCAGAAGGAGAAGAAAGAGGAAGATGGCATTTGAATAGGAAAAAACATCTTCTGTACCAGAAGATTTGGATACAATAGAGGAAGAGGAATCTGAGGAATCACCAACCATTCATAGTGCCAGTTATAGAAAACTTAGACTGCTAAGTACTGGTTCAGATGACAGTGGCATAGCAATTGGAGATGCAGATTTTGAGGAAAGAGACACTGATCATGACTCAGAAGATGAGACAGATTCCTGTGAAGAAAGGGTAACAGGAAGACATATTCTGCATTCACAAGAACTTGAAGACATCCTTGAACAGAAAGCTGCAGTGGGTACATACTGCCTTGATGGAAAGTTAGAACTATGGCAAGACAGTAGAAGGCGACAAGGAGTTCAATCAGCCCTTTTTGGAGATGCTCAAATGAAGATTGTGATGGAAAGAGAACAGACTTTCCTAGTAGTGAGAAAAATGGATGATTTTATGCTATAAACAGACAATCAGTTCTAGCAGGACGCCTGTGTGGGAATGGACATAATGCGCTTCAAAAGTTCAGTGCAGCTATGGATCTACCTCCTCCAGTTACCCCCAAAAGTTTCAAGAAGAATGAGGTATCTATTCCATGTATCTTTTTGTCAGAGAAAACCAATGCAGAGAAAACCTACGTAAACCCTACATGCCTGTGTCTTCCCAAATCACCTTCGCTATTTTGGTTTTATCTCAGTGATCAAAGCTAATTCTAAAATATTTTGTCAATTTACCCTTATTCCCAAAGTTATTTCATTATGGTTAGAGCTATACATAGAAAAATATTTGAAGAAGAAATGTAGATCAGTACCTATAGTAAACAACTCTCCTTGAAATATTTTGTCAATTTACCCTTATTCCCAACGTTATTTCATAATTACTCTATTGTAGTCTTATTCAATTATTCATATGATTAGAGCTATATCTAGAAAAATATTTGAAGAAGAAAAGTAAATGAGTACCTAGCAAACAACTCTCCTTCAATTTTGTTGTAAATTTATCCTTATTTCTGAAGTGATTTACATAGTTAGTGTATCATGATTTTCATATTCATTGATTTATATGGTTAGAGCTATATCTAGAAAAATATTTGAAGAAGAAATGTAGATCAGTACCTAGTGAACAACTCTCATTGAATTTTTTTGTCAATTTACTCCTATTCCCAAAGTTATTTCATAATTACTTTTGTTTAGTCTTATTCAATTATTCATATGATTAGAGCTATATCTAGAAAAATATTTGAAGAAGAAATGTAGATGAGTACCTAGCCAACAACTCTTCTCCAATCTTTTTGTAAATTTATGCTTATCTCTGAAGTGATTTACATAGTTAGTATATATTGATTTTCATATTCATTGATTTATATGGTTAGAGCTATATCTAGAAAAATATTTGAAGAAGAAATGTAGATCAGTACCTAGTGAACAACTCTCCTTGAACGTTTTAGTCAATTTAATGGGAGAAGTGAAATTAACCTTCCTTACAATTGCACTTCAGAGTACTTGAAATTGAATGGATTCACCTCCAGACAGCCAATTAGCAATTAGTAGTCACTAATAGCTTGTTATCTTTCCTTATCAGCTGGGGGAGGAGCACTCACCAGGGGGTGCCAGCCTCCTTCTATAAAAATCCCTTTTTATTCCAGTAATTGAAGTACCCAGTAAATTATTAAATATTCAAACCATTCTACCAATGCAAAGGAATAGTTATTCCAAATTAACCCCTTAAGTTTTATAATGGAGCATAAAGTCATTTTAGAATGTATAAATGTATGGTCACTTTGACTTGAGCTTTAGACAGCTTTCTGAAATCGCCATACTTCTCATTTTTGAAACAACCTCATTCCTTTAATATTGATCCCAGAGAGGTGAAATTTTGCTACACAATGAAAAACATCCTTGCGCACGCAACTGTATTTCATTTTTTTGATATCTGGTCTAGTTATTTCTTAATCGGACTTCAAAAATGAAGGAAAGTGAAATTCTAGAAAAAAATATTGATCATGACTTAAACTTGCTCTAAAGTCGGTTCGGAACAATCTTTTTTTTTTATTCATGCCTAAATATGTTTTCTATGAAACGTATAAATACCAACTGTCTTACACTTTTTATGAAGCCAGGAGGCTGTTTGCAATAACATATGTATTAGAAATCCACATGTATGTCTTTCGGCCCCACCCCGGGGAAATTGTGAAGATGTCACAAGTTAAGTTTAGACTATTTGACCTCTCCAGAATCTCAGCTTTCATGAAATATATAGTTTATTGGGGTTTTCTTGTACATAGACCAAGATATTGGTCAATCTTTACATGAAAGTCACACTTAAAGAACGAAGGTCCCGAGCCCCCTTAATTCGCTTTTGTTCTGTAAGAATCTTTTCTAAGTATTACTTCAACTTTCCATATTTACTTAATTTCTACTTTTGAAATGCATTATTGTTTTAAAAAGATAATCATATATGTTATACTAGTATTAGTATGTCATCTGTGTGATAAATCATGAATAAAGTGCATTAAAAATACATCCTTTCTTTGAAATCTTCTTGATAAAAGAGAATCAGGGATATGTCCAAATTAGTGGACCCCCATTTCAGTAATTTGGCCAAATTCCTAGACATTTTAGGGATTTAGCCAAATCCCAGAAAGTTTTAGGGTTAAATACCTGGTTTGACAATCTTTACTGTTACAGTACATGGCAGTACTCATTTATAGAGGTCGCCACCAGTCTAGGGTGTCACGTGATAGGAGACGTGCAACTGGGTATTCCCCAATGTTTCACATCTTAGCGTGCTGGGTTTCATTTCCGACATAGCATTTGCAGGGCTGTCCGAGGTTAAAGTGCACCTGCGCAAACTTTGAAACTTCGCTAAATATCATTTCTACCTATTGCCCCAGGGGACATAAGACCGGGTAACATTTTCCCGCCAGGTTAGTGCACAAGTTCCCCTGTTATCTACACATAAGCTAAATATGCACGTACCAATATATCCCGGCAATATGTAGACAGGTTCCTTTTGTTCTTAGCTTCAGATTATAGCGCATAGCTATGAAAATACCTGGGCTTGGAAAACACACTATGTTCAGTGAGTAGGTGTTTCTGTGGCATCAAAGTGGTCCCGGTACACAGCAGTGGGCCGGGACTAAATCAAGGATGAGACTCCTGAGCCGGGACCTATTAAATCCAGGCTCAGCAACCATTAGAAAACATGATTTTTGTGTCATTTCCACAGAGTTGTAGAATACTTTTTTATGACTCAAATGCGCTATAATAGTCATTAAGATCTGCCACTGAGCATTGGTGCAGATTTATAGCCTCGCTGAGGGTGTTTGTTGCAAAGCTTCGGCCTTGGCGGCCTCAGCTTTGGCAACAAACACCTACGTCTCGGCTATAAATCTGCACCAATGCTCAGCGGCAGATCTTAATCCCTATACTAAAGCTATCGAGAGAGCGATTTAAGATATGTTGCCTTATTCTTAAAGAGTCTTAACTGCTTAGATAATTAAGAAGAAATCGGATTTGTATATGCTTGTTCCATAGGCGGGTAAAAGGTCGCTTATAACATTGGGATTGTTTGACAAAAAAGTCGATGTGTCTTTACTTCAGTGACGCTTATATACCGAGTTATTACGGCATTCCAATGTGTTGGATATAATCGCACGGACTTGTATTGTATAGTGCCATTCGAGAGTCTGAGAGGCTCTTGTACCTGAAATATTATATATTACCATGCAGGGCTGTGACTACGTGCGGGTAGCACTCAACAATACAGGCCCCTGTGGATATAATTCTAATCGTCGTTGCTTGAGGTATTCGGATTATCAATAAAGCATTCCAGATGGATGCAATTGAAATCCGTCTATCCATACGGAGTGAGACTTTTTATAAAGATTATATATATATATATATATATATATATATATATATATATATATATATATATATATATATATATATATATATATATATATATATATATATATTACCGACGATTTAAACCTTTATTCCTCTACAACACTCGATGTTGTCCCGCGCCGCAGTGTCACAGCTGGAAACGTAATTTCTTTCTTTAATAGGTACGTTACAGTCATAGCTTGAATGAATGGACCGTTATGTTATGCCATACTAGGTCTGGTCTATATAGCTCTCTGGTTACAGGTTGGAGACACAAACGGTACATCGCCCGACAAGGAGAAGGAGACTACGAGGCTGCGGAACACATTTCTAGTGACAACGAATTACTAGTATATCAATATGGAGTACTGCTACTTTTTTGCTTCTTACGAGGATTTCAAAATCACCACAGACACAGAGTCTGCAGAGTTAAACTTCGCAAGACATGCCAAGAGCAAACTTGCCCCGCTTGGCATCAAGTGTTATGTTGACCGCGATGATGCTACGCTTGGAAGATCGCACTTTCATAATTTCAATAGAGCTTCGAAGAATTCTAAATATCTGGTATTGCTGCTGACAGAGGAGTCTTTGAAGTCGTTCGAGACAGATGCGATTAACGTGTCAAATAATATGTTTCAAGCTAGCCTATTCAGACGCTGGAAAAGGGGTGATAGCAGCGTTTTTGCCATTCGTCTTGGCGATTTCCACTCAGAAAATGATGAGATATCGATTCCACACCTGCCGGATATACACTTCACAAGCTCGTGGGATGAGAGTACCAATAAGGCAAGCTGGGATCGTCTCACACAGATGGGTACTAATGAGGAAACCACACAACCAGGTTAATAAAGTTTTTGTATGAACCTTTATTTCCTTTAGAGCTTTCCCCTTCTAGCAAGATAGAAGCAATCCCGAGCATGGTCTTAGCCAACATTTGGAAACAGGGTGTCCAAATAGAGGTTTCATAGACTTTTGCGGTCCAAAGTGTGGTACAAAGTACATACTACTAATAAAATAAACCCTATATATTTACAGATTTTGCGTTTTTAGGCCAGTAACTGCATGCTTTGTTTGTCTCATAAAAGTGACACTACAGCTTCTACATCTTCTAAGTAAAGTCATCATCAGCAAATTCTTACAAAAATGTTTGGGTCTCCAAACTGTCAAAAAACAGTGTTATGTGTGTCCAAATGACACGTTGGACGCATAGGCGGCTAAGCCCTTGATCCCGAGTTCACCGAAGGGTCAATTAAGGCACACAGCTCCTTGCGAAATTCAGCTAGATCTCGGTCTAAAGATAGCTTGATATTTTGGTCTTGATTGATTGAAAACATTAACTATATATTTTTTATTATAAAATCTGTCCCTTGGGGAGGTCCCTGGGTTAACGTCGAGGACACTGCCGATACCAGGTAAATTTGAGTAGAAAATTCTATCAAAAACATAGATTTAGAATATTTAGAAAATATCATCTATTATAAAAGGGACCGTGTCTAAACTCTGCCAGGGTACTTGGTACTACTTGCAGATTTCAAATCCATAACTAAACTTAAGACTGCTCAGTTTCTACAGAATTGTCATACAAAACTACAGGTATGAATCTGTCTCCCTTTACTCTTATATGTTTTACCTCTGCGTCAAGGCTTTGGACAGACACGCTTGCTTCTTAAAGGCTACAAGAACGTCAATGATATATCAAATAAAGTATGGGCAGATCCTTTTTAGCTATCATGTGTCATCCCCTGTCAGTGGTGTTGGGGTACGTCATTTAGAAACGGGTTTCGTCAGCTACGACATTGGATTGGTGTGATTCACATGTTTTTTTAGTGCGCGTACGGATTTAAAGTCTTTCGTTTAATGATAATCTGATAAAGCAGATTGACTTTAATTCGTATACGTCTTCGTCTCATTGGCAAAAGTCACGTAATGATCATTCTTTTGAAAATAGCCTTTGAATTAAGCAGAAATACGTTAACATGTTGAAGAGTTGCTGTATGTTCTTCGATCAACATTTATTCTTTATAAACTTTTCTCATTGACTCCCATTTGTCATAGCAAAAGTGTATCACTACAATAGTCTGGGCATCTTTGGCTGCAACCGACATGAACAGATAATGTTGATGTAGCGAAAGATATACCTTAAGCGAAAATGGTTTCTTTTTAAAAAGGCTTGGAAGGTCCTGCAGACAGTGGGGACTACACCAGTCACCATCGTCCTATCCAGGAAGAAAGGGGAGAGTCCGGAGAGTTTGTAGAGAGTAAGTGTACTTCACTTTCAGTGTACTAAAGCTGCAGTTTGTCGCGACTCGTGAGACACAAAATAATTGCATTCAAATATACTATAACTAGATACGTCAAACGATTGAATACAAACCATAAATAGTTGTTATACATATATATATATATATATATATATATATATATATATATATATATATATATATATATATATATATATATATATATATATATATATATATATATATACTAGTATATATATATATATATATATATATATATATATATATATATATATATATATATATATATAAATATATATATATATATATATATATATATATATATATATATATATATATATATATATATATATATATATATAGATATAGATAGATAGATAGATAGATAGATAGATAGATAGATAGTTTATTGTCTAATCCAGATAATGACATTGATTACATGCAATGCACAAGTGTTAAAAATTCGGCCAGCCACAAAGGCTTATAAGGGATCAAATGATACCATAGATATAATTTTAAATGTTATCATATAGACATTCACCATATAAGATGCACAGTATATTATCTAATCAAATAGTACTCTAACGATCTAATGTCTTGTGATAATTTAATATACAAATATGGTAACTGCTAATGACTTAGTTGCACCAACAGCCTGCTTAGGGGATACTACCAGGCTAAAATGGCCGCCCCCAGTGTCTTTATTTTGTGTCTGTTAGGAGGTCTTTAAACAGCAATATACTTCTTGTATGAAGGTTGGCACTGGTGGGAACCTGGGTTTAAATAGAGAATATCATACGAAACTATTTGGGCCTCTGTTTTATCCATGGTGGAATTATCCTTTAAGTATAAACATGTGTTGTTTTTGAAAAGATTCTCAAGTACCGGCCGCAGCGAGTGGAGACTTCACCAGCCACCAATATCCTCTTCAGGAAGAAAGCACACGGACAGAGTTTGAGAATGGTTAGTGAAATTTATTTTTCATTTGCAGAAATGGTAGTATGCGAGGAAACAATATCATTGCATTCAGAAATATCATGAAGTATAGAATATTCAACAAGATACGCTAAGACAACTAAGTAAAAACCAACAGTTTCCAGGCTTGCTCATATATCAAATAGATGTTTACCTCGGACAGATTTGGAATTTCGTTTTTCGTCACATTTATGCAATATTGTGGCTAATTCGTGACTGGCAACCTTCACGGGCAAAGGACAAATAGGTACTAAAAAACATCCTATATAGCCATGTCCTGTGTTTCGTGTACCTCACATTTTGTCCAACTTAACAAGAAAATATTCCAGATGTTTTGGAAAAGCAACTTAGGTCATCTCATACCCACCAAACAAACCAAAGCAGATCGTACACTATCGTACAAGTTAGAAGTGTTTCTTCAAAGCCAATACCACATTATCACATATAAATTTGATAAATTTTCTCCAATTTTATGTTTATGCAGTAATCAGCATAGACTGTTGATAGATCGAGGAATAACCTCTATAACATTGTAGATCGATTTTTATCCCGATTTCGCTTGATTGACCGCAACATCTGTGTGACGATTGACCTGAATTAACACTGCAGTGGATTAAGCTAGGTTTGCTGTTTATACATTCATATACCGGTATATATATATATATATATATATATATATATATATATATATATATATATATATATATATATATATATATATATATATATATATATATATATATATATATATATACTAATATACATATGGCCTAAGTGTCCATAATAAAGGGGTGTCCGTATTAGAGGGGCTGCTGTGACGGTGAATTCAGAGTACTAGACGGCTTTGTGTTAGCATTTTGAATTACCAACAGGAATTTAGTGTGTGTACCTATCTATACGACAAAACTAAACAAAAACAGTGGGAAGTACATTGACAACATTTTATTCCATTGCCTAACGTTTCACCTACAAACATGAATAATAGCAGAGTATACCACAATGAATACTGCAATTGATTGCCCGTTTCATCAAAGTAAAATATCAGATTGTCCAGCACTTCATGTTTTAGCATTAGATTCCACTCTTGTGTATACACCATACCCATTTTAAAGCTAAAGTTACTCTTGAAATACATGACTAAAGTATTCAAAGGAGAAATCTTGGTAGTGTATTTCTCCTTAAAATATTTTTTCCAACTATGCCTTCTCTCGATAGACTTCTTGAAAAGTGTCCGGCTGCTTTGGCCACTGTGAGCGTGAATGGGTTAAGCACCTTGTCTACATGTTTTCTACCACTGCACAATGTCAGCATACACTCCTGAATACACCTCATGAGAGTTCCACAGTCCACACATCAACCCTTAATCAAAAAACCCTCAAAACCACTCATACACAATCCTGTCCACTTGCGTATGGCTGTCCTCTCTTATAAATACCCTTTTCCTCCGTGTATTCAGCTTTCCTTTCAATCACATTTAAAATGGCAGATTTGTATAAACCATACAGTGCACTTAACTTTCTACATCTGTGTTTCCCACTGTCCTTAAATAAAGAAATTTTCTGATCAATATTGAGCTTTACCCCTTTCATTGCCGACATTGTGATGGTCAAGCTCTAACAGAACTTGCAACTGTGTCAGACACAATAACTTGACATGAGAGATTCCTTAATGTACTTATGACCATTCTAAAAACAGACCCAGCACACAAAGGCTGGAACATTGATCAATTTTCCAATTGATTTTCATCCTGCTTTAATGAAATTGAGCCCCTCCTCTGATCCCTAATTTTGATTACAGTCACGTTTGGTGCAGGATGAATTGATGTAACAACAAACCTACCTCTTTATCCCCTCACTGGTGCTGCCAACCTCATCAGTATTTAATGGAGGAGCATAGGCACCTGACATTTAAGATAATCAGATTTTTCGTTCATTCAATGAGATAAATACATGAATGATGAGAGGTTGTAAATGTAGTTACAGGTATGCAGTACAAAACTTGTCTGTTGTACCTATGGGAGACTAGACAAACAAAAACAATCAAACTGGTGTAATAAGGCAGCAGCAAAATCTATGTATTGACAAAAATATGGCGAAACCTCCTCAAAACGATACTTTTTTAAAGATGTCTTCTCCAATTGATAGATCTATGAATGAGAGTGGAGGAAATGTCAATTCTTCATGAGAAAAATATTAAGTCTGAAAAGCAAAAGAGTGTCCACTCTAGTGGGGGTAGGTGGATTTGCGACCGTGTTGCTAGGCTGGAAGGCTGTCTCACTGACATATATACATGGATGTCACAGAACAAGCTGAAACTGAATGCAGACAAAACAGAAGTCTTAATGCTGGGCACCCCTAAGCAGCGAGCCAAAATATCTGTGCCTAGCATCTCCGTAAATGGTGAGATTGTCAAGATATTCAATATACCTATCGGCAATCTGGGTTCTGTTTTTGATCCAAGCATGAATATGGCAGCACATGTGTCAAAGGCAGTCAAATCTGCAAACTATCACCTTCGAAACATAGGAAGGATCAGAAAATACTTGACTGCAGAATCAAGTAAAAGTGCTGTCATATCCCTGGTAACCTCAAGATTCGACTACTGCAATGGACTTCTCTGTGGAATACCCGAAGAGCTAATATGTAAGCTCCAGAGAGTACAAAACAACGCTGCCAGGGTGATCACGCTCACAAAGAAGCATGACCATATCACTCCAGTACTTAAGGAGCTGCACTGGTTACCAGTCAGGAAGAGAATTGAATCCAAGATTCTGCTACTGGCGTACAAATGTTTGCATGAAACTGCACCTTCTTACCTGAGGGAATTGCTGAAAGAGTATGTCCCACCACGGACACTGAGATCAACATCCAAGAACTTACTCTGCGAGCCGAGAAACAACATTAAAAACCTGCGGTGACAGATCGTTTAGTGCCTGTGCCCCAAAACTATGGAATCAGCTCCCAGATGATATTCGGGCAGCTGGGAGTGTGGCAATCTTCAAACGACAACTGAAAACACATCTGTTCAAAGATGTATATATCAATTAACTATGTGGATATCAACATCTATCCTTTGACAATGGAATGTAATGCGCCTTTGAGCATGTTTATATGGAAAGGGCGCAATATCAAATGACAATATTATTATTATTATTATTATATATATATATATATATATATATATATATATATATATATATATATATATATATATATATATATATATATATCAGGAAATTAGAAGTAATTTCTTTTTTATGATAAATACTTACCTGCGATCATTGGAAGCTATCTCCAGGGCTTGCTCTGGTCACCCAAAAGGTAGGCTCTCATTTTGCAGTCTCTCCCTATGGAAGATCCTTGCGATGATCATAGCGGAGGGGCTACTAAATGTAGCCTCAAAAAATTAAAAATAGACCGTAGTTTGCGTGATCCCCGCTAGGGGCCGCACTGATACCGGTCATGACGTCACGGTTGGCGCATGCGCCTTCATCCTCTTCTCATTTTTGGCGTTAAATACCATCATGGAAGAACGGATTCTAGGGGAGGATACAGAAGGGTGGGCAATGATCGCAGGTAAGTATTTATCATAAAAAAGAAATTACTTCTAATTTCCTGTTTTATATCTAAATTCTTACCTGCTCACATTGGAAGCAGAGTACCACCGCCAAGAAAAGCTGTGGAAGGATCAGTTCTATTTCCTAGACGCTGTGCCAGCCGTGACCAGCACTGCTCTACTAAACCTGCCTTTTGTTGCAGGAAGATCTTTAATATAGAACTGCGCAAAGGTTTGCGGCCGGCTCCAGGCTGCGGCATCCATAATAGCTTCAAATGGCACTCCGGCCATTGTAGCCCAAGTAGTTGCGACCCCTCTGGTGTCGTGGGCTCTAATGCCCATGCGTTGCCTCCGTTCCTTAGGAAGGTGCGAAAACGCCCCCGCTATGGCCTCTTTGACCCAACCAGCGACTGTACTCTTGGTAGCCTTAGTATAAGGCTCCCTTGACCGAATGAAAAGGGCTTTTTCATCCCCTCGCAAGGGCTTGGTTAATTCCAAGTACCATTTTAGGGCCCGGACAGGGCAATGTATTTTGTCGTCTGGCGAGAACTCCTTTAGGTTGAGGAGAAACACCTCGCTAGGAGTAAACGAGACCGACTGGTTTTTGTCCAATAGGAGGGATGGGAGAAGGCGAACTCCTCTATTTTCCCACCGCAGATGACATGCGTCTATCCTGCAGGAATGGACCCAGCTTCCTCGCCTGGCCGAAGCCAGCTGCAGTAGGAAAGCTGTCTTGACCGCCACCGACCTCAATGGTGCCGTGTGAATCGGCTCAAAGGGAGGGCCCGCTAGGTACTTGAGTACCGTCGGGAGATCCCAAGTCTCATTGAGCGTCCTTGGTCTGGCGGAAACCACAAACAAACCCTTAATAAGGGTCGACAAATCCGTGTTGGACGACACAGTTGTCCCATCCGGAAAACCTTTATGAATGGCTGCGATAGCAGATTTGTATCCTGCAATGGTTGAAGGAGCTAAAGGCTTCCCCTTATGCTCCACCGTGCGCAGGCCATTCAGGAATTCCGCGACCTCCGCTACAGGGGCCTCAGCGGGACCCACACCTCGCTCCACACACCATCGTCGGTAGTGGAGAAGATGGGAATCATAAAGCCGGCAAGTCGATTCTCGCCTGGCCCTGGCTGCTCTGCAACTCCTTGCGAAAAGCCTCGGTCAACGAAGGATTTGCGGACAGCGGCCATACAGCCAGTCTCATTCTGTCCGGTTTGGGGTAAAACATCCCCGTGACCGAGTTCTTCAGGAGGTTGTCCTTGGGTGTGATCATTCGCGGAAGGTCTGTCAGCATGCTGGTCAGCTGACGGAACCACGGCTGGCTGGGCCAGAACGGGGCTACCAGGAGGATCCGGGCTGACCACTGTAGCCTCAGTTTCCTCAACACCCTCGGGATGAGGTTGGTCGGCGGGTACGCGTACCCGTACAGACTCTCCCAATTCTGCGTCAGAGCGTTTATTCCGCTCGACGTCTGAGAGGGGCGCACTGAGAAGAACACTGGAAGTTTGTGGTTCTTCTCTGACGCGAAGAGATCCACATGGGGAGTCGGCCAATGTTCGAATATGAGCCGAACCACTGTCTTGTGGAGGGACCACTCCGTGGGGTGGTTGTGTTTCCCCCTGGACAGGGCGTCCGCCAGGACGTTCCTGACTCCCGATATGTGGTTGGCAACCAGGTAGATCCCGTGTTGCCTGCACCAGGCCCACAGGTCTAGTGCCAGGTAGCACAAGGTGGGAGACTGAGTTCCACCCTCCTTGTTGATGTATGCCACTGTAGTGGTATTGTCCGTAAGGACATCCACAGCAGTGTCCCGTACCTGAGGCAGAAAATGCTGCAGAGTCAGCCATACTGCCTGCAGTTCGAGCCAGTTGATGTGGTGCTTGGCCCAAGCCCGCGACCACTGACCTGAGATCACCCAGTCTCCTAGGTGACCTCCCCAGCCCTCCATGGAGGCATCCGTGACTATCGTCATAGTCGGATCTGGCCTGAGAAACGGCCGGCCCACCGTCAGGTTGGCCCGTGATGCCCACCACTCCAGCTCCCTGAGCGATTCGCGATCGGGGTATATCCGGAGATATGGGCTGTCCGAAACTTGCGTCCACTGACTGTGGAGCATAAGTTGGATCAGACGAGTATGCGTCACCGCCATGGGGACTAACTCGCGCAGACTGGACAGATGTCCTAAGAGCTTCTGCCAAGTTTTCGCTGGCTGAGGGCTCCGCGCTAGGAGCGAGGATGCCAGTCGCGACGCTCTGACAACCCTCTTCTCGCTCGGGAAAACGAGCATGTTGATGAGGTCGAGGGTCGATCCCAGGAATGCTGGGAACTGCGTGGGTATCAACTGAGACTTTCCTTCGTTTACTAGGAAGCCCAGTTTTGTCACCCAGAACAGTGTGAGGTCGCGTTGACGTTCCACAAGCGACCTTGACTGGTTCTTCAGAAGCCAGTCGTCGAGATACTGGTGCATGTCTACACCCTGTATCTTGAGGAACGCCTCGATGACTCGCACAATCCTCCTGAACACCCGAGGTGCTGTTGAGAGCCCGAACGGGAGCACCAGGAATTCGTACGCTCTGCCATTGTAGGCAAAGCGGAGGAACCGTGTGTGTTCGGGTGCTACGGGGACGTGAAAGTAGGCGTCTCTTAAATCTATAGAGACTGCCCACGTCTCTGACATTGAGGAGTCCCTCAAATGCTCTGAGGTCTTTAGCCTCTGCTGGTGAGCCTCTCCCAGGCAGTCCATCACTGTTCGTAGCGTCTCCATCCGAAAGGATAGGGGCTTTACGAATTTGTTGAACGCCTTTAAATTGAGGATCGGGCGCCAACCGCCCGACTCCTTGGCCACCAGAAAGATAGGGGAGTAAAACCCCGGGGTGTCCGTGTGGAAGGGAATCTCCCTGATTGCCCGTTTCTCGAGCATGGACTCCAGGCCTCGTTCGAGGTCCTGACGTCGCGCCTGATTCCGAGGAATCGGGGTGCAGCGGGGCTCCTTTGTTCTTGGAGGGTTCCCCGTGAACTCTATCCTGTAGCCCTTGGTTACAGTCTGCAGTACAAACTGGTCCGACGTAACCAGGGGCCACAGGTGGGCGAATGCTCTTAATCGCCCCCCCACCGGACAAAGCTGATCATTCGGTATCAGCTTTGGGGGCTGGCTTTGGGGTGTTATAGGTGGAGTAAGCGTCCTTTTTGGCGCCTCCACCTACCACGGCCTCTACCGGCACCTCTACCTCCACCGCCTTCGGACGAGGAGGAGTTCGAGCCTCCACCACCTTTTCTACCCTTCTTGTTTTGCTTGCCGCCCGAACCTCTGCCTTTTTTGAAGGGGATCCGAAAACGATCCCCTGATTGCTTCGAGGTCGAGGGCTGGTCACGGGCTAATTGAGCCTGTGACACACTCAAGAGTTGGGTCTTGGTGGTCGACTCTACTGTTTGGGTCCATTGGCCCGCAAACATGAGACCCTTTGTCAGGGGAAGCTCCCTAAGACGCAGTCTGGCCATCGTGGGCACGACTTTCTTGTTCTCCGCCAGAGCTGCCGATAAGAATCGGATGCGACGGTCAAAACCCGCCTCCAACTTCTGGCGTGTGGAGATGCGTCCTATAGCTGCGGTTAAATAGTTGGCCAGAGACACGGCCCCAGCCAGTGTCTCATCCACCATACATTCTGGCATAGGTGGTGGCGACAACCCCGCAAGGAGAGCAGCGCGCTCTTTCTCTCTATTTACTATAGTTGCGGAAATGAACCCTTGAGTTCGTTGCAAATATATAGAGAGGCGCGCGAGGAGAGATGAAGTCGATTCGACTTGCTTTGCGAATCTCTCCGCCTCTTTGGTCACCGGATGTGGTCCTTTCGGTCCAAAGGGCTTCGCCGGATCCCAATCCAACTTGTAGGTGGATCGCATGTACTCTGTCACCTCGGCGTCAACTTCGAGGACCTTAAGCAAGGTCTCGTCCTCTTCTACAAGAGGGAAGAAGCGCGCGAGGGTAGAGTCCCCGAAGGACCCGGCCTCCTTCACCACCCGTCTGTCGTCGACAGTACACGCTATTTTAGAGACCCGATCACGGGCCCATAGCGCTGGTGCCTCCACTGCACGTGAGGTCGGTGTGGCAAAGACACTGAACTCTGAATCCTCCGGGGGAGGAGAAGCGGATGGTGGTGAGGAGAACTTTAGCACCTTTGCAAGTGCATGGAGAACAGGTACGAACTCCAGAGGGCGAGAAAATTTTAAATCCTGCGCCTCCCAGGATTCACACCACGACCTAGTGAGGTCAGGGTGTGGTGGGATCGTGTGATCTCCACTCCCATCCTTAGGCGGACCCAGCCTTGCGTAAACCGACGCCGCCGGAGCGGCGGACGTGGAGGCCGTCGCGGTCGTCTGAGGTGGCGGAGGCACCTCAGGGGGAGCCACAGGTTCCGCAGGCTTGTCGGAAGCCACGCCCAAGAGCTCTCGATCGAGCTCAGACCACGCCTCTACAGGCGGAAGACCACAGGGGTCGAAAACCTCCTCCACTTGATCAGCTAACTGATCATCTTCCTCATCATCCGATTGGTCGGAGAACTGACCGGGAGACAAAGATGCCGGTGACGACCGGCCGGACCTCGTCCTGGTAGGCGAGGGAGAGGCCTCACGGCGGTGAGGTCTCTTGGACGGAGGAGGTGAGCACCTCGATGGAGACAAAGAGGGAGATCTTGGTCTCTTCTCAGGGGCAGCTGGTTTATCCAGCTTCTGAGAAATTGCTACAAGCGACTGAGTAATCGCCAAGAGCGATTGTGCCATTTCTGGCTGCTGAGGCGGAGGAGGAGGATTTGCCTCCTTCAGGGCCGCCACTAACGTCGCTATGTCGAACACCGGAGGCACATTCGGTGGCGGCTGTGGTTGTGGCTGATTAGCCGGAGTCAGGACTGGGGGAGGCAACAGGTCCTCTTCCGTCAGACCATGACCCTGAGAGCTTAAACGCCCTGCCAGCTCAAACAATTTTTCCATGTTTTCTTGCTGGCCACAGGGGATGTCATCCCCTTCAGAGTCCTCTCCGAACAGGTCCACATAGGGGTCACCCCCCAGTGGATCCGCTTCGAGTTCGGGGAACAAGGGGTCTCTCATCGGAGAGGCGACTCCCACCTGGGCTGCGTCATACGACTTCAAGGCAGCCTTTGTTGGAGTTCGCCCAACTGATGGAGACACTACTACTGCGGGAGTTACCGCAGGTGCGGTGGTCACCGCAGATGTAGTAGCAGCTGCCGAAGCAGTCCTCCGGGTGCTGCTCCTAGTAGTGGGGCCCGAAGACCCCTCTGAGGCACCACTCTTTGTGGCCCCCCCTTTTTCCTACTAGGAGCAGCAGCCCCGCGGGGCTTCTTCGTTGGAGGTGACTCGTCACGAAGACGAGTTGAAGGCATAGCCTTCCTGGGTGATCTCCTCCTGTGTTCAGGAGTGGGAGATTTTCCCCCAGATCTCTTCCCCGCAGATGCGGTAGAAGAGGCTGATACCGCGGTTGCGGAAGTCACCGCGGTTGCGGAAGTCACCGCGGTTGCGGAGGTTACCGCAGACGTTACTGCGATTGCGGGACTTCCCGCAGATGCGGATTTTACCGCATCTCCCGCGATTGCGGGATTTACCGCAGTTGCGGTATTTACCGCATTTCCCGCGATTGCGGTATTTACCGCACTTCCCGCAGCTGCGGGAGTTACCGCAGGTGCGGTGCGTCGAGTCCTGGCTCGACCACGCTCTAATGGCAAACCTGAAGGTTCGCCAGAGCGCGGAGAACGAGAACGTTCTCTGCGTGCTTCAGTTTTGCGGGCCCGATAGGCCGCATCCCTCTCAGACCATTGGATTCTCTTGGCCATCCAAGAGTCGAATCCTACCCAGGTCTCCTCCGTCCAGGATTCGCACACAGTGCAGGTATGATTCCTGTCACAACGGGTGTGCCGGGAGCAGCACCCGTGCGCGATCCAGGGTACATCAGGAGCAGGGCGAGTGGTGAAGTTCGGGCAGGGCGAAGCCCCACACCGAATCTGAGAAGGTCGTCCCGCCGCGGAACCGACACTATACACGCTGGCCGACGACATCGTCGAAGGTCAGATAGAAACAAGACAATAATACAGGGAAAAAACAGAGATACCGACAAGTTACCTGTCCCAGCGATGTATAAGGGTCTCACTGTTATACTCGCTTGTACGTCTGTACTGTAGGCTCGAATTCGAGTGAAAACGAGCGTAAACTTCCGAGAGCTTTCAAAAACCGATTGGCAGAGCAATGGCGCCCAAAAGAGAAGAGGATGAAGGCGCATGCGCCAACCGTGACGTCATGACCGGTATCAGTGCGGCCCCTAGCGGGGATCACGCAAACTACGGTCTATTTTTAATTTTTTGAGGCTACATTTAGTAGCCCCTCCGCTATGATCATCGCAAGGATCTTCCATAGGGAGAGACTGCAAAATGAGAGCCTACCTTTTGGGTGACCAGAGCAAGCCCTGGAGATAGCTTCCAATGTGAGCAGGTAAGAATTTAGATATAAATATATATATATATATATATATATATATATATATATATATATATACTAGCTGGTCCACGTGCATAGCACGGGTTCTGTCTCTGAAATCCTACCAAATAAGAAAAAAAGAAAAGTTCACATTCCCATAACCTTTGTGACTAGGGTAAGAAAAACATTTTGCAGAGAAAGAGAAAGAGAGATCAGTAAATAATAAAAAGAAAATGCTTCATAAATCAGGTTAGTTCAATAATGTTGAACCGTATTATATGCAACCATATTTTTTTGCGGATTTTCGATATTGCACATGTAACGTTCAATGCCATCCTCTAATTTTATGTTAGCAGAGATGGTTTAGCACAAAAACCATAAACGGAAACCATCGTTCGACTTCTTTGTTAAGAAAGTGTCATTGATTCACATATGAGGCCCCTTCTTCCAGCATATATTCTGGATTTTAATCATAGAAACAATACATGTTTTTAGGTAAATAATATACTTACTTAAGTCTGATATATTCTAATTTCAAAGGCGCTGTCTTTGATTTTATGACAGCAATACATAGACCTAGCCCTCGGTGACTGAAAAGAGGGGATTCATTAATTTTTTCCAACTCTTTGTACGCGTCCAGATTCAAGCAAAATGCTTCCGACTTGGTTTGGTTCGGAAGCCTGCTAACATAGTTTATAGGAGATGACACTAAACCCTAACCCCACTAGGCAATATCAGAAATCAGTAAAAAGGGTGCTAGGATTTCGGTACTGAACTAAAATCAGGTACGCTCAAGTGGAGAGAGATGACAGTAAATACAGAAGAAAGAAATTTCAAAATATGATAAAGTGAATAAATCAGAGAGAGATTACAAAAAAGAAAAAATGCAAACATAAAGGGGAGAGAAAGCAAAGATATGAGATAAAGATAGGGTACATATACAATATATATATATATATATATATATACATATATATATATATATATATATATATATATATATATATATATATATATATATATATACATACATACATACATACATACATATATATATATATATATATATATATATATATATATATATATATATATATATATATATATATATATATATATATTTCAAAATCGGTTTCTGGGCTTGTGGACTAGCTCATGATTCCATTAATAAACATTCCATTTTGAAATAAAAACAACAACAGCAAATGGCACCTTTAGCACAGGCATTTCAGGAGACGCCATTTTGATAAAAATGTTTAAAATCTAGCATTAAATGAAAGTCACAGTCCAGGTTGACAGAAGCCAGAATACTGAGTGAGTGTTGCACATAGCAACCAGATGGATAGGTGCGCAGCTATTGTTTCGGCGGCCCTGTTTACACACAAACAACTGCTAAATTTAGAAAGTCCATCTGGTTGCTTCACTCTGGCAGCATTAGATCAAGAGCTCAGTAGTGTGGCTTCTGTCACCCTGGACTCCGCCAAATGATGTAATTACGGGCGCCCTCTTTTGAGAGAATGCTCAATCAAACTGCCGATCAGCAATAATTCTCTGCTTAAATTAGTTCGTCTTTTTTGCGACAGATGGCGCTGTCAGCGGCGGCTGCTACGGTACAGAGACGCTAATATAAAGATACGCTATGACGCAAAACTCCCAAATTCGCTATACTTGGGACACGCGTGAATTTCGTGTTCTACAGTGTATATATATATATATATATATATATATATATATATATATATATATATATATATATATATATATATATATATATATATATATATATACACGTGTATACATATAACACACACACACACACACACACACACACACACACACACACACACATATATATATATATATATATATATATATATATATATATATATATATATATATATATATATATATATATATATATATATATATACAATTCTTTTTCATGTATATTAGATCCTCATGTGATGATCAGCTACCGTTGGGCCCATCAACGTACAATGCAGAAGATCAGGGATCGCCTTCGCAATGCTGGTTACAAGGTTTGGTTTGATGAGGACAATATGGGTAAGTGAACACTTTGAGTTAGACTTTTATTTTATTTTAAGGGATTAGTATTTATTAGAATATAGATGTTTATTATTCGGTAATATGTCAACTAGTATTGCAGACGCTGCGTAAAATGTACCTCAACCGAGCCTAATGTGAAGTTACTTAAACATTTCACTGAGTAACGAAAATAGAAAATATGACACAACAGAAATGCGATTGCTATAGGTTATAGATGCTCCACATGTAGAATACCCAGTTGACCTAAACATGACAAACATGTGCTAAAATCATAAAGATATCCTTCCCAATGGATAAATCGATATCTTGGCAATCTTTATATTTGCCACTCAAAATGTGTAATAGTGGGTCCCAAAAGTTAAGAAAAATAAAGCAGCCTCCGTGTGTGCGCAAGGTATGCATTAATTAAACTTTAACACCGTATGCAGTACTACATTTACACAATTCGAGTATGCCTGTTCCCTTGGTGGCAAGTACATGATAAATTGTCAATAGAATATAACCAACAGTATAATATATTGAGTTCATTGTCTGTGCTTAATGTTCAATTTCCATGATATGTTGTGTCCTAGTCACCCAATAAATGTAAGTTACAATGACAGAGTTGCTTAGAGTGTACTCAAACACATATGTTGGGTTGTGAACAATTGTTCTGTGTTAATCATTACAAATGTTATCTTCATATTAGTTTTCCATACACCACAATCTGACCCGTTAGTTTGCCATCTGCATGGATGACGAGAAAGGACTTTAGGATGCCATTTTTCTCGCTCACTGCCGGGTAACCAAAACAACTTACCCTGATTTATCGAGTATGGTATTATAGGGTACATGCACACGAACAGCCTCTACTGGGCCAGCCCAGCCCAGCCCACAGACTGTGAAGGTCGTGATTCTTATTACAATGTGCCTTTGACATTGCAGCGGGAGTTATGAATGACGCGATGGCAAAGGCAGTTGAGAAGTCAGCAGTAGTGCTGTATTGTCTTTCCAAGGAGTATCAGGGTAGCAAGAACTGTAAGAAGGGTAAGAAAACACAAACAATTGGGGTATAGAATAATGAAATATGTATTAGTTTGTTTAAGTATACTAACTGAAAGGCAGTAAAATTAAATAGCATCCTGAAGATGGATCTCTATCAAAATATAACGTCGGAGGCAACCTATACTGAAAGGGCCAGCTGCTACGACAGGCATATAGCATTTCATACCTATCACCTTGCCTGGAAAGTTTACACCTGAATTGAAATGATTTATTTATGTATTTCAGTGGGTAAATTTATCTTTATTCGTTATTGATGACAGACATATTTGTCTGAAATTTCGGGCTGAAATTATTGTAACAAAGATATTGACTTATGTAATACTAGTATTTGGGAGTCACGTTCCTTGACTCGTTTTTGGCATTATTTCTTGACCAGTGTGAGCAGGGTTGTAGCCCATACTACATATTTTCTCAGTTTGAATACAATGTAGCAATATAAATTCATAGATGAAAACTTTTCATAGAATTCATTTTCTTTTAAATAATCAAAATAACCTAAAATATGGTTAATCAAGAGATGTCTGACTGATTATCAATATGTTTTGATTTCTAGAAGCTGATTATGCGGAGGTAAAGGGGAAGGACATGATACCCCTCCTCTTAGAGTCAGGCTTTCGAGCGAGTGACTGGCTAGGGCTTATAACTGGTAGTAAGCTCTATTTTGACTTCAGTTGTAAAAAACAATATCACAACTGCTGTGAAAAAAAATTTGAAGCAAGTATGGGAAATCTGATTAGAGAACTTGGAGATCGAGGAAAACGAAGCGAATTTGTTGTGAGTGGTAAGTATCACCATTTAGTGGACTGATCCGTGATGTAATTGTTTTCTCTACCATATGACGTCATACTGCAGAAGTCTATTGAAATTGTTTTCATTTGTACTCCGAAGACCATAGCAAGCACATCATGATACACGAATATCATCAGATGACCAGAATCCGGGCCTCTCCTGGGGCTACTTTTTAAACTATTAAACGTGAATTTAAGCAAATCAGAAATATTTAGAAATAACACATTCTATTCAAATATTAACCAATTTACCACATTATATATGGGAGATTACACGGTCTGACAACTTAGAAGCTAGGTAATCAGATTTGACATTATTTGAATTTTTTTTTTAATGAAGGATAGCTAAAGCCAACTTTCAAGGAGATATTTCTCAAAATATGTCGCTATCTAGACATGCTCATACGTATCATATATATATACCATGACCACGCTACAAATGTGAATGGGCTAAGAAATTCATTGGAACGCATATATCAGACTTTAAATTTCCTCAAAGGCCACTTTCTTTTAGTATTAGATTAGATATTTTAATGGTTTACTGTATTACAATCATCGGAACACATTTACCAGGCTTCAAAATTTCCTCAAAAGCCACTTTCCTTTAGTATTATGCCTGGCCTTCCCCTAACTCAGAAAGATACATCTCGCACAACGCTGTACGTACACTCGCGTGAAGACAGTGGATCACATGTAGAAGTTGAATTGCTTTTTAAATTCTTTACAGAAAGTGGTCCCGACCCGGTCGCATATGGGGGAGATTGTCCAAGTGAAGGAGGTGAATCGAGTGTACCTTCCTTGCAAGGTAAGTTACTTGAGGTCCATATCCTCCTCCGCTTTTGATGTTGGGCAAGTTGACCCCACCATTTACTTGCCTTACCATCATTTACTTGTCCTACAGTCAGTGCCAGCTGTGTGAGGAAGAGAGAGTGAAGGGTGAACCCCTTTTATTTGGAAATACTGCAACCCAGGATAAAGTGCTATTCTCTAGTACAATGGTTCCTAGTCCAAGCCATCTGGTGGCGAAAGGCAGAACTTAAACCCAACATAAATTACCTTAATTTACATTGGTCGTACATTAAAATGCTACTTACCATCCCCTGTAGGTAGGGGGCACTGAAACGGTGAGTGCTGCTCAAACGAGCACTACACTGCCTGTAAGTTTTAGCATGGTCTAGAGTTGACTAAAACTTGCCCACTTAAATGTGTCTTTTCTGAGGCATGGGAGCAAGCTGAAGCACAGGTTTGTTCAACATTTACAGTGGTAGTAATTCACCACAAGACATTATTTTTTATGTCTTGGTGCGTGATACTCCTTTCAAAATAGCCTTTTTCACGTGTAAACTGCATGATTAAGGATTTAGTCATTAGCAGAATGTTGTCATAATCTTTGTATTTATCGTTTTCAAACTCTAAAACCCATCGAATCGAGAGGTATATAAAAATGCAGTTTACATATTTTGACCGAAACATCTACTAGTACTCAGAAATCTAGAACTTAAAAAGTTGCTCCTGAATTAAATATGGCCCATTTTTTTTTTCAGATTGAACACCAGTCACCTATTCATAACAAGAAGAATCTTCAGCTAGAAAAGAAAATGCAGCCAGGATGCCATACTTGAGGACTCGCCGGGTCCAAAACATTCCATTTTTGTTGATAGAAACTACCTTTGCCTATATAGCAGCCAGACGCTCTGGTAAAACTAAACCGGGTTATAGTTTAACATTTATGTCTGAAATACTTTTTTCTGGCATATTTTCACAGTGTTGAACAGTAAATGAACACTGTCTCCCACGGTTGAAGCTCGCAGTTAATGTCTCTAAGTCAGGGGATTCAGTGCGATATATTGAAGCATAGAGGTGGTAGTCAAGATGACTATATACTAGTATAGAGACTGTATTGCATTGTTCTACCACAGGCAGAAATGTGGTTTTTTTTGTATTTCAACCCTCTCATTTCGTTTATCCTTTTAATAGAGTTATCTGTGGTGCCTTTGCTGTCTCCAAGTCAGGGAATTCAATGCAATTTATTGAAGCATATGGGTGGTGGTCAAGATATCTTTATTTAGACACTATTTCATTGGTCTATCACAGGCAGAAATGTAAATTGTTTGTTTTTTGTATTTTAACCTTCTAATTTCGTTTATTCCTTCTATAATAGAGGCATCTGTGGTGCCTTTGCTGTCATTGAGTCAGGGAATCTATTGGTGGTCAAGATATCTATATTTAGAGACTTTATCGAATTTTTCTTCCAACAGCAGAAAAGTTTTGTTTTTTTGTATTTAACCCTTTCTTTGGTGAAGGTATTTTTGTCCAAGGTGCAAGACTGCAAACATATTTCTAACGAAACTGCCATGTTTATCACGTTGGTATTCATTTGAAAGCTTGTGTTGAGTACTATCAGATGAATACCAATAATGCACATTGTTCTAATGTAGGCATTTTAAATTTCATTACTTTCATCCTTTAAAAGAAGCATATGTGGTACCTTTGCTGATCCAAGCCATCCATGCTGCAGAGCCCTCGTGGTGGTGATGTCTCTGTGGTGGGGATAACAGTGTCTTATAAAGTATCCGTCCGGTCCACCATGATGCCTTTTTGACGCCCATTTCAGCTGCCATTAAAAGATAGTTTCAGATGATCATTGGAAAGAATCAGTGATAATCACACGGCACAAATCTCGATCAAGATCTTGGACTAAGCCACAGGGGAAGGATTAAGCGTTATTATAATAATAATGATACTTACTTCCTGGTATCAATTGTGATCTCCATTTACTGCTGATTGTGCCTGGACCTAATTTCATAATTGGAAATGTTTAAGGATTCAATGTGCCTATGCTTTTTTGTATCAATTGTGATCTCCAGTCTATACCGGTGATTGTTATGGGAATATTTTTTTGACTCGGGTTTTACTCTACCTCCTTTATTTCACTAGTTAGCCTATACAAAGTGTATATTGCCTGAAAGGTCTTTTGATGAGGAACATATTAAGCATGAACATACCCTCCGTACAGAGTGCAAAACTTTTGGGTCAAAAGGCTAAAAATAAAAACAAAGACAACATGCATAATGTTTTCAAACAGAGCTCCAGTCAGATTTTCGCTCCTTGGAATTTTATGACCACTTATTTCAGAATATTTGTAGAATATGAGAAAAGAGTGTATTTCTCAGCTTCTAGATTTAATAACCATAGAACAAAGTCAAAATTGAAAAATCTGTGCTACCCATTTTCCGCAAAATACTCAAGTAAATCCTTGAAAATGTGATACCTTGAATGCTTGTTCAAACAGCCATGTTCCACTAAGGGGCATGATAATCAGCTCTCTTCCTGATGTGTTTTGCTTGACAAACTGATACAGGGGCTATGGTTATCACAGCCATCCTACTGGCCAAGGCCCTCTTCAAAAGCACCTTTAGGACAATGAAAAGGCTATAACTTTTAGTATATATTTTTATGTAACAATGATAGTAAGGCCACTCCAATTTATTTATTTGTCTTACGTGCTCAGGAGGTAGGAAATTAGCCATTTTGGAATAAAAAAAAGTTGAAAAATGCGACTTTTTTTATTTATTTCATTTTTTTTAGAGTCTGACGACTAGGACTGGTAGCGATATGTTTCTACCAGCCTATTCTCAACTAAATAAAATCAATCCCTGTAACCTGAAGGGTGGGAGGTATACCTCCTCAAGTCTGAGGCTCTACTACAGCAATGATAGCTTCCTGTAGTTGATTGAATCACCCTTACAAAGAATATTCTTAATACTTGCACTTTTTTTTTTTTTTTGGAGTCTGACAGAAAATTTCAAAACCGCTTTCGTCCGTAAGACACCAAAGGTGACTTTTTTTTTGGAGTCTGACAGGATTTTTTTTCCAAAAAAAGCTCGTAAGACAAGTAATTAAATTGGAATGGCCTAAATAGCAAATAAATTGTGTTTAAACACCCATTTTGTTCATTTGTCTTGAATGATCAGATCCTAGTGTATATATATATCTCTAATATATTATATATATATATATATATATATATATATATATATATATATATATATATAGAGAGAGAGAGAGAGAGAGATAGATAGATAGATATAGATATATATACACATACGTCATATATGTACGTGTGTTTATGTGTAAACTGCAAATGAAAGTGAATTGACTCAAATAGCATAACTTGGTTACAAATTGTGCACTGTATTTCCTCCAGGAAGCTGCATTGAACTTTAAGATGACAAGCCCCACAGGGCTAGTCTTACTTGTGGTTTGTTAGCCACAGCCTGGTTTGGCGGAAACAACTAGCCCTTGGCTACCACGAATGTGGAATACTTGTATATTAAGTATTCGAGTTTGTGAATGTGGAATACTGCTATTTATGCACTCTTGTTCCCTTGCTATAAACAATTATTATCCAATCCATGTGGTATTGGTGATTCAACTATAAGTTGTCTTTAACTTAGCTCTCAAATGCGACATTTTTTTTAAACAGACTCATGGAGCGGGTAGCAAAAAGATCATTAGCTACCATTTGCGTATACGAACAGAATGTCAGTATTAGCCTACAATACCTCCTAGAGCTGCACTCACAGAGGGGGATCAACTCATGAGCTCACCACTATTTCGACTCATGAGCTTGTGGATGCGCGTTTAAAATAAATTTTCATTATTCAGCCCACCAATTAAAGAAATACTTTATTGATGGCGAATTTCTAACATTTACATAATTCTTTCATTTTAAAATGAGCCTGCATAGAAGAATGCATATTTATATTTACATATTGCTTTCCATAGAGCGGTACAATGGTCAGTATAATGCTCAAATAAACAAAACATGACAGCGTAAGCAGTAATAAGAAAGTTTTCTATTAGTTGGTCTGTGTTGCGTTTGTGTTCCAAACGTAGACGGGTTTGCGTATTCAGCTCGAGCCACTCGAGTTCGTGAGTCTTTTCACTATGACTGTCAGAATACAGAAGACTTGTCTACGCAGATTCGTGCATTAGGAAATGAGGTCAACGGTTCATTTCACCTATTGCAGTCCGTTTACTAGTGCAATCCATTAACAGATGAAATTTATCGAATAACGTATTAGTACGTGTATACAACACCTTTGTGATAAAGGCCAACTTCTAACAACTAAATCAAGGCCATACTGATACCCTTATCTGAACTTGCGATCATGTGGCGAGAAAACCTCTACACCTACGAAATCATGATCAGATATAGCAAATTAATTAGCACTCGTAACTACCCAGTAGTGATAGACTCAACTAACATGAGATGATGGTAACGCTCTTTTGGGAATATTTGGGTGGCCTTGAGAAAGGCCGTTGGGGGTGCCGCACACGTGCAGCGGGGTCAACTGTCGGCGATCTAGTATTCCTGGGACTGGGATCCCTTCTTTCCCTTGGCGGCACCTGCCTTCTTGGGGAGAAGGACGGCCTGGATGTTGGGTAGGACACCACCTTGAGCGATGGTCACGCCGGACAGAAGCTTGTTCAACTCCTCGTCATTACGGATGGCGAGCTGAAGATGGCGGGGGATGATTCTGGACTTCTTGTTGTCACGAGCGGCATTACCCGCCAATTCGAGCACCTCGGCAGCCAGATATTCCATCACGGCTGCCATGTAAACGGGAGCTCCGGCACCGACACGTTCGGAATAGTTTCCACGGCGGAGAAGACGGTGAATTCTTCCTACTGGGAACTGCAGGCCAGCGCGGCTAGATCGACTCTTTCCCTTAGCGCGGGCTTTTCCTCCTTTTCCACGTCCAGACATGTTTATTTCTCTCGGTGTTCAGGGAACAAAATGAAATGTATCGAAAGAGCGGAATACCGACGTTTATGTACCACCATAAAGTCACGTGATAGGATCCAAACAACAACCAACCAAAATTGAACGCGCTAAACTTGCACCAATGAAATCGCATGAATTCAAACTCGTGAAATTGATCACAGCCATGTGGATGCCACATTCCTGCACCTCAAATGCAGCGACGTCCGCGCCCGATTTGGTAATCTCGTGAATCAACGCGTTTTCTCGCGATATCAAGTATGGTGGATGGTCGGTGTCCAGTTTCGTCACTACCTTGCAACGTTTTATTTCGCTAACGCCCCGTGTACGATTGCATTTCAAGATGACTATACCACTCGCTGTGAATGTGGCCATGTCTCTTGTGGGCTTCGTGCTCACTTTAAGAATTATACCACGATTAAATGACATGTTCATTAAGGCCAACTTGTTTGGTATTGATATGAGCAAGCCGAGTAAGAAAAAAGTGTAAGTAAACATAGTTCCAGACACATCACCACTGAGTATGGCCATGCCACCTAATCACTGAGATAATAATAATGGAACTTCATCATGTCTGCGTCCCTGCAAGAATGAGAAGAAGGGTAGTTGTAAAGAATGTGACAAATAAAAGAAGCTCACGCTGCATTGCTTTTTGGCAAAATAAAGATTTAAGTAAAGATGATTAAATAAGATGTAGGATAACTCCCTCCACATTGTAAGACAAACATCTAAGAGTAAAGCTGATTCTAAATGCTAAGGTGATTCTTAGGCATCAAGTTTGTTCTTGTCTTGTAAACCTAGTTATAATCAGGCCCTGTTACATGAGTGCTAATCAGTTTTGGAAAACCGGTATAATACACGCCGAATACAGGTAACCTCGGTTAATACCTTGGACAAATAGGTACCAAACAGGGAGTGTCCAGAGTAACATTCTTCACTTTTTAGTCAATACAAACTTTTTGGAGCAGTAGTTTTGTTGGGGATATATAAAAAACAGAGGCAAGCGATGTTATCTGTATGTGCATTTACCTTGCTGAACTACTTAAATTGTACTAAACATAATACCATTTACATTTCTCAATAAATACTGTACAAAGTTAATTCATATTTTTTATGTGGCAGGGGTGCAGTGCTAAGTGATCTTTGAATCGTCAGAGACGTGATAATGTAGAAACTGGGGGCTGTGGCAACATGTTGCACTACTAAATAATGCTGCTTGTGATAACCCATCCTCTTGCTAAATTGCAATATATAATACATATATTTGGATTCACATACACACACATGCATATCCTTGATGGTATACAAGACTTTTTATTCAACCTTTAGATATCTGTGAACTGTGTTAAAGTTTAGAGTAGGAATCATTCAAAACTACATATATCATTCCTATGGGTTTGGATATAAAAGGTATGCACATTAACTAAGTGACATGATTGACTGTTACTGTAGCTAATACTTACACCTCTGTATTTTTGGTTCTGGTTGAAATGGATTCACTTGATAGTTTAAAGCTACTCTTTAACAGATATTTAGTAACTGAATCCATATTGTGGGTACCGAAATATTTAGGTATCGTCCCTACAGTCCTGGGACTTGGCCATAACCCGTCCTGCCTGTCTTTTGGACGGTCAGTTTCCTGAAAACCCCATTTTTGGACAGGCAAAAGTTTCTATGAAGAACTTTCAGTTTGGACTTTTTGGGGGTAATAACCAAATATTTTCCTAACTAACCATCTTTTAGGACATAGCTGGTGCAAAATGCCCTTTTCAGCACAATATGCTATTAAATGAAGTTATTATAAGGATTTGAAGTAGATAAATAGTTAAATCCGGATGGGCAGAAATTTTGGAATTGCTGTTTTGGACAGGCATTTTTGAAATCCTGGCTAAAACCCTGTCCCTACCATAAGATTATTTGAATATATCTGACCGCACCTACATTAATTTGATAAATACTTATTGTTTTGGAGCAGCTTTGATGATATATTTCACAGAAGTATTTGACTTTGGTTTAACCCTCACCATGACTTTTTCAATATCAGGGCAGGGGTTATATTCTTGATCTAGTAAATCAATATTTCATAGCGAATGGGGGACAGTTTAGGTTTACATGTTTATTATGTACATGTAGTCTATTTTCAATCTTGCATCTCGGAACCTGAAAAATAATTTTAGATGGGTCAAATATTAGGCATGGTGTAATAAGACCTGAATAGAGGTGAATAAAAAGAGTAAGCACATCCTACATTGTCAGTAGGGGAACCCCAAACCAAACCTTTATTTTGGTCTTCTTGCAATTAGCAATTGATGGTACTTATTCATGCCATTATTTCTTCCAGGCCTGAAGCCCAGGGGGTGCTCTGCGGGGCAGTGTTCCTCATCATCCTCTTTCTCTTCATCCCCGTGCCCTTTTATCAGTACTGGGCAGATCATGAGAATCAGAATTTCCCGCACCATGAGGTAAGGAACATTATTGTACAGAGGACGATAGTTATACACACATATTGTTCTTAAAAGTAATTAATGAGTAACAATTCTGCTTGGTCAAGCTGTCATAAGTGTACCCACTTTCTGTCTATTATTTTATAACCTTTTTACTTAGTCTATGATATCAAGTTGTATATGTATTCAAATGCATCCATGTTTTTCGCTCTTTCTTAGTCTATTCTCGCTCCCAATATTGACAAATCTCTTCATGAATACATCCTAGCATCTAACTTTTAGAAACAAAATATGTATAAGCAGGGCTCAACGCTAACTCAAAATGATATTGGCCCTGTAGGACCAGTAACATCTAGCATCTACTGGTCCTGCAAAATGTTTACTGGCCCCACATTTTTCTTTAATAACATAAGAAGAAAGAACATTGCATAAGATTCACCACAACACTTATCTTTATAAATTTTATCTTCATTTATTTCAAAAATAATTGGGGACATTCTCAGGGGGAAACGTTTTAACAAGAATGTCTCCAAATATTTACTGGCCCTGTAGGACCAGTTGAGGTCTTTTTTTACTGGCCCGAAGCTGTTTTTGGGAATTTTTACTGGCCTGGGGCCATAGGTTCACCCTTAGCGTCGAGCCCTGATAAGAGTTTGAATTTATGAAAAAATACAGGAAGTGTTATTGTTGTAGAGTCACAAACCTTGAAGAGTTATTTTGTATTTTTCTCTTACCCTGTGCAGTGTATAACTTAAGTGGTGGTCTAAGGCGACTGGTTATTTCGGGTGCCTATTTTACATAGCTACATTTCAGCCATTGAGGTGGCAGGAACAAAAACAATGATATATTTGAGAATATGAGCTTTGTAGTCCTGGTACTTAAAAACAGGGGGTCTGAAAATGAGAAAATAGCCATTTTGTCCTCCTTCCCAAACACACTAAAAAGTTAGTAACTTCAGAATCAGAAAAGATATTGATCTAATTTTTGGTTTAGAGCCATAGGTCCGATGTATTATTCACCACACCAAATCTGGTGCATTTCTGAAACATCGAGCAACCACCCAGTCCCTTATTGATCTGACATGGAATGACCCGGATGGAATATGGTGCATTTTTCTCAGGCAGAGGGAAATTTGAGACATCTTAATCAACAAATAATCTCTCTCAATAGGCAATCTCTTGAGCATGTTTTGACTTCTTTACAGAGAAATTTGAATTATCTATTTTCTTGACCAGAATTGTCATACGCACACATCTGATTGTTTCTTTGTTCTTTCTTTCAGTTTGTGGAGTTTATCGCTGCGCTCCTCTCTATTTGCTGTATGATCTTTCTGGGTTTCGCTGATGATGTCTTGGATCTCAGGTGGCGCCACAAGTTACTCCTGCCCACCATCTCCTCACTTCCTCTACTCATGGTCTACTTCGTCAACTTCGGTTCAACCACAATAATCGTCCCCAAACCGTTCAGAGGATTCATAGGATATGACCTTGACCTTGGTACGATTCAGTCTGTAAGATTGAAATCAGATATTGATGCATGTACTTATATTAGTTGATGGTGGAACAACCAACTGTTAGTTCAATCAGTTGCTCAAAGGATTCTCTAAATCAAATGACTAATTAAATGTCATTTTTTCTGCTTTGTGACATTGTCAAGTTCTGACTGTAGATAGTTACTTACTACAGTTACTGCAGAAAGCTCAATCTGAGGCTATACACCTTGATACCTGTTTATAAAGATATAAGAAAGGAATTGCAACATAATATGAAAATGGGTGCTGTTCTTATGGTTTTCATAGTTCCTTTCCAGGGGTTCTGTATAAGGTATTGTATTTTGTCTATATACATGTATAGTGTATTTGATATCATTAGTTCCGGTCTGTTTGAAAGTGCAGTCCAGCCTGCAATCCATATCCCACTCAGCTCAGCCGAGTGGGATATGGATGATTTTGGGTGGATAGCAGGCCGGACCGCACTTTCAAACAGCGTGTAATAAAATTTATCACCTGCTCTTTCATGGTCAGAAAAAAATATATACATACCATACAATTTTAAAATAACTTATGAGGTCAGAACGAGGCTGGTGACCTCGGGGTCAGATTTCTGGCCTAGTAGTTATATAGATTAAGTTGATGCTTCAAGTGGTAATATTGAATTCTGCCGTTCAATATTGAATCTACAAAGTGTGAATGGCTCCAGGTCTGACACCTATTGACCAATCAGCATAGAGAATAACAGCAGAGCAGGTGATATCATTTGATATCTTTTCAGGGGTGCAGTATTGTGTGAAGAATAGGGAAAGGCACTGGTATTCCATACAGTACTATATACAGAGCTTGAATTATGCTCTTATCTCCTCCACTGGCTTCATATTTGCATAATTATAGCGTGGGGATGGGGGGGGGGGGGGATGGTGTTGAATTTGTTATCCTTGTGAAGTGGTTCAGCTGGTGGTATCACACTGTACACTGATACTGCACACTGCCTTAATAGTCCGAGTGTAAAAACATTCTAGATTTTTCCGTTTGGAAGAATATGGAATGTTTAAAAACAGCCAAAAGCGTAATGAAGGGGGGTTACGTTCGTCCATTTGTCCGTTAGTTTCCCTGTCAGTCAATGGGTTGCGCCACTATAAATATCTTTACAGGCGTCATATAAGCAAAATCAACTCTCTAACACCTTTTTTAACCCTTTAACATTGCTAATATAATAAAATGAAATATTTCAGATCGTTTTTGGCCATTTTAACACATCCTTTTCCCATTCCTTTGTTTGTGTGCTTCCTGAGCATGAAGCCCTTCACAAATTGTTTGTAACATTCATTCTTTTGTCTTACCTGGTTGCTAATGGCAACCATGTGAGCTGTGCTCAAACTCTCACTCGGCAGGCATCATCTGGGGTGGCAGGCAGCATTGAACTTATAACTGCAATTCAGCTGCAATTTCCCTGTCAAAGAAGAAAATGTAAGAGCCCCCCACTACTAGAACTTGATACATCTATTATCGGCTCTATTATCATGGTTCACCTGCCAAGAATTAGTTTTTCGTTATGATAGATAGATGGCGCAGCGGGCGGGGATCGAATCCGGACTATTAAAAAAACAGATTTTTCTTTATTTAAAGAGATCCGTACTATTTTAGCGCGGACTATTAAGGCAGTGTACAGTATTATTTCTTCAGGGGCATTTTATTGTGTCTATATGCGTACTTGGCATATGTTAGGGGCATTTTATTGTGTCTATATATGTGTATTTGATATCATCTTTTCAGGGGCGTTTTATTGTGTCTGTATGGGTATTTGATATCATCTTGTCAGGGGCGTATGTCTATATGGGTATTTGATATCTTTTCAGGGGTGTTTTATTGTGGCTATATGGGTATTTGATATCTTTTCAGGGGCGTTTTTTTGTGTCAATATGTGTATTTGATATCATCTTTTCAGGGGCATTTTATTGTGTCTATATGTGTATTTGATATCATTTTTTCAGGGGCGTTTTATTGTGTCAATATGTGTATTTGATATCATCTTTTCAGGGACGTTTTATTGTGTCTATATGTGTATTTGATATCATCTTGTCAGGGGCGTATGTCTATATGGGTATTTGATATCTTTTCAGGGGTGTTTTATTGTGTCTATATGGGTATTTGATATCTTTTCAGGGGCGTTTTATTTTGTCAATATGGGTATTTGATATCTTTTCAGGGGTGCTATATTATGTATATATATGGGTATTTGATCATCTTTTCAGGGGTGCTATATTATGTCTATATATGGGTTTTTGATCATCTTTTCAGGGTTGCTATATTATGTCTATATATGGGTATTTAATCATCTTTTCAGGGGTGCTATATTACGTCTATATGGGCATGCTGGCTGTATTCTGTACCAATGCTATCAACATCCTGGCTGGTATCAATGGACTAGAGGCGGGCCAGGCCTTCATCATCTCAAGCTCTGTCGTCATCTTCAACTGCATAGAACTAAATGGTGAGTTATCAACTCATATCAGCCCTGTTGTAAATCCTGGATATTTACAGTACTGGTAGGTTGGTCTTGGCGGTCCGTTCAGAAACTCATAGATTTCTGAGAATAATGTCAAAGTACCAAAAATGTCTGTTTTGATAGATTTATTTTATAAAATAGTTTTTCATAGGGTTCTGAGACATAACATTGTATTACGTAAGTGCTGCCATTGGTTGGATATAAAAAGAAATGTCCTGTAGAATACCTTAAGGAAGATTTGATGAAAGCCGTGACCATTAGCCACAGAAGAATAGACATTCACTTCTGACAATGCACAAACAATCTTTTGTATTCGCCCCTAGATTGATTGTTGTTGACAGGGGATTTTCCTGAGGCTCATCTGTTCTCCCTCTACTTTATGATTTCCTTGTTTCCTCCTGAGATTGATTGTTGTCTTGCCATTGTTGTTGACAGGGTATTTCCGTGAGGCGCACCTCTTCTCCCTCTACTTCATGATTCCCTTGTATTTGTCCTGAGATTGATTGTTGTCTTGCCATTGTTGTTGACAGGGGATTTCCGTGAGGCTCACCTGTTCTCCCTCTACTTCATGATTCCCTTGTATTCTCCCCTAGATTGATTGTTGTCTTGCCATTGTTGTTGACAGGGGATTTCCGTGAGGCGCACCTGTTCTCCCTCTACTTAATGATTCCCTTGTATTCCCCCTAGATTGATTGTTGTCTTGCCATTGTTGTTGACAGGGGATTTCTGTGAGGCTCACCTGTTCTCCCTCTACTTCATGATTCCCTTGTATTCACCCCTAGATTGATTGTTTTCTTGCCATTGTTGTTGACAGGGGATTTCCGTGAGGCTCACCTCTTCTCCCTCTACTTAATGATTCCCTTGTATTCCCCCTAGATTGATTGTTGTCTTGCCATTGTTGTTGACAGGGGATTTCCGTGAGGCTCACCTGTTCTCCTTCTACTTCATGATTCCCTTGTATTCACCCCTAGATTGATTGTTTTCTTGCCATTGTTGTTGACAGGGGATTTCCGTGAGGCTCACCTCTTCTCCCTCTACTTTATGATTCCCTTGTATTTGTCCTGAGATTGATTGTTGTCTTGCCATTGTTGTTGACAGGGGATTTCTGTGAGGCTCACCTGTTCTCCCTCTACTTCATGATTCCCTTGTATTCGCCCCTAGATTGATTGTTGTCTTGCCATTGTTGTTGACAGGGGATTTCCGTGAGGCACACCTCTTCTCCCTCTACTTCATGATCCCGTTCACCTTTATCTGTCTGGCACTGCTGTATTACAACAGGTAAGGCAGCTCCGGCTGATGGCAAGATTAACCCTTTCAATGCTGAGACTGCTTACGTCCAAGTCACAAAGACACAAAGATTTCTGAAAACCATCTAAACCATGTCATGTTGGTATTCATTGGAAAGCTCTCGCTGAGTACTTTCAGATGAGTACCCATTTGCCATGGTTTCAGTCATTTTCAGTTGTTTTTGTATTGGCCAAATTAGCCACCAGCAGCATAAGGGTTAATTCAGAAAGTAGTACACATGCTATAACACATTATTGCCTACAACAGACATATGCAGCACAACACCTTTGGTGAAATCTAATAGGCAGAAGCAAATTTAGGAAAAGATTTGAAGGAAAAATGCTAATCAGAACACTTCCGAACACCTGCTGTTAATTCTTTGTAAAATCGATATCATAATTTTATTTCCTCAGTTGTCAAAATTATCATAAATCCAGATATCAATTTCTGTAGGAACTCTCAAGCATGGTTTAAGCTAAAAAAATATATTTGCAACATTAATAAAGAGTGCAACAATAAAAGGTGAGCATACTAGTTAATCCATTGTTGGCTACAATAAAAGGTAAGTATATTGTAGTTAATCCATCGGTGGATACATGTATGTAACTTTTCACATTTTTCATCTAATCTTAATCGATTATAAAAGATAAGGCAAGTTCCAGCTAATAGGTTCAGTCAATTGAGAACACTGGAATGAAAACACACTTCTTTGGGCCCCTTGTTTTCCTTAGTGAGGTTGGCCACTTACTCAAAATGTTACAGTCAACCCTTGAGATGGAAAAGTTGCATGTCTCTTGAGATTTGTGAGCCTATATATAACATAGATCAAATGATTCATCATCAGTGTTACTGGTCCTACAGGGCCAGTATCATTTTGAGTTAGTGTTGAGGCCTGTCAGACTTAATTTTTCTGCATCATTTATTGATCTTGACTAAACACGCGATTATAGTGGGTCATGTTTTTTGAGATTTTTGACCATGCCTTTGTTTCAGGTATCCCTCTCAAGTGTTTGTCGGGGACACGTTTTGTTACTTCGCCGGGATGACCTTTGCGGTGGTGGCCATCTTGGGTCACTTCAGCAAGACCATGCTGCTGTTCTTCATCCCACAAGTCGCCAACTTCATCTACTCGCTACCTCAGCTCTTTCACTTCTTACCCTGCCCAAGGCACCGCCTGCCACGGTACGTATACCCATTACCTCCAGTATAATCAGCTCTTTCACTTCTTACCCTGCCCAAGGCACCGCCTGCCACGGTACGTATACCCATTACCTCCAGTATAATCAGCTCTTTCACTTCTTACCCTGCCCAAGACACCGACTGCCACGGTACGTACTGTATACAGCTTTAATTTGGAGCACTAAAAATTTCACTTTACAGCCTTGCTGGAGGATATTTGGGCTACTTAAAATTTGCGTATTCGAGTATTCAAACTTAACCAAATTCAAAGCTGTTTTTTATTTGAAGGGTGTTATTTTGGCACTATCATGGGGTGCAAGAAAATAGCGAAAATCAAGCATATATTCACAAAATATTCAGAGGAGTGTTATAGGTTGGCTTCCGATAAATATTCATTTTGCAAATATTCTCCATAAAATGATTGAGTCACTGATATGAATTGTCGTCAATTGATTTATAAGCATTGTCCTTGAAATAGCCTATTGCTTTCAGTTCTGAATATATTTGCTTTTAGGTATGATGCAAAAACAGACAAGTTAGGCATGAGCTACGCCAGGTTCAAGACAAGCCAAATGAACTCTTTAGGTGCTCTAGCTTTCCATGTCTTTAGGATACTTCGCATTGTGGATGTGAAATATGAAAAAGGCGAAGATGGAGAATACGTAGAGATGAGCAACCTCACACTCATCAACTTGGTTTTAAAATTTGTTGGTCCAACAAATGAAGGAAAATTAACAAAAATAATGTTATCTTTACAGGTAAGTGTGTGTGTATGATTTTCAGTTCTCAGATTGCCTGACAACTAAAGGAATATCACAAAACGAATATCTCTATAATAATGAAAGGAAGAGTTTTTCATTTGTGGAAGCATATCCTTTTAACAACTACATTTAATAGCATATTGTGTCAAAAAGGGCAATTTACACTTCAGCCATGTCATAGAAGATGGTTTGATAGGAAAGTATTTAGTAATTACCCCAAAAAATCAAAAGTGAAAATTCTTCATAGAAAATTTTGCCTGTCCATAAAGGAGGTTTTCAGGAAACTGAAAATGCAATGCATCAGGATCTATTATACGTTTGAAAGATAATAAGTTTCAAATCAAGCATAAATTCATAAAGTATTTGAAGAAGAGTTGTATGTTGGCTTATGATTGACATACCTTCCTTATTTTTCTGTAAAAAGGTTCTGGTCTAAAGTAAAATACTAGTTAGATTGTTTTTGTCGCTACTGTGAAAACAATGAACATGCAGCACGTTCCTTGTGGAAGTTTTAATATTTTTTATCTGTTTCAGGTATTCTGCAGTATTGTAGCCTTCTTTATACGTTACCAAGTGGCAAGGGTTTTTTACGATAATTAACACATGCGGGACAGTAATTGCAGAACACATGAGATATATGGGTGAGTCTTTAAACGGCATCTAAGTGCACAATAGCCCATTTTGTCACCCAATTGTGTTGGTGGTTTAGGCCTAAAAAATAAATTGTTTGTTTCCTGTATCGGTATGAAAAAAAGGGTAGGTAGGTCGGTAAAAATTCTTTTCTTTTGCAATATTTTTTTTGGTCAAAATTGGTGTTTTATGCATGTTTTACGATGATTGGGAGTTGGGAGGGCAGAAAAAACTTTGGGGTAGGGATTTTTTTGAATAAAAACTTGTTAGGGTAGGGTTACAGGAAACAAACAACTTTTTTTAGGCCTTATATAACTTGGGAATTATGCCTAAGATAACTAAGTATCCGAGAGGGATTAGTTGGTTCAGTTCAGTCTGAAATTATTCAATCAATTTTTCTCCAAAAGATACTAATAAACTAGGGACATCTTCAAGAAAGTCCACTCTTATCATAGTGCTTGTGAAGGGTCGGAAACAAAAAACTTATACATTTCACTCCACAGGACCAGTAACAAAACTTGTACCTTTCATACCATTGGGAAGATATTTTTGGATTTCAGGCATACTGTGATGATTGTTTGGTTATTTGTTATACTTTTTTCAACTCATAAAGTTGGTGATTTTATTTATTAACCTCAAGCTCATTCTCATGCTGAACAAATAGAGTAAAATAGGTTCATGTTCAAACAAAATATGAAATCATTTTATATAGAATGGCTTTGTTTTTACCTTTCATTGAGTATAAAGTGGTTTGGTACCTCATAATGTCCATCTTTTACACTCAGCCTTAATGTTGCCATTTTTCTCTATCAACAAAACACAAAAAAAAATCCTCAATTTGATAAAAGTTGTTTCTCAATAGCGGTCCTATTTTGGGCGTCTGATGACTTTGCTTGTATGTATTTTGAAAGTTAAATAACAAATTTCCTTCTTGTTTTTTTTACAGCAGAAGCTCAGGATGAATGCGTGCTCCCACCACAAGTGTCTGGCAGAGCTGGAAGTCCACCATGGCAGTGGCCTGGTCAGTCAGGTCAACCTCTGGTGCACAGACTTTTATGCAAATAGTTGTGATGACTTCGCTGGACCATGAGAAACATTTTATAGAAAGCTGTTGATTCTGATGTTTATTTGTATTCTATTTGAATTCTTCATTAATTCTCCAATGAACGTTGTTTTAATTACCTTGAAGGTAGTCAGGTTAGCAGGAACTCAGGGTAGGACTATTTTGATACTGTAGAACACACATATGACGCGTGTCCCAAATATAGCGAATTGGGGGAGTTTTCGCATTATAGCATATATTTATGTTAGCGACGGTAGCCGCTGCTGACAGCGCCAATGTACAGAAAAAAATGTACAGCGTTTTTATAAATAGGGAAGCGGAACCACATGCTTATGTACACTATATATAAACAGACGCGTACATTGTGTGTTCTACAGTACTTGTATTCTTGTATAAAAGATTGTTGGATTGTAGTGTAGGCTGTAGGGTGGGAAAATAGGTTATGGTTTATTAGTGGGTATGGCCCTCTTAAGTTTTGCTTTAATCCATTCATGCCTATAGTTCTCCATGAAATGATGTACACTATTTATGAAAAAAAGCTTTAATCGCACAATTATTGACGGGGGCTCGTTCGTTGATTACCAACTGATTACCATACATTTATTAAAAGAAGCTTTTCTTTTGGGGGGTACCACAGGCATGAATTTAGGACTGTCATTGCAAAAGTTTTTTTAAGGGGGGTTTGTGTTTGATTATTTATGGATTCGATGCTGATTTTAGTGTTGATTATAGACTTGACTAGCTAAACACTAACTTCATGCATGTCATGTTTCTTTTTGGTGTGAATTGTATTGTGTAATTATACAGGCAGGCATGTTTTATCCTGAAACGATATTGAGACATGCTGCAATTCCTTCTAGTTTTACAGTTTTTGTGATTTTGAAACGAATGTGCAATGATTGTGAAAGGAGGGCTTCGAATTTGATTACACAAATCCATTCCAGCATCATGATTTATGACTAAAAATTCGCAATCCAGAGTATCTAAATATTATCAATGGCAGTCCTACTTGGATGGGTTAAAAACTTCTATTTGTGATGTATATGGTATATCTGATACCTACATTACCAGTTTCTTAATAATGAGATTTTATGAAAAAAAAATATATGTATTAAAGTTATCTTTTTAAGGCTCTACTTATATCAGTCATTCTACTAACTATTAAAATTCACAGACACTGGCCTGGTAAGCGAAGCATTCCTTGGTAAAACTAGGCATGTATCCTGCCAACCATGACCTGCCTACCCACACCACATTGGCGGAGACGTGACACTGGTTCTCTCTAGGTCACAGGCAGACAGTGCGCACGGAGATCTGAGCATGTAGCCACATTCACACATTGTACACCTGCACCTGAGCTATCCTATCACATTCACTTCCTGAGACGTTAGTGTAAAAGTAAAGTTTACACTATGAGAAACAATAGCTTAAGCATATTGCCTGAAGTCGGTTCTATGTAAGACAGTCAGTGAGTCATTGTGGATATTTGGAACTACATGTGCTCCAGGTTTCTGTTTTCAACTACATCTCCAGTGGGAAATGAATGGCCAATCATGTGAATTGTATGGGGCATTTGGGCTATTTATGTTTGGAGTAAAGACACATTTGACTGCTAAAAGTTTAGTCCATAGCAGTATTTAATTGTTATTTATAAGGATACAACTCATGCTGACAAGTTTCAAGTGTATAGCAGACAAACTAGATTCGTGAAACTTTAAGTAATATATTGATTTCTTTTCCCTCCTTGCTCGATAATATGGTGTGTGTGTGTGTATATGCTAGTGTGTGTATATATATATATATATATATATATATATATATATATATATATATATATATATATATATATATATATATATATATATATATATACTACATACTACAGTATATATATATATATATATATATATATATATATGTATATATATATATATATATATATATATATATATATATATATATATATATATATATATATATATATATATATATATATATATATTTACATATACATACATATATTACAGGTGGACTTGGATATGACAGACCACTGTATGACGGATTTTTGCTTATGATGGACTATATGCTTGGTCCCAGTCCTATGCATATCAAGTATTCGTCATATGTATACGACGGATTTTGCATATGACGGACCAATTTTCCTGGTCCCATTGAGTCTGTCATATCTAAGTTCACCTGTAGTGATACATAAGGGATTTTAGATTAGAGTGTGAGGTTGAAAATGCAAATCCATGCTTGTCAATGTGGTACTTGCTTATTCTGTTATTTGAGGCTCAGAAAGCTAATCTGATCTTAATTAGTATTCCTTTCCTTAGTCTGTGAAAATGCACCATTTTCTTTTTTTTACGAAAATGATATTTAGTTTTGTGTGATGGGCTAAGTTTTCTTTGCAACTGTTATCTATTATGAAATTATTGAAAACAATAAAAAAAATATTAAAAACTAACGCTGTTGATTTTCAATTTTTTGTTTTACAACCAAAGACCTGGTATTGACCCATTCCTGCCTGGACTCTCCTCTTGACAAGGTCATCTAGTTTTCTGCTAACTTTGGAATGTTACATAGAATCACAAAAAATAATAGAACAGTTGAGCATTGATGAATATGATGGCCTCAAATATTTACAAAATATACCAAAATTGTCAGTTTTATTTAGGCTACAGGAATGGGTTGGGCAAAATGAATATGAAGTTATCTTCAGTGGAATCGTAGAAACAATTTTGTTTAGATATTACTTTATGACTTGAATATTGAAAGTATTTGCTGTTAGTGTCAAGGCCAAGCAAGGCTCTTCGAGTAGGAACAGGTGAAGGTCATATGCTCCATTTATACCCTCTTAGTACCTTTAGGTTCTAGATTAACCATTAAACGGTAACTACGCCATAAATAAAACAGGTCAAAATAGTTGCTTAGGGTATTCATTATTTAAACATAAGTCCTCACCACTGCCACCTTCATACTATTATTCATAGCTGCTGATATCAAAATTGAACCAAGCAGTAAGTGGGTATATATGCAGTATAGAACATTCCATAATAAGTTAAATAACAATAAGACAGCCAAGGTTTATGTACTGATAGTCTTATTTTACTCACATATGTTACACTCACTCAGACATAGTTCATTACATAGATATTAGTGCCTTAGTAGCTTTTACAAAGCCATTTCCTTCCGGACCCTTAATCGACCCTTTCTGCCACTTAAACCCCTCGTGGCCTACACTTCACACATTCATGCCTAGAGATCTCCAAACCAATAGTCCTCTTGACCTGTCATTCTTATATAAATACCATTGGAATTAAACTCCAATTCACAGAATATTTGAAGAAGAGAGGTTTTGGTAGTGTCCTAATGAAGATTTTTTTTTTACTTAAATGATTTCCAGAATGTTTTTTGGTACCTAGGCTTCATTTGGACACCCAAACCCTCAAAGATTTCACAGCAGTATGTCAAAAAATTGTCAGTGTAGAACTTCTAAAAATGTCAATTACACGCAAATAATAAAATACATTCCATTAATATCATTCCCATGACATTGCATAAGAAACGTCTTTCCTTAACCCTTACGCTGCTGGAGGCCAATTTGCGCTTATCAAAATGATGCAAAAAAACCCCGAAAAATATATGAAATCATGGCAAATAGGTCATCATCTGATAGCTCTCATCGAGGGCTTTCCAATGAATACCAACATGACATGGTCAAGATGATTTTCATAAATTTTTGCTTTTTCATGCATTGGACGAAAGTAGCCTCAGCATTGGAAGGGTTAATAAGCAAATACATGTTTATAGTTGTTGTTTTCTAAATATCTCCAATTTGGGCACATAGTTACCTTGTCTCTAAATCCTGGCTTAGATCCTGCATTTCACAAGGAAAAAATAGAAAACTTTTCTAATATGAGCTTATTTTTATATTGGAGTGGACAAAATCATCAAGCACTTACTGGGACTGTTTCTAATCACTAGCACCTAAAACCCTAGGATCTAATTTTTGAGATTCCAGATAAAGTAATATTTAATTTGAGCTGGACCAGCCTTTATTCTTAAAATGTAAGGCTCGAAATTAACAAGACTACTTATATATTTTAATCTGAATATGCTTATCTACAATTGCTTCCATAATATCTTGATGTCTCCTAAAAATAAATCATGCTAACTATTTTGATTGCAAATTTTGAACATTGGATTTCTAAATTCTAGCAAAGGCTATGCCTAGTGCTCACATACAACTATATGATTACACAAATAAATATCTATGGCATGAATTTGAAGTAATATTGAATTGTAGCCTTTACATCATACCTACAAGTATTCACTCATTGACTATAGAAAATCATTACTCTTAATAAGTGATCAAGTGTAGCAAAGTAGTAAGAAATATGAAAACTACTTGTCTTGTACACAACAATCGCAACTAAGATAGATGCCAAAAGTCTCATCTTTCTCTTTAAAACTTAATTCTCCCTCCTGAACGGAGTCATGAACTTGACATTAAAGTTGAAAGAAAACAATACACGTTCCATACACTTGTATCTTTAATGACAACCATGATGCAAACATTGTATGACGTAAATAATTTAATTTGGCATTCCATCATCAGAAACCCACAAATTAACACTTATAGAAGAGTACAGCTAAGAGGTGGGCTATATCAGCAAATGGTACCTCTGTTGTTATCATTTTACAAAACAGCATGATTTCTTATCTGTACGAGAACTAACCTTGGTCAGTGCCTTGGAACTTGGAAGTGTCCTGGTGATCTAGCTTTTGCGGGAACATCAAGCAAGCTATTGGATGGATTATTCTCAGATGTTAACAGGTTAAATGATGCCCGACTAGATCCTTGCCATTTGTAAAAAAGTCTGAACTTCAAAACTCTCACCCAACAAGGTGATTTATTTTGACATGATAATATATAATTCTATTCCAATAGCTTCAAATCTGAATTCGTGACAGACCCCTTAAGAGGCACTAGGTAAATGACAAGAGATGATTTTATTTTCAAATTTGAATCCACACTATTTAGTTGAGTTAGCCCTCACACTCTCATAAGAATCTTAACCTGTTAATGCATGGAAGTCCTCAGAGAAAAGTGTCTGCTCAAAATCTGGTACTTTTGAAAGTAACTTAGAGAGATGTAGATGGCGTTTCAATCCTTTTGTAATAAAACATTACCAGAATAGTCTAAACTTTGTGCAAACACAACAGGGATAAAGGGTTACAATAGTGTACAGATTAATCGTGATCAAGCAAAACCTTCGACACATCGACCAAAAGATAGTATTAAATACAAAAATAATTTCTAAAAGAGCTTCCTTAAATTAGCCCACACCTATATGAATTTCACCTCGATTCATTATCACACTTAGTTCCCATTGACAAGTGGTGTCTGGGTTGTACCATATTTTTGAAATTATATTTTGAATAAAGAAAAACTTTATAAATATCCAAGGAGGGATGTTGAAAGGAGGACCAACAAAAAAATCTCCTTCAAAATATTGTTATTGCACTCTGTAAACATTAAAAAAAGTATTATAGGTCCAGACAACACCTAACAAAGAACACTCTGGGTATGAATAGCCTAAACGATTTCACTAAAAATTGTCAGACTGCTACTAGCATTAATAGATGATAGGCTACTAGTTCACTCTCATTCCACTGAGAACACAAATAGATGTTAGCAGAGTACAATCACAAGTGATTTTACTTCTCACACTCTAACCACGATTCAAATTTCTTTTACTGTATACAACACTTGCACACTTTTGGATAGATGTTCCTAAAACTCTAATTTAACCCTTCCAATGCTGAGGCTACCTTCGTCCAAAGCACAGAGGTGCAATAATTTTTGAAAATCATATAAACCCTGTCATGTTGGTACTCATTTGTTAGCTCTCGCTGAGTACTTTCAGATGAGTACCCATTTGCCATGTTTTTTTTAGTGATTTTCGGGTGTTTGCATCCTTTTGTAATGGCCAAATTAGCCACCAGCAGCATAAGGGTTAAAGCTTACAATAAATACCACAAGCTGTCTCAGTCGGTCATCACTAGCCTAGAGAGTACAGTAACTTATCAGGATGCAATCAATTACCACAACTGGGCAAGAACGGTTTGACCGAGAGAGAGTATAGAGAATCTGCCGCTACTACACTGTAGTAATACAGGATGCATTCACACATGTTTATCATGTGAGCTTTCTAGCTGAATATCCTGAAGCTCTAGCAACAACCAGTATAAACCTTTTCCTCCTCATACTTACTGCCACATACCCTATTATAGTGCAAAATAGAAACATCAACTACTACGTTAGTAGCATACAGCGCAAATGTTCATTCACAAGGCCCCTGCACTAGATACTACTGGGCTACTGGTCAAGATTACAATGTTAATAAATAGATTCTGTAACTTTGGCTTATGAGTACTATCTGCAACTTCCTCGAATGATATTGTGCTGGCTACGTATTGCTTTGGTTGTTTATTTGCTTAAGCTGGTGGGGTAGTTGGTGGCCCAGTTGCGGGGTATGAAGGCGGTGTGGCCGCCCACACTGACCGGCACCGTCCCGGCCAGACTGAGGGGTATGGTTTGGCCGCCGGCCGTGGTGGTCACTAGCGAGACGGTTTGCTGCTGCAGGACCTGCTGGCTCGAGGAGCCCACCACCTGTAACGGCACCTGCTGCTGACCGGGCGACGCCTGCACCTGGAAGTGTGTGTGCGCCAGGGGCTGGCCCAGGTGGCTGAGTTCTATGGTGGAGGGGCCGGGCGTGGGCTGGTTGGGCGTAACAGCCTGCACAGCCTGTAGCGCCTGGACCAGGGCGGGTGCCCCGCTCTGTGTGGGCACCCGCTGCTGCTGTATCTGGTACTCCGTCCCGGTCTGCGTGCGGTAGTCATTGAGGCTCTGAGTGAGTTCTGTCATTGCCTGTGTCAGCAGATCCGCAGCTGGCAGTGATTCGGCCTGGGCTCCCTGCGGCGCGAGGGCAACCGGCACCGTGATCACCTCCGTATTGTCAAACCGCATTTGCTGCTGCTGCTGCGGCTGCTGCTGGTACTCAACCACTTTCTTGTCGATGTAGGACACAACCTTGCGTTTCTCGGAGAGGTGTGGCACCATCTCCATGTGCTTCTTCCGCTGGTGCTGCATGAGCTTAGCCTTGCTGGCGTACTGCTTGTGGCAGAACTCGCAGGGGTGCGGCACTGTGGTCACGCTGCCCACCGTGGTGGAGTAGGTGGGGTTCGGCAGACCCGGCAGCTCCACCACCATGTCCTTGCGGCGGCTACTGGCCGGCAGGTCCGCACCGGGATGATTCTTGATGATATGCGCCTTCCTCTTAGAGCTGGACTTATAGATCTTCTCGCAGTACTGGCAGAAGTAGTCGCGCTGTGTCTTCAGTATAGGTAGGTTCAGCTCGGGCACTGACTCCGGCTTCACGTCAGGATGCCGCTTAGCCAGGTGGTTCACGAGCATGCCACGCCGCTTGAAGCCAAGCAGACATGTGTGACACTTATAGATGAAACGATGATAGTCACTGGGGGAGACTTTGGGAATGAATTTCTTCCCTCCCACAGGCTTGGGGGGCCGGAGCAGCATGCGGGCCTCGCGCTCAGCAGTGTGCATGCGCTTCATGTGCTCCTTGAGTTTGTCTTTGCGCTTGAACTGTCGTCCACAGGTCTCACACATGAACTCCCTGTGGGCAGAGTGCCGAAGCATGTGAAGCTTCAGTTTATCTGGCCGCGGAAAGATCTTATCACAGTTGGGACACGGGTACCTTTTCTCTGAGTGAAACGCTCGCATGTGTTTCCTGATGGCGTTGTAATCCTCGAAGGTCTTGTGGCAATCTGGGCACATGTAGATCCCATTCACCATGTGGCTGGGAGCGTGTGCCTTCAGCAGCACGATCTGATCGTAGCCTTCGTGGCAGATGGGGCACTCGTAATACTTCTTGTCACTGTGAGTTTTGAGATGGCACGCGAGCGCCGAGTTGTTCATGAAGCGTTTGTAACAGAACTCACACTGTAGCGGCTTTGCGTCGTCGTCGCCGTGACACATCATGTGTTTCTGCAGGCGTTCGTGCACAGAGAAGGCCTTCCAACACTTATCACACTTATACGGGCGATTGGGGTTGATGGACTTGCTCTTTGCCTTGCCATGCTCGCTGGCGTGTTCAATGAGATCCCTCTTGTTGTAGAACTGTTTGCGGCACACCGGGCACTCCAACATGGTGTGCTCCAGCCCGATGATGTTATCCCCGTTTTCGCCCCCCATTTCCGAGTCATTGGTGCTGCCCTCGCCGTTGTCTGTGGTGATGTCGCCGGCAAACTTGCGAATCTCGTCGAGTCCCACGTCCTCAGCAGCGTGGGTCAGGGTGTGCAGGTTGAGGAGGTTGGAGTTGTCGAAGGTGAGGTCACAATGCGTGCACACCCACTCGTTGATACCAGACGAGCCACCCTTCTTCTTGTACAGCGATTTGATTGGTCGCTTCACCGCCTCAGCCTCTGTACCCCGATTTTTGCGATTCTTCAAGTATCTGTAAATGTTATAAACATAATGAGTTAAACAGCTTTGAAACTGGGGTATGCAACCTAGATAGTGCAAAATTTGTGAAATTATGGGAGTTTTCACATAAAACCAATTACTAGGACAAGAACTTGCATTACTTGTCCCCCCCCCCCCCCTGACCAAAGGAAAATTTCATTGAAAATAACAGCTGACCACTTTTGACACCCTCCCCCCCATTGGAATCCTTATCAGTATTTTTGACTGCTAGTCTTTGGGGAGTGCACTGCATTGCATTTGACTTACTTGATCAGCATAATTACTTTCTATCAATTCTACAGCTGGCATGCAGGAAAAGAAGACCTTGTGAAGCTTTCACTTAGGTAAATTTCTAGTTGTTGAAATTAACAAGTAAGCATATGAATACATACAACAATTGTGTACAGGTGAACTTGGATATGACGGACCACTGTATGAGGGATTTTTGCATATGACGGACGATATGCTTGGTCCCAGTCCAATGCATATCAAGTATTTGTCATATGTATACGACGGATTTTGCATATGACGGACCAATTTTCCTGGTCCCATTGAGTCCGTTATATCCAAGTTCACCTGTATTTACTAATTCTAATTCTTCTGGTTCAATAATTATGAACAGCATGCTAGAAGGAATTGTGGTACAAATGGCACCTAGTCAGGTTGACTGCATTTCATCTTGAACTCACTTGTTAAGGTACATGGTTGCCCTCTTTTTCTTCCACGCCTGAAGGCCTGTGGTCTCTGCTCCCTCCTGAAGAATGACCAAAGGCAAAATCATTACTACAAACCTGCCTAGATGTTCATTTGAGTTCTCACAGTACCAAAACTACCATCTGTTCTAATGGTACTATTGAAAATAACTTTCAATAATATTGAAAATAAATCTTGAATCCACTAAGCAATAAACATAAAATAACATTAAAACTGGCTAAAAATCATCATTTTTTTAAAGGCTGTGTGGATGATAGAAAATGCTAAATATAACCTCTAATCATTCTGCATCAGAGATGCAAATCTACCTGTTACATGAACAAATCCATATGGCTATTTGTACTTCTAAATATTGATTAATGTATTCTAAGAGCAGTCTGAGTTGTGACGTACCTTTGGTTTG